>OX063286.1:1625960-2825960 GCA_944039245.1 Nebria salina
TCGCTAGACGATTGGAGTTTGATGGTTTGTATATTGCGGAGCAACCAGAGGATGACGATATTAAATCGCATTGGGATAAACTTGTTATTTCTGCGAAGTGAGTCCGTTTTTTGCGCCCACAGTTTCGAATAATTAAAAATACTTCGTTTACCTTTTTAATAGATCATTTCCGGTTAATTATTGGGATAAATTCGTTAAGAAGAAAGTCCGACAGAAGTTTAGCGAGACTTATGATTTCGACTCGATTAGCAGCTTGTTGGGGATGGAGAAGACTAGCTTCGCCGCTCAGGAATCCGAGGAAGGGAAAGGAATCATTTATTTGTTAGTAGTTCTTTTATATCTAATATACATTTATTTGTGCTTAATAACTAATTTAAACATGTTTATCTATTATATATATTGCTTTAGGAATTTTCTAACCAGGTAAATATATCTTAACACCCCCCCCCCCCTTCTCCGCCAATAATTAATATTTTTTAGACATTCTTTATTAAAGAAAATTAAATTATTCTATTTATTTACACTATGTAGACATGTTTAAACAATTATATGTGTTTTTTTTAGCATTTTAAATATTGATTGGCGTTACCAAGTGTGGAAGTCGGGTGTAACTATAACGGATAACGCGTTCTTGTATTCGTTGTGGTATTTCATCTTCTCGGTTTTCGGTAATTTTAACAATTTCTTCTTCGCTGCCCATTTGCTGGATGTCGCCGTGGGTTTTAAGACGCTACGTACTATCTTACAGTCTGTAACACATAACGGAAAACAAGTAATGTTTCGGATTTTTGGAGACTGTTTAACTTATAGTAATTGTTGTTGTTTGTTTGTAGCTTATATTAACGGTGATGCTGTTGACGATTATCGTGTATATTTACACGGTAATCGCGTTCAATTTCTTCAGGAAGTTTTATATTTCTGAAGAAGAGGATAATCCAGATAAAAAGTGCCATGATATGTTAACGGTAAGTGAGTTTTGTTGAAGTAAGGGTGGTTTTATTTATTGTGTTTTTTGTAGTGTTTCGTGTTCCATTTATATAAAGGCGTTAGAGCTGGTGGTGGTATTGGTGATGAAATCGGCCCCCCGGATGGGGATGACTATGAAGCATATCGTATCATGTTCGATATAACATTCTTCTTCTTCGTTATCGTTATTCTATTGGCCATCATCCAAGGTTTGATTATTGACGCGTTTGGTGAACTTCGTGATCAATTGGACAGTGTTAAAGAGAACATGGAATCGAATTGCTTTATTTGCGGAATCGGGAAAGATTATTTCGATAAAGTGCCGCATGGTTTCGATACGCATTGTCAACAAGAGCACAATTTAGCGAATTACATGTGAGTTGAATGTGTTTGACTGGTTTAAAATCGTGTACTTATGAGTGTTGTTTAGGTTCTTCTTGATGCATTTGATTAATAAACCGGATACGGAATACACGGGTCAAGAGACGTATGTGTGGAATATGTATCAACAACGCTGCTGGGACTTCTTCCCGGTGGGTGACTGCTTCAGGAAGCAGTACGAAGACGAGTTAGGTGGTGGGGGTGGGTAATTGACGTTAACCCACCCGGGCGTAATTGCAAATTTTTGTAACTTTCAATCTTGAATTTTTTTCACAGTTTTGCTCATTCAAAACTAAGAGTGTTATTTTATATATACTATTTGAGCGCAAATACGTAACTGGTACATCTCTAATACGTTGCAATATAACATATTTAAATGAAATTATTGGAATAAAAGAATTTATTTTATGTATTTAATGTGTTAGAAATGTACTAATGGTGTTTGTTCGAGTGTTATTGAGCACTTAATTATTGTAATATCAATGAAACTACGCAATAATTTGTAAATATTTCAGAATTGTGGCCTAAAAGTTGAAATATTTTGAGAACGTTGTGTTTTGCGTGTGGGGTGGTGTTTTTTATTTTTAAATGAATATGCTTCCATAATGTTTGCAAACGTATTTTATATAACATGATTCTGTGACGTTAAAGCCGTAAACGAAACAATTTTCGGAGGATAGTACAAAATGCGTACTTCTATATCATTGATTATTTATGATAATTATTACTGTAATAAATTAATATAGCGTGTACAGGTCCTTTTAGTCCAATCTATCAATCAATTGTTTTATTATTATTGTTATTATAGACATAATTATAATGATGGAATTCATTCGAATTAAAATAAAATTAATAATTAGTAATAATTTTGTGACTTGTTTTCTTAAAAATACACTTTTTACTCTCTTATATATTTATATCTACAACATAACATCTATTTCTAATCATTATCTATAAATATTATATGTTTAACTTTAATTTATATAAATAATATATGTTTTCCCATTGAAAACACAATTTTACATCTATTATAATGATATATAAGCAGTTTCTTTTACACAATCTCATTTCCTTATTATACAGTGCTCTCATTGGTCAAACTCATATAACATGCAAATGTTTGACCAATTACAGATTTATTTGTCTATGTATACTAGATACATAGCTTAATTAACATGTAGAGCCATCTAGCGAGGAAAACGCGAACTTACTCATTTAAGTACAATTTACATGGAGTAGTGCTGCGCTGTGATTGGTTTAAATTGATTAACATGGTGCTTTTTAACCAATCACAGTGCATGTTAATTTTCTTACGACTTATTCGGTACATATACACCTTTAATAATTAAATGAAATTTTAATTTCCAAGATCAAATACATCAAATATAACTGTTTATGTTTATTTGTATGTTGCGCATTCTCATTTATGTTTATCCATTTATTCCGAGGATCAGAAATCAAAAGAGATCGTTTTTATTCATTAACAAAATAAAATTCAAGACGCAGCTGAATAGTATGGTTTTTGCTACGTTTGCCCAACGTCATAAATGAATGAAAATGATCTCTTTTGATTCCTGATACCCGGATACAAAATCTCATTTTCGACGGTTTTGATTCGGAATTGATCAAATGCAGCGCAATTACGTAATTCCAAAATTATTTCTACGCTCTTTAGGGGTATTATTACAAACTGTAATATTGTTTATTGTTAATAAATATTTAATTTAAATGAAATATATTGGGTCCAACGAATCTTCGATCCCAACATCAAAGATCGTCGCGTATAATTCTTTATTTTTCGCATCCACTAGAAATAACGAGGCATGATCTGCGTCCACCAAACGTTGCGCGAAATTCATGATTTTTATCACTAACGTGTCCATGCTCACCATATCTTGGAAAATCGATCTGGAAAATTAAAAAAATACCCACTCCTTAAAAGGCTATATTATAATTACTATAACATTTTTACTTTCTTACGGAAAGTAATAATAACTCGATTTTTAACACAAATATATTTTGACCTTCCCTGAACTTAAACTATTTGTGGAATGAATACGTATAAGAAAGTTGTAAATATGTTTTTGGTTGGTTTAAAATTAAATTTAATATAAAAACTTGTGTTTAAATTGTTGAAAATTTATAATAATAAAAAACATCTCCATGGAAATCACTTCGAAAAAGCACTTAAACTTTCGTGACGCGAATTTTATTTGGTGAGTAAATTTTTATTAAATCGCCTAAAATTGTATAAAATAATTGAGGATTATTTACAAAAATAATAATAAACACATAATAGTAAGTTTGCATGCATAAATATTCAATTTGAGCTCATTATAATCATTTAAAGACTCTTTAAAATATGATTCAGCTTTGGAATATACGTAAATGTGTATTTATTATTATTTCCAATTGCATCTAATTAATATTTTACTATTCTGTACATGTATTTTTCGTATAAATGCGTATAATTTGAAAGATATATTTAAAATATTAGTTTTAATTGTTGTCAAATTTCTAATAATAAAATACGTATCCATGGAAATCACTTTGAAAAATCGTTTAAATTTGCTTGACGCGAATTTTTTTTGGTGAGTTTTTCGATTAAAACACTTGAAATAGTAGAAGTTTATTTTTAAAAATAATTATAAACACTTTAAAGTGAGTTTGTATGCATAAATATTCTATTTTTGCGCATTAGAATCATTTAATGACTCTTTAGAATCTGATTTAGGTTTGGAATGTTTATAAATGTTTATTTATTATTATTTCCAGTCGCAAATAATTAATATTTTTGTATTTTGTAGGTGTATTTTTGGTATAAATGTTTATAATTAAAATATTAGTTTTAAATTGAATGTGTGCCAAATTTATATTTTTATTAATTTTTTTTTTTTTTTTTGATTTTTTTCGAACTAACTACTTTTTTTATTATGGGTAATTTCTGCTTTTCATGTCGGAAGGAGGAGGTAAGTGATTATTTATATAAATGCGAGATCTACAATTAATTGAGTCGACTTTTAAAAATGTTTTTAAATGAATGATTGAGAAATCTAACATGTTAATTTGTTTTGCTTTAGGAAGAAGACCAGGAACCCATGTGGGTGCCCCACGAAGAAGAATGGGTTCCTGTTGAGACCTACGTCGCTGCACCGAAACCGGCCATCGGGGCAGCGATTGTAGGTTTCGAAGAACCTCCTATGGAACCAGCATCCGCCGTCGTTGAAGATACCACCACATCACCGCTCCGCGCCACCTGTGGTCCGGCACCGGCCGTCGGGCTCCAGGAGGCAGCCGCAGGGGAAACGTTTAATGTTTTGGACATAAAAATCGAACAAAATTGTGTTAGTGACAATTCAACGACAAAATTCTTATTAATTATGGACTACATATTAAATTTTCTAAATCAAGACAGTTATTTGTTATGGCAACAAAATTCTTACGAGCTTATGTGTGATGACGTTTCCCCACAAATAAGGGAGATTTGCGGCTGCGCGGAGCGGATGGCAGAGGAACGGATGCTGGCCACCGACATCAAAATTAATAGTGAATCCAAAATTTAGTGATAAATTTTTAGTTTCCAAATTGTTTTTATTCGCATGGAACTATTGAACAATTTACCTAAATTCGTAGTGGATCATTTTTAGTTTTAGTAGTTTTAATAAATAATATTTATCGATCATTGAGTTTATTTTCTTTCATCGCAACTATTTTTGTATGTGAATTCAAAAAATGTATAATATATCATATACTCGAAAAAAAACTTCATCAGCAAAAACCAATCGGTACAGCTTTTAGAATTTTTTCATTAAAATCGATAGCACTTTTGAAAATACCATTTTCTTGAGCGGAAGCCGAAAGGCCGAGCAAGAACATGGGTTTCTAAACAAAAAAAATTTCGGAATTACGTAACCGCTTTGCATTTGACCAATTTTGATTCAAAACCGTCGAAAATGAGATTTTGTATCTGGGTATCAGGAATCAAAAGAGATCGTTTTTAGTCATTTATGAAGATGGGCAGACGTAGCAAAATCCATACTATTCAGCTGCGTCTTGAATTTTATTTTGTTAATGAATAAAAACGATCTCTTTTGATTACTGATCCCCGGATACAAAATCTCATTTTCGCCGGTTTTCATCGAAATTACACAAATGCAGAGCGATTACGTAACTCCAAAATGATTTCTACGATCTTTAGAGATATTATTATAAACTTTAATATAGTTTATTGTTAATAAATATCTTATTTCAGGTACTAAACATTTTTATTTTAACAGATCACCCTGAAAGAAAATAAAATCGATCCCGCGGATGAGATGTCCTGGCAGCATTATTTGTATAGTCAGTTAGGGAGTAAGAAGAGCGCTCAAATCACTCAAACTAATGACGATAAAGGGAAGACTATTTTGGAGGAAACTGTTGAGCGAATTGTCGCCATGAGCAAAGTTTTATATGGATTACATATGGTAAATTTTTTTTATATATATATATATATGCCTAATCCCATTAAATGGGGTGGCAGAAAACTTTTTTGTTAATACACATTCAGGTTTTAGTACTAATTAGTTACTTAAGCGTAAAAAAAACAATCGTTTTAATTTGTTATTTATGATTTATTTGTTATGTCGCGATACTTTAGATTGATCATCCCCAACAACAGAATAAAAGCGTGTATCGGTCTTGTGTAAACGGTCTGCAATGGCTTGTTTGAGAAGCAAACCGCTCTATAAAATCAGCAGGTGAGAAGAGCAGTGGTTTTATATATATATTAATAGTCAATCTATTTTTTTCATTTCCACTTATTTTCTGTCTGATAGTTTTGCAGTAATTCTTTTTATTGTGTGCAATAATCTTTTCCATTTTACTATTGTGGAGTTTTGCACACATAAGGTTAGTTGTTTTCTAGTACTAGGTACAATGACGTCACTGCTATTGTTTAGTAGTTATTGCTAATTGAACATACTGCGAAAATACATAAACGCTTTAGCCCTATAACTAGAAATGGCACACTTATCTCATTTCGCTTGTAATACCGCTTTTTACATATTTAGTGCCAAAAAAAAACTAATAAACCGCTAAATAGTACACGCATATTTATATATATTCACCCCACAAATCTATTATCGTATACCATATTGCAGACACCGCGCCATAAACATATTCGTGCGCACTTACCACGAAATGTGGCTGCAAGAAGAGAACATCGGTCAAGAAGTGATGATCGAAGACTTAACACAAAGCTTCGAAGACGCTGAATTGAAAAAAACGGACGAGGAAGAAGGCGAAAGCAAACCTGATCCCCTAACACAACTTGTAACAACGTTCTGTCGTGGTGCTATGACCGAACGGTCGGGTGCTTTACAAGAAGATCCTCTATACATGAGTTACGCTGAAATCGTCGCTAAATCCTGCGGGGAGGAAGAGGAGGAGGGGGAGGAGGAAGAAGGGGCTGAAGGGGAAGAAGGTGGAGCTTCAATCCATGTAAGATTTTTTTATATATGTTTATAATAAATTAATATATTAACAATTAACTAATAGATGACTATGGATAAGTTAATGGTATGTTACTAATATTAATTTGTGTTGTTTTTTGAGTATGTTTGAGCGTTTGAGTTACGTTTTGGTTGTGTTTAGGAACAAGAGATGGAAAAACAGAAGTTGTTGTTCCATCAAGCACGTTTAGCGAATCGGGGAGTGGCGGAAATGGTTCTTTTGCATATTGCGGCGTGTAAAGGTGTCCCGGCGGATATGGTGATGAAAACGTTGCAATTGGGGATTTCTATTCTACGCGGTGGTAATTCTGATATACAAATGGGTATGTTGAATCATTTGAAGGAGAAGAAAGATGTTGGGTTCTTCACTAGTATCGCTGGGCTTATGAATCTGTGCACGGTACTGGATTTGGATGCGTTTGAGCGCAACACTAAAGCGGAAGGGCTTGGTGTTGGGTCTGAAGGTATATATTGTGGACTATTTTAGTAGGATTAGGATTAGGACTGATTATTATTTTTTAGGCGCTGCTGGAGAGAAAAATATGCATGATGCGGAATTTACATGTGCTCTTTTCCGATTTATACAACTTACTTGCGAAGGACACAACTTAGGTATTATTTATTATATTTTTTATGTACTTTATATAATATATACTTTTTTTTTGGGGGTAGAGTGGCAGAATTACTTACGTACTCAAGCTGGTAATACAACGACAGTCAATGTAGTTATCTGTACTGTGGATTATTTGCTACGGTTGCAAGAATCTATTATGGATTTCTATTGGCACTATTCGAGTAAAGAGTTAATTGACCCAGCTGGTAAAGCGAATTTCTTCAAAGCCATTGGAGTTGCGAGTCAAGTGTTTAACACCTTAACTGAAGTCATCCAGGGTCCGTGTACGCAGAATCAACAAGCGTTGGCGCATTCCAGGTTGTGGGACGCCGTCGGCGGTTTTCTATTCTTGTTCTCACACATGCAAGATAAACTCTCGAGAAATTCTAGTCAAGTGGATTTACTTAAAGAGTTGTTAAACCTACAAAAAGACATGATTACTATGATGCTGTCTATGTTGGAGGGAAATGTTGTTAATGGTACCATCGGCAAACAAATGGTGGATACTTTAGTGGAAAGCGCCTCTAACGTCGAATTGATATTAAAGTACTTTGATATGTTCTTAAAACTTAAAGACCTTACTAGTTCTACAAGTTTCCAAGAAATCGACTCAAACAACGATGGGTGGGTGAACCCGAAGGACTTCAAAGAAAAAATGGAACAACAAAAATCATACACACCGTAAGTACCCCCCCCTCCCCCACCATAACGTACCGTAATATATGTTTTATGTGTTTAATATAATAGGGAAGAAATCAATTTCTTGTTGACATGTTGCGACACAAATCATGATGGGAAAATCGATTATATTTCATTTTGCGATCGTTTCCACGAACCAGCGAAAGAAATCGGGTTTAATTTAGCCGTTTTACTAACAAACCTATCCGAACACATGCCCAACGAGCCGCGATTAGCACGCTTTTTAGAAACTGCTGGTTCTGTTCTGAACTACTTCGAGCCCTTTTTGGGGCGTATTGAAATCATGGGTGGTAGTAAGCGTATCGAACGTGTGTATTTCGAGATAAAAGAGTCTAATATCGAGCAGTGGGAAAAGCCGCAGATTAAAGAGTCGAAACGAGCGTTCTTTTACTCGATTGTGACGGAAGGTGGTGATAAGGAGAAACTGGAAGCGTTTATTAATTTCTGTGAAGATGCTATCTTTGAAATGCAACACGCTAGTGGGTTGATGGCGGTGGAAGAGACTGGGGGTGGTGGTAAGGCGCGGGAAGCTAGTTACTCATATATGCCTGATGATGAAGAGCGGTAAGTTGTTTTTATTTTTATTAATTATTAATATAATTATTGGGTGGTTGTTAGCGCTGGGAAAGATCCGATACGCCGTACGATACAAGCCGTTAAAGATGGCGTTGCTTTTGGGTTTTCTATGCTAAGTCCATCGAATATAAAACAGAAAATCGGGGAAATGCAACAAATGTCTGTGCCGGAATGAATTACAGGCTTCTTCCGGATGATTTTCTACTCGTTTTACTATTCTGGTTATGGCGTTTCTTTGGTTTTAGGGTAAATCTACTCATACATCGTAATTTGCGTTCTTTTATATATATTTGTTGTAGTTATTTCGCGAATATTTTATTGTCTTTGATGCGTGGGTCACAAGTTGAAGAGCCTGTGGAGGAAATTAAAGAAGAGGAGAAGACACATTTCCGAGCTTTACCAGCATTACCACCCACTCCAGATGAAACGAACACTCAATTACAAGCGTTTGGTTTAGATATAACGAAAGAAGATAACGGCCAGTAAGTCAATGCAGAGTTAATAGCAATAAAAGACTATTCATAATTATTTGTAGGTTTAAAGTAGCTCCGCATGAATCACCGAATAGTAGTCCTCAAACATCTATTGAAGAAGGTGGGGAAAGTAGTCCTGAAGAAGGTGCAGAGCATGCTGAAGGCGAAGAATCTCCCATATCTCTTTCAGATCTGTTGAGTATTTGATTTAAATTTCGTAAACTCCCGCCTTTTCTGGGGAGCACAGATGGCAGCACTGGAGAATCCGTTCGCGCCGTTTTTTATGTCATGTCGGGTTTTTTTTTTGCGCTATTGCGCATTCTGTACATGTTGTGTTCACTTGGTTACTTAAAATAAATGTAATTCTGCCCCGGGTCAAGTGTTTTATTGTGTTCGCCCAATAGGTTATGGGCCCAGCGACACAGACCCGCAGTCTCTTACAAGTGAACAGTCGCGCACCGCCGGCAGAAGCTCCAAGAAGCCGGATTCCGTTTTGAGGTTAGGTCCAGCCACGTGCAAAGTGAAAAACTGACCGAAAAACGATGGAGAACGATCTGGTGCGTATCACAAAGCTGAAAAACAGTGAAAACTGGCCACTGTGGAAGTTCCAAGTGCGAATCGTCCTCAACTCGCACAATGCCTGGGGCGTCGTCACCGGGACCTCCGTGAAGCCGGAGCCAGCGGCTAACCAGAATGCAGAGCAACTCGCGGGGCTCAACGCTCGGCTCGCAGAATGGACCAAAGCCGACAATTTCGCCCAGAAGATAATCGCAACGACGATCGTGGACCAGCAGATGCTCCACATCATCAACTGCGAGTCCGCCAAGGCCATGTGGGACAAGCTTCTCTCCGTCCACGAGCAACGATCCGACGCCAGCGTTCACATGCTGCAACAACAGTGGTATGTCATGACAAAGGATCCGGCCGACGACATCGCGACTCACATCTCGAAGTTGGAGGATCTAGCACACAGGCTCCGGAACCTGGGTGAGCAAATTCCAAACTCCCTAATTATCACCAAAATCCTCATGACCTTGCCTTCCCGCTACAATCACTTCGTCAGCGCGTGGGACTCGACCAGTGCCGACGAGCGAACCCTGGTCAACCTGATCTCTCGACTCACCATCGAAGAAACCCGGATGACCTCCCAGGAGAAGTCGGAAGGGAGCGCCCTCGCTGCCAGGAAATTCAACTCGAAGGGTCCAGGACAAGGACACCGAGGAAACCAACAAGGCAGCGACCCGGCGCGGAAGCCAGGGAAATGCTACGAGTGCAACAGGTACGGTCACTGGGCGAAGGATTGTCGGAGCAAGAAGAAGAAAAAGGAGCCAGGTAACTCGCGAAACGACGTGAGGGGTGACGCGCTTGTCGGGGAGCTGTTAACCTCGATTGCAGGTCACGGCTCCGATGAGGATGGCTGGTATTTGGACTCTGGGGCGAGTGACCACATGTCAAATCGGCGCGACTGGTTCGTCAACTACGTCGAGTTCGAACAGACGTCGTCGGTTCGCATGGGCAATGGGGAGTACATTAGCGCCCGCGGCTCGGGAGACATCAACATTCTCGCATTCGACGGACAGAAGTGGGTTCAGAGACACCTGGCGAAGGTCCTGTATCTACCAAAGATCAAGTATAACCTCTTTTCCGCGGGAGCCGCCCTCGACAAAGGCCTGCAGCTCGAATCGGACCATTCCACGTGCATACTATCTCGAGACGGCAATATTGTTGCAGTGGGAGAGCGTCAGAACAAACTGTACCGGATGAAGTTCCAGGTCGAAAGCGTCGACACCGAGATGCAGGCTCACCTCGCCGAAGGTGAATCGCTCCAATCGTGGCACGAGAAGCTGGGGCACCAGAACCTCGCGCACGTCAGGAGCTTCCTGAAGGCGAAGGAGATTGACTTCAAGGACCAAGAGGACATCTTCTGCGACGCCTGCACTCTCGGAAAGATGCACCGCCTGCCGTTCCCGAGCTCGACGACGAGGACCTCTGGGATAGGACAACTGGTACACGCTGACGTCTGCGGCCCCATGCCGGAGAAGTCCATTGGAGGATCGAGGTATTTTCTTCTCCTGAAGGACGACTTCTCACACTGGAAGAAGACGTACTTCCTCAAAAACAAGTCGGAGGTCGCGGACTGCCTCGAAGACTACCTGAAGAAGGGGGAGAAACACCTGGAGAAGGGCGTGATGACTCTTCGAACGGACAACGGCCTCGAGTTCATCAACCAACAGGTGGAAGAACTGACTCGACGACTCGGAGTCACCCACCAGAGGACCGTGGCCTACTGTCCGCAGCAGAATGGCGCCGCGGAACGGGACAACCGAACGCTGGTCGAGGCTGCCAGAACCATGCTGCACGCGAAGAAACTTCCCAGGAAATTGTGGGCAGAAGCTGTCAACACTGCAGTCCATGTGCTGAACAGCACCGGCACGAGCAGCCAGAAAGGAGTGCCACCGTGCGAACTCTGGCTTGGACTGGCAGCCGACACATCGGGACTGAGGATCTTCGGCGAGGAGGCCTTTGTCCACATCCCCAAGGAGAAGCGCCGGAAGTTCGACCCAAAGGCTGAGCGGGGATTCTTCGTCGGATACGACAGCACGGTCAAAGGCTACAAGATTTGGTTTCCTGGAAATGACCAAGTCAAGACTCACCGCGACGTGAAATTCTCCGGTCGATCCTACTCACATGACGTCGCTCCTGAGGAAGACGAGTACTCGGAGCTGAATCTGGTGGGCAACCCGCAGAACTTCGGAGCAGCAGAACCCGGACCACGCCTCGCAGACGACATCCGTGGGGATTATGACGAGGAGCCGGAGGGACGCGCTGAGGGACCACCTGTCAGAGGCGCTGAGGGACCACCCGTCAGAGACGCTGAGGACGTGGACTTGCCAAATCAACCGGAAGATGATCGCAGACGAGACCCGCCGCGAGGATATAATCTTCGTGATCGACACCAGATGAATCCTCCAGCGAGATACGCCGAAGTCGCCGACTGCACCGCGTTCATCGCAGATCATCCCGAACCTGGAAGCTACGAAGAAGCCCTCAGCTGCGACCAGTCGAAGGAGTGGGCAGCGGCCATGAAAGAGGAGATGCACGCACTCCGAGAGAACCACACTTGGACCTTGACCGATCCACCCAAGGGCGCCGCAGTCATCGACAGCAAGTGGACTTTTAAGGTCAAGATGAACCCGGATGGAACCGTCAATCGCTACAAGGCTAGACTCGTGGCTCGAGGCTTCAGGCAGCAGCACGGAGTCAACTACTTCGAGACATTCAGCCCTGTGGTGCGCTTTGACTCCATTCGAGCGATTCTGTCTGTTTCAGCTTCGAGAAAGATGCAACTTCACCAATTCGACATCAAGTCAGCCTTTCTGTACGGGGAACTGCAGGAAGACATTTACATGCTGCAACCTGTAGGGTTCGAGGACGGGACCAAACGCGTCTGTAAGCTTGACAGGAGCCTCTACGGGTTAAAACAGGCGTCCAGGTGCTGGAACCAGAGATTGACAAATGTCCTGAGTAAGTACAGCCTGGTTGCGTCCGACGCAGACCCCTGTGTGTTTTCCAGCTCGGAACACGGACACCGGCTAATCCTGGCCATCTACATCGACGACGGGCTCATCGCCTCCACGAACCCGGGACTGGCCATGCGGGTGCTGAACGAGCTGGAGAGCGAGTTCAGCATCACCTTCAGCGAGGCCAAGTACTACCTGGGACTCCAGATCGAGCGACTCCCGGACGGTTCGATCTTCCTTCATCAAGAGGCCTACCTGAAGAAAGTCCTGGCGAGGTTCAACATGGAGGAGGCGAATCCCGTGGCAGTTCCGGCCGACCGCAGCCATCAGCTGCATGCTGCGATGCACGGGAAGGAGAACGAAGAACCAGTCAACGCTCCTTACCGCGAGGCTGTCGGCAGCCTCATGTACCTGTCAACTGGCACGAGGCCCGACATCACCTACGCCGTGAACAGTGCTGGCCAGTACCTGGAGAAACCTAGTAAGGTTCATTGGAACGCAGTTAAACGAGTTCTAAAGTACCTGAAAGGCACTCCACGTCATGGCCTACTGTTCGTTCCCGACAAGGACATGCACCTTCGAGCGTACAGCGACGCGGACTACGCGGGCGACACGGAGTCAAGGCGATCTACGAGCGGATTCGTCATGAAGCTGGGATCGTCCCTGATCTCATGGGGTTCTCAGAAGCAGAAGGTGGTCGCCCTGTCCACGACGGAGTCGGAGTACCTCGCCGCCTCTCAGGCCGTGAAGGAGATCCTGTGGCTGAAAACCTTGCTGTCGACTCTCCTGGATTCCGGTGACGTACCTACGACGCTGATGATGGACAATCAAAGCGCCATTCGCCTGATCAAGAACCCGGAATTTCACAAGAGGACCAAGCATATAGACGTGAGGTTCCATTTCATCCGAGAGAAGTACGAGTCAGGAGAATTCATTCTCGCATACACGCCAACCGAAGATCAGGAAGCAGACCTGATGACCAAACCACTATCGAAGGCCATTCTTCAACGCCAACGCGAGATGCTTCAGGTGGTGGACATCAAACGGTTTTGAAACGTTCGTTAATTAGATTTCTTTCGACGGGCGTCAACCAAGATATTATATCATTTAAAGTCATTCTCACAATAGAGCTGTCAGTTTTTCAATGGACATCATTTAATCAAAGTGGGAGTGTTGAGTATTTGATTTAAATTTCGTAAACTCCCGCCTTTTCTGGGGAGCACAGATGGCAGCACTGGAGAATCCGTTCGCGCCGTTTTTTATGTCATGTCGGGTTTTTTTTTTGCGCTATTGCGCATTCTGTACATGTTGTGTTCACTTGGTTACTTAAAATAAATGTAATTCTGCCCCGGGTCAAGTGTTTTATTGTGTTCGCCCAATAAGATCTATTAGGGTAATATATATTATAATAAATGTCTTAAAATACCAATTCGTGTTTATTGTAGGGGTGAAGCCGCGAAACGAGCAGCTCAAGAGAAGGTAGAAGCTCAACAAGCGCAACAAGCCGCCATGATGGCTGTTGAATCCGACCAGAAGAAAGAAACAGTCTCTGAACCATCCGCAGTGTCACAAATCGATTTCAACTCATACACCCAACGAATCGTATCGTATTTAGCTCGTAACTTCTACAACATGAAATACGTTGCGCTCGTATTCGCCTTTTGTATCAACTTCATGCTGCTCTTCTATAAGGTAACTCTAATCAAACAAAACCCTCGAATCACCCGTAAATAATTCGTGAAATAGGTATCAGTTATCGGTGAAGATGATGAAGACGCCAAGGACGATTTATCTGAGCTGTTGAACGGGTCTGGATCAGGCTCAGGAGCTGGATCAGGCGCTGGGTCAGGGTCTGGTGGCGGGTCTGGGGAAGGTTCGGATGAAGAGGATCCGTTAGAGCTGGTACACGTGGATGAGGATTTCTTTTATATGGAACATGTGATGCGTTTAGCAGCTGCACTTCATAGTTTAGTGTCGCTAGCGATGTTGATTGCTTATTACCACCTGAAAGTACCGTTAGCGATCTTTAAACGCGAGAAGGAAATCGCTAGACGATTGGAGTTTGATGGTTTGTATATTGCGGAGCAACCAGAGGATGACGATATTAAATCGCATTGGGATAAACTTGTTATTTCTGCGAAGTGAGTCCGTTTTTTGCGCCCACAGTTTCGAATAATTAAAAATACTTCGTTTACCTTTTTAATAGATCATTTCCGGTTAATTATTGGGATAAATTCGTTAAGAAGAAAGTCCGACAGAAGTTTAGCGAGACTTATGATTTCGACTCGATTAGCAGCTTGTTGGGGATGGAGAAGACTAGCTTCGCCGCTCAGGAATCCGAGGAAGGGAAAGGAATCATTTATTTGTTAGTAGTTCTTTTATATCTAATATACATTTATTTGTGCTTAATAACTAATTTAAACATGTTTATCTATTATATATATTGCTTTAGGAATTTTCTAACCAGGTAAATATATCTTAACACCCCCCCCCCCTTCTCCGCCAATAATTAATATTTTTTAGACATTCTTTATTAAAGAAAATTAAATTATTCTATTTATTTACACTATGTAGACATGTTTAAACAATTATATGTGTTTTTTTTAGCATTTTAAATATTGATTGGCGTTACCAAGTGTGGAAGTCGGGTGTAACTATAACGGATAACGCGTTCTTGTATTCGTTGTGGTATTTCATCTTCTCGGTTTTCGGTAATTTTAACAATTTCTTCTTCGCTGCCCATTTGCTGGATGTCGCCGTGGGTTTTAAGACGCTACGTACTATCTTACAGTCTGTAACACATAACGGAAAACAAGTAATGTTTCGGATTTTTGGAGACTGTTTAACTTATAGTAATTGTTGTTGTTTGTTTGTAGCTTATATTAACGGTGATGCTGTTGACGATTATCGTGTATATTTACACGGTAATCGCGTTCAATTTCTTCAGGAAGTTTTATATTTCTGAAGAAGAGGATAATCCAGATAAAAAGTGCCATGATATGTTAACGGTAAGTGAGTTTTGTTGAAGTAAGGGTGGTTTTATTTATTGTGTTTTTTGTAGTGTTTCGTGTTCCATTTATATAAAGGCGTTAGAGCTGGTGGTGGTATTGGTGATGAAATCGGCCCCCCGGATGGGGATGACTATGAAGCATATCGTATCATGTTCGATATAACATTCTTCTTCTTCGTTATCGTTATTCTATTGGCCATCATCCAAGGTTTGATTATTGACGCGTTTGGTGAACTTCGTGATCAATTGGACAGTGTTAAAGAGAACATGGAATCGAATTGCTTTATTTGCGGAATCGGGAAAGATTATTTCGATAAAGTGCCGCATGGTTTCGATACGCATTGTCAACAAGAGCACAATTTAGCGAATTACATGTGAGTTGAATGTGTTTGACTGGTTTAAAATCGTGTACTTATGAGTGTTGTTTAGGTTCTTCTTGATGCATTTGATTAATAAACCGGATACAGAATACACGGGTCAAGAGACGTATGTGTGGAATATGTATCAACAACGCTGCTGGGACTTCTTCCCGGTGGGTGACTGCTTCAGGAAGCAGTACGAAGACGAGTTAGGTGGTGGGGGTGGGTAATTGACGTTAACCCACCCGGGCGTAATTGCAAATTTTTGTAACTTTCAATCTTGAATTTTTTTCACAGTTTTGCTCATTCAAAACTAAGAGTGTTATTTTATATATACTATTTGAGCGCAAATACGTAACTGGTACATCTCTAATACGTTGCAATATAACATATTTAAATTAAATTATTGGAATAAAAGAATTTATTTTATGTATTTAATGTGTTAGAAATGTACTAATGGTGTTTGTTCGAGTGTTATTGAGCACTTAATTATTGTAATATCAATGAAACTACGCAATAATTTGTAAATATTTCAGAATTGTGGCCTAAAAGTTGAAATATTTTGAGAACGTTGTGTTTTGCGTGTGGGGTGGTGTTTTTTATTTTTAAATGAATATGCTTCCATAATGTTTGCAAACGTATTTTATATAACATGATTCTGTGACGTTAAAGCCGTAAACGAAACAATTTTCGGAGGATAGTACAAAATGCGTACTTCTATATCATTGATTATTTATGATAATTATTACTGTAATAAATTAATATAGTGTGTACAGGTCCTTTTAGTCCAATCTATCAATCAATTGTTTTATTATTATTGTTATTATAGACATAATTATAATGATGGAATTCATTCGAATTAAAATAAAATTAATAATTAGTAATAATTTTGTGACTTGTTTTCTTAAAAATACACTTTTTACTCTCTTATATATTTATATCTACAACATAACATCTATTTCTAATCATTATCTATAAATATTATATGTTTAACTTTAATTTATATAAATAATATATGTTTTCCCATTGAAAACACAATTTTACATCTATTATAATGATATATAAGCAGTTTCTTTTACACAATCTCATTTCCTTATTATACAGTGCTCTCATTGGTCAAACTCATATAACATGCAAATGTTTGACCAATTACAGATTTATTTGTCTATGTATACTAGATACGTAGCTTAATTAACATGTAGAGCCATCTAGCGAGGAAAACGCGAACTTACTCATTTAAGTACAATTTACATGGAGTAGTGCTGCGCTCTGATTGGTTTAAATTGATTAACATGGTGCTTTTTAACCAATCACAGTGCATGTTAATTTTCTTACTAGTTATTCGGTACATATACACCTTTAGTAATTTATATGAAATTTTCATTTCCAAGATCAAATACATCAAATATAACTGTTTATTTGTATGTTGCGCATTCTCATTTATGTTTATCCATTTATTCCGAGGATCAGATATCAAAAGAGATCGTTTTTATTCATTACCAAAACAAATTCAAGACGCAGGTGAATAGTATGGTTTTTGCTACGTCTGCCCAACGTCATAAATGAATGAAAATGATCTCTTTTGATTCCTGATACCCGGATACAAAATCTCATTTTCGACGGTTTTGATTCGGAATTGATCAAATGCAGCGCAATTACGTAATTCCAAAATTATTTCTACGCTCTTTAGGGGTATTATTACAAACTGTAATATTGTTTATTGTTAATAAATATTTAATTTAAATGAAATATATTGGGTCCAACGAATCTTCGATCCCAACATCAAAGATCGTCGCGTATAATTCTTTATTTTTCGCATCCACTAGAAATAACGAGGCATGATCTGCGTCCACCAAACGTTGCGCGAAATTCATGATTTTTATCACTTACGTGTCCATGCTCACCATATCTTGGAAAATCGATCTGGAAAATTAAAAAAATACCCACTCCTTAAAAGGCTATATTATAATTACTATAACATTTTTACTTTCTTACGGAAAGTAATAATAACTCGATTTTTAACACAAATATATTTTGACCTTCCCTGAACTTAAACTATTTGTGGAATGAATACGTATAAGAAAGTTGTAAATATGTTTTTGGTTGGTTTAAAATTAAATTTAATATAAAAACTTGTGTTTAAATTGTTGAAAATTTATAATAATAAAAAACATCTCCATGGAAATCACTTCGAAAAAGCACTTAAACTTTCGTGACGCGAATTTTATTTGGTGAGTAAATTTTTATTAAATCGCCTAAAATTGTATAAAATAATTGAGGATTATTTACAAAAATAATAATAAACACATAATAGTAAGTTTGCATGCATAAATATTCAATTTGAGCTCATTATAATCATTTAAAGACTCTTTAAAATATGATTCAGCTTTGGAATATACGTAAATGTGTATTTATTATTATTTCCAATTGCATCTAATTAATATTTTACTATTCTGTACATGTATTTTTCGTATAAATGCGTATAATTTGAAAGATATATTTAAAATATTAGTTTTAATTGTTGTCAAATTTCTAATAATAAAATACGTATCCATGGAAATCACTTTGAAAAATCGTTTAAATTTGCTTGACGCGAATTTTTTTTGGTGAGTTTTTCGATTAAAACACTTGAAATAGTAGAAGTTTATTTTTAAAAATAATTATAAACACTTTAAAGTGAGTTTGTATGCATAAATATTCTATTTTTGCGCATTAGAATCATTTAATGACTCTTTAGAATCTGATTTAGGTTTGGAATGTTTATAAATGTTTATTTATTATTATTTCCAGTCGCAAATAATTAATATTTTTGTATTTTGTAGGTGTATTTTTGGTATAAATGTTTATAATTAAAATATTAGTTTTAAATTGAATGTGTGCCAAATTTATATTTTTATTAATTTTTTTTTTTTTTTTAGATTTTTTTCGAACTAACTACTTTTTTTATTATGGGTAATTTCTGCTTTTCATGTCGGAAGGAGGAGGTAAGTGATTATTTATATAAATCCGAGATCTACAATTAATTGAGTCGACTTTTAAAAATGTTTTTAAATGAATGATTGAGAAATCTAACATGTTAATTTGTTTTGCTTTAGGAAGAAGACCAGGAACCCATGTGGGTGCCCCACGAAGAAGAATGGGTTCCTGTTGAGACCTACGTCGCTGCACCGAAACCGGCCATCGGGGCAGCGATTGTAGGTTTCGAAGAACCTCCTATGGAACCAGCATCCGCCGTCGTTGAAGATACCACCACATCACCGCTCCGCGCCACCTGTGGTCCGGCACCGGCCGTCGGGCTCCAGGAGGCAGCCGCAGGGGAAACGTTTAATGTTTTGGACATAAAAATCGAACAAAATTGTGTTAGTGACAATTCAACGACAAAATTCTTATTAATTATGGACTACATATTAAATTTTCTAAATCAAGACAGTTATTTGTTATGGCAACAAAATTCTTACGAGCTTATGTGTGATGACGTTTCCCCACAAATAAGGGAGATTTGCGGCTGCGCGGAGCGGATGGCAGAGGAACGGATGCTGGCCACCGACATCAAAATTAATAGTGAATCCAAAATTTAGTGATAAATTTTTAGTTTCCAAATTCTTTTTATTCGCATGGAACTATTGAACAATTTACCTAAATTCGTAGTGGATCATTTTTAGTTTTAGTAGTTTTAATAAATAATATTTATCGATCATTGAGTTTATTTTCTTTCATCGCAACTATTTTTGTATGTGAATTCAAAAAATGTATAATATATCATATACTCGAAAAAAAACTTCATCAGCAAAAACCAATCGGTACAGCTTTTAGAATTTTTTCATTAAAATCGATAGCACTTTTGAAAATACCATTTTCTTGAGCGGAAGCCGAAAGGCCGAGCAAGAACATGGGTTTCTAAACAAAAAAAATTTCGGAATTACGTAACCGCTTTGCATTTGACCAATTTTGATTCAAAACCGTCGAAAATGAGATTTTGTATCCGGGTATCAGGAATCAAAAGAGATCGTTTTTATTCATTTATGAAGATGGGCAGACGTAGCAAAATCCATACTATTCAGCTGCGTCTTGATTTTATTTTGTTAATGAATAAAAACGATCTCTTTTGATTACTGATCCCCGGATAAAAAATCTCATTTTCGTCGGTTTTCATCGAAATTACACAAATGCAGAGCGATTACGTAACTCCAAAATGATTTCTACGATCTTTAGAGATATTATTATAAACTTTAATATAGTTTATTGTTAATAAATATCTTATTTCAGGTACTAAACATTTTTATTTTAACAGATCACCCTGAAAGAAAATAAAATCGATCCCGCGGATGAGATGTCCTGGCAGCATTATTTGTATAGTCAGTTAGGGAGTAAGAAGAGCGCTCAAATCACTCAAACTAATGACGATAAAGGGAAGACTATTTTGGAGGAAACTGTTGAGCGAATTGTCGCCATGAGCAAAGTTTTATATGGATTACATATGGTAAATTTTTTTTATATATATATATATGCCTAATCCCATTAAATGGGGTGGCAGAAAACTTTTTTGTTAATACACATTCAGGTTTTAGTACTAATTAGTTACTTAAGCGTAAAAAAAACAATCGTTTTAATTTGTTATTTATGATTTATTTGTTATGTCGCGATACTTTAGATTGATCATCCCCAACAACAGAATAAAAGCGTGTATCGGTCTTGTGTAAACGGTCTGCAATGGCTTGTTTGAGAAGCAAACCGCTCTATAAAATCAGCAGGTGAGAAGAGCAGTGGTTTTATATATATATTAATAGTCAATCTATTTTTTTCATTTCCACTTATTTTCTGTCTGATAGTTTTGCAGTAATTCTTTTTATTGTGTGCAATAATCTTTTCCATTTTACTATTGTGGAGTTTTGCACACATAAGGTTAGTTGTTTTCTAGTACTAGGTACAATGACGTCACTGCTATTGTTTAGTAGTTATTGCTAATTGAACATACTGCGAAAATACATAAACGCTTTAGCCCTATAACTAGAAATGGCACACTTATCTCATTTCGCTTCTAATACCGCTTTTTACATATTTAGTGCCAAAAAAAAACTAATAAACCGCTAAATAGTACACGCATATTTATATATATTCACCCCACAAATCTATTATCGTATACCATATTGCAGACACCGCGCCATAAACATATTCGTGCGCACTTACCACGAAATGTGGCTGCAAGAAGAGAACATCGGTCAAGAAGTGATGATCGAAGACTTAACACAAAGCTTCGAAGACGCTGAATTGAAAAAAACAGACGAGGAAGAAGGCGAAAGCAAACCTGATCCCCTAACACAACTTGTAACAACGTTCTGTCGTGGTGCTATGACCGAACGGTCGGGTGCTTTACAAGAAGATCCTCTATACATGAGTTACGCTGAAATCGTCGCTAAATCCTGCGGGGAGGAAGAGGAGGAGGGGGAGGAGGAAGAAGGGGCTGAAGGGGAAGAAGGTGGAGCTTCAATCCATGTAAGATTTTTTTATATATGTTTATAATAAATTAATATATTAACAATTAACTAATAGATGACTATGGATAAGTTAATGGTATGTTACTAATATTAATTTGTGTTGTTTTTTGAGTATGTTTGAGCGTTTGAGTTACGTTTTGGTTGTGTTTAGGAACAAGAGATGGAAAAACAGAAGTTGTTGTTCCATCAAGCACGTTTAGCGAATCGGGGAGTGGCGGAAATGGTTCTTTTGCATATTTCGGCGTGTAAAGGTGTCCCGTCGGATATGGTGATGAAAACGTTACAATTGGGGATTTCTATTCTACGCGGTGGTAACTCTGATATACAAATGGGTATGTTGAATCATTTGAAGGAGAAGAAAGATGTTGGGTTCTTCACTAGTATCGCAGGGCTTATGAATCTGTGCACGGTACTGGATTTGGATGCGTTTGAGCGCAACACTAAAGCGGAAGGGCTTGGTGTTGGGTCTGAAGGTATATATTATGGACTATTTTAGTAGGATTAGGACTGATTATTATTTTTTAGGTGCTGCTGGGGAGAAAAATATGCATGATGCGGAATTTACATGTGCTCTTTTCCGTTTTATACAACTTACTTGCGAAGGACACAACTTAGGTATTATTTATTATATTTTTTATGTACTTTATATAACATATACTTTTTTTTGGGGGTAGAGTGGCAGAATTACTTACGTACTCAAGCTGGTAATACAACTACAGTTAATGTAGTCATCTGTACTGTGGATTATTTGCTACGGTTGCAAGAATCTATTATGGATTTCTATTGGCACTATTCGAGTAAAGAGTTAATTGACCCAGCTGGTAAAGCGAATTTCTTCAAAGCCATTGGAGTTGCGAGTCAAGTGTTTAACACCTTAACTGAAGTCATCCAGGGTCCGTGTACGCAGAATCAACAAGCGTTGGCGCATTCCAGGTTGTGGGACGCCGTCGGCGGTTTTCTATTCTTGTTCTCACACATGCAAGATAAACTCTCGAGGAATTCTAGTCAAGTGGATCTATTAAAAGAGTTGTTAAACCTACAAAAAGACATGATTACTATGATGTTATCTATGTTGGAGGGAAATGTTGTTAATGGTACTATCGGGAAACAAATGGTGGATACTTTAGTGGAAAGCGCCTCTAACGTCGAATTGATATTAAAATACTTTGATATGTTCTTAAAACTTAAAGACCTTACTAGTTCTACAAGTTTCCAAGAAATCGACTCAAACAACGATGGGTGGGTGAACCCGAAGGACTTCAAAGAGAAAATGGAACAACAAAAATCATACACACCGTAAGTACCCCCCCCCCCCTACCATAAATTACCGTAATATATGTTTTATGTGTTTAATATAATAGGGAAGAAATCAATTTCTTGTTGACATGTTGCGACACAAATCATGATGGGAAAATCGATTACATTTCATTTTGCGATCGTTTCCACGAACCAGCGAAAGAAATCGGGTTTAATTTAGCCGTTTTACTAACAAATCTATCCGAGCACATGCCCAACGAGCCGCGATTAGCACGCTTTTTAGAAACTGCTGGTTCTGTTTTGAACTACTTCGAGCCCTTTTTGGGGCGTATTGAAATCATGGGTGGTAGTAAGCGTATCGAACGTGTGTATTTCGAGATAAAAGAGTCTAATATCGAGCAGTGGGAAAAGCCGCAGATTAAAGAGTCGAAACGAGCGTTCTTTTACTCGATTGTGACGGAAGGTGGTGATAAGGAGAAGCTGGAAGCGTTTATTAATTTCTGTGAAGATGCTATCTTTGAAATGCAACACGCTAGTGGATTGATGGCGGTGGAAGAGACTGGGGGTGGTGGTAAGGCGCGGGAAGCTAGTTACTCATATATGACTGATGATGAAGAGCGGTAAGTTGTTTTTATTTTTATTAATTATTAATATAATTATTGGGTGGTTGTTAGCGCTGGGAAAGATCCGATACGCCGTACGATACAAGCCGTTAAAGATGGCGTTGCTTTTGGGTTTTCTATGCTAAGTCCATCGAATATAAAACAGAAAATCGGGGAAATGCAACAAATGTCTGTGCCGGAATTGATTACAGGCTTCTTCCGGATGATTTTCTACTCGTTTTACTATTCTGGTTATGGCGTTTCTTTGGTTTTAGGGTAAATCTACTCATACATTGTAATTTGCGTTCTTTTATATATATATATTTGTTGTAGTTATTTCGCGAATATTTTATTGTCTTTGATGCGTGGGTCACAAGTTGAAGAGCCTGTGGAGGAAATTAAAGAAGAGGAGAAGACACATTTCCGAGCTTTACCAGCATTACCACCCACTCCAGATGAAACGAACACTCAATTACAAGCGTTTGGTTTAGATATAACGAAAGAAGATAACGGCCAGTAAGTCAATGCAGAGTTAATAGCAATAAAAGACTATTCATAATTATTTGTAGGTTTAAAGTAGCTCCGCATGAATCACCGAATAGTAGTCCTCAAACATCTATTGAAGAAGGTGGGGAAAGTAGTCCTGAAGAAGGTGCAGAGCATGCCGAAGGCGAAGAATCTCCCATATCTCTTTCAGATCTATTAGGGTAATATATATTATTATAAATGTCTTAAAATACCAATTCGTGTTTATTGTAGGGGTGAAGCCGCGAAACGAGCAGCTCAAGAGAAAGTAGAAGCTCAACAAGCGCAACAAGCCGCTATGATGGCTGTTGAATCCGACCAGAAGAAAGAAACAGTCTCTGAACCATCCGCAGTGTCACAAATCGATTTCAACTCATACACCCAACGAATCGTATCGTATTTAGCTCGTAACTTCTACAACATGAAATACGTTGCGCTCGTATTCGCCTTTTGTATCAACTTCATGCTGCTCTTCTATAAGGTAACTCTAATCAAACAAAACCCTCGAATCACCCGTAAATAATTCGTGAAATAGGTATCAGTTATCGGTGAAGATGATGAAGACGCCAAGGACGATTTATCTGAGCTGTTGAACGGGTCTGGATCAGGCTCAGGAGCTGGATCAGGCGCTGGATCAGGGTCTGGTGGCGGGTCTGGGGAAGGTTCGGATGAAGAGGATCCGTTAGAGCTGGTACACGTGGATGAAGATTTCTTTTATATGGAACATGTGATGCGTTTAGCAGCTGCACTTCATAGTTTAGTGTCGTTAGCGATGTTGATTGCTTATTACCACCTGAAAGTACCGTTAGCGATCTTTAAACGCGAGAAAGAAATCGCTAGACGATTGGAGTTTGATGGTTTGTATATTGCGGAGCAACCAGAGGATGATGATATTAAATCGCATTGGGATAAACTTGTTATTTCTGCGAAGTGAGTCCGTTTTTTGCGCCCACAGTTTCGAATAATTAAAAATACTTTGTTTACCTTTTTAATAGATCATTTCCGGTGAATTATTGGGATAAATTCGTTAAGAAGAAAGTACGACAGAAGTTTAGCGAGACTTATGATTTCGACTCGATTAGCAGCTTGTTGGGGATGGAGAAGACTAGCTTCGCCGCTCAGGAATCCGAGGAAGGGAAAGGAATCATTTATTTGTTAGTAGTTCTTTTATATTTAAATACATTTATTTAAGCTTAATAACTAATTTAAACATGTTTATCTATTATATATATTGCTTTAGGAATTTTCTAACCAGGTAAATATATCTTAACACCCCTCCCCACCCCCGCGCCTTTAATTAACGTTTTTTAGGCAATAATTAAATTGTTCTATTTATTTAAACTATTATACATTATGTGTTCTTTTTTAGCATTTTAAATATTGATTGGCGTTACCAAGTGTGGAAGTCGGGTGTAACTATAACGGATAACGCGTTCTTGTATTCGTTATGGTATTTCATCTTCTCGGTTTTCGGTAATTTTAACAATTTCTTCTTCGCTGCCCATTTGCTGGATGTCGCCGTGGGTTTTAAGACGCTACGTACTATCTTACAGTCTGTAACACATAACGGAAAACAAGTAATGTTTCGGATTTTTGGAGACTGTTTAACTTATAGTAATTGTTGTTGTTTGTTTGTAGCTTATATTAACGGTGATGCTGTTGACGATTATCGTGTATATTTACACGGTAATCGCGTTCAATTTCTTCAGGAAGTTTTATATTTCTGAAGAAGAGGATAATCCAGATAAAAAGTGCCATGATATGTTAACGGTAAGTGAGTTTTGTTGAAGTAAGGGTGGTTTTATTTATTGTGTTTTTTGTAGTGTTTCGTGTTCCATTTATATAAAGGCGTTAGAGCTGGTGGTGGTATTGGTGATGAAATCGGCCCCCCGGATGGGGATGACTATGAAGCATATCGTATCATGTTCGATATAACATTCTTCTTCTTCGTTATCGTTATTCTATTGGCCATCATCCAAGGTTTGATTATTGACGCGTTTGGTGAACTTCGTGATCAATTGGACAGTGTTAAAGAGAACATGGAATCGAATTGCTTTATTTGCGGAATCGGTAAAGATTATTTCGATAAAGTGCCGCATGGTTTCGATACGCATTGTCAACAAGAGCACAATTTAGCGAATTACATGTGAGTTGAATGTGTTTGACTGGTTTAAAATCGTGTACTTATGAGTGTTGTTTAGGTTCTTCTTGATGCATTTGATTAATAAACCGGATACGGAATACACGGGTCAAGAGACGTATGTGTGGAATATGTATCAACAACGCTGCTGGGACTTCTTCCCGGTGGGTGACTGCTTCAGGAAGCAGTACGAAGACGAGTTAGGTGGTGGGGGTGGGTAATTGACGTTAACCCACCCGGGCGTAATTGCAAATTTTTGTAACTTTCAATCTTGAATTTTTTTCACAGTTTTGCTCATTCAAAACTAAGAGTGTTATTTTATATATACTATTTGAGCGCAAATACGTAACTGGTACATCTCTAATACGTTGCAATATAACATATTTAAATGAAATTATTGGAATAAAAGAATTTATTTTATGTATTTAATGTGTTAGAAATGTACTAATGGTGTTTGTTCGAGTGTTATTGAGCACTTAATTATTGTAATATCAATGAAACTACGCAATAATTTGTAAATATTTCAGAATTGTGGCCTAAAAGTTGAAATATTTTGAGAACGTTGTGTTTTGCGTGTGGGGTGGTGTTTTTTATTTTTAAATGAATATGCTTCCATAATGTTTGCAAACGTATTTTATATAACATGATTCTGTGACGTTAAAGCCGTAAACGAAACAATTTTCGGAGGATAGTACAAAATGCGTACTTCTATATCATTGATTATTTATGATAATTATTACTGTAATAAATTAATATAGTGTGTACAGGTCCTTTTAGTCCAATCTATCAATCAATTGTTTTATTATTATTGTTATTATAGACATAATTATAATGATGGAATTCATTCGAATTAAAATAAAATTAATAATTAGTAATAATTTTGTGACTTGTTTTCTTAAAAATACACTTTTTACTCTCTTATATATTTATATCTACAACATAACATCTATTTCTAATCATTATCTATAAATATTATATGTTTAACTTTAATTTATATAAATAATATATGTTTTCCCATTGAAAACACAATTTTACATCTATTATAATGATATATAAGCAGTTTCTTTTACACAATCTCATTTCCTTATTATACAGTGCCCTCATTGGTCAAACTCATATAACATGCAAATGTTTGACCAATTACAGAGTTTCTTGTCTATGTGTACTAGAAACGTAGCTTAACTAACATGTAGAGCCACCTAGCGAGGAAAACGCGAACCTACTCATTTAAGTACAATTTACATTGAGTAGTGCTGCGCTCTGATTGGTTTAAATTGATTAACATGGTGCTTTTTAACCAATCACAGTGCATGTTAATTTTCTTACGACTTATTCGGTATATATACACCTTTAATAATTAAATGAAATTTTAATTTCCAAGATCAAATACATCAAATATAACTGTTTATGTTTATTTGTATGTTGCGCATTCTCATTTATGTTTATCCATTTATTCCGAGGATCAGAAATCAAAAGAGATCGTTTTTATTCATTAACAAAAAAAAATTCAAGACGCAGCTGAATAGTATGGTTTTTGCTACGTTTGCCCAACGTCATAAATGAATGAAAATGATCTCTTTTGATTCCTGATACCCGGATACAAAATCTCATTTTCGACGGTTTTGATTCGGAATTGATCAAATGCAGCGCAATTACGTAATTCCAAAATTATTTCTACGCTCTTTAGGGGTATTATTACAAACTGTAATATTGTTTATTGTTAATAAATATTTAAATTAAATGAAATATATTGGGTCCAACGAATCTTCGATCCCAACATCAAAGATCGTCGCGTATAATTCTTTATTTTTCGCATCCACTAGAAATAACGAGGCATGATCTGCGTCCACTAAACGTTGCGCGAAATTCATGATTTTTATCACTAACGTGTCCATGCTTACCATATCTTGGAAAATCGATCTGGAAAATTAAAAAAATACCCACTCCTTAAAAGGCTATATTATAATTACTATAACATTTTTACTTTCTTACGGAAAGTAATAATAACTCGATTTTTAACACAAATATATTTTGACCTTCCCTGAACTTAAACTATTTGTGGAATGAATACGTATAAGAAAGTTGTAAATATGTTTTTGGTTGGTTTAAAATTAAATTTAATATGAAAATTTGTGTTTAAATTGTTGGAAAATGTATAATAATAAAAAACATCTCCATGGAAATCACTTTGAAAAAGCACTTAAACTTTCGTGACGCGAATTTTATTTGGTGAGTAAATTTTTATTAAATCGCCTAAAATTGTATAAAATAATTGAGGATTATTTACAAAAATAATAATAAACACATAACAGTAAGTTTGCATGCATAAACATTCAATTTGAGCTCATTATAATCATTTAAAGACTCTTTAAAATATGATTCAGCTTTGGAATATACGTAAATGTGTATTTATTATTATTTCCAATTGCATCTAATTAATATTTTACTATTCTGTACATGTATTTTTCGTATAAATGCGTATAATTTGAAAGATATATTTAAAATATTAGTTTTAATTGTTGTCAAATTTCTAATAATAAAATACGTATCCATGGAAATCACTTTGAAAAATCGTTTAAATTTGCTTGACGCGAATTTTTTTTGGTGAGTATTTTCGATTAAAACTCTTAAAATAGTAGAAGTTTATTTTTAAAAATAATTATAAACACTTTAAAGTGAGTTTGTATGCATAAATATTCTATTTTTGCGCATTAGAATCATTTAATGACTCTTCTGATCTGATTTAGGTTTGGAATGTTTATAAATGTTTATTTATTATTATTTCCAGTCGCAAATAATTAATATTTTTGTATTTTGTAGGTGTATTTTTGGTATAAATGTTTATAATTAAAATATTAGTATTAAATTGAATGTGTGCCAAATTTATATTTTTATTAATTTTTTTTTTTTTTTTAGATTTTTTTCGTACTAACTACTTTTTTTATTATGGGTAATTTCTGCTTTTCATGTCGGAAGGAGGAGGTAAGTGATTATTTATATAAATGCGAGATCTACAATTAATTGAGTCGACTTTTAAAAATGTTTTTAAATGAATGATTGAGAAATCTAACATGTTAATTTGTTTTGCTTTAGGAAGAAGACCAGGAACCCATGTGGGTGCCCCACGAAGAAGAATGGGTTCCTGTTGAGACCTACGTCGCTGCACCGAAACCGGCCATCGGGGCAGCGATTGTAGGTTTCGAAGAACCTCCTATGGAACCAGCATCCGCCGTCGTTGAAGATACCACCACATCACCGCTCCGCGCCACCTGTGGTCCGGCACCGGCCGTCGGGCTCCAGGAGGCAGCCGCAGGGGAAACGTTTAATGTTTTGGACATAAAAATCGAACAAAATTGTGTTAGTGACAATTCAACGACAAAATTCTTATTAATTATGGACTACATATTAAATTTTCTAAATCAAGACAGTTATTTGTTATGGCAACAAAATTCTTACGAGCTTATGTGTGATGACGTTTCCCCACAAATAAGGGAGATTTGCGGCTGCGCGGAGCGGATGGCAGAGGAACGGATGCTGGCCACCGACATCAAAATTAATAGTGAATCCAAAATTTAGTGATAAATTTTTAGTTTCCAAATTGTTTTTATTCGCATGGAACTATTGAACAATTTACCTAAATTCGTAGTGGATCATTTTTAGTTTTAGTACTTTTAATAAATAATATTTATCGATCATTGAGTTTATTTTCTTTCATCGCAACTATTTTTGTATGTGAATTCAAAAAATGTATAATATATCATATACTCGAAAAAAAACTTCATCAGCAAAAACCAATCGGTACAGCTTTTAGAATTTTTTCATTAAAATCGATAGCACTTTTGAAAATACCATTTTCTTGAGCGGAAGCCGAAAGGCCGAGCAAGAACATGGGTTTCTAAACAAAAAAAATTTCGGAATTACGTAACCGCTTTGCATTTGACCAATTTTGATTCAAAACCGTCGAAAATGAGATTTTGTATCCGGGTATCAGGAATCAAAAGAGATCGTTTTTATTCATTTATGAAGATGGGCAGATGTAGCAAAATCCATACTATTCAGCTGCGTCTTGATTTTATTTTGTTAATGAATAAAAACGATCTCTTTTGATTACTGATCCCCGGATACAAAATCTCATTTTCGTCGGTTTTCATCGAAATTACACAAATGCAGAGCGATTACGTAACTCCAAAATGATTTCTACGATCTTTAGAGATATTATTATAAACTTTAATATAGTTTATTGTTAATAAATATCTTATTTCAGGTACTAAACATTTTTATTTTAACAGATCACCCTGAAAGAAAATAAAATCGATCCCGCGGATGAGATGTCCTGGCAGCATTATTTGTATAGTCAGTTAGGGAGTAAGAAGAGCGCTCAAATCACTCAAACTAATGACGATAAAGGGAAGACTATTTTGGAGGAAACTGTTGAGCGAATTGTCGCCATGAGCAAAGTTTTATATGGATTACATATGGTAAATTTTTTTTATATATATATATATGCCTAATCCCATTAAATGGGGTGGCAGAAAACTTTTTTGTTAATACACATTCAGGTTTTAGTACTAATTAGTTACTTAAGCGTAAAAAAAACAATCGTTTTAATTTGTTATTTATGATTTATTTGTTATGTCGCGATACTTTAGATTGATCATCCCCAACAACAGAATAAAAGCGTGTATCGGTCTTGTGTAAACGGTCTGCAATGGCTTGTTTGAGAAGCAAACCGCTCTATAAAATCAGCAGGTGAGAAGAGCAGTGGTTTTATATATATATTAATAGTCAATCTATTTTTTTCATTTCCACTTATTTTCTGTCTGATAGTTTTGCAGTAATTCTTTTTATTGTGTGCAATAATCTTTTCCATTTTACTATTGTGGAGTTTTGCACACATAAGGTTAGTTGTTTTCTAGTACTAGGTACAATGACGTCACTGCTATTGTTTAGTAGTTATTGCTAATTGAACATACTGCGAAAATACATAAACGCTTTAGCCCTATAACTAGAAATGGCACACTTATCTCATTTCGCTTCTAATACCGCTTTTTACATATTTAGTGCCAAAAAAAAACTAATAAACCGCTAAATAGTACACGCATATTTATATATATTCACCCCACAAATCTATTATCGTATACCATATTGCAGACACCGCGCCATAAACATATTCGTGCGCACTTACCACGAAATGTGGCTGCAAGAAGAGAACATCGGTCAAGAAGTGATGATCGAAGACTTAACACAAAGCTTCGAAGACGCTGAATTGAAAAAAACAGACGAGGAAGAAGGCGAAAGCAAACCTGATCCCCTAACACAACTTGTAACAACGTTCTGTCGTGGTGCTATGACCGAACGGTCGGGTGCTTTACAAGAAGATCCTCTATACATGAGTTACGCTGAAATCGTCGCTAAATCCTGCGGGGAGGAAGAGGAGGAGGGGGAGGAGGAAGAAGGGGCTGAAGGGGAAGAAGGTGGAGCTTCAATCCATGTAAGATTTTTTTATATATGTTTATAATAAATTAATATATTAACAATTAACTAATAGATGACTATGGATAAGTTAATGGTATGTTACTAATATTAATTTGTGTGTTTTTTGAGTATGTTTGAGCGTTTGAGTTACGTTTTGGATGTGTTTAGGAACAAGAGATGGAAAAGCAGAAGTTGTTGTTCCATCAAGCACGTTTAGCGAATCGGGGAGTGGCGGAAATGGTTCTTTTGCATATTTCGGCGTGTAAAGGTGTCCCGTCGGATATGGTGATGAAAACGTTACAATTGGGGATTTCTATTCTACGCGGTGGTAACTCTGATATACAAATGGGTATGTTGAATCATTTGAAGGAGAAGAAAGATGTTGGGTTCTTCACTAGTATCGCAGGGCTTATGAATCTGTGCACGGTACTGGATTTGGATGCGTTTGAGCGCAACACTAAAGCGGAAGGGCTTGGTGTTGGGTCTGAAGGTATATATTATGGACTATTTTAGTAGGATTAGGACTGATTATTATTTTTTAGGTGCTGCTGGGGAGAAAAATATGCATGATGCGGAATTTACATGTGCTCTTTTCCGTTTTATACAACTTACTTGCGAAGGACACAACTTAGGTATTATTTATTATATTTTTTATGTACTTTATATAACATATACTTTTTTTTGGGGGTAGAGTGGCAGAATTACTTACGTACTCAAGCTGGTAATACAACTACAGTTAATGTAGTCATCTGTACTGTGGATTATTTGCTACGGTTGCAAGAATCTATTATGGATTTCTATTGGCACTATTCGAGTAAAGAGTTAATTGACCCAGCTGGTAAAGCGAATTTCTTCAAAGCCATTGGAGTTGCGAGTCAAGTGTTTAACACCTTAACTGAAGTCATCCAGGGTCCGTGTACGCAGAATCAACAAGCGTTGGCGCATTCCAGGTTGTGGGACGCCGTCGGCGGTTTTCTATTCTTGTTCTCACACATGCAAGATAAACTCTCGAGGAATTCTAGTCAAGTGGATCTATTAAAAGAGTTGTTAAACCTACAAAAAGACATGATTACTATGATGTTATCTATGTTGGAGGGAAATGTTGTTAATGGTACTATCGGGAAACAAATGGTGGATACTTTAGTGGAAAGCGCCTCTAACGTCGAATTGATATTAAAATACTTTGATATGTTCTTAAAACTTAAAGACCTTACTAGTTCTACAAGTTTCCAAGAAATCGACTCAAACAACGATGGGTGGGTGAACCCGAAGGACTTCAAAGAGAAAATGGAACAACAAAAATCATACACACCGTAAGTACCCCCCCCCCCCTACCATAAATTACCGTAATATATGTTTTATGTGTTTAATATAATAGGGAAGAAATCAATTTCTTGTTGACATGTTGCGACACAAATCATGATGGGAAAATCGATTACATTTCATTTTGCGATCGTTTCCACGAACCAGCGAAAGAAATCGGGTTTAATTTAGCCGTTTTACTAACAAATCTATCCGAGCACATGCCCAACGAGCCGCGATTAGCACGCTTTTTAGAAACTGCTGGTTCTGTTTTGAACTACTTCGAGCCCTTTTTGGGGCGTATTGAAATCATGGGTGGTAGTAAGCGTATCGAACGTGTGTATTTCGAGATAAAAGAGTCTAATATCGAGCAGTGGGAAAAGCCGCAGATTAAAGAGTCGAAACGAGCGTTCTTTTACTCGATTGTGACGGAAGGTGGTGATAAGGAGAAGCTGGAAGCGTTTATTAATTTCTGTGAAGATGCTATCTTTGAAATGCAACACGCTAGTGGATTGATGGCGGTGGAAGAGACTGGGGGTGGTGGTAAGGCGCGGGAAGCTAGTTACTCATATATGACTGATGATGAAGAGCGGTAAGTTGTTTTTATTTTTATTAATTATTAATATAATTATTGGGTGGTTGTTAGCGCTGGGAAAGATCCGATACGCCGTACGATACAAGCCGTTAAAGATGGCGTTGCTTTTGGGTTTTCTATGCTAAGTCCATCGAATATAAAACAGAAAATCGGGGAAATGCAACAAATGTCTGTGCCGGAATTGATTACAGGCTTCTTCCGGATGATTTTCTACTCGTTTTACTATTCTGGTTATGGCGTTTCTTTGGTTTTAGGGTAAATCTACTCATACATTGTAATTTGCGTTCTTTTATATATATATATTTGTTGTAGTTATTTCGCGAATATTTTATTGTCTTTGATGCGTGGGTCACAAGTTGAAGAGCCTGTGGAGGAAATTAAAGAAGAGGAGAAGACACATTTCCGAGCTTTACCAGCATTACCACCCACTCCAGATGAAACGAACACTCAATTACAAGCGTTTGGTTTAGATATAACGAAAGAAGATAACGGCCAGTAAGTCAATGCAGAGTTAATAGCAATAAAAGACTATTCATAATTATTTGTAGGTTTAAAGTAGCTCCGCATGAATCACCGAATAGTAGTCCTCAAACATCTATTGAAGAAGGTGGGGAAAGTAGTCCTGAAGAAGGTGCAGAGCATGCCGAAGGCGAAGAATCTCCCATATCTCTTTCAGATCTATTAGGGTAATATATATTATTATAAATGTCTTAAAATACCAATTCGTGTTTATTGTAGGGGTGAAGCCGCGAAACGAGCAGCTCAAGAGAAAGTAGAAGCTCAACAAGCGCAACAAGCCGCTATGATGGCTGTTGAATCCGACCAGAAGAAAGAAACAGTCTCTGAACCATCCGCAGTGTCACAAATCGATTTCAACTCATACACCCAACGAATCGTATCGTATTTAGCTCGTAACTTCTACAACATGAAATACGTTGCGCTCGTATTCGCCTTTTGTATCAACTTCATGCTGCTCTTCTATAAGGTAACTCTAATCAAACAAAACCCTCGAATCACCCGTAAATAATTCGTGAAATAGGTATCAGTTATCGGTGAAGATGATGAAGACGCCAAGGACGATTTATCTGAGCTGTTGAACGGGTCTGGATCAGGCTCAGGAGCTGGATCAGGCGCTGGATCAGGGTCTGGTGGCGGGTCTGGGGAAGGTTCGGATGAAGAGGATCCGTTAGAGCTGGTACACGTGGATGAAGATTTCTTTTATATGGAACATGTGATGCGTTTAGCAGCTGCACTTCATAGTTTAGTGTCGTTAGCGATGTTGATTGCTTATTACCACCTGAAAGTACCGTTAGCGATCTTTAAACGCGAGAAAGAAATCGCTAGACGATTGGAGTTTGATGGTTTGTATATTGCGGAGCAACCAGAGGATGATGATATTAAATCGCATTGGGATAAACTTGTTATTTCTGCGAAGTGAGTCCGTTTTTTGCGCCCACAGTTTCGAATAATTAAAAATACTTTGTTTACCTTTTTAATAGATCATTTCCGGTGAATTATTGGGATAAATTCGTTAAGAAGAAAGTACGACAGAAGTTTAGCGAGACTTATGATTTCGACTCGATTAGCAGCTTGTTGGGGATGGAGAAGACTAGCTTCGCCGCTCAGGAATCCGAGGAAGGGAAAGGAATCATTTATTTGTTAGTAGTTCTTTTATATTTAAATACATTTATTTAAGCTTAATAACTAATTTAAACATGTTTATCTATTATATATATTGCTTTAGGAATTTTCTAACCAGGTAAATATATCTTAACACCCCTCCCCACCCCCGCGCCTTTAATTAACGTTTTTTAGGCAATAATTAAATTGTTCTATTTATTTAAACTATTATACATTATGTGTTCTTTTTTAGCATTTTAAATATTGATTGGCGTTACCAAGTGTGGAAGTCGGGTGTAACTATAACGGATAACGCGTTCTTGTATTCGTTATGGTATTTCATCTTCTCGGTTTTCGGTAATTTTAACAATTTCTTCTTCGCTGCCCATTTGCTGGATGTCGCCGTGGGTTTTAAGACGCTACGTACTATCTTACAGTCTGTAACACATAACGGAAAACAAGTAATGTTTCGGATTTTTGGAGACTGTTTAACTTATAGTAATTGTTGTTGTTTGTTTGTAGCTTATATTAACGGTGATGCTGTTGACGATTATCGTGTATATTTACACGGTAATCGCGTTCAATTTCTTCAGGAAGTTTTATATTTCTGAAGAAGAGGATAATCCAGATAAAAAGTGCCATGATATGTTAACGGTAAGTGAGTTTTGTTGAAGTAAGGGTGGTTTTATTTATTGTGTTTTTTGTAGTGTTTCGTGTTCCATTTATATAAAGGCGTTAGAGCTGGTGGTGGTATTGGTGATGAAATCGGCCCCCCGGATGGGGATGACTATGAAGCATATCGTATCATGTTCGATATAACATTCTTCTTCTTCGTTATCGTTATTCTATTGGCCATCATCCAAGGTTTGATTATTGACGCGTTTGGTGAACTTCGTGATCAATTGGACAGTGTTAAAGAGAACATGGAATCGAATTGCTTTATTTGCGGAATCGGTAAAGATTATTTCGATAAAGTGCCGCATGGTTTCGATACGCATTGTCAACAAGAGCACAATTTAGCGAATTACATGTGAGTTGAATGTGTTTGACTGGTTTAAAATCGTGTACTTATGAGTGTTGTTTAGGTTCTTCTTGATGCATTTGATTAATAAACCGGATACGGAATACACGGGTCAAGAGACGTATGTGTGGAATATGTATCAACAACGCTGCTGGGACTTCTTCCCGGTGGGTGACTGCTTCAGGAAGCAGTACGAAGACGAGTTAGGTGGTGGGGGTGGGTAATTGACGTTAACCCACCCGGGCGTAATTGCAAATTTTTGTAACTTTCAATCTTGAATTTTTTTCACAGTTTTGCTCATTCAAAACTAAGAGTGTTATTTTATATATACTATTTGAGCGCAAATACGTAACTGGTACATCTCTAATACGTTGCAATATAACATATTTAAATGAAATTATTGGAATAAAAGAATTTATTTTATGTATTTAATGTGTTAGAAATGTACTAATGGTGTTTGTTCGAGTGTTATTGAGCACTTAATTATTGTAATATCAATGAAACTACGCAATAATTTGTAAATATTTCAGAATTGTGGCCTAAAAGTTGAAATATTTTGAGAACGTTGTGTTTTGCGTGTGGGGTGGTGTTTTTTATTTTTAAATGAATATGCTTCCATAATGTTTGCAAACGTATTTTATATAACATGATTCTGTGACGTTAAAGCCGTAAACGAAACAATTTTCGGAGGATAGTACAAAATGCGTACTTCTATATCATTGATTATTTATGATAATTATTACTGTAATAAATTAATATAGTGTGTACAGGTCCTTTTAGTCCAATCTATCAATCAATTGTTTTATTATTATTGTTATTATAGACATAATTATAATGATGGAATTCATTCGAATTAAAATAAAATTAATAATTAGTAATAATTTTGTGACTCGTTTTCTTAAAACTACACTTTTTACTCTCTTATATATTTATATCTACAGTATAACATCTATTTATAATCATTATCTATAAATATTATACGTTTAACTTTAATTTATATAAATAATATATGTTTTCCCATTGAAAACACAATTTTACATCTATTATAATGATATATAAGCAGTTTCTTTTACACAATCTCATTTCCTTATTATACAGTGCTCTCATTGGACAAACTCATATAACATGCAAATGTTTGACCAATTACAGATTTATTTGTCTATGTATACTAGATACGTAGCTTAACTAACATGTAGAGCCATCTAGCGAGGAAAACGCGAACTTACTCATTTAAGTACAATTTACATGGAGTAGTGCTGCGCTGTGATTGGTTTAAATTGATTAACATGGTGCTTTTTAACCAATCACAGTGCATGTTAATTTTCTTACGACTTATTCGGTACATATACACCTTTAATAATTAAATGAAATTTTAATTTCCAAGATCAAATACATCAAATATAACTGTTTATGTTTATTTGTATGTTGCGCATTCTCATTTATGTTTATCCATTTATTCCGAGGATCAGAAATCAAAAGAGATCGTTTTTATTCATTAACAAAATAAAATTCAAGACGCAGCTGAATAGTATGGTTTTTGCTACGTTTGCCCAACGTCATAAATGAATGAAAATGATCTCTTTTGATTCCTGATACCCGGATACAAAATCTCATTTTCGACGGTTTTGATTCGGAATTGATCAAATGCAGCGCAATTACGTAATTCCAAAATTATTTCTACGCTCTTTAGGGGTATTATTACAAACTGTAATATTGTTTATTGTTAATAAATATTTAAATTAAATGAAATATATTGGGTCCAACGAATCTTCGATCCCAACATCAAAGATCGTCGCGTATAATTCTTTATTTTTCGCATCCACTAGAAATAACGAGGCATGATCTGCGTCCACTAAACGTTGCGCGAAATTCATGATTTTTATCACTAACGTGTCCATGCTTACCATATCTTGGAAAATCGATCTGGAAAATTAAAAAAATACCCACTCCTTAAAAGGCTATATTATAATTACTATAACATTTTTACTTTCTTACGGAAAGTAATAACTCGATTTTTAACACAAATATATTTTGACCTTCCCTGAACTTAAACTATTTGTGGAATGAATACGTATAAGAAAGTTGTAAATATGTTTTTGGTTGGTTTAAAATTAAATTTAATATGAAAATTTGTGTTTAAATTGTTGGAAAATGTATAATAATAAAAAACATCTCCATGGAAATCACTTTGAAAAAGCACTTAAACTTTCGTGACGCGAATTTTATTTGGTGAGTAAATTTTTATTAAATCGCCTAAAATTGTATAAAATAATTGAGGATTATTTACAAAAATAATAATAAACACATAACAGTAAGTTTGCATGCATAAACATTCAATTTGAGCTCATTATAATCATTTAAAGACTCTTTAAAATATGATTCAGCTTTGGAATATACGTAAATGTGTATTTATTATTATTTCCAATTGCATCTAATTAATATTTTACTATTCTGTACATGTATTTTTCGTATAAATGCGTATAATTTGAAAGATATATTTAAAATATTAGTTTTAATTGTTGTCAAATTTCTAATAATAAAATACGTATCCATGGAAATCACTTTGAAAAATCGTTTAAATTTGCTTGACGCGAATTTTTTTTGGTGAGTATTTTCGATTAAAACACTTAAAATAGTAGAAGTTTATTTTTAAAAATAATTATAAACACTTTAAAGTGAGTTTGTATGCATAAATATTCTATTTTTGCGCATTAGAATCATTTAATGACTCTTTAGAATCTGATTTAGGTTTGGAATGTTTATAAATGTTTATTTATTATTATTTCCAGTCGCAAATAATTAATATTTTTGTATTTTGTAGGTGTATTTTTGGTATAAATGTTTATAATTAAAATATTAGTTTTAAATTGAATGTGTGCCAAATTTATATTTTTATTAATTTTTTTTTTTTTTTTAGATTTTTTTCGTACTAACTACTTTTTTTATTATGGGTAATTTCTGCTTTTCATGTCGGAAGGAGGAGGTAAGTGATTATTTATATAAATGCGAGATCTACAATTAATTGAGTCGACTTTTAAAAATGTTTTTAAATGAATGATTGAGAAATCTAACATGTTAATTTGTTTTGCTTTAGGAAGAAGACCAGGAACCCATGTGGGTGCCCCACGAAGAAGAATGGGTTCCTGTTGAGACCTACGTCGCTGCACCGAAACCGGCCATCGGGGCAGCGATTGTAGGTTTCGAAGAACCTCCTATGGAACCAGCATCCGCCGTCGTTGAAGATACCACCACATCACCGCTCCGCGCCACCTGTGGTCCGGCACCGGCCGTCGGGCTCCAGGAGGCAGCCGCAGGGGAAACGTTTAATGTTTTGGACATAAAAATCGAACAAAATTGTGTTAGTGACAATTCAACGACAAAATTCTTATTAATTATGGACTACATATTAAATTTTCTAAATCAAGACAGTTATTTGTTATGGCAACAAAATTCTTACGAGCTTATGTGTGATGACGTTTCCCCACAAATAAGGGAGATTTGCGGCTGCGCGGAGCGGATGGCAGAGGAACGGATGCTGGCCACCGACATCAAAATTAATAGTGAATCCAAAATTTAGTGATAAATTTTTAGTTTCCAAATTGTTTTTATTCGCATGGAACTATTGAACAATTTACCTAAATTCGTAGTGGATCATTTTTAGTTTTAGTAGTTTTAATAAATAATATTTATCGATCATTGAGTTTATTTTCTTTCATCGCAACTATTTTTGTATGTGAATTCAAAAAATGTATAATATATCATATACTCGAAAAAAAACTTCATCAGCAAAAACCAATCGGTACAGCTTTTAGAATTTTTTCATTAAAATCGATAGCACTTTTGAAAATACCATTTTCTTGAGCGGAAGCCGAAAGGCCGAGCAAGAACATGGGTTTCTAAACAAAAAAAATTTCGGAATTACGTAACCGCTTTGCATTTGACCAATTTTGATTCAAAACCGTCGAAAATGAGATTTTGTATCCGGGTATCAGGAATCAAAAGAGATCGTTTTTATTCATTTATGAAGATGGGCAGACGTAGCAAAATCCATACTATTCAGCTGCGTCTTGATTTTATTTTGTTAATGAATAAAAACGATCTCTTTTGATTACTGATCCCCGGATACAAAATCTCATTTTCGTCGGTTTTCATCGAAATTACACAAATGCAGAGCGATTACGTAACTCCAAAATGATTTCTACGATCTTTAGAGATATTATTATAAACTTTAATATAGTTTATTGTTAATAAATATCTTATTTCAGGTACTAAACATTTTTATTTTAACAGATCACCCTGAAAGAAAATAAAATCGATCCCGCGGATGAGATGTCCTGGCAGCATTATTTGTATAGTCAGTTAGGGAGTAAGAAGAGCGCTCAAATCACTCAAACTAATGACGATAAAGGGAAGAATATTTTGGAGGAAACTGTTGAGCGAATTGTCGCCATGAGCAAAGTTTTATATGGTAAATTTTTTTTATATATATATATATATGCCTAATCCCATTAAATGGGGTGGCAGAAAACTTTTTTGTTAATACACATTCAGGTTTTAGTACTAATTAGTTACTTAAGCGTAAAAAAAACAATCGTTTTAATTTGTTATTTATGAGTTATTTGTTATGTCGCGATACTTTAGATTGATCATCCCCAACAACAGAATAAAAGCGTGTATCGGTCTTGTGTAAACGGTCTGCAATGGCTTGTTTGAGAAGCAAACCGCTCTATAAAATCAGCAGGTGAGAAGAGCAGTGGTTTTATATATATATTAATAGTCAATCTATTTTTTTCATTTCCACTTATTTTCTGTCTGATAGTTTTGCAGTAATTCTTTTTATTGTGTGCAATAATCTTTTCCATTTTACTATTGTGGAGTTTTGCACACATAAGGTTAGTTGTTTTCTAGTACTAGGTACAATGACGTCACTGCTATTGTTTAGTAGTTATTGCTAATTGAACATACTGCGAAAATACATAAACGCTTTAGCCCTATAACTAGAAATGGCACACTTATCTCATTTCGCTTCTAATACCGCTTTTTACATATTTAGTGCCAAAAAAAAACTAATAAACCGCTAAATAGTACACGCATATTTATATATATTCACCCCACAAATCTATTATCGTATACCATATTGCAGACACCGCGCCATAAACATATTCGTGCGCACTTACCACGAAATGTGGCTGCAAGAAGAGAACATCGGTCAAGAAGTGATGATCGAAGACTTAACACAAAGCTTCGAAGACGCTGAATTGAAAAAAACAGACGAGGAAGAAGGCGAAAGCAAACCTGATCCCCTAACACAACTTGTAACAACGTTCTGTCGTGGTGCTATGACCGAACGGTCGGGTGCTTTACAAGAAGATCCTCTATACATGAGTTACGCTGAAATCGTCGCTAAATCCTGCGGGGAGGAAGAGGAGGAGGGGGAGGAGGAAGAAGGGGCTGAAGGGGAAGAAGGTGGAGCTTCAATCCATGTAAGATTTTTTTATATATGTTTATAATAAATTAATATATTAACAATTAACTAATAGATGACTATGGATAAGTTAATGGTATGTTACTAATATTAATTTGTGTTGTTTTTTGAGTATGTTTGAGCGTTTGAGTTACGTTTTGGTTGTGTTTAGGAACAAGAGATGGAAAAACAGAAGTTGTTGTTCCATCAAGCACGTTTAGCGAATCGGGGAGTGGCGGAAATGGTTCTTTTGCATATTTCGGCGTGTAAAGGTGTCCCGTCGGATATGGTGATGAAAACGTTACAATTGGGGATTTCTATTCTACGCGGTGGTAACTCTGATATACAAATGGGTATGTTGAATCATTTGAAGGAGAAGAAAGATGTTGGGTTCTTCACTAGTATCGCAGGGCTTATGAATCTGTGCACGGTACTGGATTTGGATGCGTTTGAGCGCAACACTAAAGCGGAAGGGCTTGGTGTTGGGTCTGAAGGTATATATTATGGACTATTTTAGTAGGATTAGGACTGATTATTATTTTTTAGGTGCTGCTGGGGAGAAAAATATGCATGATGCGGAATTTACATGTGCTCTTTTCCGTTTTATACAACTTACTTGCGAAGGACACAACTTAGGTATTATTTATTATATTTTTTATGTACTTTATATAACATATACTTTTTTTTGGGGGTAGAGTGGCAGAATTACTTACGTACTCAAGCTGGTAATACAACTACAGTTAATGTAGTCATCTGTACTGTGGATTATTTGCTACGGTTGCAAGAATCTATTATGGATTTCTATTGGCACTATTCGAGTAAAGAGTTAATTGACCCAGCTGGTAAAGCGAATTTCTTCAAAGCCATTGGAGTTGCGAGTCAAGTGTTTAACACCTTAACTGAAGTCATCCAGGGTCCGTGTACGCAGAATCAACAAGCGTTGGCGCATTCCAGGTTGTGGGACGCCGTCGGCGGTTTTCTATTCTTGTTCTCACACATGCAAGATAAACTCTCGAGGAATTCTAGTCAAGTGGATCTATTAAAAGAGTTGTTAAACCTACAAAAAGACATGATTACTATGATGTTATCTATGTTGGAGGGAAATGTTGTTAATGGTACTATCGGGAAACAAATGGTGGATACTTTAGTGGAAAGCGCCTCTAACGTCGAATTGATATTAAAATACTTTGATATGTTCTTAAAACTTAAAGACCTCACTAGTTCTACAAGTTTCCAAGAAATCGACTCAAACAACGATGGGTGGGTGAACCCGAAGGACTTCAAAGAGAAAATGGAACAACAAAAATCATACACACCGTAAGTACCCCCCCCCCCCCTACCATAAATTACCGTAATATATGTTTTATGTGTTTAATATAATAGGGAAGAAATCAATTTCTTGTTGACATGTTGCGACACAAATCATGATGGGAAAATCGATTACATTTCATTTTGCGATCGTTTCCACGAACCAGCGAAAGAAATCGGGTTTAATTTAGCCGTTTTACTAACAAATCTATCCGAGCACATGCCCAACGAGCCGCGATTAGCACGCTTTTTAGAAACTGCTGGTTCTGTTTTGAACTACTTCGAGCCCTTTTTGGGGCGTATTGAAATCATGGGTGGTAGTAAGCGTATCGAACGTGTGTATTTCGAGATAAAAGAGTCTAATATCGAGCAGTGGGAAAAGCCGCAGATTAAAGAGTCGAAACGAGCGTTCTTTTACTCGATTGTGACGGAAGGTGGTGATAAGGAGAAGCTGGAAGCGTTTATTAATTTCTGTGAAGATGCTATCTTTGAAATGCAACACGCTAGTGGATTGATGGCGGTGGAAGAGACTGGGGGTGGTGGTAAGGCGCGGGAAGCTAGTTACTCATATATGACTGATGATGAAGAGCGGTAAGTTGTTTTTATTTTTATTAATTATTAATATAATTATTGGGTGGTTGTTAGCGCTGGGAAAGATCCGATACGCCGTACGATACAAGCCGTTAAAGATGGCGTTGCTTTTGGGTTTTCTATGCTAAGTCCATCGAATATAAAACAGAAAATCGGGGAAATGCAACAAATGTCTGTGCCGGAATTGATTACAGGCTTCTTCCGGATGATTTTCTACTCGTTTTACTATTCTGGTTATGGCGTTTCTTTGGTTTTAGGGTAAATCTACTCATACATTGTAATTTGCGTTCTTTTATATATATATATTTGTTGTAGTTATTTCGCGAATATTTTATTGTCTTTGATGCGTGGGTCACAAGTTGAAGAGCCTGTGGAGGAAATTAAAGAAGAGGAGAAGACACATTTCCGAGCTTTACCAGCATTACCACCCACTCCAGATGAAACGAACACTCAATTACAAGCGTTTGGTTTAGATATAACGAAAGAAGATAACGGCCAGTAAGTCAATGCAGAGTTAATAGCAATAAAAGACTATTCATAATTATTTGTAGGTTTAAAGTAGCTCCGCATGAATCACCGAATAGTAGTCCTCAAACATCTATTGAAGAAGGTGGGGAAAGTAGTCCTGAAGAAGGTGCAGAGCATGCCGAAGGCGAAGAATCTCCCATATCTCTTTCAGATCTATTAGGGTAATATATATTATTATAAATGTCTTAAAATACCAATTCGTGTTTATTGTAGGGGTGAAGCCGCGAAACGAGCAGCTCAAGAGAAAGTAGAAGCTCAACAAGCGCAACAAGCCGCTATGATGGCTGTTGAATCCGACCAGAAGAAAGAAACAGTCTCTGAACCATCCGCAGTGTCACAAATCGATTTCAACTCATACACCCAACGAATCGTATCGTATTTAGCTCGTAACTTCTACAACATGAAATACGTTGCGCTCGTATTCGCCTTTTGTATCAACTTCATGCTGCTCTTCTATAAGGTAACTCTAATCAAACAAAACCCTCGAATCACCCGTAAATAATTCGTGAAATAGGTATCAGTTATCGGTGAAGATGATGAAGACGCCAAGGACGATTTATCTGAGCTGTTGAACGGGTCTGGATCAGGCTCAGGAGCTGGATCAGGCGCTGGATCAGGGTCTGGTGGCGGGTCTGGGGAAGGTTCGGCTGAAGAGGATCCGTTAGAGCTGGTACACGTGGATGAAGATTTCTTTTATATGGAACATGTGATGCGTTTAGCAGCTGCACTTCATAGTTTAGTGTCGTTAGCGATGTTGATTGCTTATTACCACCTGAAAGTACCGTTAGCGATCTTTAAACGCGAGAAAGAAATCGCTAGACGATTGGAGTTTGATGGTTTGTATATTGCGGAGCAACCAGAGGATGATGATATTAAATCGCATTGGGATAAACTTGTTATTTCTGCGAAGTGAGTCCGTTTTTTGCGCCCACAGTTTCGAATAATTAAAAATACTTTGTTTACCTTTTTAATAGATCATTTCCGGTGAATTATTGGGATAAATTCGTTAAGAAGAAAGTACGACAGAAGTTTAGCGAGACTTATGATTTCGACTCGATTAGCAGCTTGTTGGGGATGGAGAAGACTAGCTTCGCCGCTCAGGAATCCGAGGAAGGGAAAGGAATCATTTATTTGTTAGTAGTTCTTTTATATTTAAATACATTTATTTAAGCTTAATAACTAATTTAAACATGTTTATCTATTATATATATTGCTTTAGGAATTTTCTAACCAGGTAAATATATCTTAACACCCCTCCCCACCCCCGCGCCTTTAATTAACGTTTTTTAGGCAATAATTAAATTGTTCTATTTATTTAAACTATTATACATTATGTGTTCTTTTTTAGCATTTTAAATATTGATTGGCGTTACCAAGTGTGGAAGTCGGGTGTAACTATAACGGATAACGCGTTCTTGTATTCGTTATGGTATTTCATCTTCTCGGTTTTCGGTAATTTTAACAATTTCTTCTTCGCTGCCCATTTGCTGGATGTCGCCGTGGGTTTTAAGACGCTACGTACTATCTTACAGTCTGTAACACATAACGGAAAACAAGTAATGTTTCGGATTTTTGGAGACTGTTTAACTTATAGTAATTGTTGTTGTTTGTTTGTAGCTTATATTAACGGTGATGCTGTTGACGATTATCGTGTATATTTACACGGTAATCGCGTTCAATTTCTTCAGGAAGTTTTATATTTCTGAAGAAGAGGATAATCCAGATAAAAAGTGCCATGATATGTTAACGGTAAGTGAGTTTTGTTGAAGTAAGGGTGGTTTTATTTATTGTGTTTTTTGTAGTGTTTCGTGTTCCATTTATATAAAGGCGTTAGAGCTGGTGGTGGTATTGGTGATGAAATCGGCCCCCCGGATGGGGATGACTATGAAGCATATCGTATCATGTTCGATATAACATTCTTCTTCTTCGTTATCGTTATTCTATTGGCCATCATCCAAGGTTTGATTATTGACGCGTTTGGTGAACTTCGTGATCAATTGGACAGTGTTAAAGAGAACATGGAATCGAATTGCTTTATTTGCGGAATCGGTAAAGATTATTTCGATAAAGTGCCGCATGGTTTCGATACGCATTGTCAACAAGAGCACAATTTAGCGAATTACATGTGAGTTGAATGTGTTTGACTGGTTTAAAATCGTGTACTTATGAGTGTTGTTTAGGTTCTTCTTGATGCATTTGATTAATAAACCGGATACGGAATACACGGGTCAAGAGACGTATGTGTGGAATATGTATCAACAACGCTGCTGGGACGTCTTCCCGGTGGGTGACTGCTTCAGGAAGCAGTACGAAGACGAGTTAGGTGGTGGGGGTGGGTAATTGACGTTAACCCACCCGGGCGTAATTGCAAATTTTTGTAACTTTCAATCTTGAATTTTTTTCACAGTTTTGCTCATTCAAAACTAAGAGTGTTATTTTATATATACTATTTGAGCGCAAATACGTAACTGGTACATCTCTAATACGTTGCAATATAACATATTTAAATGAAATTATTGGAATAAAAGAATTTATTTTATGTATTTAATGTGTTAGAAATGTACTAATGGTGTTTGTTCGAGTGTTATTGAGCACTTAATTATTGTAATATCAATGAAACTACGCAATAATTTGTAAATATTTCAGAATTGTGGCCTAAAAGTTGAAATATTTTGAGAACGTTGTGTTTTGCGTGTGGGGTGGTGTTTTTTATTTTTAAATGAATATGCTTCCATAATGTTTGCAAACGTATTTTATATAACATGATTCTGTGACGTTAAAGCCGTAAACGAAACAATTTTCGGAGGATAGTACAAAATGCGTACTTCTATATCATTGATTATTTATGATAATTATTACTGTAATAAATTAATATAGTGTGTACAGGTCCTTTTAGTCCAATCTATCAATCAATTGTTTTATTATTATTGTTATTATAGACATAATTATAATGATGGAATTCATTCGAATTAAAATAAAATTAATAATTAGTAATAATTTTGTGACTTGTTTTCTTAAAAATACACTTTTTACTCTCTTATATATTTATATCTACAACATAACATCTATTTCTAATCATTATCTATAAATATTATATGTTTAACTTTAATTTATATAAATAATATATGTTTTCCCATTGAAAACACAATTTTACATCTATTATAATGATATATAAGCAGTTTCTTTTACACAATCTCATTTCCTTATTATACAGTGCTCTCATTGGTCAAACTCATATAACATGCAAATGTTTGACCAATTACAGATTTATTTGTCTATGTATACTAGATACGTAGCTTAATTAACATGTAGAGCCATCTAGCGAGGAAAACGCGAACTTACTCATTTAAGTACAATTTACATGGAGTAGTGCTGCGCTCTGATTGGTTTAAATTGATTAACATGGTGCTTTTTAACCAATCACAGTGCATGTTAATTTTCTTACTAGTTATTCGGTACATATACACCTTTAGTAATTTATATGAAATTTTCATTTCCAAGATCAAATACATCAAATATAACTGTTTATGTTTATTTGTATGTTGCGCATTCTCATTTATGTTTATCCATTTATTCCGAGGATCAGATATCAAAAGAGATCGTTTTTATTCATTACCAAAACAAATTCAAGACGCAGGTGAATAGTATGGTTTTTGCTACGTCTGCCCAACGTCATAAATGAATGAAAATGATCTCTTTTGATTCCTGATACCCGGATACAAAATCTCATTTTCGACGGTTTTGATTCGGAATTGATCAAATGCAGCGCAATTACGTAATTCCAAAATTATTTCTACGCTCTTTAGGGGTATTATTACAAACTGTAATATTGTTTATTGTTAATAAATATTTAATTTAAATGAAATATATTGGGTCCAACGAATCTTCGATCCCAACATCAAAGATCGTCGCGTATAATTCTTTATTTTTCGCATCCACTAGAAATAACGAGGCATGATCTGCGTCCACCAAACGTTGCGCGAAATTCATGATTTTTATCACTAACGTGTCCATGCTCACCATATCTTGGAAAATCGATCTGGAAAATTAAAAAAATACCCACTCCTTAAAAGGCTATATTATAATTACTATAACATTTTTACTTTCTTACGGAAAGTAATAATAACTCGATTTTTAACACAAATATATTTTGACCTTCCCTGAACTTAAACTATTTGTGGAATGAATACGTATAAGAAAGTTGTAAATATGTTTTTGGTTGGTTTAAAATTAAATTTAATATAAAAACTTGTGTTTAAATTGTTGAAAATTTATAATAATAAAAAACATGTCCATGGAAATCACTTCGAAAAAGCACTTAAACTTTCGTGACGCGAATTTTATTTGGTGAGTAAATTTTTATTAAATCGCCTAAAATTGTATAAAATAATTGAGGATTATTTACAAAAATAATAATAAACACATAATAGTAAGTTTGCATGCATAAATATTCAATTTGAGCTCATTATAATCATTTAAAGACTCTTTAAAATATGATTCACCTTTGGAATATACGTAAATGTGTATTTATTATTATTTCCAATTGCATCTAATTAATATTTTACTATTCTGTACATGTATTTTTCGTATAAATGCGTATAATTTGAAAGATATATTTAAAATATTAGTTTTAATTGTTGTCAAATTTCTAATAATAAAATACGTATCCATGGAAATCACTTTGAAAAATCGTTTAAATTTGCTTGACGCGAATTTTTTTTGGTGAGTTTTTCGATTAAAACACTTAAAATAGTAGAAGTTTATTTTTAAAAATAATTATAAACACTTTAAAGTGAGTTTGTATGCATAAATATTCTATTTTTGCGCATTAGAATCATTTAATGACTCTTTAGAATCTGATTTAGGTTTGGAATGTTTATAAATGTTTATTTATTATTATTTCCAGTCGCAAATAATTAATATTTTTGTATTTTGTAGGTGTATTTTTGGTATAAATGTTTATAATTAAAATATTAGTTTTAAATTGAATGTGTGCCAAATTTATATTTTTATTAATTTTTTTTTTTTTTTTTAGATTTTTTTCGAACTAACTACTTTTTTTATTATGGGTAATTTCTGCTTTTCATGTCGGAAGGAGGAGGTAAGTGATTATTTATATAAATGCGAGATCTACAATTAATTGAGTCGACTTTTAAAAATGTTTTTAAATGAATGATTGAGAAATCTAACATGTTAATTTGTTTTGCTTTAGGAAGAAGACCAGGAACCCATGTGGGTGCCCCACGAAGAAGAATGGGTTCCTGTTGAGACCTACGTCGCTGCACCGAAACCGGCCATCGGGGCAGCGATTGTAGGTTTCGAAGAACCTCCTATGGAACCAGCATCCGCCGTCGTTGAAGATACCACCACATCACCGCTCCGCGCCACCTGTGGTCCGGCACCGGCCGTCGGGCTCCAGGAGGCAGCCGCAGGGGAAACGTTTAATGTTTTGGACATAAAAATCGAACAAAATTGTGTTAGTGACAATTCAACGACAAAATTCTTATTAATTATGGACTACATATTAAATTTTCTAAATCAAGACAGTTATTTGTTATGGCAACAAAATTCTTACGAGCTTATGTGTGATGACGTTTCCCCACAAATAAGGGAGATTTGCGGCTGCGCGGAGCGGATGGCAGAGGAACGGATGCTGGCCACCGACATCAAAATTAATAGTGAATCCAAAATTTAGTGATAAATTTTTAGTTTCCAAATTGTTTTTATTCGCATGGAACTATTGAACAATTTACCTAAATTCGTAGTGGATCATTTTTAGTTTTAGTAGTTTTAATAAATAATATTTATCGATCATTGAGTTTATTTTCTTTCATCGCAACTATTTTTGTATGTGAATTCAAAAAATGTATAATATATCATATACTCGAAAAAAAACTTCATCAGCAAAAACCAATCGGTACAGCTTTTAGAATTTTTTCATTAAAATCGATAGCACTTTTGAAAATACCATTTTCTTGAGCGGAAGCCGAAAGGCCGAGCAAGAACATGGGTTTCTAAACAAAAAAAATTTCGGAATTACGTAACCGCTTTGCATTTGACCAATTTTGATTCAAAACCGTCGAAAATGAGATTTTGTATCCGGGTATCAGGAATCAAAAGAGATCGTTTTTATTCATTTATGAAGATGGGCAGACGTAGCAAAATCCATACTATTCAGCTGCGTCTTGATTTTATTTTGTTAATGAATAAAAACGATCTCTTTTGATTACTGATCCCCGGATAAAAAATCTCATTTTCGTCGGTTTTCATCGAAATTACACAAATGCAGAGCGATTACGTAACTCCAAAATGATTTCTACGATCTTTAGAGATATTATTATAAACTTTAATATAGTTTATTGTTAATAAATATCTTATTTCAGGTACTAAACATTTTTATTTTAACAGATCACCCTGAAAGAAAATAAAATCGATCCCGCGGATGAGATGTCCTGGCAGCATTATTTGTATAGTCAGTTAGGGAGTAAGAAGAGCGCTCAAATCACTCAAACTAATGACGATAAAGGGAAGACTATTTTGGAGGAAACTGTTGAGCGAATTGTCGCCATGAGCAAAGTTTTATATGGATTACATATGGTAAATTTTTTTTATATATATATATATGCCTAATCCCATTAAATGGGGTGGCAGAAAACTTTTTTGTTAATACACATTCAGGTTTTAGTACTAATTAGTTACTTAAGCGTAAAAAAAACAATCGTTTTAATTTGTTATTTATGATTTATTTGTTATGTCGCGATACTTTAGATTGATCATCCCCAACAACAGAATAAAAGCGTGTATCGGTCTTGTGTAAACGGTCTGCAATGGCTTGTTTGAGAAGCAAACCGCTCTATAAAATCAGCAGGTGAGAAGAGCAGTGGTTTTATATATATATTAATAGTCAATCTATTTTTTTCATTTCCACTTATTTTCTGTCTGATAGTTTTGCAGTAATTCTTTTTATTGTGTGCAATAGTCTTTTCCATTTTACTATTGTGGAGTTTTGCACACATAAGGTTAGTTGTTTTCTAGTACTAGGTACAATGACGTCACTGCTATTGTTTAGTAGTTATTGCTAATTGAACATACTGCGAAAATACATAAACGCTTTAGCCCTATAACTAGAAATGGCACACTTATCTCATTTCGCTTCTAATACCGCTTTTTACATATTTAGTGCCAAAAAAAAACTAATAAACCGCTAAATAGTACACGCATATTTATATATATTCACCCCACAAATCTATTATCGTATACCATATTGCAGACACCGCGCCATAAACATATTCGTGCGCACTTACCACGAAATGTGGCTGCAAGAAGAGAACATCGGTCAAGAAGTGATGATCGAAGACTTAACACAAAGCTTCGAAGACGCTGAATTGAAAAAAACGGACGAGGAAGAAGGTGAAAGCAAACCTGATCCCCTAACACAACTTGTAACAACGTTCTGTCGTGGTGCTATGACCGAACGGTCGGGTGCTTTACAAGAAGATCCTCTATACATGAGTTACGCTGAAATCGTCGCTAAATCCTGCGGGGAGGAAGAGGAGGAGGGGGAGGAGGAAGAAGGGGCTGAAGGGGAAGAAGGTGGAGCTTCAATCCATGTAAGATTTTTTTATATATGTTTATAATAAATTAATATATTAACAATTAACTAATAGATGACTATGGATAAGTTAATGGTATGTTACTAATATTAATTTGTGTGTTTTTTGAGTATGTTTGAGCGTTTGAGTTACGTTTTGGATGTGTTTAGGAACAAGAGATGGAAAAGCAGAAGTTGTTGTTCCATCAAGCACGTTTAGCGAATCGGGGAGTGGCGGAAATGGTTCTTTTGCATATTTCGGCGTGTAAAGGTGTCCCGTCGGATATGGTGATGAAAACGTTACAATTGGGGATTTCTATTCTACGCGGTGGTAACTCTGATATACAAATGGGTATGTTGAATCATTTGAAGGAGAAGAAAGATGTTGGGTTCTTCACTAGTATCGCAGGGCTTATGAATCTGTGCACGGTACTGGATTTGGATGCGTTTGAGCGCAACACTAAAGCGGAAGGGCTTGGTGTTGGGTCTGAAGGTATATATTATAGATTATTTTAGTAGGAGTAGGACTGATTATTATTTTTTAGGCGCTGCTGGGGAGAAAAATATGCATGATGCGGAATTTACATGTGCTCTTTTCCGTTTTATACAACTTACATGTGAAGGACACAACTTAGGTATTATTTATTATATTTTTTATGTACTTTATATAACACATACTTTTTTTTGGGGGTAGAGTGGCAGAATTACTTACGTACTCAAGCTGGTAATACAACGACAGTCAATGTAGTTATCTGTACTGTGGATTATTTGCTACGGTTGCAAGAATCTATTATGGATTTCTATTGGCACTATTCGAGTAAAGAGTTAATTGACCCAGCTGGTAAAGCGAATTTCTTCAAAGCCATTGGAGTTGCGAGTCAAGTGTTTAACACCTTAACTGAAGTCATCCAGGGTCCGTGTACGCAGAATCAACAAGCGTTGGCGTATTCCAGGTTGTGGGACGCCGTCGGCGGTTTTCTATTCTTGTTCTCACACATGCAAGATAAACTCTCGAGAAATTCTAGTCAAGTGGATTTACTTAAAGAGTTGTTAAACCTACAAAAAGACATGATTACTATGATGCTGTCTATGTTGGAGGGAAATGTTGTTAATGGTACCATCGGCAAACAAATGGTGGATACTTTAGTGGAAAGCGCCTCTAACGTCGAATTGATATTAAAGTACTTTGATATGTTCTTAAAACTTAAAGACCTCACTAGTTCTACAAGTTTCCAAGAAATCGACTCAAACAACGATGGGTGGGTGAACCCGAAGGACTTCAAAGAAAAAATGGAACAACAAAAATCATACACACCGTAAGTCCCCCCCCCCCTTCCATTACTTACCGTAATATATATTTTTATGGTTGTTTAATATAATAGGGAAGAAATCAATTTCTTGTTGACATGTTGCGACACAAATCATGATGGGAAAATCGATTATATTTCATTTTGCGATCGTTTCCACGAGCCAGCGAAAGAAATCGGGTTTAATTTAGCCGTTTTACTAACAAACCTATCCGAACACATGCCCAACGAGCCGCGATTAGCACGCTTTTTAGAAACAGCTGGTTCTGTTCTGAACTACTTCGAGCCCTTTTTGGGGCGTATTGAAATCATGGGTGGTAGTAAGCGTATCGAGCGTGTGTATTTCGAGATAAAAGAGTCTAATATCGAGCAGTGGGAAAAGCCGCAGATTAAAGAGTCGAAACGAGCGTTCTTTTATTCGATTGTGACGGAAGGTGGTGATAAGGAGAAGCTGGAAGCGTTTATTAATTTCTGTGAAGATGCTATCTTTGAAATGCAACACGCTAGTGGGTTGATGGCGGTGGAAGAGACTGGGGGTGGTGGTAAGGCGCGGGAAGCTAGTTACTCATATATGACTGATGATGAAGAGCGGTAAGTTGTTTTTATTTTTATTAATTATTAATATAATTATTGGGTGGTTGTTAGCGCTGGGAAAGATCCGATACGCCGTACGATACAAGCCGTTAAAGATGGCGTTGCTTTTGGGTTTTCTATGCTAAGTCCATCGAATATAAAACAGAAAATCGGGGAAATGCAACAAATGTCTGTGCCGGAATTAATTACAGGCTTCTTCCGGATGATTTTCTACTCGTTTTACTATTCTGGTTATGGCGTTTCTTTGGTTTTAGGGTAAATCTACTCATACATCGTAATTTGCGTTCTTTTATATATATTTGTTGTAGTTATTTCGCGAATATTTTATTGTCTTTGATGCGTGGGTCACAAGTTGAAGAGTCTGTGGAGGAAATTAAAGAAGAGGAGAAGACACATTTCCGAGCTTTACCAGCATTACCACCCACTCCAGATGAAACGAACACTCAATTACAAGCGTTTGGTTTAGATATAACGAAAGAAGATAACGGCCAGTAAGTCAATGCAGAGTTAATAGCAATAAAAGACTATTCATAATTATTTGTAGGTTTAAAGTAGCTCCGCATGAATCACCGAATAGTAGTCCTCAAACATCTATTGAAGAAGGTGGGGAAAGTAGTCCTGAAGAAGGTGCAGAGCATGCTGAAGGCGAAGAATCTCCCATATCTCTTTCAGATCTATTAGGGTAATATATATTATAATAAATGTCTTAAAATACCAATTCGTGTTTATTGTAGGGGTGAAGCCGCGAAACGAGCAGCTCAAGAGAAGGTAGAAGCTCAACAAGCGCAACAAGCCGCCATGATGGCTGTTGAATCCGACCAGAAGAAAGAAACAGTCTCTGAACCATCCGCAGTGTCACAAATCGATTTCAACTCATACACCCAACGAATCGTATCGTATTTAGCTCGTAACTTCTACAACATGAAATACGTTGCGCTCGTATTCGCCTTTTGTATCAACTTCATGCTGCTCTTCTATAAGGTAACTCTAATCAAACAAAACCCTCGAATCACCCGTAAATAATTCGTGAAATAGGTATCAGTTATCGGTGAAGATGATGAAGACGCCAAGGACGATTTATCTGAGCTGTTGAACGGGTCTGGATCAGGCTCAGGAGCTGGATCAGGCGCTGGGTCAGGGTCTGGTGGCGGGTCTGGGGAAGGTTCGGATGAAGAGGATCCGTTAGAGCTGGTACACGTGGATGAGGATTTCTTTTATATGGAACATGTGATGCGTTTAGCAGCTGCACTTCATAGTTTAGTGTCGCTAGCGATGTTGATTGCTTATTACCACCTGAAAGTACCGTTAGCGATCTTTAAACGCGAGAAGGAAATCGCTAGACGATTGGAGTTTGATGGTTTGTATATTGCGGAGCAACCAGAGGATGACGATATTAAATCGCATTGGGATAAACTTGTTATTTCTGCGAAGTGAGTCCGTTTTTTGCGCCCACAGTTTCGAATAATTAAAAATACTTCGTTTACCTTTTTAATAGATCATTTCCGGTTAATTATTGGGATAAATTCGTTAAGAAGAAAGTCCGACAGAAGTTTAGCGAGACTTATGATTTCGACTCGATTAGCAGCTTGTTGGGGATGGAGAAGACTAGCTTCGCCGCTCAGGAATCCGAGGAAGGGAAAGGAATCATTTATTTGTTAGTAGTTCTTTTATATCTAATATACATTTATTTGTGCTTAATAACTAATTTAAACATGTTTATCTATTATATATATTGCTTTAGGAATTTTCTAACCAGGTAAATATATCTTAACACCCCCCCCCCCCCCTTCTCCGCCAATAATTAATATTTTTTAGACATTCTTTATTAAAGAAAATTAAATTATTCTATTTATTTACACTATGTAGACATGTTTAAACAATTATATGTGTTTTTTTTAGCATTTTAAATATTGATTGGCGTTACCAAGTGTGGAAGTCGGGTGTAACTATAACGGATAACGCGTTCTTGTATTCGTTGTGGTATTTCATCTTCTCGGTTTTCGGTAATTTTAACAATTTCTTCTTCGCTGCCCATTTGCTGGATGTCGCCGTGGGTTTTAAGACGCTACGTACTATCTTACAGTCTGTAACACATAACGGAAAACAAGTAATGTTTCGGATTTTTGGAGACTGTTTAACTTATAGTAATTGTTGTTGTTTGTTTGTAGCTTATATTAACGGTGATGCTGTTGACGATTACCGTGTATATTTACACGGTAATCGCGTTCAATTTCTTCAGGAAGTTTTATATTTCTGAAGAAGAGGATAATCCAGATAAAAAGTGCCATGATATGTTAACGGTAAGTGAGTTTTGTTGAAGTAAGGGTGGTTTTATTTATTGTGTTTTTTGTAGTGTTTCGTGTTCCATTTATATAAAGGCGTTAGAGCTGGTGGTGGTATTGGTGATGAAATCGGCCCCCCGGATGGGGATGACTATGAAGCATATCGTATCATGTTCGATATAACATTCTTCTTCTTCGTTATCGTTATTCTATTGGCCATCATCCAAGGTTTGATTATTGACGCGTTTGGTGAACTTCGTGATCAATTGGACAGTGTTAAAGAGAACATGGAATCGAATTGCTTTATTTGCGGAATCGGGAAAGATTATTTCGATAAAGTGCCGCATGGTTTCGATACGCATTGTCAACAAGAGCACAATTTAGCGAATTACATGTGAGTTGAATGTGTTTGACTGGTTTAAAATCGTGTACTTATGAGTGTTGTTTAGGTTCTTCTTGATGCATTTGATTAATAAACCGGATACAGAATACACGGGTCAAGAGACGTATGTGTGGAATATGTATCAACAACGCTGCTGGGACTTCTTCCCGGTGGGTGACTGCTTCAGGAAGCAGTACGAAGACGAGTTAGGTGGTGGGGGTGGGTAATTGACGTTAACCCACCCGGGCGTAATTGCAAATTTTTGTAACTTTCAATCTTGAATTTTTTTCACAGTTTTGCTCATTCAAAACTAAGAGTGTTATTTTATATATACTATTTGAGCGCAAATACGTAACTGGTACATCTCTAATACGTTGCAATATAACATATTTAAATGAAATTATTGGAATAAAAGAATTTATTTTATGTATTTAATGTGTTAGAAATGTACTAATGGTGTTTGTTCGAGTGTTATTGAGCACTTAATTATTGTAATATCAATGAAACTACGCAATAATTTGTAAATATTTCAGAATTGTGGCCTAAAAGTTGAAATATTTTGAGAACGTTGTGTTTTGCGTGTGGGGTGGTGTTTTTTATTTTTAAATGAATATGCTTCCATAATGTTTGCAAACGTATTTTATATAACATGATTCTGTGACGTTAAAGCCGTAAACGAAACAATTTTCGGAGGATAGTACAAAATGCGTACTTCTATATCATTGATTATTTATGATAATTATTACTGTAATAAATTAATATAGTGTGTACAGGTCCTTTTAGTCCAATCTATCAATCAATTGTTTTATTATTATTGTTATTATAGACATAATTATAATGATGGAATTCATTCGAATTAAAATAAAATTAATAATTAGTAATAATTTTGTGACTTGTTTTCTTAAAAATACACTTTTTACTCTCTTATATATTTATATCTACAACATAACATCTATTTCTAATCATTATCTATAAATATTATATGTTTAACTTTAATTTATATAAATAATATATGTTTTCCCATTGAAAACACAATTTTACATCTATTATAATGATATATAAGCAGTTTCTTTTACACAATCTCATTTCCTTATTATACAGTGCTCTCATTGGTCAAACTCATATAACATGCAAATGTTTGACCAATTACAGATTTATTTGTCTATGTATACTAGATACGTAGCTTAATTAACATGTAGAGCCATCTAGCGAGGAAAACGCGAACTTACTCATTTAAGTACAATTTACATGGAGTAGTGCTGCGCTCTGATTGGTTTAAATTGATTAACATGGTGCTTTTTAACCAATCACAGTGCATGTTAATTTTCTTACTAGTTATTCGGTACATATACACCTTTAGTAATTTATATGAAATTTTCATTTCCAAGATCAAATACATCAAATATAACTGTTTATGTTTATTTGTATGTTGCGCATTCTCATTTATGTTTATCCATTTATTCCGAGGATCAGATATCAAAAGAGATCGTTTTTATTCATTACCAAAACAAATTCAAGACGCAGGTGAATAGTATGGTTTTTGCTACGTCTGCCCAACGTCATAAATGAATGAAAATGATCTCTTTTGATTCCTGATACCCGGATACAAAATCTCATTTTCGACGGTTTTGATTCGGAATTGATCAAATGCAGCGCAATTACGTAATTCCAAAATTATTTCTACGCTCTTTAGGGGTATTATTACAAACTGTAATATTGTTTATTGTTAATAAATATTTAATTTAAATGAAATATATTGGGTCCAACGAATCTTCGATCCCAACATCAAAGATCGTCGCGTATAATTCTTTATTTTTCGCATCCACTAGAAATAACGAGGCATGATCTGCGTCCACCAAACGTTGCGCGAAATTCATGATTTTTATCACTAACGTGTCCATGCTCACCATATCTTGGAAAATCGATCTGGAAAATTAAAAAAATACCCACTCCTTAAAAGGCTATATTATAATTACTATAACATTTTTACTTTCTTACGGAAAGTAATAATAACTCGATTTTTAACACAAATATATTTTGACCTTCCCTGAACTTAAACTATTTGTGGAATGAATACGTATAAGAAAGTTGTAAATATGTTTTTGGTTGGTTTAAAATTAAATTTAATATAAAAACTTGTGTTTAAATTGTTGAAAATTTATAATAATAAAAAACATCTCCATGGAAATCACTTTGAAAAAGCACTTAAACTTTCGTGACGCGAATTTTATTTGGTGAGTAAATTTTTATTAAATCGCCTAAAATTGTATAAAATAATTGAGGATTATTTACAAAAATAATAATAAACACATAATAGTAAGTTTGCATGCATAAATATTCAATTTGAGCTCATTATAATCATTTAAAGACTCTTTAAAATATGATTCAGCTTTGGAATATACGTAAATGTGTATTTATTATTATTTCCAATTGCATCTAATTAATATTTTACTATTCTGTACATGTATTTTTCGTATAAATGCGTATAATTTGAAAGATATATTTAAAATATTAGTTTTAATTGTTGTCAAATTTCTAATAATAAAATACGTATCCATGGAAATCACTTTGAAAAATCGTTTAAATTTGCTTGACGCGAATTTTTTTTGGTGAGTTTTTCGATTAAAACACTTAAAATAGTAGAAGTTTATTTTTAAAAATAATTATAAACACTTTAAAGTGAGTTTGTATGCATAAATATTCTATTTTTGCGCATTAGAATCATTTAATGACTCTTTAGAATCTGATTTAGGTTTGGAATGTTTATAAATGTTTATTTATTATTATTTCCAGTCGCAAATAATTAATATTTTTGTATTTTGTAGGTGTATTTTTGGTATAAATGTTTATAATTAAAATATTAGTTTTAAATTGAATGTGTGCCAAATTTATATTTTTATTAATTTTTTTTTTTTTTTTAGATTTTTTTCGAACTAACTACTTTTTTTACTATGGGTAATTTCTGCTTTTCATGTCGGAAGGAGGAGGTAAGTGATTATTTATATAAATGCGAGATCTACAATTAATTGAGTCGACTTTTAAAAATGTTTTTAAATGAATGATTGAGAAATCTAACATGTTAATTTGTTTTGCTTTAGGAAGAAGACCAGGAACCCATGTGGGTGCCCCACGAAGAAGAATGGGTTCCTGTTGAGACCTACGTCGCTGCACCGAAACCGGCCATCGGGGCAGCGATTGTAGGTTTCGAAGAACCTCCTATGGAACCAGCATCCGCCGTCGTTGAAGATACCACCACATCACCGCTCCGCGCCACCTGTGGTCCGGCACCGGCCGTCGGGCTCCAGGAGGCAGCCGCAGGGGAAACGTTTAATGTTTTGGACATAAAAATCGAACAAAATTGTGTTAGTGACAATTCAACGACAAAATTCTTATTAATTATGGACTACATATTAAATTTTCTAAATCAAGACAGTTATTTGTTATGGCAACAAAATTCTTACGAGCTTATGTGTGATGACGTTTCCCCACAAATAAGGGAGATTTGCGGCTGCGCGGAGCGGATGGCAGAGGAACGGATGCTGGCCACCGACATCAAAATTAATAGTGAATCCAAAATTTAGTGATAAATTTTTAGTTTCCAAATTCTTTTTATTCGCATGGAACTATTGAACAATTTACCTAAATTCGTAGTGGATCATTTTTAGTTTTAGTAGTTTTAATAAATAATATTTATCGATCATTGAGTTTATTTTCTTTCATCGCAACTATTTTTGTATGTGAATTCAAAAAATGTATAATATATCATATACTCGAAAAAAAACTTCATCAGCAAAAACCAATCGGTACAGCTTTTAGAATTTTTTCATTAAAATCGATAGCACTTTTGAAAATACCATTTTCTTGAGCGGAAGCCGAAAGGCCGAGCAAGAACATGGGTTTCTAAACAAAAAAAATTTCGGAATTACGTAACCGCTTTGCATTTGACCAATTTTGATTCAAAACCGTCGAAAATGAGATTTTGTATCCGGGTATCAGGAATCAAAAGAGATCGTTTTTATTCATTTATGAAGATGGGCAGACGTAGCAAAATCCATACTATTCAGCTGCGTCTTGATTTTATTTTGTTAATGAATAAAAACGATCTCTTTTGATTACTGATCCCCGGATACAAAATCTCATTTTCGTCGGTTTTCATCGAAATTACACAAATGCAGAGCGATTACGTAACTCCAAAATGATTTCTACGATCTTTAGAGATATTATTATAAACTTTAATATAGTTTATTGTTAATAAATATCTTATTTCAGGTACTAAACATTTTTATTTTAACAGATCACCCTGAAAGAAAATAAAATCGATCCCGCGGATGAGATGTCCTGGCAGCATTATTTGTATAGTCAGTTAGGGAGTAAGAAGAGCGCTCAAATCACTCAAACTAATGACGATAAGGGGAAGACTATTTTGGAGGAAACTGTTGAGCGAATTGTCGCCATGAGCAAAGTTTTATATGGATTACATATGGTAAATTTTTTTTATATATATATATATGCCTAATCCCATTAAATGGGGTGGCAGAAAACTTTTTTGTTAATACACATTCAGGTTTTAGTACTAATTAGTTACTTAAGCGTAAAAAAAACAATCGTTTTAATTTGTTATTTATGATTTATTTGTTATGTCGCGATACTTTAGATTGATCATCCCCAACAACAGAATAAAAGCGTGTATCGGTCTTGTGTAAACGGTCTGCAATGGCTTGTTTGAGAAGCAAACCGCTCTATAAAATCAGCAGGTGAGAAGAGCAGTGGTTTTATATATATATTAATAGTCAATCTATTTTTTTCATTTCCACTTATTTTCTGTCTGATAGTTTTGCAGTAATTCTTTTTATTGTGTGCAATAGTCTTTTCCATTTTACTATTGTGGAGTTTTGCACACATAAGGTTAGTTGTTTTCTAGTACTAGGTACAATGACGTCACTGCTATTGTTTAGTAGTTATTGCTAATTGAACATACTGCGAAAATACATAAACGCTTTAGCCCTATAACTAGAAATGGCACACTTATCTCATTTCGCTTGTAATACCGCTTTTTACATATTTAGTGCCAAAAAAAAACTAATAAACCGCTAAATAGTACACGCATATTTATATATATTCACCCCACAAATCTATTATCGTATACCATATTGCAGACACCGCGCCATAAACATATTCGTGCGCACTTACCACGAAATGTGGCTGCAAGAAGAGAACATCGGTCAAGAAGTGATGATCGAAGACTTAACACAAAGCTTCGAAGACGCTGAATTGAAAAAAACGGACGAGGAAGAAGGTGAAAGCAAACCTGATCCCCTAACACAACTTGTAACAACGTTCTGTCGTGGTGCTATGACCGAACGGTCGGGTGCTTTACAAGAAGATCCTCTATACATGAGTTACGCTGAAATCGTCGCTAAATCCTGCGGGGAGGAAGAGGAGGAGGGGGAGGAGGAAGAAGGGGAAGAAGGTGGAGCTTCAATCCATGTAAGATTTTTTTATATATGTTTATAATAAATTAATATATTAACAATTAACTAATAGATGACTATGGATAAGTTAATGGTATGTTACTAATATTAATTTGTGTGTTTTTTGAGTATGTTTGAGCGTTTGAGTTACGTTTTGGATGTGTTTAGGAACAAGAGATGGAAAAGCAGAAGTTGTTGTTCCATCAAGCACGTTTAGCGAATCGGGGAGTGGCGGAAATGGTTCTTTTGCATATTTCGGCGTGTAAAGGTGTCCCGTCGGATATGGTGATGAAAACGTTACAATTGGGGATTTCTATTCTACGCGGTGGTAACTCTGATATACAAATGGGTATGTTGAATCATTTGAAGGAGAAGAAAGATGTTGGGTTCTTCACTAGTATCGCAGGGCTTATGAATCTGTGCACGGTACTGGATTTGGATGCGTTTGAGCGCAACACTAAAGCGGAAGGGCTTGGTGTTGGGTCTGAAGGTATATATTATAGATTATTTTAGTAGGAGTAGGACTGATTATTATTTTTTAGGCGCTGCTGGGGAGAAAAATATGCATGATGCGGAATTTACATGTGCTCTTTTCCGTTTTATACAACTTACATGTGAAGGACACAACTTAGGTATTATTTATTATATTTTTTATGTACTTTATATAACACATACTTTTTTTTGGGGGTAGAGTGGCAGAATTACTTACGTACTCAAGCTGGTAATACAACGACAGTCAATGTAGTTATCTGTACTGTGGATTATTTGCTACGGTTGCAAGAATCTATTATGGATTTCTATTGGCACTATTCGAGTAAAAAGTTAATTGACCCAGCTGGTAAAGCGAATTTCTTCAAAGCCATTGGAGTTGCGAGTCAAGTGTTTAACACCTTAACTGAAGTCATCCAGGGTCCGTGTACGCAGAATCAACAAGCGTTGGCGTATTCCAGGTTGTGGGACGCCGTCGGCGGTTTTCTATTCTTGTTCTCACACATGCAAGATAAACTCTCGAGAAATTCTAGTCAAGTGGATTTACTTAAAGAGTTGTTAAACCTACAAAAAGACATGATTACTATGATGCTGTCTATGTTGGAGGGAAATGTTGTTAATGGTACCATCGGCAAACAAATGGTGGATACTTTAGTGGAAAGCGCCTCTAACGTCGAATTGATATTAAAGTACTTTGATATGTTCTTAAAACTTAAAGACCTCACTAGTTCTACAAGTTTCCAAGAAATCGACTCAAACAACGATGGGTGGGTGAACCCGAAGGACTTCAAAGAGAAAATGGAACAACAAAAATCATACACACCGTAAGTACCCCCCCCCCCTACCATTACTTACCGTAATATATATTTTTATGGTTGTTTAATATAATAGGGAAGAAATCAATTTCTTGTTGACATGTTGCGACACAAATCATGATGGGAAAATCGATTATATTTCATTTTGCGATCGTTTCCACGAGCCAGCGAAAGAAATCGGGTTTAATTTAGCCGTTTTACTAACAAACCTATCCGAACACATGCCCAACGAGCCGCGATTAGCACGCTTTTTAGAAACAGCTGGTTCTGTTCTGAACTACTTCGAGCCCTTTTTGGGGCGTATTGAAATCATGGGTGGTAGTAAGCGTATCGAGCGTGTGTATTTCGAGATAAAAGAGTCTAATATCGAGCAGTGGGAAAAGCCGCAGATTAAAGAGTCGAAACGAGCGTTCTTTTATTCGATTGTGACGGAAGGTGGTGATAAGGAGAAGCTGGAAGCGTTTATTAATTTCTGTGAAGATGCTATCTTTGAAATGCAACACGCTAGTGGGTTGATGGCGGTGGAAGAGACTGGGGGTGGTGGTAAGGCGCGGGAAGCTAGTTACTCATATATGACTGATGATGAAGAGCGGTAAGTTGTTTTTATTTTTATTAATTATTAATATAATTATTGGGTGGTTGTTAGCGCTGGGAAAGATCCGATACGCCGTACGATACAAGCCGTTAAAGATGGCGTTGCTTTTGGGTTTTCTATGCTAAGTCCATCGAATATAAAACAGAAAATCGGGGAAATGCAACAAATGTCTGTGCCGGAATTAATTACAGGCTTCTTCCGGATGATTTTCTACTCGTTTTACTATTCTGGTTATGGCGTTTCTTTGGTTTTAGGGTAAATCTACTCATACATCGTAATTTGCGTTCTTTTATATATATTTGTTGTAGTTATTTCGCGAATATTTTATTGTCTTTGATGCGTGGGTCACAAGTTGAAGAGTCTGTGGAGGAAATTAAAGAAGAGGAGAAGACACATTTCCGAGCTTTACCAGCATTACCACCCACTCCAGATGAAACGAACACTCAATTACAAGCGTTTGGTTTAGATATAACGAAAGAAGATAACGGCCAGTAAGTCAATGCAGAGTTAATAGCAATAAAAGACTATTCATAATTATTTGTAGGTTTAAAGTAGCTCCGCATGAATCACCGAATAGTAGTCCTCAAACATCTATTGAAGAAGGTGGGGAAAGTAGTCCTGAAGAAGGTGCAGAGCATGCTGAAGGCGAAGAATCTCCCATATCTCTTTCAGATCTATTAGGGTAATATATATTATAATAAATGTCTTAAAATACCAATTCGTGTTTATTGTAGGGGTGAAGCCGCGAAACGAGCAGCTCAAGAGAAGGTAGAAGCTCAACAAGCGCAACAAGCCGCCATGATGGCTGTTGAATCCGACCAGAAGAAAGAAACAGTCTCTGAACCATCCGCAGTGTCACAAATCGATTTCAACTCATACACCCAACGAATCGTATCGTATTTAGCTCGTAACTTCTACAACATGAAATACGTTGCGCTCGTATTCGCCTTTTGTATCAACTTCATGCTGCTCTTCTATAAGGTAACTCTAATCAAACAAAACCCTCGAATCACCCGTAAATAATTCGTGAAATAGGTATCAGTTATCGGTGAAGATGATGAAGACGCCAAGGACGATTTATCTGAGCTGTTGAACGGGTCTGGATCAGGCTCAGGAGCTGGATCAGGCGCTGGGTCAGGGTCTGGTGGCGGGTCTGGGGAAGGTTCGGATGAAGAGGATCCGTTAGAGCTGGTACACGTGGATGAGGATTTCTTTTATATGGAACATGTGATGCGTTTAGCAGCTGCACTTCATAGTTTAGTGTCGCTAGCGATGTTGATTGCTTATTACCACCTGAAAGTACCGTTAGCGATCTTTAAACGCGAGAAGGAAATCGCTAGACGATTGGAGTTTGATGGTTTGTATATTGCGGAGCAACCAGAGGATGACGATATTAAATCGCATTGGGATAAACTTGTTATTTCTGCGAAGTGAGTCCGTTTTTTGCGCCCACAGTTTCGAATAATTAAAAATACTTCGTTTACCTTTTTAATAGATCATTTCCGGTTAATTATTGGGATAAATTCGTTAAGAAGAAAGTCCGACAGAAGTTTAGCGAGACTTATGATTTCGACTCGATTAGCAGCTTGTTGGGGATGGAGAAGACTAGCTTCGCCGCTCAGGAATCCGAGGAAGGGAAAGGAATCATTTATTTGTTAGTAGTTCTTTTATATCTAATATACATTTATTTGTGCTTAATAACTAATTTAAACATGTTTATCTATTATATATATTGCTTTAGGAATTTTCTAACCAGGTAAATATATCTTAACACCCCCCCCCCCCCTTCTCCGCCAATAATTAATATTTTTTAGACATTCTTTATTAAAGAAAATTAAATTATTCTATTTATTTACACTATGTAGACATGTTTAAACAATTATATGTGTTTTTTTTAGCATTTTAAATATTGATTGGCGTTACCAAGTGTGGAAGTCGGGTGTAACTATAACGGATAACGCGTTCTTGTATTCGTTGTGGTATTTCATCTTCTCGGTTTTCGGTAATTTTAACAATTTCTTCTTCGCTGCCCATTTGCTGGATGTCGCCGTGGGTTTTAAGACGCTACGTACTATCTTACAGTCTGTAACACATAACGGAAAACAAGTAATGTTTCGGATTTTTGGAGACTGTTTAACTTATAGTAATTGTTGTTGTTTGTTTGTAGCTTATATTAACGGTGATGCTGTTGACGATTATCGTGTATATTTACACGGTAATCGCGTTCAATTTCTTCAGGAAGTTTTATATTTCTGAAGAAGAGGATAATCCAGATAAAAAGTGCCATGATATGTTAACGGTAAGTGAGTTTTGTTGAAGTAAGGGTGGTTTTATTTATTGTGTTTTTTGTAGTGTTTCGTGTTCCATTTATATAAAGGCGTTAGAGCTGGTGGTGGTATTGGTGATGAAATCGGCCCCCCGGATGGGGATGACTATGAAGCATATCGTATCATGTTCGATATAACATTCTTCTTCTTCGTTATCGTTATTCTATTGGCCATCATCCAAGGTTTGATTATTGACGCGTTTGGTGAACTTCGTGATCAATTGGACAGTGTTAAAGAGAACATGGAATCGAATTGCTTTATTTGCGGAATCGGGAAAGATTATTTCGATAAAGTGCCGCATGGTTTCGATACGCATTGTCAACAAGAGCACAATTTAGCGAATTACATGTGAGTTGAATGTGTTTGACTGGTTTAAAATCGTGTACTTATGAGTGTTGTTTAGGTTCTTCTTGATGCATTTGATTAATAAACCGGATACAGAATACACGGGTCAAGAGACGTATGTGTGGAATATGTATCAACAACGCTGCTGGGACTTCTTCCCGGTGGGTGACTGCTTCAGGAAGCAGTACGAAGACGAGTTAGGTGGTGGGGGTGGGTAATTGACGTTAACCCACCCGGGCGTAATTGCAAATTTTTGTAACTTTCAATCTTGAATTTTTTTCACAGTTTTGCTCATTCAAAACTAAGAGTGTTATTTTATATATACTATTTGAGCGCAAATACGTAACTGGTACATCTCTAATACGTTGCAATATAACATATTTAAATGAAATTATTGGAATAAAAGAATTTATTTTATGTATTTAATGTGTTAGAAATGTACTAATGGTGTTTGTTCGAGTGTTATTGAGCACTTAATTATTGTAATATCAATGAAACTACGCAATAATTTGTAAATATTTCAGAATTGTGGCCTAAAAGTTGAAATATTTTGAGAACGTTGTGTTTTGCGTGTGGGGTGGTGTTTTTTATTTTTAAATGAATATGCTTCCATAATGTTTGCAAACGTATTTTATATAACATGATTCTGTGACGTTAAAGCCGTAAACGAAACAATTTTCGGAGGATAGTACAAAATGCGTACTTCTATATCATTGATTATTTATGATAATTATTACTGTAATAAATTAATATAGTGTGTACAGGTCCTTTTAGTCCAATCTATCAATCAATTGTTTTATTATTATTGTTATTATAGACATAATTATAATGATGGAATTCATTCGAATTAAAATAAAATTAATAATTAGTAATAATTTTGTGACTTGTTTTCTTAAAAATACACTTTTTACTCTCTTATATATTTATATCTACAACATAACATCTATTTCTAATCATTATCTATAAATATTATATGTTTAACTTTAATTTATATAAATAATATATGTTTTCCCATTGAAAACACAATTTTACATCTATTATAATGATATATAAGCAGTTTCTTTTACACAATCTCATTTCCTTATTATACAGTGCTCTCATTGGTCAAACTCATATAACATGCAAATGTTTGACCAATTACAGATTTATTTGTCTATGTATACTAGATACGTAGCTTAACTAACATGTAGAGCCATCAAGCGAGGAAAACGCGAACTTACTCATTTAAGTACAATTTACATGGAGTAGTGCTGCGCTGTGATTGGTTTAAATTGATTAACATGGTGCTTTTTAACCAATCACAGTGCATGTTAATTTTCTTACGACTTATTCGGTACATATACACCTTTAATAATTAAATGAAATTTTAATTTCCAAGATCAAATACATCAAATATAACTGTTTATGTTTATTTGTATGTTGCGCATTCTCATTTATGTTTATCCATTTATTCCGAGGATCAGAAATCAAAAGAGATCGTTTTTATTCATTAACAAAATAAAATTCAAGACGCAGCTGAATAGTATGGTTTTTGCTACGTTTGCCCAACGTCATAAATGAATGAAAATGATCTCTTTTGATTCCTGATACCCGGATACAAAATCTCATTTTCGACGGTTTTGATTCGGAATTGATCAAATGCAGCGCAATTACGTAATTCCAAAATTATTTCTACGCTCTTTAGAGGTATTATTACAAACTGTAATATTGTTTATTGTTAATAAATATTTAAATTAAATGAAATATATTGGGTCCAACGAATCTTCGATCCCAACATCAAAGATCGTCGCGTATAATTCTTTATTTTTCGCATCCACTAGAAATAACGAGGCATGATCTGCGTCCACTAAACGTTGCGCGAAATTCATGATTTTTATCACTAACGTGTCCATGCTTACCATATCTTGGAAAATCGATCTGGAAAATTAAAAAAATACCCACTCCTTAAAAGGCTATATTATAATTACTATAACATTTTTACTTTCTTACGGAAAGTAATAATAACTCGATTTTTAACACAAATATATTTTGACCTTCCCTGAACTTAAACTATTTGTGGAATGAATACGTATAAGAAAGTTGTAAATATGTTTTTGGTTGGTTTAAAATTAAATTTAATATGAAAATTTGTGTTTAAATTGTTGGAAAATGTATAATAATAAAAAACATCTCCATGGAAATCACTTTGAAAAAGCACTTAAACTTTCGTGACGCGAATTTTATTTGGTGAGTAAATTTTTATTAAATCGCCTAAAATTGTATAAAATAATTGAGGATTATTTACAAAAATAATAATAAACACATAACAGTAAGTTTGCATGCATAAACATTCAATTTGAGCTCATTATAATCATTTAAAGACTCTTTAAAATATGATTCAGCTTTGGAATATACGTAAATGTGTATTTATTATTATTTCCAATTGCATCTAATTAATATTTTACTATTCTGTACATGTATTTTTCGTATAAATGCGTATAATTTGAAAGATATATTTAACATATTAGTTTTAATTGTTGTCAAATTTCTAATAATAAAATACGTATCCATGGAAATCACTTTGAAAAATCGTTTAAATTTGCTTGACGCGAATTTTTTTTGGTGAGTATTTTCGATTAAAACACTTAAAATAGTAGAAGTTTATTTTTAAAAATAATTATAAACACTTTAAAGTGAGTTTGTATGCATAAATATTCTATTTTTGCGCATTAGAATCATTTAATGACTCTTTAGAATCTGATTTAGGTTTGGAATGTTTATAAATGTTTATTTATTATTATTTCCAGTCGCAAATAATTAATATTTTTGTATTTTGTAGGTGTATTTTTGGTATAAATGTTTATAATTAAAATATTAGTTTTAAATTGAATGTGTGCCAAATTTATATTTTTATTAATTTTTTTTTTTTTTTTAGATTATTTTCGTACTAACTACTTTTTTTATTATGGGTAATTTCTGCTTTTCATGTCGGAAGGAGGAGGTAAGTGATTATTTATATAAATGCGAGATCTACAATTAATTGAGTCGACTTTTAAAAATGTTTTTAAATGAATGATTGAGAAATCTAACATGTTAATTTGTTTTGCTTTAGGAAGAAGACCAGGAACCCATGTGGGTGCCCCACGAAGAAGAATGGGTTCCTGTTGAGACCTACGTCGCTGCACCGAAACCGGCCATCGGGGCAGCGATTGTAGGTTTCGAAGAACCTCCTATGGAACCAGCATCCGCCGTCGTTGAAGATACCACCACATCACCGCTCCGCGCCACCTGTGGTCCGGCACCGGCCGTCGGGCTCCAGGAGGCAGCCGCAGGGGAAACGTTTAATGTTTTGGACATAAAAATCGAACAAAATTGTGTTAGTGACAATTCAACGACAAAATTCTTATTAATTATGGACTACATATTAAATTTTCTAAATCAAGACAGTTATTTGTTATGGCAACAAAATTCTTACGAGCTTATGTGTGATGACGTTTCCCCACAAATAAGGGAGATTTGCGGCTGCGCGGAGCGGATGGCAGAGGAACGGATGCTGGCCACCGACATCAAAATTAATAGTGAATCCAAAATTTAGTGATAAATTTTTAGTTTCCAAATTGTTTTTATTCGCATGGAACTATTGAACAATTTACCTAAATTCGTAGTGGATCATTTTTAGTTTTAGTAGTTTTAATAAATAATATTTATCGATCATTGAGTTTATTTTCTTTCATCGCAACTATTTTTGTATGTGAATTCAAAAAATGTATAATATATCATATACTCGAAAAAAAACTTCATCAGCAAAAACCAATCGGTACAGCTTTTAGAATTTTTTCATTAAAATCGATAGCACTTTTGAAAATACCATTTTCTTGAGCGGAAGCCGAAAGGCCGAGCAAGAACATGGGTTTCTAAACAAAAAAAATTTCGGAATTACGTAACCGCTTTGCATTTGACCAATTTTGATTCAAAACCGTCGAAAATGAGATTTTGTATCCGGGTATCAGGAATCAAAAGAGATCGTTTTTATTCATTTATGAAGATGGGCAGACGTAGCAAAATCCATACTATTCAGCTGCGTCTTGATTTTATTTTGTTAATGAATAAAAACGATCTCTTTTGATTACTGATCCCCGGATACAAAATCTCATTTTCGTCGGTTTTCATCGAAATTACACAAATGCAGAGCGATTACGTAACTCCAAAATGATTTCTACGATCTTTAGAGATATTATTATAAACTTTAATATAGTTTATTGTTAATAAATATCTTATTTCAGGTACTAAACATTTTTATTTTAACAGATCACCCTGAAAGAAAATAAAATCGATCCCGCGGATGAGATGTCCTGGCAGCATTATTTGTATAGTCAGTTAGGGAGTAAGAAGAGCGCTCAAATCACTCAAACTAATGACGATAAAGGGAAGACTATTTTGGAGGAAACTGTTGAGCGAATTGTCGCCATGAGCAAAGTTTTATATGGATTACATATGGTAAATTTTTTTTATATATATATATATGCCTAATCCCATTAAATGGGGTGGCAGAAAACTTTTTTGTTAATACACATTCAGGTTTTAGTACTAATTAGTTACTTAAGCGTAAAAAAAACAATCGTTTTAATTTGTTATTTATGATTTATTTGTTATGTCGCGATACTTTAGATTGATCATCCCCAACAACAGAATAAAAGCGTGTATCGGTCTTGTGTAAACGGTCTGCAATGGCTTGTTTGAGAAGCAAACCGCTCTATAAAATCAGCAGGTGAGAAGAGCAGTGGTTTTATATATATATATTAATAGTCAATCTATTTTTTTCATTTCCACTTATTTTCTGTCTGATAGTTTTGCAGTAATTCTTTTTATTGTGTGCAATAATCTTTTCCATTTTACTATTGTGGAGTTTTGCACACATAAGGTTAGTTGTTTTCTAGTACTAGGTACAATGACGTCACTGCTATTGTTTAGTAGTTATTGCTAATTGAACATACTGCGAAAATACATAAACGCTTTAGCCCTATAACTAGAAATGGCACACTTATCTCATTTCGCTTCTAATACCGCTTTTTACATATTTAGTGCCAAAAAAAAACTAATAAACCGCTAAATAGTACACGCATATTTATATATATTCACCCCACAAATCTATTATCGTATACCATATTGCAGACACCGCGCCATAAACATATTCGTGCGCACTTACCACGAAATGTGGCTGCAAGAAGAGAACATCGGTCAAGAAGTGATGATCGAAGACTTAACACAAAGCTTCGAAGACGCTGAATTGAAAAAAACGGACGAGGAAGAAGGCGAAAGCAAACCTGATCCCCTAACACAACTTGTAACAACGTTCTGTCGTGGTGCTATGACCGAACGGTCGGGTGCTTTACAAGAAGATCCTCTATACATGAGTTACGCTGAAATCGTCGCTAAATCCTGCGGGGAGGAAGAGGAGGAGGGGGAGGAGGAAGAAGGGGAAGAAGGTGGAGCTTCAATCCATGTAAGATTTTTTTATATATGTTTATAATAAATTAATATATTAACAATTAACTAATAGATGACTATGGATAAGTTAATGGTATGTTACTAATATTAATTTGTGTTGTTTTTTGAGTATGTTTGAGCGTTTGAGTTACGTTTTGGTTGTGTTTAGGAACAAGAGATGGAAAAACAGAAGTTGTTGTTCCATCAAGCACGTTTAGCGAATCGGGGAGTGGCGGAAATGGTTCTTTTGCATATTTCGGCGTGTAAAGGTGTCCCGTCGGATATGGTGATGAAAACGTTACAATTGGGGATTTCTATTCTACGCGGTGGTAACTCTGATATACAAATGGGTATGTTGAATCATTTGAAGGAGAAGAAAGATGTTGGGTTCTTCACTAGTATCGCAGGGCTTATGAATCTGTGCACGGTACTGGATTTGGATGCGTTTGAGCGCAACACTAAAGCGGAAGGGCTTGGTGTTGGGTCTGAAGGTATATATTATGGACTATTTTAGTAGGATTAGGACTGATTATTATTTTTTAGGTGCTGCTGGGGAGAAAAATATGCATGATGCGGAATTTACATGTGCTCTTTTCCGTTTTATACAACTTACTTGCGAAGGACACAACTTAGGTATTATTTATTATATTTTTTATGTACTTTATATAACATATACTTTTTTTTGGGGGTAGAGTGGCAGAATTACTTACGTACTCAAGCTGGTAATACAACTACAGTTAATGTAGTCATCTGTACTGTGGATTATTTGCTACGGTTGCAAGAATCTATAATGGATTTCTATTGGCACTATTCGAGTAAAGAGTTAATTGACCCAGCTGGTAAAGCGAATTTCTTCAAAGCCATTGGAGTTGCGAGTCAAGTGTTTAACACCTTAACTGAAGTCATCCAGGGTCCGTGTACGCAGAATCAACAAGCGTTGGCGCATTCCAGGTTGTGGGACGCCGTCGGCGGTTTTCTATTCTTGTTCTCACACATGCAAGATAAACTCTCGAGGAATTCTAGTCAAGTGGATCTATTAAAAGAGTTGTTAAACCTACAAAAAGACATGATTACTATGATGTTATCTATGTTGGAGGGAAATGTTGTTAATGGTACTATCGGGAAACAAATGGTGGATACTTTAGTGGAAAGCGCCTCTAACGTCGAATTGATATTAAAATACTTTGATATGTTCTTAAAACTTAAAGACCTTACTAGTTCTACAAGTTTCCAAGAAATCGACTCAAACAACGATGGGTGGGTGAACCCGAAGGACTTCAAAGAGAAAATGGAACAACAAAAATCATACACACCGTAAGTACCCCCCCCCCCCTACCATAAATTACCGTAATATATGTTTTATGTGTTTAATATAATAGGGAAGAAATCAATTTCTTGTTGACATGTTGCGACACAAATCATGATGGGAAAATCGATTACATTTCATTTTGCGATCGTTTCCACGAACCAGCGAAAGAAATCGGGTTTAATTTAGCCGTTTTACTAACAAATCTATCCGAGCACATGCCCAACGAGCCGCGATTAGCACGCTTTTTAGAAACTGCTGGTTCTGTTTTGAACTACTTCGAGCCCTTTTTGGGGCGTATTGAAATCATGGGTGGTAGTAAGCGTATCGAACGTGTGTATTTCGAGATAAAAGAGTCTAATATCGAGCAGTGGGAAAAGCCGCAGATTAAAGAGTCGAAACGAGCGTTCTTTTACTCGATTGTGACGGAAGGTGGTGATAAGGAGAAGCTGGAAGCGTTTATTAATTTCTGTGAAGATGCTATCTTTGAAATGCAACACGCTAGTGGATTGATGGCGGTGGAAGAGACTGGGGGTGGTGGTAAGGCGCGGGAAGCTAGTTACTCATATATGACTGATGATGAAGAGCGGTAAGTTGTTTTTATTTTTATTAATTATTAATATAATTATTGGGTGGTTGTTAGCGCTGGGAAAGATCCGATACGCCGTACGATACAAGCCGTTAAAGATGGCGTTGCTTTTGGGTTTTCTATGCTAAGTCCATCGAATATAAAACAGAAAATCGGGGAAATGCAACAAATGTCTGTGCCGGAATTGATTACAGGCTTCTTCCGGATGATTTTCTACTCGTTTTACTATTCTGGTTATGGCGTTTCTTTGGTTTTAGGGTAAATCTACTCATACATTGTAATTTGCGTTCTTTTATATATATATATTTGTTGTAGTTATTTCGCGAATATTTTATTGTCTTTGATGCGTGGGTCACAAGTTGAAGAGCCTGTGGAGGAAATTAAAGAAGAGGAGAAGACACATTTCCGAGCTTTACCAGCATTACCACCCACTCCAGATGAAACGAACACTCAATTACAAGCGTTTGGTTTAGATATAACGAAAGAAGATAACGGCCAGTAAGTCAATGCAGAGTTAATAGCAATAAAAGACTATTCATAATTATTTGTAGGTTTAAAGTAGCTCCGCATGAATCACCGAATAGTAGTCCTCAAACATCTATTGAAGAAGGTGGGGAAAGTAGTCCTGAAGAAGGTGCAGAGCATGCCGAAGGCGAAGAATCTCCCATATCTCTTTCAGATCTATTAGGGTAATATATATTATTATAAATGTCTTAAAATACCAATTCGTGTTTATTGTAGGGGTGAAGCCGCGAAACGAGCAGCTCAAGAGAAAGTAGAAGCTCAACAAGCGCAACAAGCCGCTATGATGGCTGTTGAATCCGACCAGAAGAAAGAAACAGTCTCTGAACCATCCGCAGTGTCACAAATCGATTTCAACTCATACACCCAACGAATCGTATCGTATTTAGCTCGTAACTTCTACAACATGAAATACGTTGCGCTCGTATTCGCCTTTTGTATCAACTTCATGCTGCTCTTCTATAAGGTAACTCTAATCAAACAAAACCCTCGAATCACCCGTAAATAATTCGTGAAATAGGTATCAGTTATCGGTGAAGATGATGAAGACGCCAAGGACGATTTATCTGAGCTGTTGAACGGGTCTGGATCAGGCTCAGGAGCTGGATCAGGCGCTGGATCAGGGTCTGGTGGCGGGTCTGGGGAAGGTTCGGATGAAGAGGATCCGTTAGAGCTGGTACACGTGGATGAAGATTTCTTTTATATGGAACATGTGATGCGTTTAGCAGCTGCACTTCATAGTTTAGTGTCGTTAGCGATGTTGATTGCTTATTACCACCTGAAAGTACCGTTAGCGATCTTTAAACGCGAGAAAGAAATCGCTAGACGATTGGAGTTTGATGGTTTGTATATTGCGGAGCAACCAGAGGATGATGATATTAAATCGCATTGGGATAAACTTGTTATTTCTGCGAAGTGAGTCCGTTTTTTGCGCCCACAGTTTCGAATAATTAAAAATACTTTGTTTACCTTTTTAATAGATCATTTCCGGTGAATTATTGGGATAAATTCGTTAAGAAGAAAGTACGACAGAAGTTTAGCGAGACTTATGATTTCGACTCGATTAGCAGCTTGTTGGGGATGGAGAAGACTAGCTTCGCCGCTCAGGAATCCGAGGAAGGGAAAGGAATCATTTATTTGTTAGTAGTTCTTTTATATTTAAATACATTTATTTAAGCTTAATAACTAATTTAAACATGTTTATCTATTATATATATTGCTTTAGGAATTTTCTAACCAGGTAAATATATCTTAACACCCCTCCCCACCCCCGCGCCTTTAATTAACGTTTTTTAGGCAATAATTAAATTGTTCTATTTATTTAAACTATTATACATTATGTGTTCTTTTTTAGCATTTTAAATATTGATTGGCGTTACCAAGTGTGGAAGTCGGGTGTAACTATAACGGATAACGCGTTCTTGTATTCGTTATGGTATTTCATCTTCTCGGTTTTCGGTAATTTTAACAATTTCTTCTTCGCTGCCCATTTGCTGGATGTCGCCGTGGGTTTTAAGACGCTACGTACTATCTTACAGTCTGTAACACATAACGGAAAACAAGTAATGTTTCGGATTTTTGGAGACTGTTTAACTTATAGTAATTGTTGTTGTTTGTTTGTAGCTTATATTAACGGTGATGCTGTTGACGATTATCGTGTATATTTACACGGTAATCGCGTTCAATTTCTTCAGGAAGTTTTATATTTCTGAAGAAGAGGATAATCCAGATAAAAAGTGCCATGATATGTTAACGGTAAGTGAGTTTTGTTGAAGTAAGGGTGGTTTTATTTATTGTGTTTTTTGTAGTGTTTCGTGTTCCATTTATATAAAGGCGTTAGAGCTGGTGGTGGTATTGGTGATGAAATCGGCCCCCCGGATGAAGCATATCGTATCATGTTCGATATAACATTCTTCTTCTTCGTTATCGTTATTCTATTGGCCATCATCCAAGGTTTGATTATTGACGCGTTTGGTGAACTTCGTGATCAATTGGACAGTGTTAAAGAGAACATGGAATCGAATTGCTTTATTTGCGGAATCGGTAAAGATTATTTCGATAAAGTGCCGCATGGTTTCGATACGCATTGTCAACAAGAGCACAATTTAGCGAATTACATGTGAGTTGAATGTGTTTGACTGGTTTAAAATCGTGTACTTATGAGTGTTGTTTAGGTTCTTCTTGATGCATTTGATTAATAAACCGGATACGGAATACACGGGTCAAGAGACGTATGTGTGGAATATGTATCAACAACGCTGCTGGGACTTCTTCCCGGTGGGTGACTGCTTCAGGAAGCAGTACGAAGACGAGTTAGGTGGTGGGGGTGGGTAATTGACGTTAACCCACCCGGGCGTAATTGCAAATTTTTGTAACTTTCAATCTTGAATTTTTTTCACAGTTTTGCTCATTCAAAACTAAGAGTGTTATTTTATATATACTATTTGAGCGCAAATACGTAACTGGTACATCTCTAATACGTTGCAATATAACATATTTAAATGAAATTATTGGAATAAAAGAATTTATTTTATGTATTTAATGTGTTAGAAATGTACTAATGGTGTTTGTTCGAGTGTTATTGAGCACTTAATTATTGTAATATCAATGAAACTACGCAATAATTTGTAAATATTTCAGAATTGTGGCCTAAAAGTTGAAATATTTTGAGAACGTTGTGTTTTGCGTGTGGGGTGGTGTTTTTTATTTTTAAATGAATATGCTTCCATAATGTTTGCAAACGTATTTTATATAACATGATTCTGTGACGTTAAAGCCGTAAACGAAACAATTTTCGGAGGATAGTACAAAATGCGTACTTCTATATCATTGATTATTTATGATAATTATTACTGTAATAAATTAATATAGTGTGTACAGGTCCTTTTAGTCCAATCTATCAATCAATTGTTTTATTATTATTGTTATTATAGACATAATTATAATGATGGAATTCATTCGAATTAAAATAAAATTAATAATTAGTAATAATTTTGTGACTCGTTTTCTTAAAACTACACTTTTTACTCTCTTATATATTTATATCTACAGTATAACATCTATTTATAATCATTATCTATAAATATTATACGTTTAACTTTAATTTATATAAATAATATATGTTTTCCCATTGAAAACACAATTTTACATCTATTATAATGATATATAAGCAGTTTCTTTTACACAATCTCATTTCCTTATTATACAGTGCTCTCATTGGACAAACTCATATAACATGCAAATGTTTGACCAATTACAGATTTATTTGTCTATGTATACTAGATACGTAGCTTAACTAACATGTAGAGCCATCTAGCGAGGAAAACGCGAACTTACTCATTTAAGTACAATTTACATGGAGTAGTGCTGCGCTGTGATTGGTTTAAATTGATTAACATGGTGCTTTTTAACCAATCACAGTGCATGTTAATTTTCTTACGACTTATTCGGTACATATACACCTTTAATAATTAAATGAAATTTTAATTTCCAAGATCAAATACATCAAATATAACTGTTTATGTTTATTTGTATGTTGCGCATTCTCATTTATGTTTATCCATTTATTCCGAGGATCAGAAATCAAAAGAGATCGTTTTTATTCATTAACAAAATAAAATTCAAGACGCAGCTGAATAGTATGGTTTTTGCTACGTTTGCCCAACGTCATAAATGAATGAAAATGATCTCTTTTGATTCCTGATACCCGGATACAAAATCTCATTTTCGACGGTTTTGATTCGGAATTGATCAAATGCAGCGCAATTACGTAATTCCAAAATTATTTCTACGCTCTTTAGGGGTATTATTACAAACTGTAATATTGTTTATTGTTAATAAATATTTAAATTAAATGAAATATATTGGGTCCAACGAATCTTCGATCCCAACATCAAAGATCGTCGCGTATAATTCTTTATTTTTCGCATCCACTAGAAATAACGAGGCATGATCTGCGTCCACTAAACGTTGCGCGAAATTCATGATTTTTATCACTAACGTGTCCATGCTTACCATATCTTGGAAAATCGATCTGGAAAATTAAAAAAATACCCACTCCTTAAAAGGCTATATTATAATTACTATAACATTTTTACTTTCTTACGGAAAGTAATAATAACTCGATTTTTAACACAAATATATTTTGACCTTCCCTGAACTTAAACTATTTGTGGAATGAATACGTATAAGAAAGTTGTAAATATGTTTTTGGTTGGTTTAAAATTAAATTTAATATGAAAATTTGTGTTTAAATTGTTGGAAAATGTATAATAATAAAAAACATCTCCATGGAAATCACTTTGAAAAAGCACTTAAACTTTCGTGACGCGAATTTTATTTGGTGAGTAAATTTTTATTAAATCGCCTAAAATTGTATAAAATAATTGAGGATTATTTACAAAAATAATAATAAACACATAACAGTAAGTTTGCATGCATAAACATTCAATTTGAGCTCATTATAATCATTTAAAGACTCTTTAAAATATGATTCAGCTTTGGAATATACGTAAATGTGTATTTATTATTATTTCCAATTGCATCTAATTAATATTTTACTATTCTGTACATGTATTTTTCGTATAAATGCGTATAATTTGAAAGATATATTTAAAATATTAGTTTTAATTGTTGTCAAATTTCTAATAATAAAATACGTATCCATGGAAATCACTTTGAAAAATCGTTTAAATTTGCTTGACGCGAATTTTTTTTGGTGAGTATTTTCGATTAAAACACTTAAAATAGTAGAAGTTTATTTTTAAAAATAATTATAAACACTTTAAAGTGAGTTTGTATGCATAAATATTCTATTTTTGCGCATTAGAATCATTTAATGACTCTTTAGAATCTGATTTAGGTTTGGAATGTTTATAAATGTTTATTTATTATTATTTCCAGTCGCAAATAATTAATATTTTTGTATTTTGTAGGTGTATTTTTGGTATAAATGTTTATAATTAAAATATTAGTTTTAAATTGAATGTGTGCCAAATTTATATTTTTATTAATTTTTTTTTTTTTTTAGATTTTTTTCGAACTAACTACTTTTTTTATTATGGGTAATTTCTGCTTTTCATGTCGGAAGGAGGAGGTAAGTGATTATTTATATAAATGCGAGATCTACAATTAATTGAGTCGACTTTTAAAAATGTTTTTAAATGAATGATTGAGAAATCTAACATGTTAATTTGTTTTGCTTTAGGAAGAAGACCAGGAACCCATGTGGGTGCCCCACGAAGAAGAATGGGTTCCTGTTGAGACCTACGTCGCTGCACCGAAACCGGCCATCGGGGCAGCGATTGTAGGTTTCGAAGAACCTCCTATGGAACCAGCATCCGCCGTCGTTGAAGATACCACCACATCACCGCTCCGCGCCACCTGTGGTCCGGCACCGGCCGTCGGGCTCCAGGAGGCAGCCGCAGGGGAAACGTTTAATGTTTTGGACATAAAAATCGAACAAAATTGTGTTAGTGACAATTCAACGACAAAATTCTTATTAATTATGGACTACATATTAAATTTTCTAAATCAAGACAGTTATTTGTTATGGCAACAAAATTCTTACGAGCTTATGTGTGATGACGTTTCCCCACAAATAAGGGAGATTTGCGGCTGCGCGGAGCGGATGGCAGAGGAACGGATGCTGGCCACCGACATCAAAATTAATAGTGAATCCAAAATTTAGTGATAAATTTTTAGTTTCCAAATTGTTTTTATTCGCATGGAACTATTGAACAATTTACCTAAATTCGTAGTGGATCATTTTTAGTTTTAGTAGTTTTAATAAATAATATTTATCGATCATTGAGTTTATTTTCTTTCATCGCAACTATTTTTGTATGTGAATTCAAAAAATGTATAATATATCATATACTCGAAAAAAAACTTCATCAGCAAAAACCAATCGGTACAGCTTTTAGAATTTTTTCATTAAAATCGATAGCACTTTTGAAAATACCATTTTCTTGAGCGGAAGCCGAAAGGCCGAGCAAGAACATGGGTTTCTAAACAAAAAAAATTTCGGAATTACGTAACCGCTTTGCATTTGACCAATTTTGATTCAAAACCGTCGAAAATGAGATTTTGTATCCGGGTATCAGGAATCAAAAGAGATCGTTTTTATTCATTTATGAAGATGGGCAGACGTAGCAAAATCCATACTATTCAGCTGCGTCTTGATTTTATTTTGTTAATGAATAAAAACGATCTCTTTTGATTACTGATCCCCGGATACAAAATCTCATTTTCGTCGGTTTTCATCGAAATTACACAAATGCAGAGCGATTACGTAACTCCAAAATGATTTCTACGATCTTTAGAGATATTATTATAAACTTTAATATAGTTTATTGTTAATAAATATCTTATTTCAGGTACTAAACATTTTTATTTTAACAGATCACCCTGAAAGAAAATAAAATCGATCCCGCGGATGAGATGTCCTGGCAGCATTATTTGTATAGTCAGTTAGGGAGTAAGAAGAGCGCTCAAATCACTCAAACTAATGACGATAAAGGGAAGAATATTTTGGAGGAAACTGTTGAGCGAATTGTCGCCATGAGCAAAGTTTTATATGGATTACATATGGTAAATTTTTTTTATATATATATATATGCCTAATCCCATTAAATGGGGTGGCAGAAAACTTTTTTGTTAATACACATTCAGGTTTTAGTACTAATTAGTTACTTAAGCGTAAAAAAAACAATCGTTTTAATTTGTTATTTATGATTTATTTGTTATGTCGCGATACTTTAGATTGATCATCCCCAACAACAGAATAAAAGCGTGTATCGGTCTTGTGTAAACGGTCTGCAATGGCTTGTTTGAGAAGCAAACCGCTCTATAAAATCAGCAGGTGAGAAGAGCAGTGGTTTTATATATATATTAATAGTCAATCTATTTTTTTCATTTCCACTTATTTTCTGTCTGATAGTTTTGCAGTAATTCTTTTTATTGTGTGCAATAATCTTTTCCATTTTACTATTGTGGAGTTTTGCACACATAAGGTTAGTTGTTTTCTAGTACTAGGTACAATGACGTCACTGCTATTGTTTAGTAGTTATTGCTAATTGAACATACTGCGAAAATACATAAACGCTTTAGCCCTATAACTAGAAATGGCACACTTATCTCATTTCGCTTCTAATACCGCTTTTTACATATTTAGTGCCAAAAAAAAACTAATAAACCGCTAAATAGTACACGCATATTTATATATATTCACCCCACAAATCTATTATCGTATACCATATTGCAGACACCGCGCCATAAACATATTCGTGCGCACTTACCACGAAATGTGGCTGCAAGAAGAGAACATCGGTCAAGAAGTGATGATCGAAGACTTAACACAAAGCTTCGAAGACGCTGAATTGAAAAAAACAGACGAGGAAGAAGGCGAAAGCAAACCTGATCCCCTAACACAACTTGTAACAACGTTCTGTCGTGGTGCTATGACCGAACGGTCGGGTGCTTTACAAGAAGATCCTCTATACATGAGTTACGCTGAAATCGTCGCTAAATCCTGCGGGGAGGAAGAGGAGGAGGGGGAGGAGGAAGAAGGGGCTGAAGGGGAAGAAGGTGGAGCTTCAATCCATGTAAGATTTTTTTATATATGTTTATAATAAATTAATATATTAACAATTAACTAATAGATGACTATGGATAAGTTAATGGTATGTTACTAATATTAATTTGTGTTGTTTTTTGAGTATGTTTGAGCGTTTGAGTTACGTTTTGGTTGTGTTTAGGAACAAGAGATGGAAAAACAGAAGTTGTTGTTCCATCAAGCACGTTTAGCGAATCGGGGAGTGGCGGAAATGGTTCTTTTGCATATTTCGGCGTGTAAAGGTGTCCCGTCGGATATGGTGATGAAAACGTTACAATTGGGGATTTCTATTCTACGCGGTGGTAACTCTGATATACAAATGGGTATGTTGAATCATTTGAAGGAGAAGAAAGATGTTGGGTTCTTCACTAGTATCGCAGGGCTTATGAATCTGTGCACGGTACTGGATTTGGATGCGTTTGAGCGCAACACTAAAGCGGAAGGGCTTGGTGTTGGGTCTGAAGGTATATATTATGGACTATTTTAGTAGGATTAGGACTGATTATTATTTTTTAGGTGCTGCTGGGGAGAAAAATATGCATGATGCGGAATTTACATGTGCTCTTTTCCGTTTTATACAACTTACTTGCGAAGGACACAACTTAGGTATTATTTATTATATTTTTTATGTACTTTATATAACATATACTTTTTTTTGGGGGTAGAGTGGCAGAATTACTTACGTACTCAAGCTGGTAATACAACTACAGTTAATGTAGTCATCTGTACTGTGGATTATTTGCTACGGTTGCAAGAATCTATTATGGATTTCTATTGGCACTATTCGAGTAAAGAGTTAATTGACCCAGCTGGTAAAGCGAATTTCTTCAAAGCCATTGGAGTTGCGAGTCAAGTGTTTAACACCTTAACTGAAGTCATCCAGGGTCCGTGTACGCAGAATCAACAAGCGTTGGCGCATTCCAGGTTGTGGGACGCCGTCGGCGGTTTTCTATTCTTGTTCTCACACATGCAAGATAAACTCTCGAGGAATTCTAGTCAAGTGGATCTATTAAAAGAGTTGTTAAACCTACAAAAAGACATGATTACTATGATGTTATCTATGTTGGAGGGAAATGTTGTTAATGGTACTATCGGGAAACAAATGGTGGATACTTTAGTGGAAAGCGCCTCTAACGTCGAATTGATATTAAAATACTTTGATATGTTCTTAAAACTTAAAGACCTTACTAGTTCTACAAGTTTCCAAGAAATCGACTCAAACAACGATGGGTGGGTGAACCCGAAGGACTTCAAAGAGAAAATGGAACAACAAAAATCATACACACCGTAAGTACCCCCCCCCCCCTACCATAAATTACCGTAATATATGTTTTATGTGTTTAATATAATAGGGAAGAAATCAATTTCTTGTTGACATGTTGCGACACAAATCATGATGGGAAAATCGATTACATTTCATTTTGCGATCGTTTCCACGAACCAGCGAAAGAAATCGGGTTTAATTTAGCCGTTTTACTAACAAATCTATCCGAGCACATGCCCAACGAGCCGCGATTAGCACGCTTTTTAGAAACTGCTGGTTCTGTTTTGAACTACTTCGAGCCCTTTTTGGGGCGTATTGAAATCATGGGTGGTAGTAAGCGTATCGAACGTGTGTATTTCGAGATAAAAGAGTCTAATATCGAGCAGTGGGAAAAGCCGCAGATTAAAGAGTCGAAACGAGCGTTCTTTTACTCGATTGTGACGGAAGGTGGTGATAAGGAGAAGCTGGAAGCGTTTATTAATTTCTGTGAAGATGCTATCTTTGAAATGCAACACGCTAGTGGATTGATGGCGGTGGAAGAGACTGGGGGTGGTGGTAAGGCGCGGGAAGCTAGTTACTCATATATGACTGATGATGAAGAGCGGTAAGTTGTTTTTATTTTTATTAATTATTAATATAATTATTGGGTGGTTGTTAGCGCTGGGAAAGATCCGATACGCCGTACGATACAAGCCGTTAAAGATGGCGTTGCTTTTGGGTTTTCTATGCTAAGTCCATCGAATATAAAACAGAAAATCGGGGAAATGCAACAAATGTCTGTGCCGGAATTGATTACAGGCTTCTTCCGGATGATTTTCTACTCGTTTTACTATTCTGGTTATGGCGTTTCTTTGGTTTTAGGGTAAATCTACTCATACATTGTAATTTGCGTTCTTTTATATATATATATTTGTTGTAGTTATTTCGCGAATATTTTATTGTCTTTGATGCGTGGGTCACAAGTTGAAGAGCCTGTGGAGGAAATTAAAGAAGAGGAGAAGACACATTTCCGAGCTTTACCAGCATTACCACCCACTCCAGATGAAACGAACACTCAATTACAAGCGTTTGGTTTAGATATAACGAAAGAAGATAACGGCCAGTAAGTCAATGCAGAGTTAATAGCAATAAAAGACTATTCATAATTATTTGTAGGTTTAAAGTAGCTCCGCATGAATCACCGAATAGTAGTCCTCAAACATCTATTGAAGAAGGTGGGGAAAGTAGTCCTGAAGAAGGTGCAGAGCATGCCGAAGGCGAAGAATCTCCCATATCTCTTTCAGATCTATTAGGGTAATATATATTATTATAAATGTCTTAAAATACCAATTCGTGTTTATTGTAGGGGTGAAGCCGCGAAACGAGCAGCTCAAGAGAAAGTAGAAGCTCAACAAGCGCAACAAGCCGCTATGATGGCTGTTGAATCCGACCAGAAGAAAGAAACAGTCTCTGAACCATCCGCAGTGTCACAAATCGATTTCAACTCATACACCCAACGAATCGTATCGTATTTAGCTCGTAACTTCTACAACATGAAATACGTTGCGCTCGTATTCGCCTTTTGTATCAACTTCATGCTGCTCTTCTATAAGGTAACTCTAATCAAACAAAACCCTCGAATCACCCGTAAATAATTCGTGAAATAGGTATCAGTTATCGGTGAAGATGATGAAGACGCCAAGGACGATTTATCTGAGCTGTTGAACGGGTCTGGATCAGGCTCAGGAGCTGGATCAGGCGCTGGATCAGGGTCTGGTGGCGGGTCTGGGGAAGGTTCGGATGAAGAGGATCCGTTAGAGCTGGTACACGTGGATGAAGATTTCTTTTATATGGAACATGTGATGCGTTTAGCAGCTGCACTTCATAGTTTAGTGTCGTTAGCGATGTTGATTGCTTATTACCACCTGAAAGTACCGTTAGCGATCTTTAAACGCGAGAAAGAAATCGCTAGACGATTGGAGTTTGATGGTTTGTATATTGCGGAGCAACCAGAGGATGATGATATTAAATCGCATTGGGATAAACTTGTTATTTCTGCGAAGTGAGTCCGTTTTTTGCGCCCACAGTTTCGAATAATTAAAAATACTTTGTTTACCTTTTTAATAGATCATTTCCGGTGAATTATTGGGATAAATTCGTTAAGAAGAAAGTACGACAGAAGTTTAGCGAGACTTATGATTTCGACTCGATTAGCAGCTTGTTGGGGATGGAGAAGACTAGCTTCGCCGCTCAGGAATCCGAGGAAGGGAAAGGAATCATTTATTTGTTAGTAGTTCTTTTATATTTAAATACATTTATTTAAGCTTAATAACTAATTTAAACATGTTTATCTATTATATATATTGCTTTAGGAATTTTCTAACCAGGTAAATATATCTTAACACCCCTCCCCACCCCCGCGCCTTTAATTAACGTTTTTTAGGCAATAATTAAATTGTTCTATTTATTTAAACTATTATACATTATGTGTTCTTTTTTAGCATTTTAAATATTGATTGGCGTTACCAAGTGTGGAAGTCGGGTGTAACTATAACGGATAACGCGTTCTTGTATTCGTTATGGTATTTCATCTTCTCGGTTTTCGGTAATTTTAACAATTTCTTCTTCGCTGCCCATTTGCTGGATGTCGCCGTGGGTTTTAAGACGCTACGTACTATCTTACAGTCTGTAACACATAACGGAAAACAAGTAATGTTTCGGATTTTTGGAGACTGTTTAACTTATAGTAATTGTTGTTGTTTGTTTGTAGCTTATATTAACGGTGATGCTGTTGACGATTATCGTGTATATTTACACGGTAATCGCGTTCAATTTCTTCAGGAAGTTTTATATTTCTGAAGAAGAGGATAATCCAGATAAAAAGTGCCATGATATGTTAACGGTAAGTGAGTTTTGTTGAAGTAAGGGTGGTTTTATTTATTGTGTTTTTTGTAGTGTTTCGTGTTCCATTTATATAAAGGCGTTAGAGCTGGTGGTGGTATTGGTGATGAAATCGGCCCCCCGGATGGGGATGACTATGAAGCATATCGTATCATGTTCGATATAACATTCTTCTTCTTCGTTATCGTTATTCTATTGGCCATCATCCAAGGTTTGATTATTGACGCGTTTGGTGAACTTCGTGATCAATTGGACAGTGTTAAAGAGAACATGGAATCGAATTGCTTTATTTGCGGAATCGGTAAAGATTATTTCGATAAAGTGCCGCATGGTTTCGATACGCATTGTCAACAAGAGCACAATTTAGCGAATTACATGTGAGTTGAATGTGTTTGACTGGTTTAAAATCGTGTACTTATGAGTGTTGTTTAGGTTCTTCTTGATGCATTTGATTAATAAACCGGATACGGAATACACGGGTCAAGAGACGTATGTGTGGAATATGTATCAACAACGCTGCTGGGACTTCTTCCCGGTGGGTGACTGCTTCAGGAAGCAGTACGAAGACGAGTTAGGTGGTGGGGGTGGGTAATTGACGTTAACCCACCCGGGCGTAATTGCAAATTTTTGTAACTTTCAATCTTGAATTTTTTTCACAGTTTTGCTCATTCAAAACTAAGAGTGTTATTTTATATATACTATTTGAGCGCAAATACGTAACTGGTACATCTCTAATACGTTGCAATATAACATATTTAAATGAAATTATTGGAATAAAAGAATTTATTTTATGTATTTAATGTGTTAGAAATGTACTAATGGTGTTTGTTCGAGTGTTATTGAGCACTTAATTATTGTAATATCAATGAAACTACGCAATAATTTGTAAATATTTCAGAATTGTGGCCTAAAAGTTGAAATATTTTGAGAACGTTGTGTTTTGCGTGTGGGGTGGTGTTTTTTATTTTTAAATGAATATGCTTCCATAATGTTTGCAAACGTATTTTATATAACATGATTCTGTGACGTTAAAGCCGTAAACGAAACAATTTTCGGAGGATAGTACAAAATGCGTACTTCTATATCATTGATTATTTATGATAATTATTACTGTAATAAATTAATATAGTGTGTACAGGTCCTTTTAGTCCAATCTATCAATCAATTGTTTTATTATTATTGTTATTATAGACATAATTATAATGATGGAATTCATTCGAATTAAAATAAAATTAATAATTAGTAATAATTTTGTGACTCGTTTTCTTAAAACTACACTTTTTACTCTCTTATATATTTATATCTACAGTATAACATCTATTTATAATCATTATCTATAAATATTATACGTTTAACTTTAATTTATATAAATAATATATGTTTTCCCATTGAAAACACAATTTTACATCTATTATAATGATATATAAGCAGTTTCTTTTACACAATCTCATTTCCTTATTATACAGTGCTCTCATTGGACAAACTCATATAACATGCAAATGTTTGACCAATTACAGATTTATTTGTCTATGTATACTAGATACGTAGCTTAACTAACATGTAGAGCCATCTAGCGAGGAAAACGCGAACTTACTCATTTAAGTACAATTTACATGGAGTAGTGCTGCGCTGTGATTGGTTTAAATTGATTAACATGGTGCTTTTTAACCAATCACAGTGCATGTTAATTTTCTTACGACTTATTCGGTACATATACACCTTTAATAATTAAATGAAATTTTAATTTCCAAGATCAAATACATCAAATATAACTGTTTATGTTTATTTGTATGTTGCGCATTCTCATTTATGTTTATCCATTTATTCCGAGGATCAGAAATCAAAAGAGATCGTTTTTATTCATTAACAAAATAAAATTCAAGACGCAGCTGAATAGTATGGTTTTTGCTACGTTTGCCCAACGTCATAAATGAATGAAAATGATCTCTTTTGATTCCTGATACCCGGATACAAAATCTCATTTTCGACGGTTTTGATTCGGAATTGATCAAATGCAGCGCAATTACGTAATTCCAAAATTATTTCTACGCTCTTTAGGGGTATTATTACAAACTGTAATATTGTTTATTGTTAATAAATATTTAAATTAAATGAAATATATTGGGTCCAACGAATCTTCGATCCCAACATCAAAGATCGTCGCGTATAATTCTTTATTTTTCGCATCCACTAGAAATAACGAGGCATGATCTGCGTCCACTAAACGTTGCGCGAAATTCATGATTTTTATCACTAACGTGTCCATGCTTACCATATCTTGGAAAATCGATCTGGAAAATTAAAAAAATACCCACTCCTTAAAAGGCTATATTATAATTACTATAACATTTTTACTTTCTTACGGAAAGTAATAATAACTCGATTTTTAACACAAATATATTTTGACCTTCCCTGAACTTAAACTATTTGTGGAATGAATACGTATAAGAAAGTTGTAAATATGTTTTTGGTTGGTTTAAAATTAAATTTAATATGAAAATTTGTGTTTAAATTGTTGGAAAATGTATAATAATAAAAAACATCTCCATGGAAATCACTTTGAAAAAGCACTTAAACTTTCGTGACGCGAATTTTATTTGGTGAGTAAATTTTTATTAAATCGCCTAAAATTGTATAAAATAATTGAGGATTATTTACAAAAATAATAATAAACACATAACAGTAAGTTTGCATGCATAAACATTCAATTTGAGCTCATTATAATCATTTAAAGACTCTTTAAAATATGATTCAGCTTTGGAATATACGTAAATGTGTATTTATTATTATTTCCAATTGCATCTAATTAATATTTTACTATTCTGTACATGTATTTTTCGTATAAATGCGTATAATTTGAAAGATATATTTAACATATTAGTTTTAATTGTTGTCAAATTTCTAATAATAAAATACGTATCCATGGAAATCACTTTGAAAAATCGTTTAAATTTGCTTGACGCGAATTTTTTTTGGTGAGTATTTTCGATTAAAACACTTAAAATAGTAGAAGTTTATTTTTAAAAATAATTATAAACACTTTAAAGTGAGTTTGTATGCATAAATATTCTATTTTTGCGCATTAGAATCATTTAATGACTCTTTAGAATCTGATTTAGGTTTGGAATGTTTATAAATGTTTATTTATTATTATTTCCAGTCGCAAATAATTAATATTTTTGTATTTTGTAGGTGTATTTTTGGTATAAATGTTTATAATTAAAATATTAGTTTTAAATTGAATGTGTGCCAAATTTATATTTTTATTAATTTTTTTTTTTTTTTTAGATTATTTTCGTACTAACTACTTTTTTTATTATGGGTAATTTCTGCTTTTCATGTCGGAAGGAGGAGGTAAGTGATTATTTATATAAATGCGAGATCTACAATTAATTGAGTCGACTTTTAAAAATGTTTTTAAATGAATGATTGAGAAATCTAACATGTTAATTTGTTTTGCTTTAGGAAGAAGACCAGGAACCCATGTGGGTGCCCCACGAAGAAGAATGGGTTCCTGTTGAGACCTACGTCGCTGCACCGAAACCGGCCATCGGGGCAGCGATTGTAGGTTTCGAAGAACCTCCTATGGAACCAGCATCCGCCGTCGTTGAAGATACCACCACATCACCGCTCCGCGCCACCTGTGGTCCGGCACCGGCCGTCGGGCTCCAGGAGGCAGCCGCAGGGGAAACGTTTAATGTTTTGGACATAAAAATCGAACAAAATTGTGTTAGTGACAATTCAACGACAAAATTCTTATTAATTATGGACTACATATTAAATTTTCTAAATCAAGACAGTTATTTGTTATGGCAACAAAATTCTTACGAGCTTATGTGTGATGACGTTTCCCCACAAATAAGGGAGATTTGCGGCTGCGCGGAGCGGATGGCAGAGGAACGGATGCTGGCCACCGACATCAAAATTAATAGTGAATCCAAAATTTAGTGATAAATTTTTAGTTTCCAAATTGTTTTTATTCGCATGGAACTATTGAACAATTTACCTAAATTCGTAGTGGATCATTTTTAGTTTTAGTAGTTTTAATAAATAATATTTATCGATCATTGAGTTTATTTTCTTTCATCGCAACTATTTTTGTATGTGAATTCAAAAAATGTATAATATATCATATACTCGAAAAAAAACTTCATCAGCAAAAACCAATCGGTACAGCTTTTAGAATTTTTTCATTAAAATCGATAGCACTTTTGAAAATACCATTTTCTTGAGCGGAAGCCGAAAGGCCGAGCAAGAACATGGGTTTCTAAACAAAAAAAATTTCGGAATTACGTAACCGCTTTGCATTTGACCAATTTTGATTCAAAACCGTCGAAAATGAGATTTTGTATCCGGGTATCAGGAATCAAAAGAGATCGTTTTTATTCATTTATGAAGATGGGCAGACGTAGCAAAATCCATACTATTCAGCTGCGTCTTGATTTTATTTTGTTAATGAATAAAAACGATCTCTTTTGATTACTGATCCCCGGATACAAAATCTCATTTTCGTCGGTTTTCATCGAAATTACACAAATGCAGAGCGATTACGTAACTCCAAAATGATTTCTACGATCTTTAGAGATATTATTATAAACTTTAATATAGTTTATTGTTAATAAATATCTTATTTCAGGTACTAAACATTTTTATTTTAACAGATCACCCTGAAAGAAAATAAAATCGATCCCGCGGATGAGATGTCCTGGCAGCATTATTTGTATAGTCAGTTAGGGAGTAAGAAGAGCGCTCAAATCACTCAAACTAATGACGATAAAGGGAAGAATATTTTGGAGGAAACTGTTGAGCGAATTGTCGCCATGAGCAAAGTTTTATATGGATTACATATGGTAAATTTTTTTTATATATATATATATATATATGCCTAATCCCATTAAATGGGGTGGCAGAAAACTTTTTTGTTAATACACATTCAGGTTTTAGTACTAATTAGTTACTTAAGCGTAAAAAAAACAATCGTTTTAATTTGTTATTTATGAGTTATTTGTTATGTCGCGATACTTTAGATTGATCATCCCCAACAACAGAATAAAAGCGTGTATCGGTCTTGTGTAAACGGTCTGCAATGGCTTGTTTGAGAAGCAAACCGCTCTATAAAATCAGCAGGTGAGAAGAGCAGTGGTTTTATATATATATTAATAGTCAATCTATTTTTTTCATTTCCACTTATTTTCTGTCTGATAGTTTTGCAGTAATTCTTTTTATTGTGTGCAATAATCTTTTCCATTTTACTATTGTGGAGTTTTGCACACATAAGGTTAGTTGTTTTCTAGTACTAGGTACAATGACGTCACTGCTATTGTTTAGTAGTTATTGCTAATTGAACATACTGCGAAAATACATAAACGCTTTAGCCCTATAACTAGAAATGGCACACTTATCTCATTTCGCTTCTAATACCGCTTTTTACATATTTAGTGCCAAAAAAAAACTAATAAACCGCTAAATAGTACACGCATATTTATATATATTCACCCCACAAATCTATTATCGTATACCATATTGCAGACACCGCGCCATAAACATATTCGTGCGCACTTACCACGAAATGTGGCTGCAAGAAGAGAACATCGGTCAAGAAGTGATGATCGAAGACTTAACACAAAGCTTCGAAGACGCTGAATTGAAAAAAACAGACGAGGAAGAAGGCGAAAGCAAACCTGATCCCCTAACACAACTTGTAACAACGTTCTGTCGTGGTGCTATGACCGAACGGTCGGGTGCTTTACAAGAAGATCCTCTATACATGAGTTACGCTGAAATCGTCGCTAAATCCTGCGGGGAGGAAGAGGAGGAGGGGGAGGAGGAAGAAGGGGCTGAAGGGGAAGAAGGTGGAGCTTCAATCCATGTAAGATTTTTTTATATATGTTTATAATAAATTAATATATTAACAATTAACTAATAGATGACTATGGATAAGTTAATGGTATGTTACTAATATTAATTTGTGTTGTTTTTTGAGTATGTTTGAGCGTTTGAGTTACGTTTTGGTTGTGTTTAGGAACAAGAGATGGAAAAACAGAAGTTGTTGTTCCATCAAGCACGTTTAGCGAATCGGGGAGTGGCGGAAATGGTTCTTTTGCATATTTCGGCGTGTAAAGGTGTCCCGTCGGATATGGTGATGAAAACGTTACAATTGGGGATTTCTATTCTACGCGGTGGTAACTCTGATATACAAATGGGTATGTTGAATCATTTGAAGGAGAAGAAAGATGTTGGGTTCTTCACTAGTATCGCAGGGCTTATGAATCTGTGCACGGTACTGGATTTGGATGCGTTTGAGCGCAACACTAAAGCGGAAGGGCTTGGTGTTGGGTCTGAAGGTATATATTATGGACTATTTTAGTAGGATTAGGACTGATTATTATTTTTTAGGTGCTGCTGGGGAGAAAAATATGCATGATGCGGAATTTACATGTGCTCTTTTCCGTTTTATACAACTTACTTGCGAAGGACACAACTTAGGTATTATTTATTATATTTTTTATGTACTTTATATAACATATACTTTTTTTTGGGGGTAGAGTGGCAGAATTACTTACGTACTCAAGCTGGTAATACAACTACAGTTAATGTAGTCATCTGTACTGTGGATTATTTGCTACGGTTGCAAGAATCTATTATGGATTTCTATTGGCACTATTCGAGTAAAGAGTTAATTGACCCAGCTGGTAAAGCGAATTTCTTCAAAGCCATTGGAGTTGCGAGTCAAGTGTTTAACACCTTAACTGAAGTCATCCAGGGTTCGTGTACGCAGAATCAACAAGCGTTGGCGCATTCCAGGTTGTGGGACGCCGTCGGCGGTTTTCTATTCTTGTTCTCACACATGCAAGATAAACTCTCGAGGAATTCTAGTCAAGTGGATCTATTAAAAGAGTTGTTAAACCTACAAAAAGACATGATTACTATGATGTTATCTATGTTGGAGGGAAATGTTGTTAATGGTACTATCGGGAAACAAATGGTGGATACTTTAGTGGAAAGCGCCTCTAACGTCGAATTGATATTAAAATACTTTGATATGTTCTTAAAACTTAAAGACCTTACTAGTTCTACAAGTTTCCAAGAAATCGACTCAAACAACGATGGGTGGGTGAACCCGAAGGACTTCAAAGAGAAAATGGAACAACAAAAATCATACACACCGTAAGTACCCCCCCCCCCCCCCCCCCCCTACCATAAATTACCGTAATATATGTTTTATGTGTTTAATATAATAGGGAAGAAATCAATTTCTTGTTGACATGTTGCGACACAAATCATGATGGGAAAATCGATTACATTTCATTTTGCGATCGTTTCCACGAACCAGCGAAAGAAATCGGGTTTAATTTAGCCGTTTTACTAACAAATCTATCCGAGCACATGCCCAACGAGCCGCGATTAGCACGCTTTTTAGAAACTGCTGGTTCTGTTTTGAACTACTTCGAGCCCTTTTTGGGGCGTATTGAAATCATGGGTGGTAGTAAGCGTATCGAACGTGTGTATTTCGAGATAAAAGAGTCTAATATCGAGCAGTGGGAAAAGCCGCAGATTAAAGAGTCGAAACGAGCGTTCTTTTACTCGATTGTGACGGAAGGTGGTGATAAGGAGAAGCTGGAAGCGTTTATTAATTTCTGTGAAGATGCTATCTTTGAAATGCAACACGCTAGTGGATTGATGGCGGTGGAAGAGACTGGGGGTGGTGGTAAGGCGCGGGAAGCTAGTTACTCATATATGACTGATGATGAAGAGCGGTAAGTTGTTTTTATTTTTATTAATTATTAATATAATTATTGGGTGGTTGTTAGCGCTGGGAAAGATCCGATACGCCGTACGATACAAGCCGTTAAAGATGGCGTTGCTTTTGGGTTTTCTATGCTAAGTCCATCGAATATAAAACAGAAAATCGGGGAAATGCAACAAATGTCTGTGCCGGAATTGATTACAGGCTTCTTCCGGATGATTTTCTACTCGTTTTACTATTCTGGTTATGGCGTTTCTTTGGTTTTAGGGTAAATCTACTCATACATTGTAATTTGCGTTCTTTTATATATATATATTTGTTGTAGTTATTTCGCGAATATTTTATTGTCTTTGATGCGTGGGTCACAAGTTGAAGAGCCTGTGGAGGAAATTAAAGAAGAGGAGAAGACACATTTCCGAGCTTTACCAGCATTACCACCCACTCCAGATGAAACGAACACTCAATTACAAGCGTTTGGTTTAGATATAACGAAAGAAGATAACGGCCAGTAAGTCAATGCAGAGTTAATAGCAATAAAAGACTATTCATAATTATTTGTAGGTTTAAAGTAGCTCCGCATGAATCACCGAATAGTAGTCCTCAAACATCTATTGAAGAAGGTGGGGAAAGTAGTCCTGAAGAAGGTGCAGAGCATGCCGAAGGCGAAGAATCTCCCATATCTCTTTCAGATCTATTAGGGTAATATATATTATTATAAATGTCTTAAAATACCAATTCGTGTTTATTGTAGGGGTGAAGCCGCGAAACGAGCAGCTCAAGAGAAAGTAGAAGCTCAACAAGCGCAACAAGCCGCTATGATGGCTGTTGAATCCGACCAGAAGAAAGAAACAGTCTCTGAACCATCCGCAGTGTCACAAATCGATTTCAACTCATACACCCAACGAATCGTATCGTATTTAGCTCGTAACTTCTACAACATGAAATACGTTGCGCTCGTATTCGCCTTTTGTATCAACTTCATGCTGCTCTTCTATAAGGTAACTCTAATCAAACAAAACCCTCGAATCACCCGTAAATAATTCGTGAAATAGGTATCAGTTATCGGTGAAGATGATGAAGACGCCAAGGACGATTTATCTGAGCTGTTGAACGGGTCTGGATCAGGCTCAGGAGCTGGATCAGGCGCTGGATCAGGGTCTGGTGGCGGGTCTGGGGAAGGTTCGGATGAAGAGGATCCGTTAGAGCTGGTACACGTGGATGAAGATTTCTTTTATATGGAACATGTGATGCGTTTAGCAGCTGCACTTCATAGTTTAGTGTCGTTAGCGATGTTGATTGCTTATTACCACCTGAAAGTACCGTTAGCGATCTTTAAACGCGAGAAAGAAATCGCTAGACGATTGGAGTTTGATGGTTTGTATATTGCGGAGCAACCAGAGGATGATGATATTAAATCGCATTGGGATAAACTTGTTATTTCTGCGAAGTGAGTCCGTTTTTTGCGCCCACAGTTTCGAATAATTAAAAATACTTTGTTTACCTTTTTAATAGATCATTTCCGGTGAATTATTGGGATAAATTCGTTAAGAAGAAAGTACGACAGAAGTTTAGCGAGACTTATGATTTCGACTCGATTAGCAGCTTGTTGGGGATGGAGAAGACTAGCTTCGCCGCTCAGGAATCCGAGGAAGGGAAAGGAATCATTTATTTGTTAGTAGTTCTTTTATATTTAAATACATTTATTTAAGCTTAATAACTAATTTAAACATGTTTATCTATTATATATATTGCTTTAGGAATTTTCTAACCAGGTAAATATATCTTAACACCCCTCCCCACCCCCGCGCCTTTAATTAACGTTTTTTAGGCAATAATTAAATTGTTCTATTTATTTAAACTATTATACATTATGTGTTCTTTTTTAGCATTTTAAATATTGATTGGCGTTACCAAGTGTGGAAGTCGGGTGTAACTATAACGGATAACGCGTTCTTGTATTCGTTATGGTATTTCATCTTCTCGGTTTTCGGTAATTTTAACAATTTCTTCTTCGCTGCCCATTTGCTGGATGTCGCCGTGGGTTTTAAGACGCTACGTACTATCTTACAGTCTGTAACACATAACGGAAAACAAGTAATGTTTCGGATTTTTGGAGACTGTTTAACTTATAGTAATTGTTGTTGTTTGTTTGTAGCTTATATTAACGGTGATGCTGTTGACGATTATCGTGTATATTTACACGGTAATCGCGTTCAATTTCTTCAGGAAGTTTTATATTTCTGAAGAAGAGGATAATCCAGATAAAAAGTGCCATGATATGTTAACGGTAAGTGAGTTTTGTTGAAGTAAGGGTGGTTTTATTTATTGTGTTTTTTGTAGTGTTTCGTGTTCCATTTATATAAAGGCGTTAGAGCTGGTGGTGGTATTGGTGATGAAATCGGCCCCCCGGATGGGGATGACTATGAAGCATATCGTATCATGTTCGATATAACATTCTTCTTCTTCGTTATCGTTATTCTATTGGCCATCATCCAAGGTTTGATTATTGACGCGTTTGGTGAACTTCGTGATCAATTGGACAGTGTTAAAGAGAACATGGAATCGAATTGCTTTATTTGCGGAATCGGTAAAGATTATTTCGATAAAGTGCCGCATGGTTTCGATACGCATTGTCAACAAGAGCACAATTTAGCGAATTACATGTGAGTTGAATGTGTTTGACTGGTTTAAAATCGTGTACTTATGAGTGTTGCTTAGGTTCTTCTTGATGCATTTGATTAATAAACCGGATACGGAATACACGGGTCAAGAGACGTATGTGTGGAATATGTATCAACAACGCTGCTGGGACTTCTTCCCGGTGGGTGACTGCTTCAGGAAGCAGTACGAAGACGAGTTAGGTGGTGGGGGTGGGTAATTGACGTTAACCCACCCGGGCGTAATTGCAAATTTTTGTAACTTTCAATCTTGAATTTTTTTCACAGTTTTGCTCATTCAAAACTAAGAGTGTTATTTTATATATACTATTTGAGCGCAAATACGTAACTGGTACATCTCTAATACGTTGCAATATAACATATTTAAATGAAATTATTGGAATAAAAGAATTTATTTTATGTATTTAATGTGTTAGAAATGTACTAATGGTGTTTGTTCGAGTGTTATTGAGCACTTAATTATTGTAATATCAATGAAACTACGCAATAATTTGTAAATATTTCAGAATTGTGGCCTAAAAGTTGAAATATTTTGAGAACGTTGTGTTTTGCGTGTGGGGTGGTGTTTTTTATTTTTAAATGAATATGCTTCCATAATGTTTGCAAACGTATTTTATATAACATGATTCTGTGACGTTAAAGCCGTAAACGAAACAATTTTCGGAGGATAGTACAAAATGCGTACTTCTATATCATTGATTATTTATGATAATTATTACTGTAATAAATTAATATAGTGTGTACAGGTCCTTTTAGTCCAATCTATCAATCAATTGTTTTATTATTATTGTTATTATAGACATAATTATAATGATGGAATTCATTCGAATTAAAATAAAATTAATAATTAGTAATAATTTTGTGACTCGTTTTCTTAAAACTACACTTTTTACTCTCTTATATATTTATATCTACAGTATAACATCTATTTATAATCATTATCTATAAATATTATACGTTTAACTTTAATTTATATAAATAATATATGTTTTCCCATTGAAAACACAATTTTACATCTATTATAATGATATATAAGCAGTTTCTTTTACACAATCTCATTTCCTTATTATACAGTGCTCTCATTGGACAAACTCATATAACATGCAAATGTTTGACCAATTACAGATTTATTTGTCTATGTATACTAGATACGTAGCTTAACTAACATGTAGAGCCATCTAGCGAGGAAAACGCGAACTTACTCATTTAAGTACAATTTACATGGAGTAGTGCTGCGCTGTGATTGGTTTAAATTGATTAACATGGTGCTTTTTAACCAATCACAGTGCATGTTAATTTTCTTACGACTTATTCGGTACATATACACCTTTAATAATTAAATGAAATTTTAATTTCCAAGATCAAATACATCAAATATAACTGTTTATGTTTATTTGTATGTTGCGCATTCTCATTTATGTTTATCCATTTATTCCGAGGATCAGAAATCAAAAGAGATCGTTTTTATTCATTAACAAAATAAAATTCAAGACGCAGCTGAATAGTATGGTTTTTGCTACGTTTGCCCAACGTCATAAATGAATGAAAATGATCTCTTTTGATTCCTGATACCCGGATACAAAATCTCATTTTCGACGGTTTTGATTCGGAATTGATCAAATGCAGCGCTATTACGTAATTCCAAAATTATTTCTACGCTCTTTAGGGGTATTATTACAAACTGTAATATTGTTTATTGTTAATAAATATTTAAATTAAATGAAATATATTGGGTCCAACGAATCTTCGATCCCAACATCAAAGATCGTCGCGTATAATTCTTTATTTTTCGCATCCACTAGAAATAACGAGGCATGATCTGCGTCCACTAAACGTTGCGCGAAATTCATGATTTTTATCACTAACGTGTCCATGCTTACCATATCTTGGAAAATCGATCTGGAAAATTAAAAAAATACCCACTCCTTAAAAGGCTATATTATAATTACTATAACATTTTTACTTTCTTACGGAAAGTAATAATAACTCGATTTTTAACACAAATATATTTTGACCTTCCCTGAACTTAAACTATTTGTGGAATGAATACGTATAAGAAAGTTGTAAATATGTTTTTGGTTGGTTTAAAATTAAATTTAATATGAAAATTTGTGTTTAAATTGTTGGAAAATGTATAATAATAAAAAACATCTCCATGGAAATCACTTTGAAAAAGCACTTAAACTTTCGTGACGCGAATTTTATTTGGTGAGTAAATTTTTATTAAATCGCCTAAAATTGTATAAAATAATTGAGGATTATTTACAAAAATAATAATAAACACATAACAGTAAGTTTGCATGCATAAACATTCAATTTGAGCTCATTATAATCATTTAAAGACTCTTTAAAATATGATTCAGCTTTGGAATATACGTAAATGTGTATTTATTATTATTTCCAATTGCATCTAATTAATATTTTACTATTCTGTACATGTATTTTTCGTATAAATGCGTATAATTTGAAAGATATATTTAACATATTAGTTTTAATTGTTGTCAAATTTCTAATAATAAAATACGTATCCATGGAAATCACTTTGAAAAATCGTTTAAATTTGCTTGACGCGAATTTTTTTTGGTGAGTATTTTCGATTAAAACACTTAAAATAGTAGAAGTTTATTTTTAAAAATAATTATAAACACTTTAAAGTGAGTTTGTATGCATAAATATTCTATTTTTGCGCATTAGAATCATTTAATGACTCTTTAGAATCTGATTTAGGTTTGGAATGTTTATAAATGTTTATTTATTATTATTTCCAGTCGCAAATAATTAATATTTTTGTATTTTGTAGGTGTATTTTTGGTATAAATGTTTATAATTAAAATATTAGTTTTAAATTGAATGTGTGCCAAATTTATATTTTTATTAATTTTTTTTTTTTTTTTAGATTATTTTCGTACTAACTACTTTTTTTATTATGGGTAATTTCTGCTTTTCATGTCGGAAGGAGGAGGTAAGTGATTATTTATATAAATGCGAGATCTACAATTAATTGAGTCGACTTTTAAAAATGTTTTTAAATGAATGATTGAGAAATCTAACATGTTAATTTGTTTTGCTTTAGGAAGAAGACCAGGAACCCATGTGGGTGCCCCACGAAGAAGAATGGGTTCCTGTTGAGACCTACGTCGCTGCACCGAAACCGGCCATCGGGGCAGCGATTGTAGGTTTCGAAGAACCTCCTATGGAACCAGCATCCGCCGTCGTTGAAGATACCACCACATCACCGCTCCGCGCCACCTGTGGTCCGGCACCGGCCGTCGGGCTCCAGGAGGCAGCCGCAGGGGAAACGTTTAATGTTTTGGACATAAAAATCGAACAAAATTGTGTTAGTGACAATTCAACGACAAAATTCTTATTAATTATGGACTACATATTAAATTTTCTAAATCAAGACAGTTATTTGTTATGGCAACAAAATTCTTACGAGCTTATGTGTGATGACGTTTCCCCACAAATAAGGGAGATTTGCGGCTGCGCGGAGCGGATGGCAGAGGAACGGATGCTGGCCACCGACATCAAAATTAATAGTGAATCCAAAATTTAGTGATAAATTTTTAGTTTCCAAATTGTTTTTATTCGCATGGAACTATTGAACAATTTACCTAAATTCGTAGTGGATCATTTTTAGTTTTAGTAGTTTTAATAAATAATATTTATCGATCATTGAGTTTATTTTCTTTCATCGCAACTATTTTTGTATGTGAATTCAAAAAATGTATAATATATCATATACTCGAAAAAAAACTTCATCAGCAAAAACCAATCGGTACAGCTTTTAGAATTTTTTCATTAAAATCGATAGCACTTTTGAAAATACCATTTTCTTGAGCGGAAGCCGAAAGGCCGAGCAAGAACATGGGTTTCTAAACAAAAAAAATTTCGGAATTACGTAACCGCTTTGCATTTGACCAATTTTGATTCAAAACCGTCGAAAATGAGATTTTGTATCCGGGTATCAGGAATCAAAAGAGATCGTTTTTATTCATTTATGAAGATGGGCAGACGTAGCAAAATCCATACTATTCAGCTGCGTCTTGATTTTATTTTGTTAATGAATAAAAACGATCTCTTTTGATTACTGATCCCCGGATACAAAATCTCATTTTCGTCGGTTTTCATCGAAATTACACAAATGCAGAGCGATTACGTAACTCCAAAATGATTTCTACGATCTTTAGAGATATTATTATAAACTTTAATATAGTTTATTGTTAATAAATATCTTATTTCAGGTACTAAACATTTTTATTTTAACAGATCACCCTGAAAGAAAATAAAATCGATCCCGCGGATGAGATGTCCTGGCAGCATTATTTGTATAGTCAGTTAGGGAGTAAGAAGAGCGCTCAAATCACTCAAACTAATGACGATAAAGGGAAGAATATTTTGGAGGAAACTGTTGAGCGAATTGTCGCCATGAGCAAAGTTTTATATGGATTACATATGGTAAATTTTTTTTATATATATATATATATATATGCCTAATCCCATTAAATGGGGTGGCAGAAAACTTTTTTGTTAATACACATTCAGGTTTTAGTACTAATTAGTTACTTAAGCGTAAAAAAAACAATCGTTTTAATTTGTTATTTATGAGTTATTTGTTATGTCGCGATACTTTAGATTGATCATCCCCAACAACAGAATAAAAGCGTGTATCGGTCTTGTGTAAACGGTCTGCAATGGCTTGTTTGAGAAGCAAACCGCTCTATAAAATCAGCAGGTGAGAAGAGCAGTGGTTTTATATATATATTAATAGTCAATCTATTTTTTTCATTTCCACTTATTTTCTGTCTGATAGTTTTGCAGTAATTCTTTTTATTGTGTGCAATAATCTTTTCCATTTTACTATTGTGGAGTTTTGCACACATAAGGTTAGTTGTTTTCTAGTACTAGGTACAATGACGTCACTGCTATTGTTTAGTAGTTATTGCTAATTGAACATACTGCGAAAATACATAAACGCTTTAGCCCTATAACTAGAAATGGCACACTTATCTCATTTCGCTTCTAATACCGCTTTTTACATATTTAGTGCCAAAAAAAAACTAATAAACCGCTAAATAGTACACGCATATTTATATATATTCACCCCACAAATCTATTATCGTATACCATATTGCAGACACCGCGCCATAAACATATTCGTGCGCACTTACCACGAAATGTGGCTGCAAGAAGAGAACATCGGTCAAGAAGTGATGATCGAAGACTTAACACAAAGCTTCGAAGACGCTGAATTGAAAAAAACAGACGAGGAAGAAGGCGAAAGCAAACCTGATCCCCTAACACAACTTGTAACAACGTTCTGTCGTGGTGCTATGACCGAACGGTCGGGTGCTTTACAAGAAGATCCTCTATACATGAGTTACGCTGAAATCGTCGCTAAATCCTGCGGGGAGGAAGAGGAGGAGGGGGAGGAGGAAGAAGGGGCTGAAGGGGAAGAAGGTGGAGCTTCAATCCATGTAAGATTTTTTTATATATGTTTATAATAAATTAATATATTAACAATTAACTAATAGATGACTATGGATAAGTTAATGGTATGTTACTAATATTAATTTGTGTTGTTTTTTGAGTATGTTTGAGCGTTTGAGTTACGTTTTGGTTGTGTTTAGGAACAAGAGATGGAAAAACAGAAGTTGTTGTTCCATCAAGCACGTTTAGCGAATCGGGGAGTGGCGGAAATGGTTCTTTTGCATATTTCGGCGTGTAAAGGTGTCCCGTCGGATATGGTGATGAAAACGTTACAATTGGGGATTTCTATTCTACGCGGTGGTAACTCTGATATACAAATGGGTATGTTGAATCATTTGAAGGAGAAGAAAGATGTTGGGTTCTTCACTAGTATCGCAGGGCTTATGAATCTGTGCACGGTACTGGATTTGGATGCGTTTGAGCGCAACACTAAAGCGGAAGGGCTTGGTGTTGGGTCTGAAGGTATATATTATGGACTATTTTAGTAGGATTAGGACTGATTATTATTTTTTAGGTGCTGCTGGGGAGAAAAATATGCATGATGCGGAATTTACATGTGCTCTTTTCCGTTTTATACAACTTACTTGCGAAGGACACAACTTAGGTATTATTTATTATATTTTTTATGTACTTTATATAACATATACTTTTTTTTGGGGGTAGAGTGGCAGAATTACTTACGTACTCAAGCTGGTAATACAACTACAGTTAATGTAGTCATCTGTACTGTGGATTATTTGCTACGGTTGCAAGAATCTATAATGGATTTCTATTGGCACTATTCGAGTAAAGAGTTAATTGACCCAGCTGGTAAAGCGAATTTCTTCAAAGCCATTGGAGTTGCGAGTCAAGTGTTTAACACCTTAACTGAAGTCATCCAGGGTCCGTGTACGCAGAATCAACAAGCGTTGGCGCATTCCAGGTTGTGGGACGCCGTCGGCGGTTTTCTATTCTTGTTCTCACACATGCAAGATAAACTCTCGAGGAATTCTAGTCAAGTGGATCTATTAAAAGAGTTGTTAAACCTACAAAAAGACATGATTACTATGATGTTATCTATGTTGGAGGGAAATGTTGTTAATGGTACTATCGGGAAACAAATGGTGGATACTTTAGTGGAAAGCGCCTCTAACGTCGAATTGATATTAAAATACTTTGATATGTTCTTAAAACTTAAAGACCTTACTAGTTCTACAAGTTTCCAAGAAATCGACTCAAACAACGATGGGTGGGTGAACCCGAAGGACTTCAAAGAGAAAATGGAACAACAAAAATCATACACACCGTAAGTACCCCCCCCCCCCTACCATAAATTACCGTAATATATGTTTTATGTGTTTAATATAATAGGGAAGAAATCAATTTCTTGTTGACATGTTGCGACACAAATCATGATGGGAAAATCGATTACATTTCATTTTGCGATCGTTTCCACGAACCAGCGAAAGAAATCGGGTTTAATTTAGCCGTTTTACTAACAAATCTATCCGAGCACATGCCCAACGAGCCGCGATTAGCACGCTTTTTAGAAACTGCTGGTTCTGTTTTGAACTACTTCGAGCCCTTTTTGGGGCGTATTGAAATCATGGGTGGTAGTAAGCGTATCGAACGTGTGTATTTCGAGATAAAAGAGTCTAATATCGAGCAGTGGGAAAAGCCGCAGATTAAAGAGTCGAAACGAGCGTTCTTTTACTCGATTGTGACGGAAGGTGGTGATAAGGAGAAGCTGGAAGCGTTTATTAATTTCTGTGAAGATGCTATCTTTGAAATGCAACACGCTAGTGGATTGATGGCGGTGGAAGAGACTGGGGGTGGTGGTAAGGCGCGGGAAGCTAGTTACTCATATATGACTGATGATGAAGAGCGGTAAGTTGTTTTTATTTTTATTAATTATTAATATAATTATTGGGTGGTTGTTAGCGCTGGGAAAGATCCGATACGCCGTACGATACAAGCCGTTAAAGATGGCGTTGCTTTTGGGTTTTCTATGCTAAGTCCATCGAATATAAAACAGAAAATCGGGGAAATGCAACAAATGTCTGTGCCGGAATTGATTACAGGCTTCTTCCGGATGATTTTCTACTCGTTTTACTATTCTGGTTATGGCGTTTCTTTGGTTTTAGGGTAAATCTACTCATACATTGTAATTTGCGTTCTTTTATATATATATATTTGTTGTAGTTATTTCGCGAATATTTTATTGTCTTTGATGCGTGGGTCACAAGTTGAAGAGCCTGTGGAGGAAATTAAAGAAGAGGAGAAGACACATTTCCGAGCTTTACCAGCATTACCACCCACTCCAGATGAAACGAACACTCAATTACAAGCGTTTGGTTTAGATATAACGAAAGAAGATAACGGCCAGTAAGTCAATGCAGAGTTAATAGCAATAAAAGACTATTCATAATTATTTGTAGGTTTAAAGTAGCTCCGCATGAATCACCGAATAGTAGTCCTCAAACATCTATTGAAGAAGGTGGGGAAAGTAGTCCTGAAGAAGGTGCAGAGCATGCCGAAGGCGAAGAATCTCCCATATCTCTTTCAGATCTATTAGGGTAATATATATTATTATAAATGTCTTAAAATACCAATTCGTGTTTATTGTAGGGGTGAAGCCGCGAAACGAGCAGCTCAAGAGAAAGTAGAAGCTCAACAAGCGCAACAAGCCGCTATGATGGCTGTTGAATCCGACCAGAAGAAAGAAACAGTCTCTGAACCATCCGCAGTGTCACAAATCGATTTCAACTCATACACCCAACGAATCGTATCGTATTTAGCTCGTAACTTCTACAACATGAAATACGTTGCGCTCGTATTCGCCTTTTGTATCAACTTCATGCTGCTCTTCTATAAGGTAACTCTAATCAAACAAAACCCTCGAATCACCCGTAAATAATTCGTGAAATAGGTATCAGTTATCGGTGAAGATGATGAAGACGCCAAGGACGATTTATCTGAGCTGTTGAACGGGTCTGGATCAGGCTCAGGAGCTGGATCAGGCGCTGGATCAGGGTCTGGTGGCGGGTCTGGGGAAGGTTCGGATGAAGAGGATCCGTTAGAGCTGGTACACGTGGATGAAGATTTCTTTTATATGGAACATGTGATGCGTTTAGCAGCTGCACTTCATAGTTTAGTGTCGTTAGCGATGTTGATTGCTTATTACCACCTGAAAGTACCGTTAGCGATCTTTAAACGCGAGAAAGAAATCGCTAGACGATTGGAGTTTGATGGTTTGTATATTGCGGAGCAACCAGAGGATGATGATATTAAATCGCATTGGGATAAACTTGTTATTTCTGCGAAGTGAGTCCGTTTTTTGCGCCCACAGTTTCGAATAATTAAAAATACTTTGTTTACCTTTTTAATAGATCATTTCCGGTGAATTATTGGGATAAATTCGTTAAGAAGAAAGTACGACAGAAGTTTAGCGAGACTTATGATTTCGACTCGATTAGCAGCTTGTTGGGGATGGAGAAGACTAGCTTCGCCGCTCAGGAATCCGAGGAAGGGAAAGGAATCATTTATTTGTTAGTAGTTCTTTTATATTTAAATACATTTATTTAAGCTTAATAACTAATTTAAACATGTTTATCTATTATATATATTGCTTTAGGAATTTTCTAACCAGGTAAATATATCTTAACACCCCTCCCCACCCCCGCGCCTTTAATTAGCGTTTTTTAGGCAATAATTAAATTGTTCTATTTATTTAAACTATTATACATTATGTGTTCTTTTTTAGCATTTTAAATATTGATTGGCGTTACCAAGTGTGGAAGTCGGGTGTAACTATAACGGATAACGCGTTCTTGTATTCGTTATGGTATTTCATCTTCTCGGTTTTCGGTAATTTTAACAATTTCTTCTTCGCTGCCCATTTGCTGGATGTCGCCGTGGGTTTTAAGACGCTACGTACTATCTTACAGTCTGTAACACATAACGGAAAACAAGTAATGTTTCGGATTTTTGGAGACTGTTTAACTTATAGTAATTGTTGTTGTTTGTTTGTAGCTTATATTAACGGTGATGCTGTTGACGATTATCGTGTATATTTACACGGTAATCGCGTTCAATTTCTTCAGGAAGTTTTATATTTCTGAAGAAGAGGATAATCCAGATAAAAAGTGCCATGATATGTTAACGGTAAGTGAGTTTTGTTGAAGTAAGGGTGGTTTTATTTATTGTGTTTTTTGTAGTGTTTCGTGTTCCATTTATATAAAGGCGTTAGAGCTGGTGGTGGTATTGGTGATGAAATCGGCCCCCCGGATGGGGATGACTATGAAGCATATCGTATCATGTTCGATATAACATTCTTCTTCTTCGTTATCGTTATTCTATTGGCCATCATCCAAGGTTTGATTATTGACGCGTTTGGTGAACTTCGTGATCAATTGGACAGTGTTAAAGAGAACATGGAATCGAATTGCTTTATTTGCGGAATCGGTAAAGATTATTTCGATAAAGTGCCGCATGGTTTCGATACGCATTGTCAACAAGAGCACAATTTAGCGAATTACATGTGAGTTGAATGTGTTTGACTGGTTTAAAATCGTGTACTTATGAGTGTTGTTTAGGTTCTTCTTGATGCATTTGATTAATAAACCGGATACGGAATACACGGGTCAAGAGACGTATGTGTGGAATATGTATCAACAACGCTGCTGGGACTTTTTCCCGGTGGGTGACTGCTTCAGGAAGCAGTACGAAGACGAGTTAGGTGGTGGGGGTGGGTAATTGACGTTAACCCACCCGGGCGTAATTGCAAATTTTTGTAACTTTCAATCTTGAATTTTTTTCACAGTTTTGCTCATTCAAAACTAAGAGTGTTATTTTATATATACTATTTGAGCGCAAATACGTAACTGGTACATCTCTAATACGTTGCAATATAACATATTTAAATTAAATTATTGGAATAAAAGAATTTATTTTATGTATTTAATGTGTTAGAAATGTACTAATGGTGTTTGTTCGAGTGTTATTGAGCACTTAATTATTGTAATATCAATGAAACTACGCAATAATTTGTAAATATTTCAGAATTGTGGCCTAAAAGTTGAAATATTTTGAGAACGTTGTGTTTTGCGTGTGGGGTGGTGTTTTTTATTTTTAAATGAATATGCTTCCATAATGTTTGCAAACGTATTTTATATAACATGATTCTGTGACGTTAAAGCCGTAAACGAAACAATTTTCGGAGGATAGTACAAAATGCGTACTTCTATATCATTGATTATTTATGATAATTATTACTGTAATAAATTAATATAGTGTGTACAGGTCCTTTTAGTCCAATCTATCAATCAATTGTTTTATTATTATTGTTATTATAGACATAATTATAATGATGGAATTCATTCGAATTAAAATAAAATTAATAATTAGTAATAATTTTGTGACTCGTTTTCTTAAAACTACACTTTTTACTCTCTTATATATTTATATCTACAGTATAACATCTATTTATAATCATTATCTATAAATATTATACGTTTAACTTTAATTTATATAAATAATATATGTTTTCCCATTGAAAACACAATTTTACATCTATTATAATGATATATAAGCAGTTTCTTTTACACAATCTCATTTCCTTATTATACAGTGCTCTCATTGGTCAAACTCATATAACATGCAAATGTTTGACCAATTACAGAGTTTCTTGTCTATGTGTACTAGAAACGTAGCTTAACTAACATGTAGAGCCACCTAACGAGGAAAACGCGAACCTACTCATTTAAGTACAATTTACATTGAGTAGTGCTGCGCTCTGATTGGTTTAAATTGATTAACATGGTGCTTTTTAACCAATCACAGTGCATGTTAATTTTCTTACGACTTATTCGGTACATATACACCTTTAATAATTAAATGAAATTTTAATTTCCAAGATCAAATACATCAAATATAACTGTTTATGTTTATTTGTATGTTGCGCATTCTCATTTATGTTTATCCATTTATTCCGAGGATCAGAAATCAAAAGAGATCGTTTTTATTCATTAACAAAATAAAATTCAAGGCGCAGCTGAATAGTATGGTTTTTGCTACGTTTGCCCAACGTCATAAATGAATGAAAATGATCTCTTTTGATTCCTGATACCCGGATACAAAATCTCATTTTCGACGGTTTTGATTCGGAATTGATCAAATGCAGCGCTATTACGTAATTCCAAAATTATTTCTACGCTCTTTAGGGGTATTATTACAAACTGTAATATTGTTTATTGTTAATAAATATTTAAATTAAATGAAATATATTGGGTCCAACGAATCTTCGATCCCAACATCAAAGATCGTCGCGTATAATTCTTTATTTTTCGCATCCACTAGAAATAACGAGGCATGATCTGCGTCCACTAAACGTTGCGCGAAATTCATGATTTTTATCACTAACGTGTCCATGCTTACCATATCTTGGAAAATCGATCTGGAAAATTAAAAAAATACCCACTCCTTAAAAGGCTATATTATAATTACTATAACATTTTTACTTTCTTACGGAAAGTAATAATAACTCGATTTTTAACACAAATATATTTTGACCTTCCCTGAACTTAAACTATTTGTGAAATGAATACGTATAAGAAAGTTGTAAATATGTTTTTGGTTGGTTTAAAATTAAATTTAATATAAAAACTTGTGTTTAAATTGTTGAAAATTTATAATAATAAAAAACATCTCCATGGAAATCACTTCGAAAAAGCACTTAAACTTTCGTGACGCGAATTTTATTTGGTGAGTAAATTTTTATTAAATCGCCTAAAATTGTATAAAATAATTGAGGATTATTTACAAAAATAATAATAAACACATAACAGTAAGTTTGCATGCATAAACATTCAATTTGAGCTCATTATAATCATTTAAAGACTCTTTAAAATATGATTCAGCTTTGGAATATACGTAAATGTGTATTTATTATTATTTCCAATTGCATCTAATTAATATTTTACTATTCTGTACATGTATTTTTCGTATATATGCGTATAATTTGAAAGATATATTTAAAATATTAGTTTTAATTGTTGTCAAATTTCTAATAATAAAATACGTAGAAATATTTTTTTAATTATTACTATTAACGAAATTCACGTTAAGGTACATCTAAGAATAATTTAAGCAGTTGAAAAAGTAACGGATACGGCAGGAATCGAACGGGTTCGATTCCTGCCGTATCCGTTACTTTTTCAACTGCTTAAATTATTCTTAGATGTACCTTAACGTGAATTTCGTTAATAGTAATAATTAAAAAAATATTTCTATTTCATGTACTGTGCGGGTTTCCGTACCTAGTAGCCTACGTTACAATTATTCGTTGTCAATATCACAGTGTGAAGTCTTCGAACGTATTTGTTAACACTTGGCAATTGAAGCAGTTGAAAAAGGGACGGTTGTGGTCAGTGGATGCGTAGCTGAGTTGGTTAGAGCGATCGGCAAATTTTGCCACTAGTTTTACGTTTGAGTTTATTGTATGCCGAGACAGTTTATCTTTTTTTACTATTTTTAGCGAAAACATAACAAATTTTCATAATTTTTTTCTAATTTAATTTATCTTAATAGAAATTACATATATTTAATAAATGATTTTATCATTCAAGTAAATAAAAAATAATTTTTTTTTTCATATTAAATTTTTCAATACTACAGAGGAAGTTAAAGTGGAGGCTGCAAAATTTTCTCGATTTTTGGTAGACACCAACAGTTTAAATGTTCAGAAAAAAAAGTAGTTTTAAAGAGAATACTCAATCTTGTCCGTGAACTAGGCTCTTTGCGAAAAAATAATTCATCATTTTTACTTTCTTATACGCAGTATATGTAAGTATTGTAATCATGAAAAATTTCGAACTCGAGATTTTAACGGAAATATACGTTTTGACGATTTAGTTCGGCACTCGTACGAGTAACAACCTACCAGTTCAACTAATCAATTTTTTCTCTTACACGTGGTGAAAATTTAAAAATTTTCTGTGTGGTTTTATTTCAATTTAAATAAGATAAATTATCTTTATATTTTCTTTTTATGGTTTCTTAAATATTTGTTTCACTTACCTGGTGATGAACATTAGAGCTTCGGCTCGACTAGCTTAGTTTCTTTTCTTTTTTTATTTAAACATTTATTATAAGTGGGAAAGGTGTCGGGTTCCGTAGAATTAATTTTTCAATATTAAATAATTAAAATCACATCTTATGGAAGATGAAGGACAAAACACTCAAAACAAAGTGATAAATATCATAATCAAAATAGATAAAACCAAACGAAAAAAAGACAATAAAAACCAGCGCAAAGTGAAAATCTACCAAAAACTCGCAGGTGGCCAGGGCGTGCCCCCTATTGCGAGGCCGTCGCCAGCGACCTCGGTCGCCACTTCAACCGCTACATCCGTAGCTTCATCCCGCGAGGATCTTCAACACTGCGCCCTCTTATCAGATCCAGAACCACCCAGCATCAGCGGGATCGTATATGAAACCGCTATGGCCTTGCAGCGACAGTTGAGCGAACTCACAGAAAACGACACCTACCAGGACGACGCAGCCATGGATATTCCACCCCCTTCGCCAGTGGACCCAGGCCAGGGTCCCAGCTCAGCCCCACAGCCACACCAACAACAGTCTGCACCACCAACCAAAACTCCCTCTCCGCTCATGCAGAGGGAGAAGAAAAAATTAAAAAACGAACAGGTAAACGTACTTATAGGTACTCGCCCTTATTCCAATACAGCGAAGAAAGCTCCGACCGCTGATGAAGAATTTAAAAAGCCGAGGATCGCGCGCAAGCCCCGCGCCCCACCCGTCATACCACCAACGAAAACCCAAAACAGATACGATCCAATCTCGGACTCCGAGAGCGGAACTGAGGCCGGCGACGAGGAGGAAATGGAGGTTGCGGCGACACAGCGCCCAAGGCCCCCGCCTCCCCTAATCATCCCGGGCATAATCAATGACCCTGACAAATATAACACATTAATAGATATAATAAAAAAATATACAACTCACAACTTTCACATTAAACATACAGCTAACAATACAAATATATTTACACAGACAGAGACAGACAGACTGACATTAATAGAAGCATTCGACACGATGAACACTCACTTTTATACATTTACAAACAAGACTGACAAAACACACGCCTTTGTGATCAGAGGCCTAGACTCAAACCCGACTACGGACGAGATTAAAAATGAACTAAACAACATATACAAAATAAAAGCAATTCAAATTTATAAAATGCGGACGACATACAGACCACTTTACCTAGTAACCATGGACAGCGACATGACCGTAACTAAATTAAACAATGATGTCAAATATTTGATGTATGCTAAAATCAGCTGGGAGAGGCATATAAACAAAAAACGTATAATTCAGTGCCACCGATGCCAGGCATGGGGACACGCGACTACAAACTGCAGGCTGCAACCGCGTTGCCTAAAATGTGCACAGCCTCATTTGACCACTACATGCAGCAAACCACCGACGACCAGCGCAACATGCGCTAACTGTAACGGTGACCATACTGCAAATTACACTGGATGTCCGGTATATGTTCAAAAGATTAAAAACATAGAAACACAAAACATAAATAAAAACAAAACAAATAATAATAACAAAACATACCGCCCCGCTCCACTTCCTACTACCAACGTCTGGACAAAAACACCGCTTTCCCAACCAACCCCATCCACCTCAACACAACCACCCCAACTTAACAAAGAACAATATCCCGATCTCCCCCGTTCCCAAAAATTACTCACCGAACGTCCTAAAAACCAACCCCAACCCAAACCCCATCCCCAGCCCACAATTAACAACAACAATACACACGAATTCATTAACACAGACGAATTTTCAGATGCAATAAAGGAAATTAACAGCTATATAAACCTGAAAGAAGCCTTGACAAAAATTAAAGCGCTGGCAGCCAAGCTGAAAGTGACGCCACCCAATCAACGTATGATGGTCCTTTTCAGCTTCTTCAATGACGAGTAAGGCATCAAACGAAAATCTAAATGTGTCCTCCTGGAACGCAAGTGGAATTCTGAGTAAGCTAGGGGAGCTTAAATACTTCTTACACAAACACAAAATACACATAATGTTAATAAATGAAACACACTTGAACAACACTAACACACTTAGAATCCCACACTACACTATCTACCGGGCTGACAGACCAAATCAAAGTCATAAAAAGTCTGGAGGAGTTGCAGCGTTAGTGAGGAACAACGTAAGCCACTCCCTCTTAGCTCCGCCCCCATCCTCGCTGGAGGTAGTATCTATACTACTTCCAGACAACACAACCATTACCGCAGCTTATAACCGACCTTCTAACCATTTCACAACACAAGACCTATCGTCCATCCTCCGTAAAACCAAGACACTCCTTGTGGGAGACTTGAATGCAGCTCACGCAGACTGGAACTGTCATCACACTAACATTAACGGCCGCACATTAGCAAAATACGTTCAGACACACGCAGCTATTGTCCTATGTACCGACGATCCTACCCACTACCCCGAGAATGGTATGAGGCCTACCACGATCGATTTAATCATTAATAAAAATGTCAAAAATATAACACACCCTCTTTCACTCCCAGAACTTAGCTCGGATCACAACCCGATCACCTTCCAGTTGCAACATCAACTCATAGAAAATCACACTCGTACGATAACTTCATATAAACATACGAACTGGAAGGAATTTCGCGAAACATTAGACTCATACATTAAAATTAACAACAACATCCTATCTCCAGCTCAGCTGGAGCAAGAGATCGACACATTTACATGCGCAATCAATCGAGCTAAAAAAGATCATACACAAAATCTAATAATTAAACCCCACAAACTCAACCTACCCCAAAGTACAGCGGATATCATTTCACAACGGAATCATGCACGTAGACGGTGGCAGAGGACCAGAGACCCCAGTTTCAGACTAGAATATAAATCACTAACGACACAAATTAAATCACTCATTTCTACTCACTCAAACAACATCTGGACACAAAAACTTTCCACTCTAAACCCCAACGACAATTCCCTATGGAAAGTTTCCAAAATTCTAAAGCGCCCCTACCATCCAATCCCCACATTAAACCATAACGGCTCGATGGCGGTCACAGATGCTCAAAAAGCAGAGAGCATCGCCGACACCTTCGAGCAAAATCACCGAATTGCACCAAATACACAAACACAGAACCGTTTAGTTGAAGAAACGCTTGCGTTTCTTCGTAATAATCATACAGAACACAACACACATAAATTCCTTACCTCTCCCAGAGAAATTTTCCAAATTATCCGTACCCTAGCCAATCGCAAAGCTCCTGGTCCTGATAAAATAGAAAATGTTATCCTCAAAAACCTCTCCAAAAAATAAATAGTCCATCTACATTACCTAATTAATTCCATAATAAAACTTCAACACTTCCCAGCTGCCTGGAAAACTGCCACAGTGTTCCCAATCCACAAACCAAATAAGGACAAAGCCCTCCCGCTCAGCTATCGCCCAATTTCTTTGTTAAATTCCATGTCCAAGATAGCTGAAAAAATAATCCTATCTAGAGTAAACGCAATAATCAAAAAGCAAAAACTCATACCTGATTTTCAGTTCGGCTTCAGACCGAAACACAATACTGTTCAGCAGGTATGCAGAATTGCAACAGACGTCAGTATAAACTTTAACAAAAATAACGTTACAGCCATGGTCCTGCTGGACATCGAAAAAGCTTTCGATAGAGTCTGGATAGCAGGACTCATACACAAGCTGATTACTCTCAAATTCCCACCTATAATAATTAAACTGATAAATTCATACTTACTAAACCGATCCTTCAGAGTCATAATTAATAACACAATGTCGTCCGTCAAACCCATTGTGGCAGGAATCCCGCAAGGCAGTGTCCTTGGTCCCGTCCTCTTCAATCTTTACTTAAGCGATATCCCTACATTTCCAAAAACAAAAATTGCAATGTACGCAGACGACACCGCTATTTATGCGCACTCGTTCAGTGCGCAGGTAGCGGTGTCACAGCTACAAATTCACATCAACAAACTCATTCCATATTGGGCTCTCTGGAAAATCTCAATCAACGCAGACAAAACCGAAACCATCGTCTTTCGTCGCAAATATTCCAACATCAAGGTGTTCACTCATCTAACTATTCATAATCACAAGTGCATCCCACAAACCCAGGTCAAGTACCTGGGGGTTCACCTTCACGAGCGCCTCAATCATTGGCCTCATATTCGCAAATCCATTACTAGAGCACACGCCACGATACGCCTCCTCTATCCGCTCCTGTCAAAAAACAGTCCATTAACCATAAAAAATAAAATCCTAATATACAAATCAATAATACGTCCCATACTCACATACGCAGCTCCGGTATGGTGTGGTGCGTCCAAGTCAAGCCTCACTGCGCTCCAACGAGTCCAGAACCAATCTCTCCGTTTGTCAGCTCGGTTAGATAGATACACAACATTGATTGACCTTCACACACAAACAAATTTTACATTCTTAACTCAACACATAAAACAAATATCAGAAAAATTCTACACCACTCAAATACAACACAACACTCTCACCCGTAACATGACGGCAATACGTAAACACAACACCCCATTTCGATTAAAACATAAGCTCCCTTATCAGACCCTTCAAGTCTTTAGCAAGCGCGTCCTTGAGAACACGTAGCATTAATTAACTAATCCGAATTGCGGAAACTTAGTCGTCTTGAAGAATCTGAAACATAATTCCATTTAAAACAACAAAAAAGTGAACATAACCACAAACAAACGTGACACATGGGCTGGGGTCACCTTCAGCAGTGTTGCCAACCTATGTCAAAAAAATAAAATATAAAATTTTGTAAATATTGTAAATATTAATTAAGGTAGTTTATAAGTATGTAAAATGTTAAATGGGTTTTCTGGCACCTCCTTTCCCATAGAAGCAATCCTAACACATCAAAATTGTATATAAAATCATAACATTTAGACATCTACACAATTATCTGTAATTACACACAACACAATCACACCAAGATTTACACCCTTGTGAGTAGGAACTCTTATAAATACCCGCATATGTTCCAAATATATGTTATTGTTAATAAATGTATATGAAATGTATTTGTTAAAAATATAAATAAAGTCTTTTGAAAATGAATGATCGGCGCGAAACCGATGGTCGCGGGTTCGATTCCTGCCGTATCCGTTACTTTTTCAACTGCTTAAATTATTAATAAAATACGTATCCATGGAAATCACTTTGAAAAATCGTTTAAATTTGCTTGACGCGAATTTTTTTTGGTGAGTATTTTCGATTAAAACACTTAAAATAGTAGAAGTTTATTTTTAAAAATAATTATAAACACTTTAAAGTGAGTTTGTATGCATAAATATTCTATTTTTGCGCATTAGAATCATTTAATGACTCTTTAGAATCTGATTTAGGTTTGGAATGTTTATAAATGTTTATTTATTATTATTTCCAGTCGCAAATAATTAATATTTTTGTATTTTGTAGGTGTATTTTTGGTATAAATGTTTATAATTAAAATATTAGTTTTAAATTGAATGTGTGCCAAATTTATATTTTTATTAATTTTTTTTTTTTTTTTAGATTATTTTCGTACTAACTACTTTTTTTATTATGGGTAATTTCTGCTTTTCATGTCGGAAGGAGGAGGTAAGTGATTATTTATATAAATGCGAGATCTACAATTAATTGAGTCGACTTTTAAAAATGTTTTTAAATGAATGATTGAGAAATCTAACATGTTAATTTGTTTTGCTTTAGGAAGAAGACCAGGAACCCATGTGGGTGCCCCACGAAGAAGAATGGGTTCCTGTTGAGACCTACGTCGCTGCACCGAAACCGGCCATCGGGGCAGCGATTGTAGGTTTCGAAGAACCTCCTATGGAACCAGCATCCGCCGTCGTTGAAGATACCACCACATCACCGCTCCGCGCCACCTGTGGTCCGGCACCGGCCGTCGGGCTCCAGGAGGCAGCCGCAGGGGAAACGTTTAATGTTTTGGACATAAAAATCGAACAAAATTGTGTTAGTGACAATTCAACGACAAAATTCTTATTAATTATGGACTACATATTAAATTTTCTAAATCAAGACAGTTATTTGTTATGGCAACAAAATTCTTACGAGCTTATGTGTGATGACGTTTCCCCACAAATAAGGGAGATTTGCGGCTGCGCGGAGCGGATGGCAGAGGAACGGATGCTGGCCACCGACATCAAAATTAATAGTGAATCCAAAATTTAGTGATAAATTTTTAGTTTCCAAATTGTTTTTATTCGCATGGAACTATTGAACAATTTACCTAAATTCGTAGTGGATCATTTTTAGTTTTAGTAGTTTTAATAAATAATATTTATCGATCATTGAGTTTATTTTCTTTCATCGCAACTATTTTTGTATGTGAATGTGTGTTGATTCAAAAAATGTATAATATATCATATACTCGAAAAAAAACTTCATCAGCAAAAACCAATCGGTACAGCTTTTAGAATTTTTTCATTAAAATCGATAGCACTTTTGAAAATACCATTTTCTTGAGCGGAAGCCGAAAGGCCGAGCAAGAACATGGGTTTCTAAACAAAAAAAATTTCGGAATTACGTAACCGCTTTGCATTTGACCAATTTTGATTCAAAACCGTCGAAAATGAGATTTTGTATCCGGGTATCAGGAATCAAAAGAGATCGTTTTTATTCATTTATGAAGATGGGCAGACGTAGCAAAATCCATACTATTCAGCTGCGTCTTGATTTTATTTTGTTAATGAATAAAAACGATCTCTTTTGATTACTGATCCCCGGATACAAAATCTCATTTTCGTCGGTTTTCATCGAAATTACACAAATGCAGAGCGATTACGTAACTCCAAAATTATTTCTACGATCTTTAGAGATATTATTATAAACTTTAATATAGTTTATTGTTAATAAATATCTTATTTCAGGTACTAAACATTTTTATTTTAACAGATCACCCTGAAAGAAAATAAAATCGATCCCGCGGATGAGATGTCCTGGCAGCATTATTTGTATAGTCAGTTAGGGAGTAAGAAGAGCGCTCAAATCACTCAAACTAATGACGATAAAGGGAAGAATATTTTGGAGGAAACTGTTGAGCGAATTGTCGCCATGAGCAAAGTTTTATATGGATTACATATGGTAAATTTTTTTTATATATATATATATATATGCCTAATCCCATTAAATGGGGTGGCAGAAAACTTTTTTGTTAATACACATTCAGGTTTTAGTACTAATTAGTTACTTAAGCGTAAAAAAAACAATCGTTTTAATTTGTTATTTATGAGTTATTTGTTATGTCGCGATACTTTAGATTGATCATCCCCAACAACAGAATAAAAGCGTGTATCGGTCTTGTGTAAACGGTCTGCAATGGCTTGTTTGAGAAGCAAACCGCTCTATAAAATCAGCAGGTGAGAAGAGCAGTGGTTTTATATATATATATTAATAGTCAATCTATTTTTTTCATTTCCACTTATTTTCTGTCTGATAGTTTTGCAGTAATTCTTTTTATTGTGTGCAATAATCTTTTCCATTTTACTATTGTGGAGTTTTGCACACATAAGGTTAGTTGTTTTCTAGTACTAGGTACAATGACGTCACTGCTATTGTTTAGTAGTTATTGCTAATTGAACATACTGCGAAAATACATAAACGCTTTAGCCCTATAACTAGAAATGGCACACTTATCTCATTTCGCTTCTAATACCGCTTTTTACATATTTAGTGCCAAAAAAAAACTAATAAACCGCTAAATAGTACACGCATATTTATATATATTCACCCCACAAATCTATTATCGTATACCATATTGCAGACACCGCGCCATAAACATATTCGTGCGCACTTACCACGAAATGTGGCTGCAAGAAGAGAACATCGGTCAAGAAGTGATGATCGAAGACTTAACACAAAGCTTCGAAGACGCTGAATTGAAAAAAACAGACGAGGAAGAAGGCGAAAGCAAACCTGATCCCCTAACACAACTTGTAACAACGTTCTGTCGTGGTGCTATGACCGAACGGTCGGGTGCTTTACAAGAAGATCCTCTATACATGAGTTACGCTGAAATCGTCGCTAAATCCTGCGGGGAGGAAGAGGAGGAGGGGGAGGAGGAAGAAGGGGCTGAAGGGGAAGAAGGTGGAGCTTCAATCCATGTAAGATTTTTTTATATATGTTTATAATAAATTAATATATTAACAATTAACTAATAGATGACTATGGATAAGTTAATGGTATGTTACTAATATTAATTTGTGTTGTTTTTTGAGTATGTTTGAGCGTTTGAGTTACGTTTTGGTTGTGTTTAGGAACAAGAGATGGAAAAACAGAAGTTGTTGTTCCATCAAGCACGTTTAGCGAATCGGGGAGTGGCGGAAATGGTTCTTTTGCATATTTCGGCGTGTAAAGGTGTCCCGTCGGATATGGTGATGAAAACGTTACAATTGGGGATTTCTATTCTACGCGGTGGTAACTCTGATATACAAATGGGTATGTTGAATCATTTGAAGGAGAAGAAAGATGTTGGGTTCTTCACTAGTATCGCAGGGCTTATGAATCTGTGCACGGTACTGGATTTGGATGCGTTTGAGCGCAACACTAAAGCGGAAGGGCTTGGTGTTGGGTCTGAAGGTATATATTATGGACTATTTTAGTAGGATTAGGACTGATTATTATTTTTTAGGTGCTGCTGGGGAGAAAAATATGCATGATGCGGAATTTACATGTGCTCTTTTCCGTTTTATACAACTTACTTGCGAAGGACACAACTTAGGTATTATTTATTATATTTTTTATGTACTTTATATAACATATACTTTTTTTTGGGGGTAGAGTGGCAGAATTACTTACGTACTCAAGCTGGTAATACAACTACAGTTAATGTAGTCATCTGTACTGTGGATTATTTGCTACGGTTGCAAGAATCTATTATGGATTTCTATTGGCACTATTCGAGTAAAGAGTTAATTGACCCAGCTGGTAAAGCGAATTTCTTCAAAGCCATTGGAGTTGCGAGTCAAGTGTTTAACACCTTAACTGAAGTCATCCAGGGTCCGTGTACGCAGAATCAACAAGCGTTGGCGCATTCCAGGTTGTGGGACGCCGTCGGCGGTTTTCTATTCTTGTTCTCACACATGCAAGATAAACTCTCGAGGAATTCTAGTCAAGTGGATCTATTAAAAGAGTTGTTAAACCTACAAAAAGACATGATTACTATGATGTTATCTATGTTGGAGGGAAATGTTGTTAATGGTACTATCGGGAAACAAATGGTGGATACTTTAGTGGAAAGCGCCTCTAACGTCGAATTGATATTAAAATACTTTGATATGTTCTTAAAACTTAAAGACCTTACTAGTTCTACAAGTTTCCAAGAAATCGACTCAAACAACGATGGGTGGGTGAACCCGAAGGACTTCAAAGAGAAAATGGAACAACAAAAATCATACACACCGTAAGTACCCCCCCCCCCCCCCCCCCTACCATAAATTACCGTAATATATGTTTTATGTGTTTAATATAATAGGGAAGAAATCAATTTCTTGTTGACATGTTGCGACACAAATCATGATGGGAAAATCGATTACATTTCATTTTGCGATCGTTTCCACGAACCAGCGAAAGAAATCGGGTTTAATTTAGCCGTTTTACTAACAAATCTATCCGAGCACATGCCCAACGAGCCGCGATTAGCACGCTTTTTAGAAACTGCTGGTTCTGTTTTGAACTACTTCGAGCCCTTTTTGGGGCGTATTGAAATCATGGGTGGTAGTAAGCGTATCGAACGTGTGTATTTCGAGATAAAAGAGTCTAATATCGAGCAGTGGGAAAAGCCGCAGATTAAAGAGTCGAAACGAGCGTTCTTTTACTCGATTGTGACGGAAGGTGGTGATAAGGAGAAGCTGGAAGCGTTTATTAATTTCTGTGAAGATGCTATCTTTGAAATGCAACACGCTAGTGGATTGATGGCGGTGGAAGAGACTGGGGGTGGTGGTAAGGCGCGGGAAGCTAGTTACTCATATATGACTGATGATGAAGAGCGGTAAGTTGTTTTTATTTTTATTAATTATTAATATAATTATTGGGTGGTTGTTAGCGCTGGGAAAGATCCGATACGCCGTACGATACAAGCCGTTAAAGATGGCGTTGCTTTTGGGTTTTCTATGCTAAGTCCATCGAATATAAAACAGAAAATCGGGGAAATGCAACAAATGTCTGTGCCGGAATTGATTACAGGCTTCTTCCGGATGATTTTCTACTCGTTTTACTATTCTGGTTATGGCGTTTCTTTGGTTTTAGGGTAAATCTACTCATACATTGTAATTTGCGTTCTTTTATATATATATATTTGTTGTAGTTATTTCGCGAATATTTTATTGTCTTTGATGCGTGGGTCACAAGTTGAAGAGCCTGTGGAGGAAATTAAAGAAGAGGAGAAGACACATTTCCGAGCTTTACCAGCATTACCACCCACTCCAGATGAAACGAACACTCAATTACAAGCGTTTGGTTTAGATATAACGAAAGAAGATAACGGCCAGTAAGTCAATGCAGAGTTAATAGCAATAAAAGACTATTCATAATTATTTGTAGGTTTAAAGTAGCTCCGCATGAATCACCGAATAGTAGTCCTCAAACATCTATTGAAGAAGGTGGGGAAAGTAGTCCTGAAGAAGGTGCAGAGCATGCCGAAGGCGAAGAATCTCCCATATCTCTTTCAGATCTATTAGGGTAATATATATTATTATAAATGTCTTAAAATACCAATTCGTGTTTATTGTAGGGGTGAAGCCGCGAAACGAGCAGCTCAAGAGAAAGTAGAAGCTCAACAAGCGCAACAAGCCGCTATGATGGCTGTTGAATCCGACCAGAAGAAAGAAACAGTCTCTGAACCATCCGCAGTGTCACAAATCGATTTCAACTCATACACCCAACGAATCGTATCGTATTTAGCTCGTAACTTCTACAACATGAAATACGTTGCGCTCGTATTCGCCTTTTGTATCAACTTCATGCTGCTCTTCTATAAGGTAACTCTAATCAAACAAAACCCTCGAATCACCCGTAAATAATTCGTGAAATAGGTATCAGTTATCGGTGAAGATGATGAAGACGCCAAGGACGATTTATCTGAGCTGTTGAACGGGTCTGGATCAGGCTCAGGAGCTGGATCAGGCGCTGGATCAGGGTCTGGTGGCGGGTCTGGGGAAGGTTCGGATGAAGAGGATCCGTTAGAGCTGGTACACGTGGATGAAGATTTCTTTTATATGGAACATGTGATGCGTTTAGCAGCTGCACTTCATAGTTTAGTGTCGTTAGCGATGTTGATTGCTTATTACCACCTGAAAGTACCGTTAGCGATCTTTAAACGCGAGAAAGAAATCGCTAGACGATTGGAGTTTGATGGTTTGTATATTGCGGAGCAACCAGAGGATGATGATATTAAATCGCATTGGGATAAACTTGTTATTTCTGCGAAGTGAGTCCGTTTTTTGCGCCCACAGTTTCGAATAATTAAAAATACTTTGTTTACCTTTTTAATAGATCATTTCCGGTGAATTATTGGGATAAATTCGTTAAGAAGAAAGTACGACAGAAGTTTAGCGAGACTTATGATTTCGACTCGATTAGCAGCTTGTTGGGGATGGAGAAGACTAGCTTCGCCGCTCAGGAATCCGAGGAAGGGAAAGGAATCATTTATTTGTTAGTAGTTCTTTTATATTTAAATACATTTATTTAAGCTTAATAACTAATTTAAACATGTTTATCTATTATATATATTGCTTTAGGAATTTTCTAACCAGGTAAATATATCTTAACACCCCTCCCCACCCCCGCGCCTTTAATTAACGTTTTTTAGGCAATAATTAAATTGTTCTATTTATTTAAACTATTATACATTATGTGTTCTTTTTTAGCATTTTAAATATTGATTGGCGTTACCAAGTGTGGAAGTCGGGTGTAACTATAACGGATAACGCGTTCTTGTATTCGTTATGGTATTTCATCTTCTCGGTTTTCGGTAATTTTAACAATTTCTTCTTCGCTGCCCATTTGCTGGATGTCGCCGTGGGTTTTAAGACGCTACGTACTATCTTACAGTCTGTAACACATAACGGAAAACAAGTAATGTTTCGGATTTTTGGAGACTGTTTAACTTATAGTAATTGTTGTTGTTTGTTTGTAGCTTATATTAACGGTGATGCTGTTGACGATTATCGTGTATATTTACACGGTAATCGCGTTCAATTTCTTCAGGAAGTTTTATATTTCTGAAGAAGAGGATAATCCAGATAAAAAGTGCCATGATATGTTAACGGTAAGTGAGTTTTGTTGAAGTAAGGGTGGTTTTATTTATTGTGTTTTTTGTAGTGTTTCGTGTTCCATTTATATAAAGGCGTTAGAGCTGGTGGTGGTATTGGTGATGAAATCGGCCCCCCGGATGGGGATGACTATGAAGCATATCGTATCATGTTCGATATAACATTCTTCTTCTTCGTTATCGTTATTCTATTGGCCATCATCCAAGGTTTGATTATTGACGCGTTTGGTGAACTTCGTGATCAATTGGACAGTGTTAAAGAGAACATGGAATCGAATTGCTTTATTTGCGGAATCGGTAAAGATTATTTCGATAAAGTGCCGCATGGTTTCGATACGCATTGTCAACAAGAGCACAATTTAGCGAATTACATGTGAGTTGAATGTGTTTGACTGGTTTAAAATCGTGTACTTATGAGTGTTGTTTAGGTTCTTCTTGATGCATTTGATTAATAAACCGGATACGGAATACACGGGTCAAGAGACGTATGTGTGGAATATGTATCAACAACGCTGCTGGGACTTCTTCCCGGTGGGTGACTGCTTCAGGAAGCAGTACGAAGACGAGTTAGGTGGTGGGGGTGGGTAATTGACGTTAACCCACCCGGGCGTAATTGCAAATTTTTGTAACTTTCAATCTTGAATTTTTTTCACAGTTTTGCTCATTCAAAACTAAGAGTGTTATTTTATATATACTATTTGAGCGCAAATACGTAACTGGTACATCTCTAATACGTTGCAATATAACATATTTAAATTAAATTATTGGAATAAAAGAATTTATTTTATGTATTTAATGTGTTAGAAATGTACTAATGGTGTTTGTTCGAGTGTTATTGAGCACTTAATTATTGTAATATCAATGAAACTACGCAATAATTTGTAAATATTTCAGAATTGTGGCCTAAAAGTTGAAATATTTTGAGAACGTTGTGTTTTGCGTGTGGGGTGGTGTTTTTTATTTTTAAATGAATATGCTTCCATAATGTTTGCAAACGTATTTTATATAACATGATTCTGTGACGTTAAAGCCGTAAACGAAACAATTTTCGGAGGATAGTACAAAATGCGTACTTCTATATCATTGATTATTTATGATAATTATTACTGTAATAAATTAATATAGTGTGTACAGGTCCTTTTAGTCCAATCTATCAATCAATTGTTTTATTATTATTGTTATTATAGACATAATTATAATGATGGAATTCATTCGAATTAAAATAAAATTAATAATTAGTAATAATTTTGTGACTCGTTTTCTTAAAACTACACTTTTTACTCTCTTATATATTTATATCTACAGTATAACATCTATTTATAATCATTATCTATAAATATTATACGTTTAACTTTAATTTATATAAATAATATATGTTTTCCCATTGAAAACACAATTTTACATCTATTATAATGATATATAAGCAGTTTCTTTTACACAATCTCATTTCCTTATTATACAGTGCTCTCATTGGACAAACTCATATAACATGCAAATGTTTGACCAATTACAGATTTATTTGTCTATGTATACTAGATACGTAGCTTAACTAACATGTAGAGCCATCTAGCGAGGAAAACGCGAACTTACTCATTTAAGTACAATTTACATGGAGTAGTGCTGCGCTGTGATTGGTTTAAATTGATTAACATGGTGCTTTTTAACCAATCACAGTGCATGTTAATTTTCTTACGACTTATTCGGTACATATACACCTTTAATAATTAAATGAAATTTTAATTTCCAAGATCAAATACATCAAATATAACTGTTTATGTTTATTTGTATGTTGCGCATTCTCATTTATGTTTATCCATTTATTCCGAGGATCAGAAATCAAAAGAGATCGTTTTTATTCATTAACAAAATAAAATTCAAGACGCAGCTGAATAGTATGGTTTTTGCTACGTTTGCCCAACGTCATAAATGAATGAAAATGATCTCTTTTGATTCCTGATACCCGGATACAAAATCTCATTTTCGACGGTTTTGATTCGGAATTGATCAAATGCAGCGCAATTACGTAATTCCAAAATTATTTCTACGCTCTTTAGGGGTATTATTACAAACTGTAATATTGTTTATTGTTAATAAATATTTAAATTAAATGAAATATATTGGGTCCAACGAATCTTCGATCCCAACATCAAAGATCGTCGCGTATAATTCTTTATTTTTCGCATCCACTAGAAATAACGAGGCATGATCTGCGTCCACTAAACGTTGCGCGAAATTCATGATTTTTATCACTAACGTGTCCATGCTTACCATATCTTGGAAAATCGATCTGGAAAATTAAAAAAATACCCACTCCTTAAAAGGCTATATTATAATTACTATAACATTTTTACTTTCTTACGGAAAGTAATAATAACTCGATTTTTAACACAAATATATTTTGACCTTCCCTGAACTTAAACTATTTGTGGAATGAATACGTATAAGAAAGTTGTAAATATGTTTTTGGTTGGTTTAAAATTAAATTTAATATGAAAATTTGTGTTTAAATTGTTGGAAAATGTATAATAATAAAAAACATCTCCATGGAAATCACTTTGAAAAAGCACTTAAACTTTCGTGACGCGAATTTTATTTGGTGAGTAAATTTTTATTAAATCGCCTAAAATTGTATAAAATAATTGAGGATTATTTACAAAAATAATAATAAACACATAACAGTAAGTTTGCATGCATAAACATTCAATTTGAGCTCATTATAATCATTTAAAGACTCTTTAAAATATGATTCAGCTTTGGAATATACGTAAATGTGTATTTATTATTATTTCCAATTGCATCTAATTAATATTTTACTATTCTGTACATGTATTTTTCGTATAAATGCGTATAATTTGAAAGATATATTTAAAATATTAGTTTTAATTGTTGTCAAATTTCTAATAATAAAATACGTATCCATGGAAATCACTTTGAAAAATCGTTTAAATTTGCTTGACGCGAATTTTTTTTGGTGAGTATTTTCGATTAAAACACTTAAAATAGTAGAAGTTTATTTTTAAAAATAATTATAAACACTTTAAAGTGAGTTTGTATGCATAAATATTCTATTTTTGCGCATTAGAATCATTTAATGACTCTTTAGAATCTGATTTAGGTTTGGAATGTTTATAAATGTTTATTTATTATTATTTCCAGTCGCAAATAATTAATATTTTTGTATTTTGTAGGTGTATTTTTGGTATAAATGTTTATAATTAAAATATTAGTTTTAAATTGAATGTGTGCCAAATTTATATTTTTATTAATTTTTTTTTTTTTTTTAGATTTTTTTCGTACTAACTACTTTTTTTATTATGGGTAATTTCTGCTTTTCATGTCGGAAGGAGGAGGTAAGTGATTATTTATATAAATGCGAGATCTACAATTAATTGAGTCGACTTTTAAAAATGTTTTTAAATGAATGATTGAGAAATCTAACATGTTAATTTGTTTTGCTTTAGGAAGAAGACCAGGAACCCATGTGGGTGCCCCACGAAGAAGAATGGGTTCCTGTTGAGACCTACGTCGCTGCACCGAAACCGGCCATCGGGGCAGCGATTGTAGGTTTCGAAGAACCTCCTATGGAACCAGCATCCGCCGTCGTTGAAGATACCACCACATCACCGCTCCGCGCCACCTGTGGTCCGGCACCGGCCGTCGGGCTCCAGGAGGCAGCCGCAGGGGAAACGTTTAATGTTTTGGACATAAAAATCGAACAAAATTGTGTTAGTGACAATTCAACGACAAAATTCTTATTAATTATGGACTACATATTAAATTTTCTAAATCAAGACAGTTATTTGTTATGGCAACAAAATTCTTACGAGCTTATGTGTGATGACGTTTCCCCACAAATAAGGGAGATTTGCGGCTGCGCGGAGCGGATGGCAGAGGAACGGATGCTGGCCACCGACATCAAAATTAATAGTGAATCCAAAATTTAGTGATAAATTTTTAGTTTCCAAATTGTTTTTATTCGCATGGAACTATTGAACAATTTACCTAAATTCGTAGTGGATCATTTTTAGTTTTAGTAGTTTTAATAAATAATATTTATCGATCATTGAGTTTATTTTCTTTCATCGCAACTATTTTTGTATGTGAATTCAAAAAATGTATAATATATCATATACTCGAAAAAAAACTTCATCAGCAAAAACCAATCGGTACAGCTTTTAGAATTTTTTCATTAAAATCGATAGCACTTTTGAAAATACCATTTTCTTGAGCGGAAGCCGAAAGGCCGAGCAAGAACATGGGTTTCTAAACAAAAAAAATTTCGGAATTACGTAACCGCTTTGCATTTGACCAATTTTGATTCAAAACCGTCGAAAATGAGATTTTGTATCCGGGTATCAGGAATCAAAAGAGATCGTTTTTATTCATTTATGGAGATGGGCAGACGTAGCAAAATCCATACTATTCAGCTGCGTCTTGATTTTATTTTGTTAATGAATAAAAACGATCTCTTTTGATTACTGATCCCCGGATACAAAATCTCATTTTCGTCGGTTTTCATCGAAATTACACAAATGCAGAGCGATTACGTAACTCCAAAATGATTTCTACGATCTTTAGAGATATTATTATAAACTTTAATATAGTTTATTGTTAATAAATATCTTATTTCAGGTACTAAACATTTTTATTTTAACAGATCACCCTGAAAGAAAATAAAATCGATCCCGCGGATGAGATGTCCTGGCAGCATTATTTGTATAGTCAGTTAGGGAGTAAGAAGAGCGCTCAAATCACTCAAACTAATGACGATAAAGGGAAGAATATTTTGGAGGAAACTGTTGAGCGAATTGTCGCCATGAGCAAAGTTTTATATGGATTACATATGGTAAATTTTTTTTATATATATATATATGCCTAATCCCATTAAATGGGGTGGCAGAAAACTTTTTTGTTAATACACATTCAGGTTTTAGTACTAATTAGTTACTTAAGCGTAAAAAAAACAATCGTTTTAATTTGTTATTTATGATTTATTTGTTATGTCGCGATACTTTAGATTGATCATCCCCAACAACAGAATAAAAGCGTGTATCGGTCTTGTGTAAACGGTCTGCAATGGCTTGTTTGAGAAGCAAACCGCTCTATAAAATCAGCAGGTGAGAAGAGCAGTGGTTTTATATATATATTAATAGTCAATCTATTTTTTTCATTTCCACTTATTTTCTGTCTGATAGTTTTGCAGTAATTCTTTTTATTGTGTGCAATAATCTTTTCCATTTTACTATTGTGGAGTTTTGCACACATAAGGTTAGTTGTTTTCTAGTACTAGGTACAATGACGTCACTGCTATTGTTTAGTAGTTATTGCTAATTGAACATACTGCGAAAATACATAAACGCTTTAGCCCTATAACTAGAAATGGCACACTTATCTCATTTCGCTTCTAATACCGCTTTTTACATATTTAGTGCCAAAAAAAAACTAATAAACCGCTAAATAGTACACGCATATTTATATATATTCACCCCACAAATCTATTATCGTATACCATATTGCAGACACCGCGCAATAAACATATTCGTGCGCACTTACCACGAAATGTGGCTGCAAGAAGAGAACATCGGTCAAGAAGTGATGATCGAAGACTTAACACAAAGCTTCGAAGACGCTGAATTGAAAAAAACAGACGAGGAAGAAGGCGAAAGCAAACCTGATCCCCTAACACAACTTGTAACAACGTTCTGTCGTGGTGCTATGACCGAACGGTCGGGTGCTTTACAAGAAGATCCTCTATACATGAGTTACGCTGAAATCGTCGCTAAATCCTGCGGGGAGGAAGAGGAGGAGGGGGAGGAGGAAGAAGGGGAAGAAGGTGGAGCTTCAATCCATGTAAGATTTTTTTATATATGTTTATAATAAATTAATATATTAACAATTAACTAATAGATGACTATGGATAAGTTAATGGTATGTTACTAATATTAATTTGTGTTGTTTTTTGAGTATGTTTGAGCGTTTGAGTTACGTTTTGGTTGTGTTTAGGAACAAGAGATGGAAAAACAGAAGTTGTTGTTCCATCAAGCACGTTTAGCGAATCGGGGAGTGGCGGAAATGGTTCTTTTGCATATTTCGGCGTGTAAAGGTGTCCCGTCGGATATGGTGATGAAAACGTTACAATTGGGGATTTCTATTCTACGCGGTGGTAACTCTGATATACAAATGGGTATGTTGAATCATTTGAAGGAGAAGAAAGATGTTGGGTTCTTCACTAGTATCGCAGGGCTTATGAATCTGTGCACGGTACTGGATTTGGATGCGTTTGAGCGCAACACTAAAGCGGAAGGGCTTGGTGTTGGGTCTGAAGGTATATATTATGGACTATTTTAGTAGGATTAGGACTGATTATTATTTTTTAGGTGCTGCTGGGGAGAAAAATATGCATGATGCGGAATTTACATGTGCTCTTTTCCGTTTTATACAACTTACTTGCGAAGGACACAACTTAGGTATTATTTATTATATTTTTTATGTACTTTATATAACATATACTTTTTTTTGGGGGTAGAGTGGCAGAATTACTTACGTACTCAAGCTGGTAATACAACTACAGTTAATGTAGTCATCTGTACTGTGGATTATTTGCTACGGTTGCAAGAATCTATTATGGATTTCTATTGGCACTATTCGAGTAAAGAGTTAATTGACCCAGCTGGTAAAGCGAATTTCTTCAAAGCCATTGGAGTTGCGAGTCAAGTGTTTAACACCTTAACTGAAGTCATCCAGGGTTCGTGTACGCAGAATCAACAAGCGTTGGCGCATTCCAGGTTGTGGGACGCCGTCGGCGGTTTTCTATTCTTGTTCTCACACATGCAAGATAAACTCTCGAGGAATTCTAGTCAAGTGGATCTATTAAAAGAGTTGTTAAACCTACAAAAAGACATGATTACTATGATGTTATCTATGTTGGAGGGAAATGTTGTTAATGGTACTATCGGGAAACAAATGGTGGATACTTTAGTGGAAAGCGCCTCTAACGTCGAATTGATATTAAAATACTTTGATATGTTCTTAAAACTTAAAGACCTTACTAGTTCTACAAGTTTCCAAGAAATCGACTCAAACAACGATGGGTGGGTGAACCCGAAGGACTTCAAAGAGAAAATGGAACAACAAAAATCATACACACCGTAAGTACCCCCCCCCCCCTACCATAAATTACCGTAATATATGTTTTATGTGTTTAATATAATAGGGAAGAAATCAATTTCTTGTTGACATGTTGCGACACAAATCATGATGGGAAAATCGATTACATTTCATTTTGCGATCGTTTCCACGAACCAGCGAAAGAAATCGGGTTTAATTTAGCCGTTTTACTAACAAATCTATCCGAGCACATGCCCAACGAGCCGCGATTAGCACGCTTTTTAGAAACTGCTGGTTCTGTTTTGAACTACTTCGAGCCCTTTTTGGGGCGTATTGAAATCATGGGTGGTAGTAAGCGTATCGAACGTGTGTATTTCGAGATAAAAGAGTCTAATATCGAGCAGTGGGAAAAGCCGCAGATTAAAGAGTCGAAACGAGCGTTCTTTTACTCGATTGTGACGGAAGGTGGTGATAAGGAGAAGCTGGAAGCGTTTATTAATTTCTGTGAAGATGCTATCTTTGAAATGCAACACGCTAGTGGATTGATGGCGGTGGAAGAGACTGGGGGTGGTGGTAAGGCGCGGGAAGCTAGTTACTCATATATGACTGATGATGAAGAGCGGTAAGTTGTTTTTATTTTTATTAATTATTAATATAATTATTGGGTGGTTGTTAGCGCTGGGAAAGATCCGATACGCCGTACGATACAAGCCGTTAAAGATGGCGTTGCTTTTGGGTTTTCTATGCTAAGTCCATCGAATATAAAACAGAAAATCGGGGAAATGCAACAAATGTCTGTGCCGGAATTGATTACAGGCTTCTTCCGGATGATTTTCTACTCGTTTTACTATTCTGGTTATGGCGTTTCTTTGGTTTTAGGGTAAATCTACTCATACATTGTAATTTGCGTTCTTTTATATATATATATTTGTTGTAGTTATTTCGCGAATATTTTATTGTCTTTGATGCGTGGGTCACAAGTTGAAGAGCCTGTGGAGGAAATTAAAGAAGAGGAGAAGACACATTTCCGAGCTTTACCAGCATTACCACCCACTCCAGATGAAACGAACACTCAATTACAAGCGTTTGGTTTAGATATAACGAAAGAAGATAACGGCCAGTAAGTCAATGCAGAGTTAATAGCAATAAAAGACTATTCATAATTATTTGTAGGTTTAAAGTAGCTCCGCATGAATCACCGAATAGTAGTCCTCAAACATCTATTGAAGAAGGTGGGGAAAGTAGTCCTGAAGAAGGTGCAGAGCATGCCGAAGGCGAAGAATCTCCCATATCTCTTTCAGATCTATTAGGGTAATATATATTATTATAAATGTCTTAAAATACCAATTCGTGTTTATTGTAGGGGTGAAGCCGCGAAACGAGCAGCTCAAGAGAAAGTAGAAGCTCAACAAGCGCAACAAGCCGCTATGATGGCTGTTGAATCCGACCAGAAGAAAGAAACAGTCTCTGAACCATCCGCAGTGTCACAAATCGATTTCAACTCATACACCCAACGAATCGTATCGTATTTAGCTCGTAACTTCTACAACATGAAATACGTTGCGCTCGTATTCGCCTTTTGTATCAACTTCATGCTGCTCTTCTATAAGGTAACTCTAATCAAACAAAACCCTCGAATCACCCGTAAATAATTCGTGAAATAGGTATCAGTTATCGGTGAAGATGATGAAGACGCCAAGGACGATTTATCTGAGCTGTTGAACGGGTCTGGATCAGGCTCAGGAGCTGGATCAGGCGCTGGATCAGGGTCTGGTGGCGGGTCTGGGGAAGGTTCGGATGAAGAGGATCCGTTAGAGCTGGTACACGTGGATGAAGATTTCTTTTATATGGAACATGTGATGCGTTTAGCAGCTGCACTTCATAGTTTAGTGTCGTTAGCGATGTTGATTGCTTATTACCACCTGAAAGTACCGTTAGCGATCTTTAAACGCGAGAAAGAAATCGCTAGACGATTGGAGTTTGATGGTTTGTATATTGCGGAGCAACCAGAGGATGATGATATTAAATCGCATTGGGATAAACTTGTTATTTCTGCGAAGTGAGTCCGTTTTTTGCGCCCACAGTTTCGAATAATTAAAAATACTTTGTTTACCTTTTTAATAGATCATTTCCGGTGAATTATTGGGATAAATTCGTTAAGAAGAAAGTACGACAGAAGTTTAGCGAGACTTATGATTTCGACTCGATTAGCAGCTTGTTGGGGATGGAGAAGACTAGCTTCGCCGCTCAGGAATCCGAGGAAGGGAAAGGAATCATTTATTTGTTAGTAGTTCTTTTATATTTAAATACATTTATTTAAGCTTAATAACTAATTTAAACATGTTTATCTATTATATATATTGCTTTAGGAATTTTCTAACCAGGTAAATATATCTTAACACCCCTCCCCACCCCCGCGCCTTTAATTAACGTTTTTTAGGCAATAATTAAATTGTTCTATTTATTTAAACTATTATACATTATGTGTTCTTTTTTAGCATTTTAAATATTGATTGGCGTTACCAAGTGTGGAAGTCGGGTGTAACTATAACGGATAACGCGTTCTTGTATTCGTTATGGTATTTCATCTTCTCGGTTTTCGGTAATTTTAACAATTTCTTCTTCGCTGCCCATTTGCTGGATGTCGCCGTGGGTTTTAAGACGCTACGTACTATCTTACAGTCTGTAACACATAACGGAAAACAAGTAATGTTTCGGATTTTTGGAGACTGTTTAACTTATAGTAATTGTTGTTGTTTGTTTGTAGCTTATATTAACGGTGATGCTGTTGACGATTATCGTGTATATTTACACGGTAATCGCGTTCAATTTCTTCAGGAAGTTTTATATTTCTGAAGAAGAGGATAATCCAGATAAAAAGTGCCATGATATGTTAACGGTAAGTGAGTTTTGTTGAAGTAAGGGTGGTTTTATTTATTGTGTTTTTTGTAGTGTTTCGTGTTCCATTTATATAAAGGCGTTAGAGCTGGTGGTGGTATTGGTGATGAAATCGGCCCCCCGGATGGGGATGACTATGAAGCATATCGTATCATGTTCGATATAACATTCTTCTTCTTCGTTATCGTTATTCTATTGGCCATCATCCAAGGTTTGATTATTGACGCGTTTGGTGAACTTCGTGATCAATTGGACAGTGTTAAAGAGAACATGGAATCGAATTGCTTTATTTGCGGAATCGGTAAAGATTATTTCGATAAAGTGCCGCATGGTTTCGATACGCATTGTCAACAAGAGCACAATTTAGCGAATTACATGTGAGTTGAATGTGTTTGACTGGTTTAAAATCGTGTACTTATGAGTGTTGTTTAGGTTCTTCTTGATGCATTTGATTAATAAACCGGATACGGAATACACGGGTCAAGAGACGTATGTGTGGAATATGTATCAACAACGCTGCTGGGACTTCTTCCCGGTGGGTGACTGCTTCAGGAAGCAGTACGAAGACGAGTTAGGTGGTGGGGGTGGGTAATTGACGTTAACCCACCCGGGCGTAATTGCAAATTTTTGTAACTTTCAATCTTGAATTTTTTTCACAGTTTTGCTCATTCAAAACTAAGAGTGTTATTTTATATATACTATTTGAGCGCAAATACGTAACTGGTACATCTCTAATACGTTGCAATATAACATATTTAAATGAAATTATTGGAATAAAAGAATTTATTTTATGTATTTAATGTGTTAGAAATGTACTAATGGTGTTTGTTCGAGTGTTATTGAGCACTTAATTATTGTAATATCAATGAAACTACGCAATAATTTGTAAATATTTCAGAATTGTGGCCTAAAAGTTGAAATATTTTGAGAACGTTGTGTTTTGCGTGTGGGGTGGTGTTTTTTATTTTTAAATGAATATGCTTCCATAATGTTTGCAAACGTATTTTATATAACATGATTCTGTGACGTTAAAGCCGTAAACGAAACAATTTTCGGAGGATAGTACAAAATGCGTACTTCTATATCATTGATTATTTATGATAATTATTACTGTAATAAATTAATATAGTGTGTACAGGTCCTTTTAGTCCAATCTATCAATCAATTGTTTTATTATTATTGTTATTATAGACATAATTATAATGATGGAATTCATTCGAATTAAAATAAAATTAATAATTAGTAATAATTTTGTGACTCGTTTTCTTAAAACTACACTTTTTACTCTCTTATATATTTATATCTACAGTATAACATCTATTTATAATCATTATCTATAAATATTATACGTTTAACTTTAATTTATATAAATAATATATGTTTTCCCATTGAAAACACAATTTTACATCTATTATAATGATATATAAGCAGTTTCTTTTACACAATCTCATTTCCTTATTATACAGTGCTCTCATTGGACAAACTCATATAACATGCAAATGTTTGACCAATTACAGATTTATTTGTCTATGTATACTAGATACGTAGCTTAACTAACATGTAGAGCCATCTAGCGAGGAAAACGCGAACTTACTCATTTAAGTACAATTTACATGGAGTAGTGCTGCGCTGTGATTGGTTTAAATTGATTAACATGGTGCTTTTTAACCAATCACAGTGCATGTTAATTTTCTTACGACTTATTCGGTACATATACACCTTTAATAATTAAATGAAATTTTAATTTCCAAGATCAAATACATCAAATATAACTGTTTATGTTTATTTGTATGTTGCGCATTCTCATTTATGTTTATCCATTTATTCCGAGGATCAGAAATCAAAAGAGATCGTTTTTATTCATTACCAAAATAAAATTCAAGACGCAGCTGAATAGTATGGTTTTTGCTACGTTTGCCCAACGTCATAAATGAATGAAAATGATCTCTTTTGATTCCTGATACCCGGATACAAAATCTCATTTTCGACGGTTTTGATTCGGAATTGATCAAATGCAGCGCAATTACGTAATTCCAAAATTATTTCTACGCTCTTTAGGGGTATTATTACAAACTGTAATATTGTTTATTGTTAATAAATATTTAAATTAAATGAAATATATTGGGTCCAACGAATCTTCGATCCCAACATCAAAGATCGTCGCGTATAATTCTTTATTTTTCGCATCCACTAGAAATAACGAGGCATGATCTGCGTCCACTAAACGTTGCGCGAAATTCATGATTTTTATCACTAACGTGTCCATGCTTACCATATCTTGGAAAATCGATCTGGAAAATTAAAAAAATACCCACTCCTTAAAAGGCTATATTATAATTACTATAACATTTTTACTTTCTTACGGAAAGTAATAACTCGATTTTTAACACAAATATATTTTGACCTTCCCTGAACTTAAACTATTTGTGGAATGAATACGTATAAGAAAGTTGTAAATATGTTTTTGGTTGGTTTAAAATTAAATTTAATATGAAAATTTGTGTTTAAATTGTTGGAAAATGTATAATAATAAAAAACATCTCCATGGAAATCACTTTGAAAAAGCACTTAAACTTTCGTGACGCGAATTTTATTTGGTGAGTAAATTTTTATTAAATCGCCTAAAATTGTATAAAATAATTGAGGATTATTTACAAAAATAATAATAAACACATAACAGTAAGTTTGCATGCATAAACATTCAATTTGAGCTCATTATAATCATTTAAAGACTCTTTAAAATATGATTCAGCTTTGGAATATACGTAAATGTGTATTTATTATTATTTCCAATTGCATCTAATTAATATTTTACTATTCTGTACATGTATTTTTCGTATAAATGCGTATAATTTGAAAGATATATTTAAAATATTAGTTTTAATTGTTGTCAAATTTCTAATAATAAAATACGTATCCATGGAAATCACTTTGAAAAATCGTTTAAATTTGCTTGACGCGAATTTTTTTTGGTGAGTATTTTCGATTAAAACACTTAAAATAGTAGAAGTTTATTTTTAAAAATAATTATAAACACTTTAAAGTGAGTTTGTATGCATAAATATTCTATTTTTGCGCATTAGAATCATTTAATGACTCTTTAGAATCTGATTTAGGTTTGGAATGTTTATAAATGTTTATTTATTATTATTTCCAGTCGCAAATAATTAATATTTTTGTATTTTGTAGGTGTATTTTTGGTATAAATGTTTATAATTAAAATATTAGTTTTAAATTGAATGTGTGCCAAATTTATATTTTTATTAATTTTTTTTTTTTTTTTAGATTTTTTTCGTACTAACTACTTTTTTTATTATGGGTAATTTCTGCTTTTCATGTCGGAAGGAGGAGGTAAGTGATTATTTATATAAATGCGAGATCTACAATTAATTGAGTCGACTTTTAAAAATGTTTTTAAATGAATGATTGAGAAATCTAACATGTTAATTTGTTTTGCTTTAGGAAGAAGACCAGGAACCCATGTGGGTGCCCCACGAAGAAGAATGGGTTCCTGTTGAGACCTACGTCGCTGCACCGAAACCGGCCATCGGGGCAGCGATTGTAGGTTTCGAAGAACCTCCTATGGAACCAGCATCCGCCGTCGTTGAAGATACCACCACATCACCGCTCCGCGCCACCTGTGGTCCGGCACCGGCCGTCGGGCTCCAGGAGGCAGCCGCAGGGGAAACGTTTAATGTTTTGGACATAAAAATCGAACAAAATTGTGTTAGTGACAATTCAACGACAAAATTCTTATTAATTATGGACTACATATTAAATTTTCTAAATCAAGACAGTTATTTGTTATGGCAACAAAATTCTTACGAGCTTATGTGTGATGACGTTTCCCCACAAATAAGGGAGATTTGCGGCTGCGCGGAGCGGATGGCAGAGGAACGGATGCTGGCCACCGACATCAAAATTAATAGTGAATCCAAAATTTAGTGATAAATTTTTAGTTTCCAAATTGTTTTTATTCGCATGGAACTATTGAACAATTTACCTAAATTCGTAGTGGATCATTTTTAGTTTTAGTAGTTTTAATAAATAATATTTATCGATCATTGAGTTTATTTTCTTTCATCGCAACTATTTTTGTATGTGAATGTGTGTTGATTCAAAAAATGTATAATATATCATATACTCGAAAAAAAACTTCATCAGCAAAAACCAATCGGTACAGCTTTTAGAATTTTTTCATTAAAATCGATAGCACTTTTGAAAATACCATTTTCTTGAGCGGAAGCCGAAAGGCCGAGCAAGAACATGGGTTTCTAAACAAAAAAAATTTCGGAATTACGTAACCGCTTTGCATTTGACCAATTTTGATTCAAAACCGTCGAAAATGAGATTTTGTATCCGGGTATCAGGAATCAAAAGAGATCGTTTTTATTCATTTATGAAGATGGGCAGACGTAGCAAAATCCATACTATTCAGCTGCGTCTTGATTTTATTTTGTTAATGAATAAAAACGATCTCTTTTGATTACTGATCCCCGGATACAAAATCTCATTTTCGTCGGTTTTCATCGAAATTACACAAATGCAGAGCGATTACGTAACTCCAAAATGATTTCTACGATCTTTAGAGATATTATTATAAACTTTAATATAGTTTATTGTTAATAAATATCTTATTTCAGGTACTAAACATTTTTATTTTAACAGATCACCCTGAAAGAAAATAAAATCGATCCCGCGGATGAGATGTCCTGGCAGCATTATTTGTATAGTCAGTTAGGGAGTAAGAAGAGCGCTCAAATCACTCAAACTAATGACGATAAAGGGAAGAATATTTTGGAGGAAACTGTTGAGCGAATTGTCGCCATGAGCAAAGTTTTATATGGATTACATATGGTAAATTTTTTTTATATATATATATATGCCTAATCCCATTAAATGGGGTGGCAGAAAACTTTTTTGTTAATACACATTCAGGTTTTAGTACTAATTAGTTACTTAAGCGTAAAAAAAACAATCGTTTTAATTTGTTATTTATGATTTATTTGTTATGTCGCGATACTTTAGATTGATCATCCCCAACAACAGAATAAAAGCGTGTATCGGTCTTGTGTAAACGGTCTGCAATGGCTTGTTTGAGAAGCAAACCGCTCTATAAAATCAGCAGGTGAGAAGAGCAGTGGTTTTATATATATATTAATAGTCAATCTATTTTTTTCATTTCCACTTATTTTCTGTCTGATAGTTTTGCAGTAATTCTTTTTATTGTGTGCAATAATCTTTTCCATTTTACTATTGTGGAGTTTTGCACACATAAGGTTAGTTGTTTTCTAGTACTAGGTACAATGACGTCACTGCTATTGTTTAGTAGTTATTGCTAATTGAACATACTGCGAAAATACATAAACGCTTTAGCCCTATAACTAGAAATGGCACACTTATCTCATTTCGCTTCTAATACCGCTTTTTACATATTTAGTGCCAAAAAAAAACTAATAAACCGCTAAATAGTACACGCATATTTATATATATTCACCCCACAAATCTATTATCGTATACCATATTGCAGACACCGCGCCATAAACATATTCGTGCGCACTTACCACGAAATGTGGCTGCAAGAAGAGAACATCGGTCAAGAAGTGATGATCGAAGACTTAACACAAAGCTTCGAAGACGCTGAATTGAAAAAAACAGACGAGGAAGAAGGCGAAAGCAAACCTGATCCCCTAACACAACTTGTAACAACGTTCTGTCGTGGTGCTATGACCGAACGGTCGGGTGCTTTACAAGAAGATCCTCTATACATGAGTTACGCTGAAATCGTCGCTAAATCCTGCGGGGAGGAAGAGGAGGAGGGGGAGGAGGAAGAAGGGGCTGAAGGGGAAGAAGGTGGAGCTTCAATCCATGTAAGATTTTTTTATATATGTTTATAATAAATTAATATATTAACAATTAACTAATAGATGACTATGGATAAGTTAATGGTATGTTACTAATATTAATTTGTGTGTTTTTTGAGTATGTTTGAGCGTTTGAGTTACGTTTTGGATGTGTTTAGGAACAAGAGATGGAAAAGCAGAAGTTGTTGTTCCATCAAGCACGTTTAGCGAATCGGGGAGTGGCGGAAATGGTTCTTTTGCATATTTCGGCGTGTAAAGGTGTCCCGTCGGATATGGTGATGAAAACGTTACAATTGGGGATTTCTATTCTACGCGGTGGTAACTCTGATATACAAATGGGTATGTTGAATCATTTGAAGGAGAAGAAAGATGTTGGGTTCTTCACTAGTATCGCAGGGCTTATGAATCTGTGCACGGTACTGGATTTGGATGCGTTTGAGCGCAACACTAAAGCGGAAGGGCTTGGTGTTGGGTCTGAAGGTATATATTATGGACTATTTTAGTAGGATTAGGACTGATTATTATTTTTTAGGTGCTGCTGGGGAGAAAAATATGCATGATGCGGAATTTACATGTGCTCTTTTCCGTTTTATACAACTTACTTGCGAAGGACACAACTTAGGTATTATTTATTATATTTTTTATGTACTTTATATAACATATACTTTTTTTTGGGGGTAGAGTGGCAGAATTACTTACGTACTCAAGCTGGTAATACAACTACAGTTAATGTAGTCATCTGTACTGTGGATTATTTGCTACGGTTGCAAGAATCTATTATGGATTTCTATTGGCACTATTCGAGTAAAGAGTTAATTGACCCAGCTGGTAAAGCGAATTTCTTCAAAGCCATTGGAGTTGCGAGTCAAGTGTTTAACACCTTAACTGAAGTCATCCAGGGTCCGTGTACGCAGAATCAACAAGCGTTGGCGCATTCCAGGTTGTGGGACGCCGTCGGCGGTTTTCTATTCTTGTTCTCACACATGCAAGATAAACTCTCGAGGAATTCTAGTCAAGTGGATCTATTAAAAGAGTTGTTAAACCTACAAAAAGACATGATTACTATGATGTTATCTATGTTGGAGGGAAATGTTGTTAATGGTACTATCGGGAAACAAATGGTGGATACTTTAGTGGAAAGCGCCTCTAACGTCGAATTGATATTAAAATACTTTGATATGTTCTTAAAACTTAAAGACCTTACTAGTTCTACAAGTTTCCAAGAAATCGACTCAAACAACGATGGGTGGGTGAACCCGAAGGACTTCAAAGAGAAAATGGAACAACAAAAATCATACACACCGTAAGTACCCCCCCCCCCCTTCCATAAATTACCGTAATATATGTTTTATGTGTTTAATATAATAGGGAAGAAATCAATTTCTTGTTGACATGTTGCGACACAAATCATGATGGGAAAATCGATTACATTTCATTTTGCGATCGTTTCCACGAACCAGCGAAAGAAATCGGGTTTAATTTAGCCGTTTTACTAACAAATCTATCCGAACACATGCCCAACGAGCCGCGATTAGCACGCTTTTTAGAAACTGCTGGTTCTGTTTTGTCAAAGTTAACTATTCCCAGATTCGTGTAACTAGCGTTAGGTTGGTACTTGTCGCGCGGCTGCGTCTACGCCTGTGAACAAGTTCACGTTAGTAAATTGTTATAAGTCAAGTGTCAAATATTTGTTTTGAAATGTCATTAAATATCATTAAATATATAACGAAAATGTGTGTGTAAAATATTATTGAAACCTCATCTGTTCGAGTTCATTGCCGCCCCACTTAAAATAGTCACGACAGGTTATGGGCCCAGTCATGCTGCAGCAGTGAAACCGGACACGAGGACCAAGTCAGCACCTGTCAGCAACGAGTCAGGAAGTCAGCAACGTCAGTCACGTGACAGCACCGCCCGCTACGCCACGCAGTTCTCCGTCGAAGCCGCAGTGTGCCGCACCCCACGTCAGTAAAGGCACCAGCCGGCCCGTCAGCGACGTCGAGCATCGTGCGTAACCGTAAGCGAGCGAAAACCGAAAGTGAAGCGTGCGTGTCAGTTTTTTCGAAAATTCTAGTCTGTCAATTCGAGCGTGTACCGCGAGTGAAAGCGTGTCTAGTCAGTTATCGAATATTTAGTCAGTCAAGTCGTGCGTCAGTATGGATACCGTTAAATCTCACCTAGAGATCCTGTCAGAAGATGCGAGCGGTAAAGTCAACTATGAATCATGGCGGTTCAAGTTAAATTTGACTTTGAAAACGCGCGACTTATTTGAAATTGCAACAGGTCGGAAGCTTAAGCCTCAAGGAGGAGCGGCCGATACCGCAGTTAGGGCATGGGTCAAGTCGGACCTAGATGCACAGGCACTTATAGGCTTAAATGTAGATAGCAATATTGCCAGAAAGCTTACGACTTGTATAGATGCTAAAACTATGATAGAAAGATTAGAAAATTTGTACGGGAAGAGGTCAGAGTCCGCCACTGAGGGGCTCCAAAGGAGGTTTTTCAGCTATGTCTACGACGACAGCAAGTCGGTCATAGCCAACTGCATGGAGCTGCAGCAGATCGCCGACGACCTGTCAACTACTGCAGAGTCTATGCGACCAACATGGCTGATGACCAGGATCTTGGGTTTTTTGCCTGCGAAGCTGAAGCATTTCCGGACAGCCTGGGACAACGCCCCCGCAGCAGACAAAACCATGGACAACCTACTGGAGCGCCTGCGCCTGGAGGAGGACCGGCTCGACCAAGCGGGCCAAGACAGCCTTGCATCCGGCGGAAACGCGCTCCTGACTAGGACTGGGTCACATGGGTCACACACCAAAGGAGCAGGAGGACATCAGAACAACAACAACAAGTCTGGAAATTTTGTTCTGAGTTGTTTCAAGTGTGGTCAGAAGGGACACACGAAACGCCACTGCCGAAACAAGCCGTGCGCCAAATACTTGGCGTACTGCAAAGAAAATTATAGCTGCAATACGTGTGGAGCCAAGGGCCACTTCGCCAAGGATTGCACCAGGAGGCCAGATGATAGACGCAACGACGGGACAGGAGACAGGAACGACAACAGGCAGCACGGTCGGAGAGCGTTGTTTACAGTCGGGTTATCCACTGCCAACCTGGACCAGCTAAACTCGCAGAGGGATGCCCTAAACCACTGGTACCAGGACTGCGCCGCCAGCCAGCATATGACGTCTCACCGACAGTGGTTTGCCGACTACGAGGAGCTTCGACCCCCACTGGAGATTGTCATCGGAGATTCAACTCGATTGGAAGCCATCGGCATGGGCCGCGTCGAGCTGGAGGCGTACAACGGGAAGGAGTGGTACCAGGTCGACCTTGTAGATGTGCTGCACGTCCCACAACTAAACTTTAACCTGTTCTCCGTGAGCCAAACGTTGGACAGAAATTATGTACAGACTGCAAACAAAACTACGTCTATCTTCAAGACAGCTGATGACGGTGAAACAGTAGCCATAGCAAAACGAGATGGCAACCTGTTTAAGATGATGCTACGACGCCCAGCAACCGAAACGTGCCTGTTGACTGAGTCGGTAAAAGTCTGGCACGAGCGTCTAGCACATCAGAATGTGAGGTACGTGCGCGATATCCTAGATCGGCATGGGGTCAAGTATGTGGACGACTGGCATGATCACGTGTGTGAGGGGTGCACACTTGGCAAGCAGCACCGCGTCTCTCACCCACCAAATCCGAAAGTAGCAAGTCAACAACTAGACGTGGTCCACGTTGACTTGTGCGAGATGGATGAGACATCGCTGGGAGGAGCCAAATACTTTTTGCTATTTAAAGATGACTTCTCCCACTACCGGACTGCGTATTTTCTGAAGAGGAAGGACGAAGCGCCCCAGAAATTGCAGCTATACCTGAAGATGGCCCACAATCAATTCGGCAGGCAGGTGAAACGCCTGCACTCGGATAACGGGACGGAAATAAAAAACGCGCTCACCAGGAAGATGCTGGAGGACCAGGGCATACGACATACCTTCAGTAATGCCTACACTCCGGAACAAAACGGCCGCGTCGAACGAGAGATGCGCACCGTTGTGGAGGCTGCGCGCTCAGCACTCCATGCGCGCAACCTGGAACCGCATCTGTGGGCGGAGGCTGTGAATTACGTCATCTTCACGCTAAACCAGACCGGAACGAGCAGTGAGAAAGGCAAAAGCCCTGCTGAGCTCTGGTTTGGCCGCCGAATGGACATCAGCAAGCTGCGAGCCTTCGGCACCGACTGTTTTGTACTCACACCGAGTCACAAACGCACTAAGCTGGGTCCAAAGTCTAGGAAGGGCACGTTTGTCGGCTACGACTTAGACTCTCCGTGTTTTAGGGTGTATCTGCCAGAGGAGAGAGACACCATATGCTCAGACAACGTGAGATTTGGCAAGGAGGCTGCAGGGTCACAGCGCACCGAAGTCGAGGCGACGCTGCAAGATGAGGCTGCTGCAACACGTCCGGACCTGGAGGAGACCGATGGAGAGGAGTTCAGCGATCCAGATGACCCGGACCAAGGAGAGCAGCTGCCCAGGACGACTGACGATGAGGAGGAGCCACAGCCAAGGAGACTGGGACTGCGCAGCCGCCGAGAGATCCAGCCGCCTGCGCGATACTCGGACTACGTGATGGGGTATTTTCGTCGGGGTCACACTGCAAACGCTGCAGTTGTGAGCGAGGCCGAGGACATCCCCGTGGCTGCCGCCCTCCACGACCAGAAGTGGCGTCAGGCCATGACCGAAGAGATAAATGCGCTAAAGAAAATGGACACCTGGAAACTAGTCAGATGTCCCCCAAACGTCAGACCGTTAACCTGCAAGTGGGTGCTCAAGAAGAAGGTGGATGGTAGGCGCAAAGCCAGACTTGTGGCGCGTGGTTTCGAGCAGAAGCAGGGGCTGGACTTCGCCGAAACCTTCAGTCCAGTCGCGCGTCACACCTCCATCAGACTGATACTGAGCCTTGCAGCATCCCAGAAATTTAAACTCATTCCATTTGATGTAACGTCAGCCTTCCTTCATGGAGACCTGGAGGAGGAACTATATATGCAGCAACCTGAGGGTTTCGAGGATGGTTCCAACCTCGTCTGCCGGCTGCAGAAGAGTCTGTATGGGCTTAAACAGGCTCCGCGGAAGTGGAATGAAAAGATTGCCGGACTCCTGGAGAAGATGGGACTGCAGCCCACCGATGATGACCCTTGCGTCTACTACAACGCCAACAGGACGCTCCTACTTACCTTGTTCGTAGACGACGGTCTCATCGCCGGTCGAGACGTCCAGGAGATCCTCCGAGCACTCAGACAGATCAATCAACACTTCCAGATCACGTACGACCACGAAGTCCCAAGAAAGTTCTCCTACATAGGCATGGATATCACAGTCGGGCCTGCCGGGATATTCGTGGGACAGTCGAGATACTGCCAAAAAGTACTGAAGAGGTTTGCAAGTGAAACCTGCAACCCTGTCTCTACCCCTATTGAGAAGGGTATGACCGTCAGCGACGACTGCTTGGTAAACGACAAGCCAGCAGATGACACGGTGCCGTACCGTGAAGTGGTCGGGAGCCTGCTGTATCTGGCGACCATTTCCCGGCCAGATATCAGTTTCTCCGTCAATTATCTGAGCCGTTACTGTAGCAGACCGATGATGAGCCATTGGAGGATGGCGAAACGAGTCCTGCAGTACCTGAGAGGGACAACAGATATGGGAATCTACTTCAATGGTGATGCTGAGTTCAAGGCCTACTCCGACTCGGACTACGCCGGCGACTCAGAGTCTGGACACTCCACCAGCGGAATCCTGATTGTCCGGGGAGGACCCATAGTCTGGTTGACGCAGAAACAGAGACTCGTCGCTACCTCTACAGCGGAAGCAGAGTACCGGGCAGCAGTATCCGCCATAAATGAAGTCAGCTGGGTGAAGAGAATTGCCTGCGAGCTGGAGGTGATGGCTGACCAGCCAATCCCTCTCCTCGTGGACAACCAATCAGCGATACACATGCTTCACAGTGCTCATGAAGGGAAGACTACCAAAGGGAAGAAACACATCGAAATTCCGAGGAAGTTCATCCAGCAGCACGTAGGGGAGACCGTCAGGTTGGAGCACGTAGCCAGTCTCAATCAGTTGGCGGACATACTGACCAAACCCCTGATTAGAAAGACCTTCGAAAACCTACGCTCTGTAATAGTTAAGGAGGAGTGTCAAAGTTAACTATTCCCAGATTCGTGTAACTAGCGTTAGGTTGGTACTTGTCGCGCGGCTGCGTCTACGCCTGTGAACAAGTTCACGTTAGTAAATTGTTATAAGTCAAGTGTCAAATATTTGTTTTGAAATGTCATTAAATATCATTAAATATATAACGAAAATGTGTGTGTAAAATATTATTGAAACCTCATCTGTTCGAGTTCATTGCCGCCCCACTTAAAATAGTCACGACATGTTTTGAACTACTTCGAGCCCTTTTTGGGGCGTATTGAAATCATGGGTGGTAGTAAGCGTATCGAACGTGTGTATTTCGAGATAAAAGAGTCTAATATCGAGCAGTGGGAAAAGCCGCAGATTAAAGAGTCGAAACGAGCGTTCTTTTACTCGATTGTGACGGAAGGTGGTGATAAGGAGAAGCTGGAAGCGTTTATTAATTTCTGTGAAGATGCTATCTTTGAAATGCAACACGCTAGTGGATTGATGGCGGTGGAAGAGACTGGGGGTGGTGGTAAGGCGCGGGAAGCTAGTTACTCATATATGACTGATGATGAAGAGCGGTAAGTTGTTTTTATTTTTATTAATTATTAATATAATTATTGGGTGGTTGTTAGCGCTGGGAAAGATCCGATACGCCGTACGATACAAGCCGTTAAAGATGGCGTTGCTTTTGGGTTTTCTATGCTAAGTCCATCGAATATAAAACAGAAAATCGGGGAAATGCAACAAATGTCTGTGCCGGAATTGATTACAGGCTTCTTCCGGATGATTTTCTACTCGTTTTACTATTCTGGTTATGGCGTTTCTTTGGTTTTAGGGTAAATCTACTCATACATTGTAATTTGCGTTCTTTTATATATATATATATTTGTTGTAGTTATTTCGCGAATATTTTATTGTCTTTGATGCGTGGGTCACAAGTTGAAGAGCCTGTGGAGGAAATTAAAGAAGAGGAGAAGACACATTTCCGAGCTTTACCAGCATTACCACCCACTCCAGATGAAACGAACACTCAATTACAAGCGTTTGGTTTAGATATAACGAAAGAAGATAACGGCCAGTAAGTCAATGCAGAGTTAATAGCAATAAAAGACTATTCATAATTATTTGTAGGTTTAAAGTAGCTCCGCATGAATCACCGAATAGTAGTCCTCAAACATCTATTGAAGAAGGTGGGGAAAGTAGTCCTGAAGAAGGTGCAGAGCATGCCGAAGGCGAAGAATCTCCCATATCTCTTTCAGATCTATTAGGGTAATATATATTATTATAAATGTCTTAAAATACCAATTCGTGTTTATTGTAGGGGTGAAGCCGCGAAACGAGCAGCTCAAGAGAAAGTAGAAGCTCAACAAGCGCAACAAGCCGCTATGATGGCTGTTGAATCCGACCAGAAGAAAGAAACAGTCTCTGAACCATCCGCAGTGTCACAAATCGATTTCAACTCATACACCCAACGAATCGTATCGTATTTAGCTCGTAACTTCTACAACATGAAATACGTTGCGCTCGTATTCGCCTTTTGTATCAACTTCATGCTGCTCTTCTATAAGGTAACTCTAATCAAACAAAACCCTCGAATCACCCGTAAATAATTCGTGAAATAGGTATCAGTTATCGGTGAAGATGATGAAGACGCCAAGGACGATTTATCTGAGCTGTTGAACGGGTCTGGATCAGGCTCAGGAGCTGGATCAGGCGCTGGATCAGGGTCTGGTGGCGGGTCTGGGGAAGGTTCGGATGAAGAGGATCCGTTAGAGCTGGTACACGTGGATGAAGATTTCTTTTATATGGAACATGTGATGCGTTTAGCAGCTGCACTTCATAGTTTAGTGTCGTTAGCGATGTTGATTGCTTATTACCACCTGAAAGTACCGTTAGCGATCTTTAAACGCGAGAAAGAAATCGCTAGACGATTGGAGTTTGATGGTTTGTATATTGCGGAGCAACCAGAGGATGATGATATTAAATCGCATTGGGATAAACTTGTTATTTCTGCGAAGTGAGTCCGTTTTTTGCGCCCACAGTTTCGAATAATTAAAAATACTTTGTTTACCTTTTTAATAGATCATTTCCGGTGAATTATTGGGATAAATTCGTTAAGAAGAAAGTACGACAGAAGTTTAGCGAGACTTATGATTTCGACTCGATTAGCAGCTTGTTGGGGATGGAGAAGACTAGCTTCGCCGCTCAGGAATCCGAGGAAGGGAAAGGAATCATTTATTTGTTAGTAGTTCTTTTATATTTAAATACATTTATTTAAGCTTAATAACTAATTTAAACATGTTTATCTATTATATATATTGCTTTAGGAATTTTCTAACCAGGTAAATATATCTTAACACCCCTCCCCACCCCCGCGCCTTTAATTAACGTTTTTTAGGCAATAATTAAATTGTTCTATTTATTTAAACTATTATACATTATGTGTTCTTTTTTAGCATTTTAAATATTGATTGGCGTTACCAAGTGTGGAAGTCGGGTGTAACTATAACGGATAACGCGTTCTTGTATTCGTTATGGTATTTCATCTTCTCGGTTTTCGGTAATTTTAACAATTTCTTCTTCGCTGCCCATTTGCTGGATGTCGCCGTGGGTTTTAAGACGCTACGTACTATCTTACAGTCTGTAACACATAACGGAAAACAAGTAATGTTTCGGATTTTTGGAGACTGTTTAACTTATAGTAATTGTTGTTGTTTGTTTGTAGCTTATATTAACGGTGATGCTGTTGACGATTATCGTGTATATTTACACGGTAATCGCGTTCAATTTCTTCAGGAAGTTTTATATTTCTGAAGAAGAGGATAATCCAGATAAAAAGTGCCATGATATGTTAACGGTAAGTGAGTTTTGTTGAAGTAAGGGTGGTTTTATTTATTGTGTTTTTTGTAGTGTTTCGTGTTCCATTTATATAAAGGCGTTAGAGCTGGTGGTGGTATTGGTGATGAAATCGGCCCCCCGGATGGGGATGACTATGAAGCATATCGTATCATGTTCGATATAACATTCTTCTTCTTCGTTATCGTTATTCTATTGGCCATCATCCAAGGTTTGATTATTGACGCGTTTGGTGAACTTCGTGATCAATTGGACAGTGTTAAAGAGAACATGGAATCGAATTGCTTTATTTGCGGAATCGGTAAAGATTATTTCGATAAAGTGCCGCATGGTTTCGATACGCATTGTCAACAAGAGCACAATTTAGCGAATTACATGTGAGTTGAATGTGTTTGACTGGTTTAAAATCGTGTACTTATGAGTGTTGTTTAGGTTCTTCTTGATGCATTTGATTAATAAACCGGATACGGAATACACGGGTCAAGAGACGTATGTGTGGAATATGTATCAACAACGCTGCTGGGACTTCTTCCCGGTGGGTGACTGCTTCAGGAAGCAGTACGAAGACGAGTTAGGTGGTGGGGGTGGGTAATTGACGTTAACCCACCCGGGCGTAATTGCAAATTTTTGTAACTTTCAATCTTGAATTTTTTTCACAGTTTTGCTCATTCAAAACTAAGAGTGTTATTTTATATATACTATTTGAGCGCAAATACGTAACTGGTACATCTCTAATACGTTGCAATATAACATATTTAAATGAAATTATTGGAATAAAAGAATTTATTTTATGTATTTAATGTGTTAGAAATGTACTAATGGTGTTTGTTCGAGTGTTATTGAGCACTTAATTATTGTAATATCAATGAAACTACGCAATAATTTGTAAATATTTCAGAATTGTGGCCTAAAAGTTGAAATATTTTGAGAACGTTGTGTTTTGCGTGTGGGGTGGTGTTTTTTATTTTTAAATGAATATGCTTCCATAATGTTTGCAAACGTATTTTATATAACATGATTCTGTGACGTTAAAGCCGTAAACGAAACAATTTTCGGAGGATAGTACAAAATGCGTACTTCTATATCATTGATTATTTATGATAATTATTACTGTAATAAATTAATATAGTGTGTACAGGTCCTTTTAGTCCAATCTATCAATCAATTGTTTTATTATTATTGTTATTATAGACATAATTATAATGATGGAATTCATTCGAATTAAAATAAAATTAATAATTAGTAATAATTTTGTGACTCGTTTTCTTAAAACTACACTTTTTACTCTCTTATATATTTATATCTACAGTATAACATCTATTTATAATCATTATCTATAAATATTATACGTTTAACTTTAATTTATATAAATAATATATGTTTTCCCATTGAAAACACAATTTTACATCTATTATAATGATATATAAGCAGTTTCTTTTACACAATCTCATTTCCTTATTATACAGTGCTCTCATTGGTCAAACTCATATAACATGCAAATGTTTGACCAATTACAGAGTTTCTTGTCTATGTGTACTAGAAACGTAGCTTAACTAACATGTAGAGCCACCTAGCGAGGAAAACGCGAACCTACTCATTTAAGTACAATTTACATTGAGTAGTGCTGCGCTCTGATTGGTTTAAATTGATTAACATGGTGCTTTTTAACCAATCACAGTGCATGTTAATTTTCTTACGACTTATTCGGTACATATACACCTTTAATAATTAAATGAAATTTTAATTTCCAAGATCAAATACATCAAATATAACTGTTTATGTTTATTTGTATGTTGCGCATTCTCATTTATGTTTATCCATTTATTCCGAGGATCAGAAATCAAAAGAGATCGTTTTTATTCATTAACAAAATAAAATTCAAGACGCAGCTGAATAGTATGGTTTTTGCATACGTTTGCCCAACGTCATAAATGAATGAAAATGATCTCTTTTGATTCCTGATACCCGGATACAAAATCTCATTTTCGACGGTTTTGATTCGGAATTGATCAAATGCAGCGCAATTACGTAATTCCAAAATTATTTCTACGCTCTTTAGGGGTATTATTACAAACTGTAATATTGTTTATTGTTAATAAATATTTAAATTAAATGAAATATATTGGGTCCAACGAATCTTCGATCCCAACATCAAAGATCGTCGCGTATAATTCTTTATTTTTCGCATCCACTAGAAATAACGAGGCATGATCTGCGTCCACTAAACGTTGCGCGAAATTCATGATTTTTATCACTAACGTGTCCATGCTTACCATATCTTGGAAAATCGATCTGGAAAATTAAAAAAATACCCACTCCTTAAAAGGCTATATTATAATTACTATAACATTTTTACTTTCTTACGGAAAGTAATAATAACTCGATTTTTAACACAAATATATTTTGACCTTCCCTGAACTTAAACTATTTGTGGAATGAATACGTATAAGAAAGTTGTAAATATGTTTTTGGTTGGTTTAAAATTAAATTTAATATGAAAATTTGTGTTTAAATTGTTGGAAAATGTATAATAATAAAAAACATCTCCATGGAAATCACTTTGAAAAAGCACTTAAACTTTCGTGACGCGAATTTTATTTGGTGAGTAAATTTTTATTAAATCGCCTAAAATTGTATAAAATAATTGAGGATTATTTACAAAAATAATAATAAACACATAACAGTAAGTTTGCATGCATAAACATTCAATTTGAGCTCATTATAATCATTTAAAGACTCTTTAAAATATGATTCAGCTTTGGAATATACGTAAATGTGTATTTATTATTATTTCCAATTGCATCTAATTAATATTTTACTATTCTGTACATGTATTTTTCGTATAAATGCGTATAATTTGAAAGATATATTTAAAATATTAGTTTTAATTGTTGTCAAATTTCTAATAATAAAATACGTATCCATGGAAATCACTTTGAAAAATCGTTTAAATTTGCTTGACGCGAATTTTTTTTGGTGAGTATTTTCGATTAAAACACTTAAAATAGTAGAAGTTTATTTTTAAAAATAATTATAAACACTTTAAAGTGAGTTTGTATGCATAAATATTCTATTTTTGCGCATTAGAATCATTTAATGACTCTTTAGAATCTGATTTAGGTTTGGAATGTTTATAAATGTTTATTTATTATTATTTCCAGTCGCAAATAATTAATATTTTTGTATTTTGTAGGTGTATTTTTGGTATAAATGTTTATAATTAAAATATTAGTTTTAAATTGAATGTGTGCCAAATTTATATTTTTATTAATTTTTTTTTTTTTTTAGATTATTTTCGTACTAACTACTTTTTTTATTATGGGTAATTTCTGCTTTTCATGTCGGAAGGAGGAGGTAAGTGATTATTTATATAAATGCGAGATCTACAATTAATTGAGTCGACTTTTAAAAATGTTTTTAAATGAATGATTGAGAAATCTAACATGTTAATTTGTTTTGCTTTAGGAAGAAGACCAGGAACCCATGTGGGTGCCCCACGAAGAAGAATGGGTTCCTGTTGAGACCTACGTCGCTGCACCGAAACCGGCCATCGGGGCAGCGATTGTAGGTTTCGAAGAACCTCCTATGGAACCAGCATCCGCCGTCGTTGAAGATACCACCACATCACCGCTCCGCGCCACCTGTGGTCCGGCACCGGCCGTCGGGCTCCAGGAGGCAGCCGCAGGGGAAACGTTTAATGTTTTGGACATAAAAATCGAACAAAATTGTGTTAGTGACAATTCAACGACAAAATTCTTATTAATTATGGACTACATATTAAATTTTCTAAATCAAGACAGTTATTTGTTATGGCAACAAAATTCTTACGAGCTTATGTGTGATGACGTTTCCCCACAAATAAGGGAGATTTGCGGCTGCGCGGAGCGGATGGCAGAGGAACGGATGCTGGCCACCGACATCAAAATTAATAGTGAATCCAAAATTTAGTGATAAATTTTTAGTTTCCAAATTGTTTTTATTCGCATGGAACTATTGAACAATTTACCTAAATTCGTAGTGGATCATTTTTAGTTTTAGTAGTTTTAATAAATAATATTTATCGATCATTGAGTTTATTTTCTTTCATCGCAACTATTTTTGTATGTGAATTCAAAAAATGTATAATATATCATATACTCGAAAAAAAACTTCATCAGCAAAAACCAATCGGTACAGCTTTTAGAATTTTTTCATTAAAATCGATAGCACTTTTGAAAATACCATTTTCTTGAGCGGAAGCCGAAAGGCCGAGCAAGAACATGGGTTTCTAAACAAAAAAAATTTCGGAATTACGTAACCGCTTTGCATTTGACCAATTTTGATTCAAAACCGTCGAAAATGAGATTTTGTATCCGGGTATCAGGAATCAAAAGAGATCGTTTTTATTCATTTATGGAGATGGGCAGACGTAGCAAAATCCATACTATTCAGCTGCGTCTTGATTTTATTTTGTTAATGAATAAAAACGATCTCTTTTGATTACTGATCCCCGGATACAAAATCTCATTTTCGTCGGTTTTCATCGAAATTACACAAATGCAGAGCGATTACGTAACTCCAAAATGATTTCTACGATCTTTAGAGATATTATTATAAACTTTAATATAGTTTATTGTTAATAAATATCTTATTTCAGGTACTAAACATTTTTATTTTAACAGATCACCCTGAAAGAAAATAAAATCGATCCCGCGGATGAGATGTCCTGGCAGCATTATTTGTATAGTCAGTTAGGGAGTAAGAAGAGCGCTCAAATCACTCAAACTAATGACGATAAAGGGAAGAATATTTTGGAGGAAACTGTTGAGCGAATTGTCGCCATGAGCAAAGTTTTATATGGATTACATATGGTAAATTTTTTTTATATATATATATATGCCTAATCCCATTAAATGGGGTGGCAGAAAACTTTTTTGTTAATACACATTCAGGTTTTAGTACTAATTAGTTACTTAAGCGTAAAAAAAACAATCGTTTTAATTTGTTATTTATGATTTATTTGTTATGTCGCGATACTTTAGATTGATCATCCCCAACAACAGAATAAAAGCGTGTATCGGTCTTGTGTAAACGGTCTGCAATGGCTTGTTTGAGAAGCAAACCGCTCTATAAAATCAGCAGGTGAGAAGAGCAGTGGTTTTATATATATATTAATAGTCAATCTATTTTTTTCATTTCCACTTATTTTCTGTCTGATAGTTTTGCAGTAATTCTTTTTATTGTGTGCAATAATCTTTTCCATTTTACTATTGTGGAGTTTTGCACACATAAGGTTAGTTGTTTTCTAGTACTAGGTACAATGACGTCACTGCTATTGTTTAGTAGTTATTGCTAATTGAACATACTGCGAAAATACATAAACGCTTTAGCCCTATAACTAGAAATGGCACACTTATCTCATTTCGCTTCTAATACCGCTTTTTACATATTTAGTGCCAAAAAAAAACTAATAAACCGCTAAATAGTACACGCATATTTATATATATTCACCCCACAAATCTATTATCGTATACCATATTGCAGACACCGCGCCATAAACATATTCGTGCGCACTTACCACGAAATGTGGCTGCAAGAAGAGAACATCGGTCAAGAAGTGATGATCGAAGACTTAACACAAAGCTTCGAAGACGCTGAATTGAAAAAAACGGACGAGGAAGAAGGCGAAAGCAAACCTGATCCCCTAACACAACTTGTAACAACGTTCTGTCGTGGTGCTATGACCGAACGGTCGGGTGCTTTACAAGAAGATCCTCTATACATGAGTTACGCTGAAATCGTCGCTAAATCCTGCGGGGAGGAAGAGGAGGAGGGGGAGGAGGAAGAAGGGGAAGAAGGTGGAGCTTCAATCCATGTAAGATTTTTTTATATATGTTTATAATAAATTAATATATTAACAATTAACTAATAGATGACTATGGATAAGTTAATGGTATGTTACTAATATTAATTTGTGTTGTTTTTTGAGTATGTTTGAGCGTTTGAGTTACGTTTTGGTTGTGTTTAGGAACAAGAGATGGAAAAACAGAAGTTGTTGTTCCATCAAGCACGTTTAGCGAATCGGGGAGTGGCGGAAATGGTTCTTTTGCATATTTCGGCGTGTAAAGGTGTCCCGTCGGATATGGTGATGAAAACGTTACAATTGGGGATTTCTATTCTACGCGGTGGTAACTCTGATATACAAATGGGTATGTTGAATCATTTGAAGGAGAAGAAAGATGTTGGGTTCTTCACTAGTATCGCAGGGCTTATGAATCTGTGCACGGTACTGGATTTGGATGCGTTTGAGCGCAACACTAAAGCGGAAGGGCTTGGTGTTGGGTCTGAAGGTATATATTATGGACTATTTTAGTAGGATTAGGACTGATTATTATTTTTTAGGTGCTGCTGGGGAGAAAAATATGCATGATGCGGAATTTACATGTGCTCTTTTCCGTTTTATACAACTTACTTGCGAAGGACACAACTTAGGTATTATTTATTATATTTTTTATGTACTTTATATAACATATACTTTTTTTTGGGGGTAGAGTGGCAGAATTACTTACGTACTCAAGCTGGTAATACAACTACAGTTAATGTAGTCATCTGTACTGTGGATTATTTGCTACGGTTGCAAGAATCTATTATGGATTTCTATTGGCACTATTCGAGTAAAGAGTTAATTGACCCAGCTGGTAAAGCGAATTTCTTCAAAGCCATTGGAGTTGCGAGTCAAGTGTTTAACACCTTAACTGAAGTCATCCAGGGTCCGTGTACGCAGAATCAACAAGCGTTGGCGCATTCCAGGTTGTGGGACGCCGTCGGCGGTTTTCTATTCTTGTTCTCACACATGCAAGATAAACTCTCGAGGAATTCTAGTCAAGTGGATCTATTAAAAGAGTTGTTAAACCTACAAAAAGACATGATTACTATGATGTTATCTATGTTGGAGGGAAATGTTGTTAATGGTACTATCGGGAAACAAATGGTGGATACTTTAGTGGAAAGCGCCTCTAACGTCGAATTGATATTAAAATACTTTGATATGTTCTTAAAACTTAAAGACCTTACTAGTTCTACAAGTTTCCAAGAAATCGACTCAAACAACGATGGGTGGGTGAACCCGAAGGACTTCAAAGAGAAAATGGAACAACAAAAATCATACACACCGTAAGTACCCCCCCCCCTACCATAAATTACCGTAATATATGTTTTATGTGTTTAATATAATAGGGAAGAAATCAATTTCTTGTTGACATGTTGCGACACAAATCATGATGGGAAAATCGATTACATTTCATTTTGCGATCGTTTCCACGAACCAGCGAAAGAAATCGGGTTTAATTTAGCCGTTTTACTAACAAATCTATCCGAGCACATGCCCAACGAGCCGCGATTAGCACGCTTTTTAGAAACTGCTGGTTCTGTTTTGAACTACTTCGAGCCCTTTTTGGGGCGTATTGAAATCATGGGTGGTAGTAAGCGTATCGAACGTGTGTATTTCGAGATAAAAGAGTCTAATATCGAGCAGTGGGAAAAGCCGCAGATTAAAGAGTCGAAACGAGCGTTCTTTTACTCGATTGTGACGGAAGGTGGTGATAAGGAGAAGCTGGAAGCGTTTATTAATTTCTGTGAAGATGCTATCTTTGAAATGCAACACGCTAGTGGATTGATGGCGGTGGAAGAGACTGGGGGTGGTGGTAAGGCGCGGGAAGCTAGTTACTCATATATGACTGATGATGAGGAGCGGTAAGTTGTTTTTATTTTAATTAATTGCTGGTTTAATTATTGATGGTTGTTAGCGCTGGGAAAGATCCGATACGCCGTACGATACAAGCCGTTAAAGATGGCGTTGCTTTTGGGTTTTCTATGCTAAGTCCATCGAATATAAAACAGAAAATCGGGGAAATGCAACAAATGTCTGTGCCGGAATTAATTACAGGCTTCTTCCGGATGATTTTCTACTCGTTTTACTATTCTGGTTATGGCGTTTCTTTGGTTTTAGGGTAAATCTACTCATACATTGTAATTTGCGTTCTTTTATATATATATATTTGTTGTAGTTATTTCGCGAATATTTTATTGTCTTTGATGCGTGGGTCACAAGTTGAAGAGCCTGTGGAGGAAATTAAAGAAGAGGAGAAGACACATTTCCGAGCTTTACCAGCATTACCACCCACTCCAGATGAAACGAACACTCAATTACAAGCGTTTGGTTTAGATATAACGAAAGAAGATAACGGCCAGTAAGTCAATGCAGAGTTAATAGCAATAAAAGACTATTCATAATTATTTGTAGGTTTAAAGTAGCTCCGCATGAATCACCGAATAGTAGTCCTCAAACATCTATTGAAGAAGGTGGGGAAAGTAGTCCTGAAGAAGGTGCAGAGCATGCCGAAGGCGAAGAATCTCCCATATCTCTTTCAGATCTATTAGGGTAATATATATTATTATAAATGTCTTAAAATACCAATTCGTGTTTATTGTAGGGGTGAAGCCGCGAAACGAGCAGCTCAAGAGAAAGTAGAAGCTCAACAAGCGCAACAAGCCGCTATGATGGCTGTTGAATCCGACCAGAAGAAAGAAACAGTCTCTGAACCATCCGCAGTGTCACAAATCGATTTCAACTCATACACCCAACGAATCGTATCGTATTTAGCTCGTAACTTCTACAACATGAAATACGTTGCGCTCGTATTCGCCTTTTGTATCAACTTCATGCTGCTCTTCTATAAGGTAACTCTAATCAAACAAAACCCTCGAATCACCCGTAAATAATTCGTGAAATAGGTATCAGTTATCGGTGAAGATGATGAAGACGCCAAGGACGATTTATCTGAGCTGTTGAACGGGTCTGGATCAGGCTCAGGAGCTGGATCAGGCGCTGGATCAGGGTCTGGTGGCGGGTCTGGGGAAGGTTCGGATGAAGAGGATCCGTTAGAGCTGGTACACGTGGATGAAGATTTCTTTTATATGGAACATGTGATGCGTTTAGCAGCTGCACTTCATAGTTTAGTGTCGTTAGCGATGTTGATTGCTTATTACCACCTGAAAGTACCGTTAGCGATCTTTAAACGCGAGAAAGAAATCGCTAGACGATTGGAGTTTGATGGTTTGTATATTGCGGAGCAACCAGAGGATGATGATATTAAATCGCATTGGGATAAACTTGTTATTTCTGCGAAGTGAGTCCGTTTTTTGCGCCCACAGTTTCGAATAATTAAAAATACTTTGTTTACCTTTTTAATAGATCATTTCCGGTGAATTATTGGGATAAATTCGTTAAGAAGAAAGTACGACAGAAGTTTAGCGAGACTTATGATTTCGACTCGATTAGCAGCTTGTTGGGGATGGAGAAGACTAGCTTCGCCGCTCAGGAATCCGAGGAAGGGAAAGGAATCATTTATTTGTTAGTAGTTCTTTTATATTTAAATACATTTATTTAAGCTTAATAACTAATTTAAACATGTTTATCTATTATATATATTGCTTTAGGAATTTTCTAACCAGGTAAATATATCTTAACACCCCTCCCCACCCCCGCGCCTTTAATTAACGTTTTTTAGGCAATAATTAAATTGTTCTATTTATTTAAACTATTATACATTATGTGTTCTTTTTTAGCATTTTAAATATTGATTGGCGTTACCAAGTGTGGAAGTCGGGTGTAACTATAACGGATAACGCGTTCTTGTATTCGTTATGGTATTTCATCTTCTCGGTTTTCGGTAATTTTAACAATTTCTTCTTCGCTGCCCATTTGCTGGATGTCGCCGTGGGTTTTAAGACGCTACGTACTATCTTACAGTCTGTAACACATAACGGAAAACAAGTAATGTTTCGGATTTTTGGAGACTGTTTAACTTATAGTAATTGTTGTTGTTTGTTTGTAGCTTATATTAACGGTGATGCTGTTGACGATTATCGTGTATATTTACACGGTAATCGCGTTCAATTTCTTCAGGAAGTTTTATATTTCTGAAGAAGAGGATAATCCAGATAAAAAGTGCCATGATATGTTAACGGTAAGTGAGTTTTGTTGAAGTAAGGGTGGTTTTATTTATTGTGTTTTTTGTAGTGTTTCGTGTTCCATTTATATAAAGGCGTTAGAGCTGGTGGTGGTATTGGTGATGAAATCGGCCCCCCGGATGGGGATGACTATGAAGCATATCGTATCATGTTCGATATAACATTCTTCTTCTTCGTTATCGTTATTCTATTGGCCATCATCCAAGGTTTGATTATTGACGCGTTTGGTGAACTTCGTGATCAATTGGACAGTGTTAAAGAGAACATGGAATCGAATTGCTTTATTTGCGGAATCGGTAAAGATTATTTCGATAAAGTGCCGCATGGTTTCGATACGCATTGTCAACAAGAGCACAATTTAGCGAATTACATGTGAGTTGAATGTGTTTGACTGGTTTAAAATCGTGTACTTATGAGTGTTGTTTAGGTTCTTCTTGATGCATTTGATTAATAAACCGGATACGGAATACACGGGTCAAGAGACGTATGTGTGGAATATGTATCAACAACGCTGCTGGGACTTTTTCCCGGTGGGTGACTGCTTCAGGAAGCAGTACGAAGACGAGTTAGGTGGTGGGGGTGGGTAATTGACGTTAACCCACCCGGGCGTAATTGCAAATTTTTGTAACTTTCAATCTTGAATTTTTTTCACAGTTTTGCTCATTCAAAACTAAGAGTGTTATTTTATATATACTATTTGAGCGCAAATACGTAACTGGTACATCTCTAATACGTTGCAATATAACATATTTAAATGAAATTATTGGAATAAAAGAATTTATTTTATGTATTTAATGTGTTAGAAATGTACTAATGGTGTTTGTTCGAGTGTTATTGAGCACTTAATTATTGTAATATCAATGAAACTACGCAATAATTTGTAAATATTTCAGAATTGTGGCCTAAAAGTTGAAATATTTTGAGAACGTTGTGTTTTGCGTGTGGGGTGGTGTTTTTTATTTTTAAATGAATATGCTTCCATAATGTTTGCAAACGTATTTTATATAACATGATTCTGTGACGTTAAAGCCGTAAACGAAACAATTTTCGGAGGATAGTACAAAATGCGTACTTCTATATCATTGATTATTTATGATAATTATTACTGTAATAAATTAATATAGTGTGTACAGGTCCTTTTAGTCCAATCTATCAATCAATTGTTTTATTATTATTGTTATTATAGACATAATTATAATGATGGAATTCATTCGAATTAAAATAAAATTAATAATTAGTAATAATTTTGTGACTCGTTTTCTTAAAACTACACTTTTTACTCTCTTATATATTTATATCTACAGTATAACATCTATTTATAATCATTATCTATAAATATTATACGTTTAACTTTAATTTATATAAATAATATATGTTTTCCCATTGAAAACACAATTTTACATCTATTATAATGATATATAAGCAGTTTCTTTTACACAATCTCATTTCCTTATTATACAGTGCTCTCATTGGACAAACTCATATAACATGCAAATGTTTGACCAATTACAGATTTATTTGTCTATGTATACTAGATACGTAGCTTAACTAACATGTAGAGCCATCTAGCGAGGAAAACGCGAACTTACTCATTTAAGTACAATTTACATGGAGTAGTGCTGCGCTGTGATTGGTTTAAATTGATTAACATGGTGCTTTTTAACCAATCACAGTGCATGTTAATTTTCTTACGACTTATTCGGTACATATACACCTTTAATAATTAAATGAAATTTTAATTTCCAAGATCAAATACATCAAATATAACTGTTTATGTTTATTTGTATGTTGCGCATTCTCATTTATGTTTATCCATTTATTCCGAGGATCAGAAATCAAAAGAGATCGTTTTTATTCATTAACAAAATAAAATTCAAGACGCAGCTGAATAGTATGGTTTTTGCTACGTTTGCCCAACGTCATAAATGAATGAAAATGATCTCTTTTGATTCCTGATACCCGGATACAAAATCTCATTTTCGACGGTTTTGATTCGGAATTGATCAAATGCAGCGCAATTACGTAATTCCAAAATTATTTCTACGCTCTTTAGGGGTATTATTACAAACTGTAATATTGTTTATTGTTAATAAATATTTAAATTAAATGAAATATATTGGGTCCAACGAATCTTCGATCCCAACATCAAAGATCGTCGCGTATAATTCTTTATTTTTCGCATCCACTAGAAATAACGAGGCATGATCTGCGTCCACTAAACGTTGCGCGAAATTCATGATTTTTATCACTAACGTGTCCATGCTTACCATATCTTGGAAAATCGATCTGGAAAATTAAAAAAATACCCACTCCTTAAAAGGCTATATTATAATTACTATAACATTTTTACTTTCTTACGGAAAGTAATAATAACTCGATTTTTAACACAAATATATTTTGACCTTCCCTGAACTTAAACTATTTGTGGAATGAATACGTATAAGAAAGTTGTAAATATGTTTTTGGTTGGTTTAAAATTAAATTTAATATGAAAATTTGTGTTTAAATTGTTGGAAAATGTATAATAATAAAAAACATCTCCATGGAAATCACTTTGAAAAAGCACTTAAACTTTCGTGACGCGAATTTTATTTGGTGAGTAAATTTTTATTAAATCGCCTAAAATTGTATAAAATAATTGAGGATTATTTACAAAAATAATAATAAACACATAACAGTAAGTTTGCATGCATAAACATTCAATTTGAGCTCATTATAATCATTTAAAGACTCTTTAAAATATGATTCAGCTTTGGAATATACGTAAATGTGTATTTATTATTATTTCCAATTGCATCTAATTAATATTTTACTATTCTGTACATGTATTTTTCGTATAAATGCGTATAATTTGAAAGATATATTTAACATATTAGTTTTAATTGTTGTCAAATTTCTAATAATAAAATACGTATCCATGGAAATCACTTTGAAAAATCGTTTAAATTTGCTTGACGCGAATTTTTTTTGGTGAGTATTTTCGATTAAAACACTTAAAATAGTAGAAGTTTATTTTTAAAAATAATTATAAACACTTTAAAGTGAGTTTGTATGCATAAATATTCTATTTTTGCGCATTAGAATCATTTAATGACTCTTTAGAATCTGATTTAGGTTTGGAATGTTTATAAATGTTTATTTATTATTATTTCCAGTCGCAAATAATTTATATTTTTGTATTTTGTAGGTGTATTTTTGGTATAAATGTTTATAATTAAAATATTAGTTTTAAATTGAATGTGTGCCAAATTTATATTTTTATTAATTTTTTTTTTTTTTTAGATTATTTTCGTACTAACTACTTTTTTTATTATGGGTAATTTCTGCTTTTCATGTCGGAAGGAGGAGGTAAGTGATTATTTATATAAATGCGAGATCTACAATTAATTGAGTCGACTTTTAAAAATGTTTTTAAATGAATGATTGAGAAATCTAACATGTTAATTTGTTTTGCTTTAGGAAGAAGACCAGGAACCCATGTGGGTGCCCCACGAAGAAGAATGGGTTCCTGTTGAGACCTACGTCGCTGCACCGAAACCGGCCATCGGGGCAGCGATTGTAGGTTTCGAAGAACCTCCTATGGAACCAGCATCCGCCGTCGTTGAAGATACCACCACATCACCGCTCCGCGCCACCTGTGGTCCGGCACCGGCCGTCGGGCTCCAGGAGGCAGCCGCAGGGGAAACGTTTAATGTTTTGGACATAAAAATCGAACAAAATTGTGTTAGTGACAATTCAACGACAAAATTCTTATTAATTATGGACTACATATTAAATTTTCTAAATCAAGACAGTTATTTGTTATGGCAACAAAATTCTTACGAGCTTATGTGTGATGACGTTTCCCCACAAATAAGGGAGATTTGCGGCTGCGCGGAGCGGATGGCAGAGGAACGGATGCTGGCCACCGACATCAAAATTAATAGTGAATCCAAAATTTAGTGATAAATTTTTAGTTTCCAAATTGTTTTTATTCGCATGGAACTATTGAACAATTTACCTAAATTCGTAGTGGATCATTTTTAGTTTTAGTAGTTTTAATAAATAATATTTATCGATCATTGAGTTTATTTTCTTTCATCGCAACTATTTTTGTATGTGAATTCAAAAAATGTATAATATATCATATACTCGAAAAAAAACTTCATCAGCAAAAACCAATCGGTACAGCTTTTAGAATTTTTTCATTAAAATCGATAGCACTTTTGAAAATACCATTTTCTTGAGCGGAAGCCGAAAGGCCGAGCAAGAACATGGGTTTCTAAACAAAAAAAATTTCGGAATTACGTAACCGCTTTGCATTTGACCAATTTTGATTCAAAACCGTCGAAAATGAGATTTTGTATCCGGGTATCAGGAATCAAAAGAGATCGTTTTTATTCATTTATGAAGATGGGCAGACGTAGCAAAATCCATACTATTCAGCTGCGTCTTGATTTTATTTTGTTAATGAATAAAAACGATCTCTTTTGATTACTGATCCCCGGATACAAAATCTCATTTTCGTCGGTTTTCATCGAAATTACACAAATGCAGAGCGATTACGTAACTCCAAAATGATTTCTACGATCTTTAGAGATATTATTATAAACTTTAATATAGTTTATTGTTAATAAATATCTTATTTCAGGTACTAAACATTTTTATTTTAACAGATCACCCTGAAAGAAAATAAAATCGATCCCGCGGATGAGATGTCCTGGCAGCATTATTTGTATAGTCAGTTAGGGAGTAAGAAGAGCGCTCAAATCACTCAAACTAATGACGATAAAGGGAAGAATATTTTGGAGGAAACTGTTGAGCGAATTGTCGCCATGAGCAAAGTTTTATATGGATTACATATGGTAAATTTTTTTTATATATATATATATGCCTAATCCCATTAAATGGGGTGGCAGAAAACTTTTTTGTTAATACACATTCAGGTTTTAGTACTAATTAGTTACTTAAGCGTAAAAAAAACAATCGTTTTAATTTGTTATTTATGATTTATTTGTTATGTCGCGATACTTTAGATTGATCATCCCCAACAACAGAATAAAAGCGTGTATCGGTCTTGTGTAAACGGTCTGCAATGGCTTGTTTGAGAAGCAAACCGCTCTATAAAATCAGCAGGTGAGAAGAGCAGTGGTTTTATATATATATTAATAGTCAATCTATTTTTTTCATTTCCACTTATTTTCTGTCTGATAGTTTTGCAGTAATTCTTTTTATTGTGTGCAATAATCTTTTCCATTTTACTATTGTGGAGTTTTGCACACATAAGGTTAGTTGTTTTCTAGTACTAGGTACAATGACGTCACTGCTATTGTTTAGTAGTTATTGCTAATTGAACATACTGCGAAAATACATAAACGCTTTAGCCCTATAACTAGAAATGGCACACTTATCTCATTTCGCTTCTAATACCGCTTTTTACATATTTAGTGCCAAAAAAAAACTAATAAACCGCTAAATAGTACACGCATATTTATATATATTCACCCCACAAATCTATTATCGTATACCATATTGCAGACACCGCGCCATAAACATATTCGTGCGCACTTACCACGAAATGTGGCTGCAAGAAGAGAACATCGGTCAAGAAGTGATGATCGAAGACTTAACACAAAGCTTCGAAGACGCTGAATTGAAAAAAACAGACGAGGAAGAAGGCGAAAGCAAACCTGATCCCCTAACACAACTTGTAACAACGTTCTGTCGTGGTGCTATGACCGAACGGTCGGGTGCTTTACAAGAAGATCCTCTATACATGAGTTACGCTGAAATCGTCGCTAAATCCTGCGGGGAGGAAGAGGAGGAGGGGGAGGAGGAAGAAGGGGAAGAAGGTGGAGCTTCAATCCATGTAAGATTTTTTTATATATGTTTATAATAAATTAATATATTAACAATTAACTAATAGATGACTATGGATAAGTTAATGGTATGTTACTAATATTAATTTGTGTTGTTTTTTGAGTATGTTTGAGCGTTTGAGTTACGTTTTGGTTGTGTTTAGGAACAAGAGATGGAAAAACAGAAGTTGTTGTTCCATCAAGCACGTTTAGCGAATCGGGGAGTGGCGGAAATGGTTCTTTTGCATATTTCGGCGTGTAAAGGTGTCCCGTCGGATATGGTGATGAAAACGTTACAATTGGGGATTTCTATTCTACGCGGTGGTAACTCTGATATACAAATGGGTATGTTGAATCATTTGAAGGAGAAGAAAGATGTTGGGTTCTTCACTAGTATCGCAGGGCTTATGAATCTGTGCACGGTACTGGATTTGGATGCGTTTGAGCGCAACACTAAAGCGGAAGGGCTTGGTGTTGGGTCTGAAGGTATATATTATGGACTATTTTAGTAGGATTAGGATTAGGACTGATTATTATTTTTTAGGTGCTGCTGGGGAGAAAAATATGCATGATGCGGAATTTACATGTGCTCTTTTCCGTTTTATACAACTTACTTGCGAAGGACACAACTTAGGTATTATTTATTATATTTTTTATGTACTTTATATAACATATACTTTTTTTTGGGGGTAGAGTGGCAGAATTACTTACGTACTCAAGCTGGTAATACAACTACAGTTAATGTAGTCATCTGTACTGTGGATTATTTGCTACGGTTGCAAGAATCTATTATGGATTTCTATTGGCACTATTCGAGTAAAGAGTTAATTGACCCAGCTGGTAAAGCGAATTTCTTCAAAGCCATTGGAGTTGCGAGTCAAGTGTTTAACACCTTAACTGAAGTCATCCAGGGTCCGTGTACGCAGAATCAACAAGCGTTGGCGCATTCCAGGTTGTGGGACGCCGTCGGCGGTTTTCTATTCTTGTTCTCACACATGCAAGATAAACTCTCGAGGAATTCTAGTCAAGTGGATCTATTAAAAGAGTTGTTAAACCTACAAAAAGACATGATTACTATGATGTTATCTATGTTGGAGGGAAATGTTGTTAATGGTACTATCGGGAAACAAATGGTGGATACTTTAGTGGAAAGCGCCTCTAACGTCGAATTGATATTAAAATACTTTGATATGTTCTTAAAACTTAAAGACCTTACTAGTTCTACAAGTTTCCAAGAAATCGACTCAAACAACGATGGGTGGGTGAACCCGAAGGACTTCAAAGAGAAAATGGAACAACAAAAATCATACACACCGTAAGTACCCCCCCCCCTACCATAAATTACCGTAATATATGTTTTATGTGTTTAATATAATAGGGAAGAAATCAATTTCTTGTTGACATGTTGCGACACAAATCATGATGGGAAAATCGATTACATTTCATTTTGCGATCGTTTCCACGAACCAGCGAAAGAAATCGGGTTTAATTTAGCCGTTTTACTAACAAATCTATCCGAGCACATGCCCAACGAGCCGCGATTAGCACGCTTTTTAGAAACTGCTGGTTCTGTTTTGAACTACTTCGAGCCCTTTTTGGGGCGTATTGAAATCATGGGTGGTAGTAAGCGTATCGAACGTGTGTATTTCGAGATAAAAGAGTCTAATATCGAGCAGTGGGAAAAGCCGCAGATTAAAGAGTCGAAACGAGCGTTCTTTTACTCGATTGTGACGGAAGGTGGTGATAAGGAGAAGCTGGAAGCGTTTATTAATTTCTGTGAAGATGCTATCTTTGAAATGCAACACGCTAGTGGATTGATGGCGGTGGAAGAGACTGGGGGTGGTGGTAAGGCGCGGGAAGCTAGTTACTCATATATGACTGATGATGAAGAGCGGTAAGTTGTTTTTATTTTTATTAATTATTAATATAATTATTGGGTGGTTGTTAGCGCTGGGAAAGATCCGATACGCCGTACGATACAAGCCGTTAAAGATGGCGTTGCTTTTGGGTTTTCTATGCTAAGTCCATCGAATATAAAACAGAAAATCGGGGAAATGCAACAAATGTCTGTGCCGGAATTGATTACAGGCTTCTTCCGGATGATTTTCTACTCGTTTTACTATTCTGGTTATGGCGTTTCTTTGGTTTTAGGGTAAATCTACTCATACATTGTAATTTGCGTTCTTTTATATATATATATTTGTTGTAGTTATTTCGCGAATATTTTATTGTCTTTGATGCGTGGGTCACAAGTTGAAGAGCCTGTGGAGGAAATTAAAGAAGAGGAGAAGACACATTTCCGAGCTTTACCAGCATTACCACCCACTCCAGATGAAACGAACACTCAATTACAAGCGTTTGGTTTAGATATAACGAAAGAAGATAACGGCCAGTAAGTCAATGCAGAGTTAATAGCAATAAAAGACTATTCATAATTATTTGTAGGTTTAAAGTAGCTCCGCATGAATCACCGAATAGTAGTCCTCAAACATCTATTGAAGAAGGTGGGGAAAGTAGTCCTGAAGAAGGTGCAGAGCATGCTGAAGGCGAAGAATCTCCCATATCTCTTTCAGATCTATTAGGGTAATATATATTATAATAAATGTCTTAAAATACCAATTCGTGTTTATTGTAGGGGTGAAGCCGCGAAACGAGCAGCTCAAGAGAAGGTAGAAGCTCAACAAGCGCAACAAGCCGCCATGATGGCTGTTGAATCCGACCAGAAGAAAGAAACAGTCTCTGAACCATCCGCAGTGTCACAAATCGATTTCAACTCATACACCCAACGAATCGTATCGTATTTAGCTCGTAACTTCTACAACATGAAATACGTTGCGCTCGTATTCGCCTTTTGTATCAACTTCATGCTGCTCTTCTATAAGGTAACTCTAATCAAACAAAACCCTCGAATCACCCGTAAATAATTCGTGAAATAGGTATCAGTTATCGGTGAAGATGATGAAGACGCCAAGGACGATTTATCTGAGCTGTTGAACGGGTCTGGATCAGGCTCAGGAGCTGGATCAGGCGCTGGGTCAGGGTCTGGTGGCGGGTCTGGGGAAGGTTCGGATGAAGAGGATCCGTTAGAGCTGGTACACGTGGATGAGGATTTCTTTTATATGGAACATGTGATGCGTTTAGCAGCTGCACTTCATAGTTTAGTGTCGCTAGCGATGTTGATTGCTTATTACCACCTGAAAGTACCGTTAGCGATCTTTAAACGCGAGAAGGAAATCGCTAGACGATTGGAGTTTGATGGTTTGTATATTGCGGAGCAACCAGAGGATGACGATATTAAATCGCATTGGGATAAACTTGTTATTTCTGCGAAGTGAGTCCGTTTTTTGCGCCCACAGTTTCGAATAATTAAAAATACTTCGTTTACCTTTTTAATAGATCATTTCCGGTGAATTATTGGGATAAATTCGTTAAGAAGAAAGTACGACAGAAGTTTAGCGAGACTTATGATTTCGACTCGATTAGCAGCTTGTTGGGGATGGAGAAGACTAGCTTCGCCGCTCAGGAATCCGAGGAAGGGAAAGGAATCATTTATTTGTTAGTAGTTCTTTTATATTTAAATACATTTATTTAAGCTTAATAACTAATTTAAACATGTTTATCTATTATATATATTGCTTTAGGAATTTTCTAACCAGGTAAATATATCTTAACACCCCTCCCCACCCCCGCGCCTTTAATTAACGTTTTTTAGGCAATAATTAAATTGTTCTATTTATTTAAACTATTATACATTATGTGTTCTTTTTTAGCATTTTAAATATTGATTGGCGTTACCAAGTGTGGAAGTCGGGTGTAACTATAACGGATAACGCGTTCTTGTATTCGTTATGGTATTTCATCTTCTCGGTTTTCGGTAATTTTAACAATTTCTTCTTCGCTGCCCATTTGCTGGATGTCGCCGTGGGTTTTAAGACGCTACGTACTATCTTACAGTCTGTAACACATAACGGAAAACAAGTAATGTTTCGGATTTTTGGAGACTGTTTAACTTATAGTAATTGTTGTTGTTTGTTTGTAGCTTATATTAACGGTGATGCTGTTGACGATTATCGTGTATATTTACACGGTAATCGCGTTCAATTTCTTCAGGAAGTTTTATATTTCTGAAGAAGAGGATAATCCAGATAAAAAGTGCCATGATATGTTAACGGTAAGTGAGTTTTGTTGAAGTAAGGGTGGTTTTATTTATTGTGTTTTTTGTAGTGTTTCGTGTTCCATTTATATAAAGGCGTTAGAGCTGGTGGTGGTATTGGTGATGAAATCGGCCCCCCGGATGAAGCATATCGTATCATGTTCGATATAACATTCTTCTTCTTCGTTATCGTTATTCTATTGGCCATCATCCAAGGTTTGATTATTGACGCGTTTGGTGAACTTCGTGATCAATTGGACAGTGTTAAAGAGAACATGGAATCGAATTGCTTTATTTGCGGAATCGGGAAAGATTATTTCGATAAAGTGCCGCATGGTTTCGATACGCATTGTCAACAAGAGCACAATTTAGCGAATTACATGTGAGTTGAATGTGTTTGACTGGTTTAAAATCGTGTACTTATGAGTGTTGTTTAGGTTCTTCTTGATGCATTTGATTAATAAACCGGATACAGAATACACGGGTCAAGAGACGTATGTGTGGAATATGTATCAACAACGCTGCTGGGACTTCTTCCCGGTGGGTGACTGCTTCAGGAAGCAGTACGAAGACGAGTTAGGTGGTGGGGGTGGGTAATTGACGTTAACCCACCCGGGCGTAATTGCAAATTTTTGTAACTTTCAATCTTGAATTTTTTTCACAGTTTTGCTCATTCAAAACTAAGAGTGTTATTTTATATATACTATTTGAGCGCAAATACGTAACTGGTACATCTCTAATACGTTGCAATATAACATATTTAAATGAAATTATTGGAATAAAAGAATTTATTTTATGTATTTAATGTGTTAGAAATGTACTAATGGTGTTTGTTCGAGTGTTATTGAGCACTTAATTATTGTAATATCAATGAAACTACGCAATAATTTGTAAATATTTCAGAATTGTGGCCTAAAAGTTGAAATATTTTGAGAACGTTGTGTTTTGCGTGTGGGGTGGTGTTTTTTATTTTTAAATGAATATGCTTCCATAATGTTTGCAAACGTATTTTATATAACATGATTCTGTGACGTTAAAGCCGTAAACGAAACAATTTTCGGAGGATAGTACAAAATGCGTACTTCTATATCATTGATTATTTATGATAATTATTACTGTAATAAATTAATATAGTGTGTACAGGTCCTTTTAGTCCAATCTATCAATCAATTGTTTTATTATTATTGTTATTATAGACATAATTATAATGATGGAATTCATTCGAATTAAAATAAAATTAATAATTAGTAATAATTTTGTGACTCGTTTTCTTAAAACTACACTTTTTACTCTCTTATATATTTATATCTACAGTATAACATCTATTTATAATCATTATCTATAAATATTATACGTTTAACTTTAATTTATATAAATAATATATGTTTTCCCATTGAAAACACAATTTTACATCTATTATAATGATATATAAGCAGTTTCTTTTACACAATCTCATTTCCTTATTATACAGTGCTCTCATTGGTCAAACTCATATAACATGCAAATGTTTGACCAATTACAGAGTTTCTTGTCTATGTGTACTAGAAACGTAGCTTAACTAACATGTAGAGCCACCTAGCGAGGAAAACGCGAACCTACTCATTTAAGTACAATTTACATTGAGTAGTGCTGCGCTCTGATTGGTTTAAATTGATTAACATGGTGCTTTTTAACCAATCACAGTGCATGTTAATTTTCTTACGACTTATTCGGTACATATACACCTTTAATAATTAAATGAAATTTTAATTTCCAAGATCAAATACATCAAATATAACTGTTTATGTTTATTTGTATGTTGCGCATTCTCATTTATGTTTATCCATTTATTCCGAGGATCAGAAATCAAAAGAGATCGTTTTTATTCATTAACAAAATAAAATTCAAGACGCAGCTGAATAGTATGGTTTTTGCTACGTTTGCCCAACGTCATAAATGAATGAAAATGATCTCTTTTGATTCCTGATACCCGGATACAAAATCTCATTTTCGACGGTTTTGATTCGGAATTGATCAAATGCAGCGCAATTACGTAATTCCAAAATTATTTCTACGCTCTTTAGGGGTATTATTACAAACTGTAATATTGTTTATTGTTAATAAATATTTAAATTAAATGAAATATATTGGGTCCAACGAATCTTCGATCCCAACATCAAAGATCGTCGCGTATAATTCTTTATTTTTCGCATCCACTAGAAATAACGAGGCATGATCTGCGTCCACTAAACGTTGCGCGAAATTCATGATTTTTATCACTAACGTGTCCATGCTTACCATATCTTGGAAAATCGATCTGGAAAATTAAAAAAATACCCACTCCTTAAAAGGCTATATTATAATTACTATAACATTTTTACTTTCTTACGGAAAGTAATAATAACTCGATTTTTAACACAAATATATTTTGACCTTCCCTGAACTTAAACTATTTGTGGAATGAATACGTATAAGAAAGTTGTAAATATGTTTTTGGTTGGTTTAAAATTAAATTTAATATGAAAATTTGTGTTTAAATTGTTGGAAAATGTATAATAATAAAAAACATCTCCATGGAAATCACTTTGAAAAAGCACTTAAACTTTCGTGACGCGAATTTTATTTGGTGAGTAAATTTTTATTAAATCGCCTAAAATTGTATAAAATAATTGAGGATTATTTACAAAAATAATAATAAACACATAACAGTAAGTTTGCATGCATAAACATTCAATTTGAGCTCATTATAATCATTTAAAGACTCTTTAAAATATGATTCAGCTTTGGAATATACGTAAATGTGTATTTATTATTATTTCCAATTGCATCTAATTAATATTTTACTATTCTGTACATGTATTTTTCGTATAAATGCGTATAATTTGAAAGATATATTTAAAATATTAGTTTTAATTGTTGTCAAATTTCTAATAATAAAATACGTATCCATGGAAATCACTTTGAAAAATCGTTTAAATTTGCTTGACGCGAATTTTTTTTGGTGAGTATTTTCGATTAAAACACTTAAAATAGTAGAAGTTTATTTTTAAAAATAATTATAAACACTTTAATGTGAGTTTGTATGCATAAATATTCTATTTTTGCGCATTAGAATCATTTAATGACTCTTTAGAATCTGATTTAGGTTTGGAATGTTTATAAATGTTTATTTATTATTATTTCCAGTCGCAAATAATTAATATTTTTGTATTTTGTAGGTGTATTTTTGGTATAAATGTTTATAATTAAAATATTAGTTTTAAATTGAATGTGTGCCAAATTTATATTTTTATTAATTTTTTTTTTTTTTTTAGATTTTTTTCGTACTAACTACTTTTTTTATTATGGGTAATTTCTGCTTTTCATGTCGGAAGGAGGAGGTAAGTGATTATTTATATAAATGCGAGATCTACAATTAATTGAGTCGACTTTTAAAAATGTTTTTAAATGAATGATTGAGAAATCTAACATGTTAATTTGTTTTGCTTTAGGAAGAAGACAAGGAACCCATGTGGGTGCCCCACGAAGAAGAATGGGTTCCTGTTGAGACCTACGTCGCTGCACCGAAACCGGCCATCGGGGCAGCGATTGTAGGTTTCGAAGAACCTCCTATGGAACCAGCATCCGCCGTCGTTGAAGATACCACCACATCACCGCTCCGCGCCACCTGTGGTCCGGCACCGGCCGTCGGGCTCCAGGAGGCAGCCGCAGGGGAAACGTTTAATGTTTTGGACATAAAAATCGAACAAAATTGTGTTAGTGACAATTCAACGACAAAATTCTTATTAATTATGGACTACATATTAAATTTTCTAAATCAAGACAGTTATTTGTTATGGCAACAAAATTCTTACGAGCTTATGTGTGATGACGTTTCCCCACAAATAAGGGAGATTTGCGGCTGCGCGGAGCGGATGGCAGAGGAACGGATGCTGGCCACCGACATCAAAATTAATAGTGAATCCAAAATTTAGTGATAAATTTTTAGTTTCCAAATTGTTTTTATTCGCATGGAACTATTGAACAATTTACCTAAATTCGTAGTGGATCATTTTTAGTTTTAGTAGTTTTAATAAATAATATTTATCGATCATTGAGTTTATTTTCTTTCATCGCAACTATTTTTGTATGTGAATTCAAAAAATGTATAATATATCATATACTCGAAAAAAAACTTCATCAGCAAAAACCAATCGGTACAGCTTTTAGAATTTTTTCATTAAAATCGATAGCACTTTTGAAAATACCATTTTCTTGAGCGGAAGCCGAAAGGCCGAGCAAGAACATGGGTTTCTAAACAAAAAAAATTTCGGAATTACGTAACCGCTTTGCATTTGACCAATTTTGATTCAAAACCGTCGAAAATGAGATTTTGTATCCGGGTATCAGGAATCAAAAGAGATCGTTTTTATTCATTTATGAAGATGGGCAGACGTAGCAAAATCCATACTATTCAGCTGCGTCTTGATTTTATTTTGTTAATGAATAAAAACGATCTCTTTTGATTACTGATCCCCGGATAAAAAATCTCATTTTCGTCGGTTTTCATCGAAATTACACAAATGCAGAGCGATTACGTAACTCCAAAATGATTTCTACGATCTTTAGAGATATTATTATAAACTTTAATATAGTTTATTGTTAATAAATATCTTATTTCAGGTACTAAACATTTTTATTTTAACAGATCACCCTGAAAGAAAATAAAATCGATCCCGCGGATGAGATGTCCTGGCAGCATTATTTGTATAGTCAGTTAGGGAGTAAGAAGAGCGCTCAAATCACTCAAACTAATGACGATAAAGGGAAGACTATTTTGGAGGAAACTGTTGAGCGAATTGTCGCCATGAGCAAAGTTTTATATGGATTACATATGGTAAATTTTTTTTATATATATATATATGCCTAATCCCATTAAATGGGGTGGCAGAAAACTTTTTTGTTAATACACATTCAGGTTTTAGTACTAATTAGTTACTTAAGCGTAAAAAAAACAATCGTTTTAATTTGTTATTTATGATTTATTTGTTATGTCGCGATACTTTAGATTGATCATCCCCAACAACAGAATAAAAGCGTGTATCGGTCTTGTGTAAACGGTCTGCAATGGCTTGTTTGAGAAGCAAACCGCTCTATAAAATCAGCAGGTGAGAAGAGCAGTGGTTTTATATATATATTAATAGTCAATCTATTTTTTTCATTTCCACTTATTTTCTGTCTGATAGTTTTGCAGTAATTCTTTTTATTGTGTGCAATAATCTTTTCCATTTTACTATTGTGGAGTTTTGCACACATAAGGTTAGTTGTTTTCTAGTACTAGGTACAATGACGTCACTGCTATTGTTTAGTAGTTATTGCTAATTGAACATACTGCGAAAATACATAAACGCTTTAGCCCTATAACTAGAAATGGCACACTTATCTCATTTCGCTTCTAATACCGCTTTTTACATATTTAGTGCCAAAAAAAAACTAATAAACCGCTAAATAGTACACGCATATTTATATATATTCACCCCACAAATCTATTATCGTATACCATATTGCAGACACCGCGCCATAAACATATTCGTGCGCACTTACCACGAAATGTGGCTGCAAGAAGAGAACATCGGTCAAGAAGTGATGATCGAAGACTTAACACAAAGCTTCGAAGACGCTGAATTGAAAAAAACAGACGAGGAAGAAGGCGAAAGCAAACCTGATCCCCTAACACAACTTGTAACAACGTTCTGTCGTGGTGCTATGACCGAACGGTCGGGTGCTTTACAAGAAGATCCTCTATACATGAGTTACGCTGAAATCGTCGCTAAATCCTGCGGGGAGGAAGAGGAGGAGGGGGAGGAGGAAGAAGGGGCTGAAGGGGAAGAAGGTGGAGCTTCAATCCATGTAAGATTTTTTTATATATGTTTATAATAAATTAATATATTAACAATTAACTAATAGATGACTATGGATAAGTTAATGGTATGTTACTAATATTAATTTGTGTTGTTTTTTGAGTATGTTTGAGCGTTTGAGTTACGTTTTGGTTGTGTTTAGGAACAAGAGATGGAAAAACAGAAGTTGTTGTTCCATCAAGCACGTTTAGCGAATCGGGGAGTGGCGGAAATGGTTCTTTTGCATATTTCGGCGTGTAAAGGTGGCCCGTCGGATATGGTGATGAAAACGTTACAATTGGGGATTTCTATTCTACGCGGTGGTAACTCTGATATACAAATGGGTATGTTGAATCATTTGAAGGAGAAGAAAGATGTTGGGTTCTTCACTAGTATCGCAGGGCTTATGAATCTGTGCACGGTACTGGATTTGGATGCGTTTGAGCGCAACACTAAAGCGGAAGGGCTTGGTGTTGGGTCTGAAGGTATATATTATGGACTATTTTAGTAGGATTAGGACTGATTATTATTTTTTAGGTGCTGCTGGGGAGAAAAATATGCATGATGCGGAATTTACATGTGCTCTTTTCCGTTTTATACAACTTACTTACGAAGGACACAACTTAGGTATTATTTATTATATTTTTTATGTACTTTATATAACATATACTTTTTTTTGGGGGTAGAGTGGCAGAATTACTTACGTACTCAAGCTGGTAATACAACTACAGTTAATGTAGTCATCTGTACTGTGGATTATTTGCTACGGTTGCAAGAATCTATTATGGATTTCTATTGGCACTATTCGAGTAAAGAGTTAATTGACCCAGCTGGTAAAGCGAATTTCTTCAAAGCCATTGGAGTTGCGAGTCAAGTGTTTAACACCTTAACTGAAGTCATCCAGGGTCCGTGTACGCAGAATCAACAAGCGTTGGCGCATTCCAGGTTGTGGGACGCCGTCGGCGGTTTTCTATTCTTGTTCTCACACATGCAAGATAAACTCTCGAGGAATTCTAGTCAAGTGGATCTATTAAAAGAGTTGTTAAACCTACAAAAAGACATGATTACTATGATGTTATCTATGTTGGAGGGAAATGTTGTTAATGGTACTATCGGGAAACAAATGGTGGATACTTTAGTGGAAAGCGCCTCTAACGTCGAATTGATATTAAAATACTTTGATATGTTCTTAAAACTTAAAGACCTTACTAGTTCTACAAGTTTCCAAGAAATCGACTCAAACAACGATGGGTGGGTGAACCCGAAGGACTTCAAAGAGAAAATGGAACAACAAAAATCATACACACCGTAAGTACCCCCCCCCCCCCTACCATAAATTACCGTAATATATGTTTTATGTGTTTAATATAATAGGGAAGAAATCAATTTCTTGTTGACATGTTGCGACACAAATCATGATGGGAAAATCGATTACATTTCATTTTGCGATCGTTTCCACGAACCAGCGAAAGAAATCGGGTTTAATTTAGCCGTTTTACTAACAAATCTATCCGAACACATGCCCAACGAGCCGCGATTAGCACGCTTTTTAGAAACTGCTGGTTCTGTTTTGAACTACTTCGAGCCCTTTTTGGGGCGTATTGAAATCATGGGTGGTAGTAAGCGTATCGAACGTGTGTATTTCGAGATAAAAGAGTCTAATATCGAGCAGTGGGAAAAGCCGCAGATTAAAGAGTCGAAACGAGCGTTCTTTTACTCGATTGTGACGGAAGGTGGTGATAAGGAGAAGCTGGAAGCGTTTATTAATTTCTGTGAAGATGCTATCTTTGAAATGCAACACGCTAGTGGATTGATGGCGGTGGAAGAGACTGGGGGTGGTGGTAAGGCGCGGGAAGCTAGTTACTCATATATGACTGATGATGAAGAGCGGTAAGTTGTTTTTATTTTTATTAATTATTAATATAATTATTGGGTGGTTGTTAGCGCTGGGAAAGATCCGATACGCCGTACGATACAAGCCGTTAAAGATGGCGTTGCTTTTGGGTTTTCTATGCTAAGTCCATCGAATATAAAACAGAAAATCGGGGAAATGCAACAAATGTCTGTGCCGGAATTGATTACAGGCTTCTTCCGGATGATTTTCTACTCGTTTTACTATTCTGGTTATGGCGTTTCTTTGGTTTTAGGGTAAATCTACTCATACATTGTAATTTGCGTTCTTTTATATATATATATATTTGTTGTAGTTATTTCGCGAATATTTTATTGTCTTTGATGCGTGGGTCACAAGTTGAAGAGCCTGTGGAGGAAATTAAAGAAGAGGAGAAGACACATTTCCGAGCTTTACCAGCATTACCACCCACTCCAGATGAAACGAACACTCAATTACAAGCGTTTGGTTTAGATATAACGAAAGAAGATAACGGCCAGTAAGTCAATGCAGAGTTAATAGCAATAAAAGACTATTCATAATTATTTGTAGGTTTAAAGTAGCTCCGCATGAATCACCGAATAGTAGTCCTCAAACATCTATTGAAGAAGGTGGGGAAAGTAGTCCTGAAGAAGGTGCAGAGCATGCCGAAGGCGAAGAATCTCCCATATCTCTTTCAGATCTATTAGGGTAATATATATTATTATAAATGTCTTAAAATACCAATTCGTGTTTATTGTAGGGGTGAAGCCGCGAAACGAGCAGCTCAAGAGAAAGTAGAAGCTCAACAAGCGCAACAAGCCGCTATGATGGCTGTTGAATCCGACCAGAAGAAAGAAACAGTCTCTGAACCATCCGCAGTGTCACAAATCGATTTCAACTCATACACCCAACGAATCGTATCGTATTTAGCTCGTAACTTCTACAACATGAAATACGTTGCGCTCGTATTCGCCTTTTGTATCAACTTCATGCTGCTCTTCTATAAGGTAACTCTAATCAAACAAAACCCTCGAATCACCCGTAAATAATTCGTGAAATAGGTATCAGTTATCGGTGAAGATGATGAAGACGCCAAGGACGATTTATCTGAGCTGTTGAACGGGTCTGGATCAGGCTCAGGAGCTGGATCAGGCGCTGGATCAGGGTCTGGTGGCGGGTCTGGGGAAGGTTCGGATGAAGAGGATCCGTTAGAGCTGGTACACGTGGATGAAGATTTCTTTTATATGGAACATGTGATGCGTTTAGCAGCTGCACTTCATAGTTTAGTGTCGTTAGCGATGTTGATTGCTTATTACCACCTGAAAGTACCGTTAGCGATCTTTAAACGCGAGAAAGAAATCGCTAGACGATTGGAGTTTGATGGTTTGTATATTGCGGAGCAACCAGAGGATGATGATATTAAATCGCATTGGGATAAACTTGTTATTTCTGCGAAGTGAGTCCGTTTTTTGCGCCCACAGTTTCGAATAATTAAAAATACTTTGTTTACCTTTTTAATAGATCATTTCCGGTGAATTATTGGGATAAATTCGTTAAGAAGAAAGTACGACAGAAGTTTAGCGAGACTTATGATTTCGACTCGATTAGCAGCTTGTTGGGGATGGAGAAGACTAGCTTCGCCGCTCAGGAATCCGAGGAAGGGAAAGGAATCATTTATTTGTTAGTAGTTCTTTTATATTTAAATACATTTATTTAAGCTTAATAACTAATTTAAACATGTTTATCTATTATATATATTGCTTTAGGAATTTTCTAACCAGGTAAATATATCTTAACACCCCTCCCCACCCCCGCGCCTTTAATTAACGTTTTTTAGGCAATAATTAAATTGTTCTATTTATTTAAACTATTATACATTATGTGTTCTTTTTTAGCATTTTAAATATTGATTGGCGTTACCAAGTGTGGAAGTCGGGTGTAACTATAACGGATAACGCGTTCTTGTATTCGTTATGGTATTTCATCTTCTCGGTTTTCGGTAATTTTAACAATTTCTTCTTCGCTGCCCATTTGCTGGATGTCGCCGTGGGTTTTAAGACGCTACGTACTATCTTACAGTCTGTAACACATAACGGAAAACAAGTAATGTTTCGGATTTTTGGAGACTGTTTAACTTATAGTAATTGTTGTTGTTTGTTTGTAGCTTATATTAACGGTGATGCTGTTGACGATTATCGTGTATATTTACACGGTAATCGCGTTCAATTTCTTCAGGAAGTTTTATATTTCTGAAGAAGAGGATAATCCAGATAAAAAGTGCCATGATATGTTAACGGTAAGTGAGTTTTGTTGAAGTAAGGGTGGTTTTATTTATTGTGTTTTTTGTAGTGTTTCGTGTTCCATTTATATAAAGGCGTTAGAGCTGGTGGTGGTATTGGTGATGAAATCGGCCCCCCGGATGGGGATGACTATGAAGCATATCGTATCATGTTCGATATAACATTCTTCTTCTTCGTTATCGTTATTCTATTGGCCATCATCCAAGGTTTGATTATTGACGCGTTTGGTGAACTTCGTGATCAATTGGACAGTGTTAAAGAGAACATGGAATCGAATTGCTTTATTTGCGGAATCGGTAAAGATTATTTCGATAAAGTGCCGCATGGTTTCGATACGCATTGTCAACAAGAGCACAATTTAGCGAATTACATGTGAGTTGAATGTGTTTGACTGGTTTAAAATCGTGTACTTATGAGTGTTGTTTAGGTTCTTCTTGATGCATTTGATTAATAAACCGGATACGGAATACACGGGTCAAGAGACGTATGTGTGGAATATGTATCAACAACGCTGCTGGGACTTCTTCCCGGTGGGTGACTGCTTCAGGAAGCAGTACGAAGACGAGTTAGGTGGTGGGGGTGGGTAATTGACGTTAACCCACCCGGGCGTAATTGCAAATTTTTGTAACTTTCAATCTTGAATTTTTTTCACAGTTTTGCTCATTCAAAACTAAGAGTGTTATTTTATATATACTATTTGAGCGCAAATACGTAACTGGTACATCTCTAATACGTTGCAATATAACATATTTAAATGAAATTATTGGAATAAAAGAATTTATTTTATGTATTTAATGTGTTAGAAATGTACTAATGGTGTTTGTTCGAGTGTTATTGAGCACTTAATTATTGTAATATCAATGAAACTACGCAATAATTTGTAAATATTTCAGAATTGTGGCCTAAAAGTTGAAATATTTTGAGAACGTTGTGTTTTGCGTGTGGGGTGGTGTTTTTTATTTTTAAATGAATATGCTTCCATAATGTTTGCAAACGTATTTTATATAACATGATTCTGTGACGTTAAAGCCGTAAACGAAACAATTTTCGGAGGATAGTACAAAATGCGTACTTCTATATCATTGATTATTTATGATAATTATTACTGTAATAAATTAATATAGTGTGTACAGGTCCTTTTAGTCCAATCTATCAATCAATTGTTTTATTATTATTGTTATTATAGACATAATTATAATGATGGAATTCATTCGAATTAAAATAAAATTAATAATTAGTAATAATTTTGTGACTCGTTTTCTTAAAACTACACTTTTTACTCTCTTATATATTTATATCTACAGTATAACATCTATTTATAATCATTATCTATAAATATTATACGTTTAACTTTAATTTATATAAATAATATATGTTTTCCCATTGAAAACACAATTTTACATCTATTATAATGATATATAAGCAGTTTCTTTTACACAATCTCATTTCCTTATTATACAGTGCTCTCATTGGACAAACTCATATAACATGCAAATGTTTGACCAATTACAGATTTATTTGTCTATGTATACTAGATACGTAGCTTAACTAACATGTAGAGCCATCTAGCGAGGAAAACGCGAACTTACTCATTTAAGTACAATTTACATGGAGTAGTGCTGCGCTGTGATTGGTTTAAATTGATTAACATGGTGCTTTTTAACCAATCACAGTGCATGTTAATTTTCTTACGACTTATTCGGTACATATACACCTTTAATAATTAAATGAAATTTTAATTTCCAAGATCAAATACATCAAATATAACTGTTTATGTTTATTTGTATGTTGCGCATTCTCATTTATGTTTATCCATTTATTCCGAGGATCAGAAATCAAAAGAGATCGTTTTTATTCATTAACAAAATAAAATTCAAGACGCAGCTGAATAGTATGGTTTTTGCTACGTTTGCCCAACGTCATAAATGAATGAAAATGATCTCTTTTGATTCCTGATACCCGGATACAAAATCTCATTTTCGACGGTTTTGATTCGGAATTGATCAAATGCAGCGCAATTACGTAATTCCAAAATTATTTCTACGCTCTTTAGGGGTATTATTACAAACTGTAATATTGTTTATTGTTAATAAATATTTAAATTAAATGAAATATATTGGGTCCAACGAATCTTCGATCCCAACATCAAAGATCGTCGCGTATAATTCTTTATTTTTCGCATCCACTAGAAATAACGAGGCATGATCTGCGTCCACTAAACGTTGCGCGAAATTCATGATTTTTATCACTAACGTGTCCATGCTTACCATATCTTGGAAAATCGATCTGGAAAATTAAAAAAATACCCACTCCTTAAAAGGCTATATTATAATTACTATAACATTTTTACTTTCTTACGGAAAGTAATAATAACTCGATTTTTAACACAAATATATTTTGACCTTCCCTGAACTTAAACTATTTGTGGAATGAATACGTATAAGAAAGTTGTAAATATGTTTTTGGTTGGTTTAAAATTAAATTTAATATGAAAATTTGTGTTTAAATTGTTGGAAAATGTATAATAATAAAAAACATCTCCATGGAAATCACTTTGAAAAAGCACTTAAACTTTCGTGACGCGAATTTTATTTGGTGAGTAAATTTTTATTAAATCGCCTAAAATTGTATAAAATAATTGAGGATTATTTACAAAAATAATAATAAACACATAACAGTAAGTTTGCATGCATAAACATTCAATTTGAGCTCATTATAATCATTTAAAGACTCTTTAAAATATGATTCAGCTTTGGAATATACGTAAATGTGTATTTATTATTATTTCCAATTGCATCTAATTAATATTTTACTATTCTGTACATGTATTTTTCGTATAAATGCGTATAATTTGAAAGATATATTTAAAATATTAGTTTTAATTGTTGTCAAATTTCTAATAATAAAATACGTATCCATGGAAATCACTTTGAAAAATCGTTTAAATTTGCTTGACGCGAATTTTTTTTGGTGAGTATTTTCGATTAAAACACTTAAAATAGTAGAAGTTTATTTTTAAAAATAATTATAAACACTTTAAAGTGAGTTTGTATGCATAAATATTCTATTTTTGCGCATTAGAATCATTTAATGACTCTTTAGAATCTGATTTAGGTTTGGAATGTTTATAAATGTTTATTTATTATTATTTCCAGTCGCAAATAATTAATATTTTTGTATTTTGTAGGTGTATTTTTGGTATAAATGTTTATAATTAAAATATTAGTATTAAATTGAATGTGTGCCAAATTTATATTTTTATTAATTTTTTTTTTTTTTTTAGATTTTTTTCGTACTAACTACTTTTTTTATTATGGGTAATTTCTGCTTTTCATGTCGGAAGGAGGAGGTAAGTGATTATTTATATAAATGCGAGATCTACAATTAATTGAGTCGAATTTTAAAAATGTTTTTAAATGAATGATTGAGAAATCTAACATGTTAATTTGTTTTGCTTTAGGAAGAAGACCAGGAACCCATGTGGGTGCCCCACGAAGAAGAATGGGTTCCTGTTGAGACCTACGTCGCTGCACCGAAACCGGCCATCGGGGCAGCGATTGTAGGTTTCGAAGAACCTCCTATGGAACCAGCATCCGCCGTCGTTGAAGATACCACCACATCACCGCTCCGCGCCACCTGTGGTCCGGCACCGGCCGTCGGGCTCCAGGAGGCAGCCGCAGGGGAAACGTTAAATATTTTGGACATAAACATTGAACAAAATTGTGTTAGTGACAATTCAACGATTAAATTCTTATTAATTATGGACTACATATTAAATTTTCTAAATCAAGACAGTTATTTGATATGGCAACAAAATTCTTACGAGCTTATGTGTGATGACGTTTCCCCACAAATAAGGGAGATTTGCAGCTGCGCGGAGCGGATGGCAGAGGAACGGATGCTGGCCACCGACATCAAAATTAATAGTGAATCCAAAATTTAGTGATAAATTTTTAGTTTCCAAATTGTTTTTATTCGCATGGAACTATTGAACAATTTACCTAAATTCGTAGTGGATCATTTTTAGTTTTAGTAGTTTTAATAAATAATATTTATCGATCATTGAGTTTATTTTCTTTCATCGCAACTATTTTTGTATGTGAATTCAAAAAATGTATAATATATCATATACTCGAAATAAAACTTCATCAGCAAAAACCAATCGGTACAGCTTTTAGAATTTTTTCATTAAAATCGATAGCACTTTTGAAAATACCATTTTCTTGAGCGGAAGCCGAAAGGCCGAGCAAGAACATGGGTTTCTAAACAAAAAAAATTTCGGAATTACGTAACCGCTTTGCATTTGACCAATTTTGATTCAAAACCGTCGAAAATGAGATTTTGTATCCGGGTATCAGGAATCAAAAGAGATCGTTTTTATTCATTTATGAAGATGGGCAGACGTAGCAAAATCCATACTATTCAGCTGCGTCTTGATTTTATTTTGTTAATGAATAAAAACGATCTCTTTTGATTACTGATCCCCGGATACAAAATCTCATTTTCGTCGGTTTTCATCGAAATTACACAAATGCAGAGCGATTACGTAACTCCAAAATGATTTCTACGATCTTTAGAGATATTATTATAAACTTTAATATAGTTTATTGTTAATAAATATCTTATTTCAGGTACTAAACATTTTTATTTTAACAGATCACCCTGAAAGAAAATAAAATCGATCCCGCGGATGAGATGTCCTGGCAGCATTATTTGTATAGTCAGTTAGGGAGTAAGAAGAGCGCTCAAATCACTCAAACTAATGACAATAAAGGGAAGAATATTTTGGAGGAAACTGTTGAGCGAATTGTCGCCATGAGCAAAGTTTTATATGGATTACATATGGTAAATTTTTTTTATATATATATATATGCCTAATCCCATTAAATGGGGTGGCAGAAAACTTTTTTGTTAATACACATTCAGGTTTTAGTACTAATTAGTTACTTAAGCGTAAAAAAAACAATCGTTTTAATTTGTTATTTATGATTTATTTGTTATGTCGCGATACTTTAGATTGATCATCCCCAACAACAGAATAAAAGCGTGTATCGGTCTTGTGTAAACGGTCTGCAATGGCTTGTTTGAGAAGCAAACCGCTCTATAAAATCAGCAGGTGAGAAGAGCAGTGGTTTTATATATATATTAATAGTCAATCTATTTTTTTCATTTCCACTTATTTTCTGTCTGATAGTTTTGCAGTAATTCTTTTTATTGTGTGCAATAATCTTTTCCATTTTACTATTGTGGAGTTTTGCACACATAAGGTTAGTTGTTTTCTAGTACTAGGTACAATGACGTCACTGCTATTGTTTAGTAGTTATTGCTAATTGAACATACTGCGAAAATACATAAACGCTTTAGCCCTATAACTAGAAATGGCACACTTATCTCATTTCGCTTCTAATACCGCTTTTTACATATTTAGTGCCAAAAAAAAACTAATAAACCGCTAAATAGTACACGCATATTTATATATATTCACCCCACAAATCTATTATCGTATACCATATTGCAGACACCGCGCCATAAACATATTCGTGCGCACTTACCACGAAATGTGGCTGCAAGAAGAGAACATCGGTCAAGAAGTGATGATCGAAGACTTAACACAAAGCTTCGAAGACGCTGAATTGAAAAAAACAGACGAGGAAGAAGGCGAAAGCAAACCTGATCCCCTAACACAACTTGTAACAACGTTCTGTCGTGGTGCTATGACCGAACGGTCGGGTGCTTTACAAGAAGATCCTCTATACATGAGTTACGCTGAAATCGTCGCTAAATCCTGCGGGGAGGAAGAGGAGGAGGGGGAGGAGGAAGAAGGGGCTGAAGGGGAAGAAGGTGGAGCTTCAATCCATGTAAGATTTTTTTATATATGTTTATAATAAATTAATATATTAACAATTAACTAATAGATGACTATGGATAAGTTAATGGTATGTTACTAATATTAATTTGTGTTGTTTTTTGAGTATGTTTGAGCGTTTGAGTTACGTTTTGGTTGTGTTTAGGAACAAGAGATGGAAAAACAGAAGTTGTTGTTCCATCAAGCACGTTTAGCGAATCGGGGAGTGGCGGAAATGGTTCTTTTGCATATTTCGGCGTGTAAAGGTGTCCCGTCGGATATGGTGATGAAAACGTTACAATTGGGGATTTCTATTCTACGCGGTGGTAACTCTGATATACAAATGGGTATGTTGAATCATTTGAAGGAGAAGAAAGATGTTGGGTTCTTCACTAGTATCGCAGGGCTTATGAATCTGTGCACGGTACTGGATTTGGATGCGTTTGAGCGCAACACTAAAGCGGAAGGGCTTGGTGTTGGGTCTGAAGGTATATATTATGGACTATTTTAGTAGGATTAGGATTAGGACTGATTATTATTTTTTAGGTGCTGCTGGGGAGAAAAATATGCATGATGCGGAATTTACATGTGCTCTTTTCCGTTTTATACAACTTACTTGCGAAGGACACAACTTAGGTATTATTTATTATATTTTTTATGTACTTTATATAACATATACTTTTTTTTGGGGGTAGAGTGGCAGAATTACTTACGTACTCAAGCTGGTAATACAACTACAGTTAATGTAGTCATCTGTACTGTGGATTATTTGCTACGGTTGCAAGAATCTATTATGGATTTCTATTGGCACTATTCGAGTAAAGAGTTAATTGACCCAGCTGGTAAAGCGAATTTCTTCAAAGCCATTGGAGTTGCGAGTCAAGTGTTTAACACCTTAACTGAAGTCATCCAGGGTCCGTGTACGCAGAATCAACAAGCGTTGGCGCATTCCAGGTTGTGGGACGCCGTCGGCGGTTTTCTATTCTTGTTCTCACACATGCAAGATAAACTCTCGAGGAATTCTAGTCAAGTGGATCTATTAAAAGAGTTGTTAAACCTACAAAAAGACATGATTACTATGATGTTATCTATGTTGGAGGGAAATGTTGTTAATGGTACTATCGGGAAACAAATGGTGGATACTTTAGTGGAAAGCGCCTCTAACGTCGAATTGATATTAAAATACTTTGATATGTTCTTAAAACTTAAAGACCTTACTAGTTCTACAAGTTTCCAAGAAATCGACTCAAACAACGATGGGTGGGTGAACCCGAAGGACTTCAAAGAGAAAATGGAACAACAAAAATCATACACACCGTAAGTACCCCCCCCCCCCCCCTACCATAAATTACCGTAATATATGTTTTATGTGTTTAATATAATAGGGAAGAAATCAATTTCTTGTTGACATGTTGCGACACAAATCATGATGGGAAAATCGATTACATTTCATTTTGCGATCGTTTCCACGAACCAGCGAAAGAAATCGGGTTTAATTTAGCCGTTTTACTAACAAATCTATCCGAGCACATGCCCAACGAGCCGCGATTAGCACGCTTTTTAGAAACTGCTGGTTCTGTTTTGAACTACTTCGAGCCCTTTTTGGGGCGTATTGAAATCATGGGTGGTAGTAAGCGTATCGAACGTGTGTATTTCGAGATAAAAGAGTCTAATATCGAGCAGTGGGAAAAGCCGCAGATTAAAGAGTCGAAACGAGCGTTCTTTTACTCGATTGTGACGGAAGGTGGTGATAAGGAGAAGCTGGAAGCGTTTATTAATTTCTGTGAAGATGCTATCTTTGAAATGCAACACGCTAGTGGATTGATGGCGGTGGAAGAGACTGGGGGTGGTGGTAAGGCGCGGGAAGCTAGTTACTCATATATGACTGATGATGAAGAGCGGTAAGTTGTTTTTATTTTTATTAATTATTAATATAATTATTGGGTGGTTGTTAGCGCTGGGAAAGATCCGATACGCCGTACGATACAAGCCGTTAAAGATGGCGTTGCTTTTGGGTTTTCTATGCTAAGTCCATCGAATATAAAACAGAAAATCGGGGAAATGCAACAAATGTCTGTGCCGGAATTGATTACAGGCTTCTTCCGGATGATTTTCTACTCGTTTTACTATTCTGGTTATGGCGTTTCTTTGGTTTTAGGGTAAATCTACTCATACATTGTAATTTGCGTTCTTTTATATATATATATTTGTTGTAGTTATTTCGCGAATATTTTATTGTCTTTGATGCGTGGGTCACAAGTTGAAGAGCCTGTGGAGGAAATTAAAGAAGAGGAGAAGACACATTTCCGAGCTTTACCAGCATTACCACCCACTCCAGATGAAACGAACACTCAATTACAAGCGTTTGGTTTAGATATAACGAAAGAAGATAACGGCCAGTAAGTCAATGCAGAGTTAATAGCAATAAAAGACTATTCATAATTATTTGTAGGTTTAAAGTAGCTCCGCATGAATCACCGAATAGTAGTCCTCAAACATCTATTGAAGAAGGTGGGGAAAGTAGTCCTGAAGAAGGTGCAGAGCATGCCGAAGGCGAAGAATCTCCCATATCTCTTTCAGATCTATTAGGGTAATATATATTATTATAAATGTCTTAAAATACCAATTCGTGTTTATTGTAGGGGTGAAGCCGCGAAACGAGCAGCTCAAGAGAAAGTAGAAGCTCAACAAGCGCAACAAGCCGCTATGATGGCTGTTGAATCCGACCAGAAGAAAGAAACAGTCTCTGAACCATCCGCAGTGTCACAAATCGATTTCAACTCATACACCCAACGAATCGTATCGTATTTAGCTCGTAACTTCTACAACATGAAATACGTTGCGCTCGTATTCGCCTTTTGTATCAACTTCATGCTGCTCTTCTATAAGGTAACTCTAATCAAACAAAACCCTCGAATCACCCGTAAATAATTCGTGAAATAGGTATCAGTTATCGGTGAAGATGATGAAGACGCCAAGGACGATTTATCTGAGCTGTTGAACGGGTCTGGATCAGGCTCAGGAGCTGGATCAGGCGCTGGATCAGGGTCTGGTGGCGGGTCTGGGGAAGGTTCGGATGAAGAGGATCCGTTAGAGCTGGTACACGTGGATGAAGATTTCTTTTATATGGAACATGTGATGCGTTTAGCAGCTGCACTTCATAGTTTAGTGTCGTTAGCGATGTTGATTGCTTATTACCACCTGAAAGTACCGTTAGCGATCTTTAAACGCGAGAAAGAAATCGCTAGACGATTGGAGTTTGATGGTTTGTATATTGCGGAGCAACCAGAGGATGATGATATTAAATCGCATTGGGATAAACTTGTTATTTCTGCGAAGTGAGTCCGTTTTTTGCGCCCACAGTTTCGAATAATTAAAAATACTTTGTTTACCTTTTTAATAGATCATTTCCGGTGAATTATTGGGATAAATTCGTTAAGAAGAAAGTACGACAGAAGTTTAGCGAGACTTATGATTTCGACTCGATTAGCAGCTTGTTGGGGATGGAGAAGACTAGCTTCGCCGCTCAGGAATCCGAGGAAGGGAAAGGAATCATTTATTTGTTAGTAGTTCTTTTATATTTAAATACATTTATTTAAGCTTAATAACTAATTTAAACATGTTTATCTATTATATATATTGCTTTAGGAATTTTCTAACCAGGTAAATATATCTTAACACCCCTCCCCACCCCCGCGCCTTTAATTAACGTTTTTTAGGCAATAATTAAATTGTTCTATTTATTTAAACTATTATACATTATGTGTTCTTTTTTAGCATTTTAAATATTGATTGGCGTTACCAAGTGTGGAAGTCGGGTGTAACTATAACGGATAACGCGTTCTTGTATTCGTTATGGTATTTCATCTTCTCGGTTTTCGGTAATTTTAACAATTTCTTCTTCGCTGCCCATTTGCTGGATGTCGCCGTGGGTTTTAAGACGCTACGTACTATCTTACAGTCTGTAACACATAACGGAAAACAAGTAATGTTTCGGATTTTTGGAGACTGTTTAACTTATAGTAATTGTTGTTGTTTGTTTGTAGCTTATATTAACGGTGATGCTGTTGACGATTATCGTGTATATTTACACGGTAATCGCGTTCAATTTCTTCAGGAAGTTTTATATTTCTGAAGAAGAGGATAATCCAGATAAAAAGTGCCATGATATGTTAACGGTAAGTGAGTTTTGTTGAAGTAAGGGTGGTTTTATTTATTGTGTTTTTTGTAGTGTTTCGTGTTCCATTTATATAAAGGCGTTAGAGCTGGTGGTGGTATTGGTGATGAAATCGGCCCCCCGGATGGGGATGACTATGAAGCATATCGTATCATGTTCGATATAACATTCTTCTTCTTCGTTATCGTTATTCTATTGGCCATCATCCAAGGTTTGATTATTGACGCGTTTGGTGAACTTCGTGATCAATTGGACAGTGTTAAAGAGAACATGGAATCGAATTGCTTTATTTGCGGAATCGGTAAAGATTATTTCGATAAAGTGCCGCATGGTTTCGATACGCATTGTCAACAAGAGCACAATTTAGCGAATTACATGTGAGTTGAATGTGTTTGACTGGTTTAAAATCGTGTACTTATGAGTGTTGTTTAGGTTCTTCTTGATGCATTTGATTAATAAACCGGATACGGAATACACGGGTCAAGAGACGTATGTGTGGAATATGTATCAACAACGCTGCTGGGACTTCTTCCCGGTGGGTGACTGCTTCAGGAAGCAGTACGAAGACGAGTTAGGTGGTGGGGGTGGGTAATTGACGTTAACCCACCCGGGCGTAATTGCAAATTTTTGTAACTTTCAATCTTGAATTTTTTTCACAGTTTTGCTCATTCAAAACTAAGAGTGTTATTTTATATATACTATTTGAGCGCAAATACGTAACTGGTACATCTCTAATACGTTGCAATATAACATATTTAAATGAAATTATTGGAATAAAAGAATTTATTTTATGTATTTAATGTGTTAGAAATGTACTAATGGTGTTTGTTCGAGTGTTATTGAGCACTTAATTATTGTAATATCAATGAAACTACGCAATAATTTGTAAATATTTCAGAATTGTGGCCTAAAAGTTGAAATATTTTGAGAACGTTGTGTTTTGCGTGTGGGGTGGTGTTTTTTATTTTTAAATGAATATGCTTCCATAATGTTTGCAAACGTATTTTATATAACATGATTCTGTGACGTTAAAGCCGTAAACGAAACAATTTTCGGAGGATAGTACAAAATGCGTACTTCTATATCATTGATTATTTATGATAATTATTACTGTAATAAATTAATATAGTGTGTACAGGTCCTTTTAGTCCAATCTATCAATCAATTGTTTTATTATTATTGTTATTATAGACATAATTATAATGATGGAATTCATTCGAATTAAAATAAAATTAATAATTAGTAATAATTTTGTGACTCGTTTTCTTAAAACTACACTTTTTACTCTCTTATATATTTATATCTACAGTATAACATCTATTTATAATCATTATCTATAAATATTATACGTTTAACTTTAATTTATATAAATAATATATGTTTTCCCATTGAAAACACAATTTTACATCTATTATAATGATATATAAGCAGTTTCTTTTACACAATCTCATTTCCTTATTATACAGTGCTCTCATTGGACAAACTCATATAACATGCAAATGTTTGACCAATTACAGATTTATTTGTCTATGTATACTAGATACGTAGCTTAACTAACATGTAGAGCCATCTAGCGAGGAAAACGCGAACTTACTCATTTAAGTACAATTTACATGGAGTAGTGCTGCGCTGTGATTGGTTTAAATTGATTAACATGGTGCTTTTTAACCAATCACAGTGCATGTTAATTTTCTTACGACTTATTCGGTACATATACACCTTTAATAATTAAATGAAATTTTAATTTCCAAGATCAAATACATCAAATATAACTGTTTATGTTTATTTGTATGTTGCGCATTCTCATTTATGTTTATCCATTTATTCCGAGGATCAGAAATCAAAAGAGATCGTTTTTATTCATTAACAAAATAAAATTCAAGACGCAGCTGAATAGTATGGTTTTTGCTACGTTTGCCCAACGTCATAAATGAATGAAAATGATCTCTTTTGATTCCTGATCCTCGGATACAAAATCTCATTTTCGACGGTTTTGATTCGGAATTGATCAAATGCAGCGCAATTACGTAATTCCAAAATTATTTCTACGCTCTTTAGGGGTATTATTACAAACTGTAATATTGTTTATTGTTAATAAATATTTAAATTAAATGAAATATATTGGGTCCAACGAATCTTCGATCCCAACATCAAAGATCGTCGCGTATAATTCTTTATTTTTCGCATCCACTAGAAATAACGAGGCATGATCTGCGTCCACTAAACGTTGCGCGAAATTCATGATTTTTATCACTAACGTGTCCATGCTTACCATATCTTGGAAAATCGATCTGGAAAATTAAAAAAATACCCACTCCTTAAAAGGCTATATTATAATTACTATAACATTTTTACTTTCTTACGGAAAGTAATAATAACTCGATTTTTAACACAAATATATTTTGACCTTCCCTGAACTTAAACTATTTGTGGAATGAATACGTATAAGAAAGTTGTAAATATGTTTTTGGTTGGTTTAAAATTAAATTTAATATGAAAATTTGTGTTTAAATTGTTGGAAAATGTATAATAATAAAAAACATCTCCATGGAAATCACTTTGAAAAAGCACTTAAACTTTCGTGACGCGAATTTTATTTGGTGAGTAAATTTTTATTAAATCGCCTAAAATTGTATAAAATAATTGAGGATTATTTACAAAAATAATAATAAACACATAACAGTAAGTTTGCATGCATAAACATTCAATTTGAGCTCATTATAATCATTTAAAGACTCTTTAAAATATGATTCAGCTTTGGAATATACGTAAATGTGTATTTATTATTATTTCCAATTGCATCTAATTAATATTTTACTATTCTGTACATGTATTTTTCGTATAAATGCGTATAATTTGAAAGATATATTTAAAATATTAGTTTTAATTGTTGTCAAATTTCTAATAATAAAATACGTATCCATGGAAATCACTTTGAAAAATCGTTTAAATTTGCTTGACGCGAATTTTTTTTGGTGAGTATTTTCGATTAAAACACTTAAAATAGTAGAAGTTTATTTTTAAAAATAATTATAAACACTTTAAAGTGAGTTTGTATGCATAAATATTCTATTTTTGCGCATTAGAATCATTTAATGACTCTTTAGAATCTGATTTAGGTTTGGAATGTTTATAAATGTTTATTTATTATTATTTCCAGTCGCAAATAATTAATATTTTTGTATTTTGTAGGTGTATTTTTGGTATAAATGTTTATAATTAAAATATTAGTTTTAAATTGAATGTGTGCCAAATTTATATTTTTATTAATTTTTTTTTTTTTTTTAGATTTTTTTCGTACTAACTACTTTTTTTATTATGGGTAATTTCTGCTTTTCATGTCGGAAGGAGGAGGTAAGTGATTATTTATATAAATGCGAGATCTACAATTAATTGAGTCGACTTTTAAAAATGTTTTTAAATGAATGATTGAGAAATCTAACATGTTAATTTGTTTTGCTTTAGGAAGAAGACCAGGAACCCATGTGGGTGCCCCACGAAGAAGAATGGGTTCCTGTTGAGACCTACGTCGCTGCACCGAAACCGGCCATCGGGGCAGCGATTGTAGGTTTCGAAGAACCTCCTATGGAACCAGCATCCGCCGTCGTTGAAGATACCACCACATCACCGCTCCGCGCCACCTGTGGTCCGGCACCGGCCGTCGGGCTCCAGGAGGCAGCCGCAGGGGAAACGTTTAATGTTTTGGACATAAAAATCGAACAAAATTGTGTTAGTGACAATTCAACGACAAAATTCTTATTAATTATGGACTACATATTAAATTTTCTAAATCAAGACAGTTATTTGTTATGGCAACAAAATTCTTACGAGCTTATGTGTGATGACGTTTCCCCACAAATAAGGGAGATTTGCGGCTGCGCGGAGCGGATGGCAGAGGAACGGATGCTGGCCACCGACATCAAAATTAATAGTGAATCCAAAATTTAGTGATAAATTTTTAGTTTCCAAATTGTTTTTATTCGCATGGAACTATTGAACAATTTACCTAAATTCGTAGTGGATCATTTTTAGTTTTAGTAGTTTTAATAAATAATATTTATCGATCATTGAGTTTATTTTCTTTCATCGCAACTATTTTTGTATGTGAATGTGTGTTGATTCAAAAAATGTATAATATATCATATACTCGAAAAAAAACTTCATCAGCAAAAACCAATCGGTACAGCTTTTAGAATTTTTTCATTAAAATCGATAGCACTTTTGAAAATACCATTTTCTTGAGCGGAAGCCGAAAGGCCGAGCAAGAACATGGGTTTCTAAACAAAAAAAATTTCGGAATTACGTAACCGCTTTGCATTTGACCAATTTTGATTCAAAACCGTCGAAAATGAGATTTTGTATCCGGGTATCAGGAATCAAAAGAGATCGTTTTTATTCATTTATGAAGATGGGCAGACGTAGCAAAATCCATACTATTCAGCTGCGTCTTGATTTTATTTTGTTAATGAATAAAAACGATCTCTTTTGATTACTGATCCCCGGATACAAAATCTCATTTTCGTCGGTTTTCATCGAAATTACACAAATGCAGAGCGATTACGTAACTCCAAAATGATTTCTACGATCTTTAGAGATATTATTATAAACTTTAATATAGTTTATTGTTAATAAATATCTTATTTCAGGTACTAAACATTTTTATTTTAACAGATCACCCTGAAAGAAAATAAAATCGATCCCGCGGATGAGATGTCCTGGCAGCATTATTTGTATAGTCAGTTAGGGAGTAAGAAGAGCGCTCAAATCACTCAAACTAATGACAATAAAGGGAAGAATATTTTGGAGGAAACTGTTGAGCGAATTGTCGCCATGAGCAAAGTTTTATATGGATTACATATGGTAAATTTTTTTTATATATATATAACTTTTATTTCTCACAATACAAGGTTAACAAAAAATGATATCTTGTATAATTTTATTGTACGTGTTTATTATGTTGTTTAAACAGAACAAGAACTGAACAGAATACGTGACTTATATCTAATATTCGGAACATTTATAGGTTTCGTAACTTCCACTTGTCACGTGACAATAAACATGTGTTGTCGGACAAGACAAAGAAATCAAATCATCAGCTAATAATGCAACATGTAATATGCTTATAATGCACCAATATAACTCCTCCCTTATTAAGTGATGATTTAAGTTCTTTTTACAATATTGCCGAGTTTCTGACATCTTCCAAAATTATATCGGTATTAATCTTATTTTTCTTAATTTTCAAATATTTAACTCTTACTTTATATATTATTACAATGATTAAAATTACAATTATAATTACTATCATTGCAGAGTTAGTTACACTATGTTCTCCGTTAGTAGTTATTTCTTTTATCTTTGGGATTTCAGGTATGATTATATTTTGTTTATGAATAGTGTTGATTTCAAAAGATCTATTAACAATTTTGTCATTTCTGATTTCAAAATTCATGTTTTCAAAAATGATTTCTCTAGCATTATTCATTGTTGGGACTAAATTATAATTATCTATCGTACAATCATTCCCGACAATAAATTTGTATATTCCTATAATTCTCTTTTTAATATAATAACGTGTACAATTTATTTCCAAATTTCTTGTTTTACTACTAGCGATGTAAGCTATGTTTGAATTTTCAATTTTGAATAAGGCAAATATTTCATTTATTTTATGATATTCGCATTGTTCATTATTTTGATAGTTTATTAATTGTTTATAACATTCATTGACTTCTATAAAGTTTGTTTTACAATAATTATTATTATTAATCATTTTACAATCATAGACGTAATACAATTTATTATTATGTTTCATAATTAATTCTTTTTCTTTATTTAGCAAATACATCTGATTTTCAACTAACGTTGGTATAGGTGTTGTTTGTATTAATACGTAATTTTGATTTTCGAATAGTGGTATTTCTAGAAGATATTTTATTTGATCTTGTTCAATTTTACAATGACTGGTTATTTGGATATTTAAATCCCAAAAATTTAAATTTATATTAAATTCAGATATTAAATGTTTTAATTCATTTATATTTATTATGGAACTATGTAGTTTTCCTATATTACAAAAAGTAAGGCTGGTCTCTATTTCATCTATCATTTCGAGAATATTAATTAACATGAAAACAATCTGATTTATAATATCTTTTATCCTAAATAAGTTTTCGTAAGTCATTTGATTTTGTAACATCCCATCTAACTGCATTATTCTGGACCTTATTAAATTTTCGTTATGAAATAGATTTTCGATTTGTTTATTAAATTTATTAATCATTTCCTTATTCAATTTAATATTTTCTATATTTTGTTCTTGTAATAATTTCGTAGTCGTATTCTTCGAGTTTAATACGCCATCTCATTAATTTCGAATTGGGGTCTTTTAGATTCATAAGCCAAACTAGTGGACGGTGGTCTGTTACGATTTTGAATCTCACTCCATAAACATATGGTCTAAAATATTTACATGCCCAAACTATTCCCAATAGTTCCTTTTCTGTTGTGGAATAATTTATCTCATGCTCGTTTAATGTTCTAGACGCGTATGCTACTGGTAGGTCTTTTCCTTTTACATTTTGGCTTAATACGGCTCCTATGGCGTAATTGCTAGCGTCAGTGGTTATAGTGAAGGTCTTTGTAAAATCAGGATATTGGAGAATAGGTGAATTTATTAATTGCAATTTTGAATTTTCGAAACTTTCAATATATTGTTTATTATTAGTATCTACTTTGTTTCCCTTTTTTAAATAGTTTGTTAAAGGTTTAGTTAGTTTGGCGAAATTCGGAATAAATTTTCTATAATAGCCAATAAGTCCTAGAAATTGTTTGATCTCCTTTTGAGTTTTAGGGATGGGAAAGGATTTTACTGCTTCGATTTTTGAAGGGTTAGGTTTTACTCCTTCCTGTGAAATAATATGACCCAAATAAGCAACTTCTTTCCTTAAAAACTCACTTTTATCTAGCTGTATTTTTAAATTATGCAATTTTAATGTTTTAAATACTTTTCTGATATTTCCAATATGCTCTTGTAAACTTGTTCCTAAAATAATAATATCGTCTAAATATACTAAGCAAATTTTATTTAAATGTTCCCTTAAAGCATAATTCATCAGTCGCTGAAAGGTTGCGGGTGCATTCTTTAGGCCAAAGGGCATTCGTGTGAATTCGAAATGTCCTTTATCGGTGTTGAAGGCGGTTTTACTAATAGAATCAGGATGCATCTGGATTTGGTGGAAACCGGATGCTAAGTCGAGAGTTGTATAATATATATTTTTTCCTAATTTATCAAGCACTTCTGTTATGTTGGGTATCGGGAATTTGTCGTCTACTGTTTTTTGATTTAGTTTTCTATAATCGATGACCATTCGAAATTTCTTTTTACCGCTTGCATCTAATTTTTTAGGCACCATCCACACTGGGGACGACCAAGGTGAATAGGATGGTTGGATTATTTTGTCATCTAAAAGTTTGGCTATTTGGTTATTAATCTCGTTTTTATAAATCTCGGGGTGCCGGTAACTTTTTGTGTATATAGGGGTTTCGTCTGTAGTCGTGATTTTATGTTGTATTACACTTGTGTGTGTTAAGGGTTCTTTTTCTTTTGGGAAAATCATTTGGTATTCACAGATTACTTTAAACAGCTCTTTTTCCTCTTCTTCGTTTAAATGATCACTTCTAATATAAATTTCATTTAATTCGCTGTTGAAACAATTAGTATTATGGGCGTTAAAATATTCGAAGTTACATTCTTTATTGTTTAATATTGCCTTCTTATTCTTTAAATCAATAGACATGCCTAATATTTCTAGAGTGTTAATACCCAATAATAAATTAAAGTTTTTATGGAAATTATTAATATAACATTTAATCGGATTTTTATTAACATTGATTATAACATATGAATCTCCGGAAGATTTGCCACTAGCTGTTTTAAAAGTGAAGTTTTCTTTAAAAATTTTAAACCTATTGTTTTTTTTGTTTTCTGATTCCACAAAATTCTTGTTTATTAGATTAATAGTGCTGCCTGTGTCTAAAAGTATAATATAATCTTTAATTCTGATAAAGGGTAATTTTGAATTACAGTTTATATTCATCAATTCTCCTGTTGTGTTATTTCGTCTAAGTCTAAAAAAGAGTTTTCGTCAGTGGTGTTTTCTGATTCGTCAATGTCTTCGACATTTTCGTGCAAAGGTAAATTATTATCATCTTCGTTTGTGTTAAGTTCTTCTACAATGTAATTTGGTGTGGTTGTGCCGAATTGTCTATTTTGTCTCATAAAGTAACTGTTAGGTTGATTGGAACTAGTTGTCATTCTGGATTGGGTTGACATGGGTGTTGGTGGTTTTTGTCTTTGGTTATTAATAATATTTTGACGTGGGGCGAATCTTTTGGGTTGGTTACTAGTAAAATTCCTGTAGATTGGTCCGGTAGGGAAGTTTGTATTTGCTAATGGAAATTTCGTAGGAGGAATATTCGGTAAAGGGCGGATTTTATTTTCTGAATATTGCATATATTGAAAATCATTTAATAATAATTTTTCAATATCACTAATAGTTTGCGGATTTCGTGTAGCCAAGTTATTTCGCATAGGGTCTCTCAATGAACTAATGAAATGAGTTACTATTAAAGACTCGTTAAATTTTTTTAATTCGTTTGCAACATTATTGTCATAGGTTGTGATAATTTTAGTTTTGAATAATTCAAATTTATCTTTTATATTATTTAATAAGTTCTTTGCATTTTTCGGAGAATTACAATCTCTTAAAATATCTAGAATAATAGTAGTAGGTTTTTGATCATTTTGGAAACAGCTTAATAAATGGGTTTTTAGGTTTAGCCAATTTTCAAATTTATAATTACGCAATTCCTCGGCGGCTTTATCCGTTATTTTACTTTTTATGTGAAATAATGCACATTTTTTTTGTAAATCCGTTATTCCGACTGTAGAATTTAATATGTCTACTATTTCGTCGCAGGTTATAATAAAAGAAGCTAAAAGTTTTGGGTTTCCATTAAAATTTGGAATACCGTCCAACAAAAATTTAATTTCAGATGTATTTGCCATACTTGTAGTATTACAATTTGAAATATTTGAGTCCTGCTCGATTTCGAGTATTGATTCAAATAAGGTTGATAAATTTAATGCCAGGTTGGCTTTTTTTTTTTTTATGCTAATCTATTTGTTATTTAAAATTCACTCCTATGTCGGGAGTTCGAAGTGTTAGCCGAATCGCACTTCTCTAGTAAACTAAATAATATGTTAGTTTTATAGTAATGCTTACAGTAATATTGTTAGAAGAATGTTGGCTATTGCAATCTTCATTTATGCGGCGGAGACTTCGGGCACTCGGTTTGCGGGCTCTGTGAAGTTGCTGGTGCTTAGCTTTGCGGGTTCCCTGCGTGTAACAAGACGGCTGCGGCTGTAGTGCTGCAGGTTCCCGGATCCTGGACGTATCTGTTTTCTTGACGTTGGATTTAACCCTGGTATCGAGTTAAACGATTCTGCGGGTGTAGATTCTTCCTTGATCTTCCGAATGAACGATTAAAATCGACCGAGTACGTTAATAACGAATTGACGCTTTTTTAAATTTATTTAATAGCGTTTCGAACGTCACTCTTTTCGGAGATCCTACCGACTGCGCCACTTTTATTTCTCACAATACAAGGTTAACAAAAAATGATATCTTGTATAATTTTATTGTACGTGTTTATTATGTTGTTTAAACAGAACAAGAACTGAACAGAATACGTGACTTATATCTAATATTCGGAACATTTATAGGTTTCGTAACTTCCACTTGTCACGTGACAATAAACATGTGTTGTCGGACAAGACAAAGAAATCAAATCATCAGCTAATAATGCAACATGTAATATGCTTATAATGCACCAATATAACTTATATATGCCTAATCCCATTAAATGGGGTGGCAGAAAACTTTTTTGTTAATACACATTCAGGTTTTAGTACTAATTAGTTACTTAAGCGTAAAAAAAACAATCGTTTTAATTTGTTATTTATGATTTATTTGTTATGTCGCGATACTTTAGATTGATCATCCCCAACAACAGAATAAAAGCGTGTATCGGTCTTGTGTAAACGGTCTGCAATGGCTTGTTTGAGAAGCAAACCGCTCTATAAAATCAGCAGGTGAGAAGAGCAGTGGTTTTATATATATATATTAATAGTCAATCTATTTTTTTCATTTCCACTTATTTTCTGTCTGATAGTTTTGCAGTAATTCTTTTTATTGTGTGCAATAATCTTTTCCATTTTACTATTGTGGAGTTTTGCACACATAAGGTTAGTTGTTTTCTAGTACTAGGTACAATGACGTCACTGCTATTGTTTAGTAGTTATTGCTAATTGAACATACTGCGAAAATACATAAACGCTTTAGCCCTATAACTAGAAATGGCACACTTATCTCATTTCGCTTCTAATACCGCTTTTTACATATTTAGTGCCAAAAAAAAACTAATAAACCGCTAAATAGTACACGCATATTTATATATATTCACCCCACAAATCTATTATCGTATACCATATTGCAGACACCGCGCCATAAACATATTCGTGCGCACTTACCACGAAATGTGGCTGCAAGAAGAGAACATCGGTCAAGAAGTGATGATCGAAGACTTAACACAAAGCTTCGAAGACGCTGAATTGAAAAAAACAGACGAGGAAGAAGGCGAAAGCAAACCTGATCCCCTAACACAACTTGTAACAACGTTCTGTCGTGGTGCTATGACCGAACGGTCGGGTGCTTTACAAGAAGATCCTCTATACATGAGTTACGCTGAAATCGTCGCTAAATCCTGCGGGGAGGAAGAGGAGGAGGGGGAGGAGGAAGAAGGGGCTGAAGGGGAAGAAGGTGGAGCTTCAATCCATGTAAGATTTTTTTATATATGTTTATAATAAATTAATATATTAACAATTAACTAATAGATGACTATGGATAAGTTAATGGTATGTTACTAATATTAATTTGTGTTGTTTTTTGAGTATGTTTGAGCGTTTGAGTTACGTTTTGGTTGTGTTTAGGAACAAGAGATGGAAAAACAGAAGTTGTTGTTCCATCAAGCACGTTTAGCGAATCGGGGAGTGGCGGAAATGGTTCTTTTGCATATTTCGGCGTGTAAAGGTGTCCCGTCGGATATGGTGATGAAAACGTTACAATTGGGGATTTCTATTCTACGCGGTGGTAACTCTGATATACAAATGGGTATGTTGAATCATTTGAAGGAGAAGAAAGATGTTGGGTTCTTCACTAGTATCGCAGGGCTTATGAATCTGTGCACGGTACTGGATTTGGATGCGTTTGAGCGCAACACTAAAGCGGAAGGGCTTGGTGTTGGGTCTGAAGGTATATATTATGGACTATTTTAGTAGGATTAGGACTGATTATTATTTTTTAGGTGCTGCTGGGGAGAAAAATATGCATGATGCGGAATTTACATGTGCTCTTTTCCGTTTTATACAACTTACTTGCGAAGGACACAACTTAGGTATTATTTATTATATTTTTTATGTACTTTATATAACATATACTTTTTTTTGGGGGTAGAGTGGCAGAATTACTTACGTACTCAAGCTGGTAATACAACTACAGTTAATGTAGTCATCTGTACTGTGGATTATTTGCTACGGTTGCAAGAATCTATTATGGATTTCTATTGGCACTATTCGAGTAAAGAGTTAATTGACCCAGCTGGTAAAGCGAATTTCTTCAAAGCCATTGGAGTTGCGAGTCAAGTGTTTAACACCTTAACTGAAGTCATCCAGGGTCCGTGTACGCAGAATCAACAAGCGTTGGCGCATTCCAGGTTGTGGGACGCCGTCGGCGGTTTTCTATTCTTGTTCTCACACATGCAAGATAAACTCTCGAGGAATTCTAGTCAAGTGGATCTATTAAAAGAGTTGTTAAACCTACAAAAAGACATGATTACTATGATGTTATCTATGTTGGAGGGAAATGTTGTTAATGGTACTATCGGGAAACAAATGGTGGATACTTTAGTGGAAAGCGCCTCTAACGTCGAATTGATATTAAAATACTTTGATATGTTCTTAAAACTTAAAGACCTTACTAGTTCTACAAGTTTCCAAGAAATCGACTCAAACAACGATGGGTGGGTGAACCCGAAGGACTTCAAAGAGAAAATGGAACAACAAAAATCATACACACCGTAAGTACCCCCCCCCCCCCCCCCTACCATAAATTACCGTAATATATGTTTTATGTGTTTAATATAATAGGGAAGAAATCAATTTCTTGTTGACATGTTGCGACACAAATCATGATGGGAAAATCGATTACATTTCATTTTGCGATCGTTTCCACGAACCAGCGAAAGAAATCGGGTTTAATTTAGCCGTTTTACTAACAAATCTATCCGAGCACATGCCCAACGAGCCGCGATTAGCACGCTTTTTAGAAACTGCTGGTTCTGTTTTGAACTACTTCGAGCCCTTTTTGGGGCGTATTGAAATCATGGGTGGTAGTAAGCGTATCGAACGTGTGTATTTCGAGATAAAAGAGTCTAATATCGAGCAGTGGGAAAAGCCGCAGATTAAAGAGTCGAAACGAGCGTTCTTTTACTCGATTGTGACGGAAGGTGGTGATAAGGAGAAGCTGGAAGCGTTTATTAATTTCTGTGAAGATGCTATCTTTGAAATGCAACACGCTAGTGGATTGATGGCGGTGGAAGAGACTGGGGGTGGTGGTAAGGCGCGGGAAGCTAGTTACTCATATATGACTGATGATGAAGAGCGGTAAGTTGTTTTTATTTTTATTAATTATTAATATAATTATTGGGTGGTTGTTAGCGCTGGGAAAGATCCGATACGCCGTACGATACAAGCCGTTAAAGATGGCGTTGCTTTTGGGTTTTCTATGCTAAGTCCATCGAATATAAAACAGAAAATCGGGGAAATGCAACAAATGTCTGTGCCGGAATTGATTACAGGCTTCTTCCGGATGATTTTCTACTCGTTTTACTATTCTGGTTATGGCGTTTCTTTGGTTTTAGGGTAAATCTACTCATACATTGTAATTTGCGTTCTTTTATATATATATATTTGTTGTAGTTATTTCGCGAATATTTTATTGTCTTTGATGCGTGGGTCACAAGTTGAAGAGCCTGTGGAGGAAATTAAAGAAGAGGAGAAGACACATTTCCGAGCTTTACCAGCATTACCACCCACTCCAGATGAAACGAACACTCAATTACAAGCGTTTGGTTTAGATATAACGAAAGAAGATAACGGCCAGTAAGTCAATGCAGAGTTAATAGCAATAAAAGACTATTCATAATTATTTGTAGGTTTAAAGTAGCTCCGCATGAATCACCGAATAGTAGTCCTCAAACATCTATTGAAGAAGGTGGGGAAAGTAGTCCTGAAGAAGGTGCAGAGCATGCCGAAGGCGAAGAATCTCCCATATCTCTTTCAGATCTATTAGGGTAATATATATTATTATAAATGTCTTAAAATACCAATTCGTGTTTATTGTAGGGGTGAAGCCGCGAAACGAGCAGCTCAAGAGAAAGTAGAAGCTCAACAAGCGCAACAAGCCGCTATGATGGCTGTTGAATCCGACCAGAAGAAAGAAACAGTCTCTGAACCATCCGCAGTGTCACAAATCGATTTCAACTCATACACCCAACGAATCGTATCGTATTTAGCTCGTAACTTCTACAACATGAAATACGTTGCGCTCGTATTCGCCTTTTGTATCAACTTCATGCTGCTCTTCTATAAGGTAACTCTAATCAAACAAAACCCTCGAATCACCCGTAAATAATTCGTGAAATAGGTATCAGTTATCGGTGAAGATGATGAAGACGCCAAGGACGATTTATCTGAGCTGTTGAACGGGTCTGGATCAGGCTCAGGAGCTGGATCAGGCGCTGGATCAGGGTCTGGTGGCGGGTCTGGGGAAGGTTCGGATGAAGAGGATCCGTTAGAGCTGGTACACGTGGATGAAGATTTCTTTTATATGGAACATGTGATGCGTTTAGCAGCTGCACTTCATAGTTTAGTGTCGTTAGCGATGTTGATTGCTTATTACCACCTGAAAGTACCGTTAGCGATCTTTAAACGCGAGAAAGAAATCGCTAGACGATTGGAGTTTGATGGTTTGTATATTGCGGAGCAACCAGAGGATGATGATATTAAATCGCATTGGGATAAACTTGTTATTTCTGCGAAGTGAGTCCGTTTTTTGCGCCCACAGTTTCGAATAATTAAAAATACTTTGTTTACCTTTTTAATAGATCATTTCCGGTGAATTATTGGGATAAATTCGTTAAGAAGAAAGTACGACAGAAGTTTAGCGAGACTTATGATTTCGACTCGATTAGCAGCTTGTTGGGGATGGAGAAGACTAGCTTCGCCGCTCAGGAATCCGAGGAAGGGAAAGGAATCATTTATTTGTTAGTAGTTCTTTTATATTTAAATACATTTATTTAAGCTTAATAACTAATTTAAACATGTTTATCTATTATATATATTGCTTTAGGAATTTTCTAACCAGGTAAATATATCTTAACACCCCTCCCCACCCCCGCGCCTTTAATTAACGTTTTTTAGGCAATAATTAAATTGTTCTATTTATTTAAACTATTATACATTATGTGTTCTTTTTTAGCATTTTAAATATTGATTGGCGTTACCAAGTGTGGAAGTCGGGTGTAACTATAACGGATAACGCGTTCTTGTATTCGTTATGGTATTTCATCTTCTCGGTTTTCGGTAATTTTAACAATTTCTTCTTCGCTGCCCATTTGCTGGATGTCGCCGTGGGTTTTAAGACGCTACGTACTATCTTACAGTCTGTAACACATAACGGAAAACAAGTAATGTTTCGGATTTTTGGAGACTGTTTAACTTATAGTAATTGTTGTTGTTTGTTTGTAGCTTATATTAACGGTGATGCTGTTGACGATTATCGTGTATATTTACACGGTAATCGCGTTCAATTTCTTCAGGAAGTTTTATATTTCTGAAGAAGAGGATAATCCAGATAAAAAGTGCCATGATATGTTAACGGTAAGTGAGTTTTGTTGAAGTAAGGGTGGTTTTATTTATTGTGTTTTTTGTAGTGTTTCGTGTTCCATTTATATAAAGGCGTTAGAGCTGGTGGTGGTATTGGTGATGAAATCGGCCCCCCGGATGGGGATGACTATGAAGCATATCGTATCATGTTCGATATAACATTCTTCTTCTTCGTTATCGTTATTCTATTGGCCATCATCCAAGGTTTGATTATTGACGCGTTTGGTGAACTTCGTGATCAATTGGACAGTGTTAAAGAGAACATGGAATCGAATTGCTTTATTTGCGGAATCGGTAAAGATTATTTCGATAAAGTGCCGCATGGTTTCGATACGCATTGTCAACAAGAGCACAATTTAGCGAATTACATGTGAGTTGAATGTGTTTGACTGGTTTAAAATCGTGTACTTATGAGTGTTGTTTAGGTTCTTCTTGATGCATTTGATTAATAAACCGGATACGGAATACACGGGTCAAGAGACGTATGTGTGGAATATGTATCAACAACGCTGCTGGGACTTCTTCCCGGTGGGTGACTGCTTCAGGAAGCAGTACGAAGACGAGTTAGGTGGTGGGGGTGGGTAATTGACGTTAACCCACCCGGGCGTAATTGCAAATTTTTGTAACTTTCAATCTTGAATTTTTTTCACAGTTTTGCTCATTCAAAACTAAGAGTGTTATTTTATATATACTATTTGAGCGCAAATACGTAACTGGTACATCTCTAATACGTTGCAATATAACATATTTAAATTAAATTATTGGAATAAAAGAATTTATTTTATGTATTTAATGTGTTAGAAATGTACTAATGGTGTTTGTTCGAGTGTTATTGAGCACTTAATTATTGTAATATCAATGAAACTACGCAATAATTTGTAAATATTTCAGAATTGTGGCCTAAAAGTTGAAATATTTTGAGAACGTTGTGTTTTGCGTGTGGGGTGGTGTTTTTTATTTTTAAATGAATATGCTTCCATAATGTTTGCAAACGTATTTTATATAACATGTTTCTGTGACGTTAAAGCCGTAAACGAAACAATTTTCGGAGGATAGTACAAAATGCGTACTTCTATATCATTGATTATTTATGATAATTATTACTGTAATAAATTAATATAGTGTGTACAGGTCCTTTTAGTCCAATCTATCAATCAATTGTTTTATTATTATTGTTATTATAGACATAATTATAATGATGGAATTCATTCGAATTAAAATAAAATTAATAATTAGTAATAATTTTGTGACTCGTTTTCTTAAAACTACACTTTTTACTCTCTTATATATTTATATCTACAGTATAACATCTATTTATAATCATTATCTATAAATATTATACGTTTAACTTTAATTTATATAAATAATATATGTTTTCCCATTGAAAACACAATTTTACATCTATTATAATGATATATAAGCAGTTTCTTTTACACAATCTCATTTCCTTATTATACAGTGCTCTCATTGGTCAAACTCATATAACATGCAAATGTTTGACCAATTACAGATTTATTTGTCTATGTATACTAGATACGTAGCTTAACTAACATGTAGAGCCATCTAGCGAGGAAAACGCGAACTTACTCATTTAAGTACAATTTACATGGAGTAGTGCTGCGCTGTGATTGGTTTAAATTGATTAACATGGTGCTTTTTAACCAATCACAGTGCATGTTAATTTTCTTACGACTTATTCGGTACATATACACCTTTAATAATTAAATGAAATTTTAATTTCCAAGATCAAATACATCAAATATAACTGTTTATGTTTATTTGTATGTTGCGCATTCTCATTTATGTTTATCCATTTATTCCGAGGATCAGAAATCAAAAGAGATCGTTTTTATTCATTAACAAAATAAAATTCAAGACGCAGCTGAATAGTATGGTTTTTGCTACGTTTGCCCAACGTCATAAATGAATGAAAATGATCTCTTTTGATTCCTGATACCCGGATACAAAATCTCATTTTCGACGGTTTTGATTCGGAATTGATCAAATGCAGCGCAATTACGTAATTCCAAAATTATTTCTACGCTCTTTAGGGGTATTATTACAAACTGTAATATTGTTTATTGTTAATAAATATTTAAATTAAATGAAATATATTGGGTCCAACGAATCTTCGATCCCAACATCAAAGATCGTCGCGTATAATTCTTTATTTTTCGCATCCACTAGAAATAACGAGGCATGATCTGCGTCCACTAAACGTTGCGCGAAATTCATGATTTTTATCACTAACGTGTCCATGCTTACCATATCTTGGAAAATCGATCTGGAAAATTAAAAAAATACCCACTCCTTAAAAGGCTATATTATAATTACTATAACATTTTTACTTTCTTACGGAAAGTAATAATAACTCGATTTTTAACACAAATATATTTTGACCTTCCCTGAACTTAAACTATTTGTGGAATGAATACGTATAAGAAAGTTGTAAATATGTTTTTGGTTGGTTTAAAATTAAATTTAATATGAAAATTTGTGTTTAAATTGTTGGAAAATGTATAATAATAAAAAACATCTCCATGGAAATCACTTTGAAAAAGCACTTAAACTTTCGTGACGCGAATTTTATTTGGTGAGTAAATTTTTATTAAATCGCCTAAAATTGTATAAAATAATTGAGGATTATTTACAAAAATAATAATAAACACATAACAGTAAGTTTGCATGCATAAACATTCAATTTGAGCTCATTATAATCATTTAAAGACTCTTTAAAATATGATTCAGCTTTGGAATATACGTAAATGTGTATTTATTATTATTTCCAATTGCATCTAATTAATATTTTACTATTCTGTACATGTATTTTTCGTATAAATGCGTATAATTTGAAAGATATATTTAACATATTAGTTTTAATTGTTGTCAAATTTCTAATAATAAAATACGTATCCATGGAAATCACTTTGAAAAATCGTTTAAATTTGCTTGACGCGAATTTTTTTTGGTGAGTATTTTCGATTAAAACACTTAAAATAGTAGAAGTTTATTTTTAAAAATAATTATAAACACTTTAAAGTGAGTTTGTATGCATAAATATTCTATTTTTGCGCATTAGAATCATTTAATGACTCTTTAGAATCTGATTTAGGTTTGGAATGTTTATAAATGTTTATTTATTATTATTTCCAGTCGCAAATAATTAATATTTTTGTATTTTGTAGGTGTATTTTTGGTATAAATGTTTATAATTAAAATATTAGTTTTAAATTGAATGTGTGCCAAATTTATATTTTTATTAATTTTTTTTTTTTTTTTAGATTATTTTCGTACTAACTACTTTTTTTATTATGGGTAATTTCTGCTTTTCATGTCGGAAGGAGGAGGTAAGTGATTATTTATATAAATGCGAGATCTACAATTAATTGAGTCGACTTTTAAAAATGTTTTTAAATGAATGATTGAGAAATCTAACATGTTAATTTGTTTTGCTTTAGGAAGAAGACCAGGAACCCATGTGGGTGCCCCACGAAGAAGAATGGGTTCCTGTTGAGACCTACGTCGCTGCACCGAAACCGGCCATCGGGGCAGCGATTGTAGGTTTCGAAGAACCTCCTATGGAACCAGCATCCGCCGTCGTTGAAGATACCACCACATCACCGCTCCGCGCCACCTGTGGTCCGGCACCGGCCGTCGGGCTCCAGGAGGCAGCCGCAGGGGAAACGTTTAATGTTTTGGACATAAAAATCGAACAAAATTGTGTTAGTGACAATTCAACGACAAAATTCTTATTAATTATGGACTACATATTAAATTTTCTAAATCAAGACAGTTATTTGTTATGGCAACAAAATTCTTACGAGCTTATGTGTGATGACGTTTCCCCACAAATAAGGGAGATTTGCGGCTGCGCGGAGCGGATGGCAGAGGAACGGATGCTGGCCACCGACATCAAAATTAATAGTGAATCCAAAATTTAGTGATAAATTTTTAGTTTCCAAATTGTTTTTATTCGCATGGAACTATTGAACAATTTACCTAAATTCGTAGTGGATCATTTTTAGTTTTAGTAGTTTTAATAAATAATATTTATCGATCATTGAGTTTATTTTCTTTCATCGCAACTATTTTTGTATGTGAATTCAAAAAATGTATAATATATCATATACTCGAAAAAAAACTTCATCAGCAAAAACCAATCGGTACAGCTTTTAGAATTTTTTCATTAAAATCGATAGCACTTTTGAAAATACCATTTTCTTGAGCGGAAGCCGAAAGGCCGAGCAAGAACATGGGTTTCTAAACAAAAAAAATTTCGGAATTACGTAACCGCTTTGCATTTGACCAATTTTGATTCAAAACCGTCGAAAATGAGATTTTGTATCCGGGTATCAGGAATCAAAAGAGATCGTTTTTATTCATTTATGAAGATGGGCAGACGTAGCAAAATCCATACTATTCAGCTGCGTCTTGATTTTATTTTGTTAATGAATAAAAACGATCTCTTTTGATTACTGATCCCCGGATACAAAATCTCATTTTCGTCGGTTTTCATCGAAATTACACAAATGCAGAGCGATTACGTAACTCCAAAATGATTTCTACGATCTTTAGAGATATTATTATAAACTTTAATATAGTTTATTGTTAATAAATATCTTATTTCAGGTACTAAACATTTTTATTTTAACAGATCACCCTGAAAGAAAATAAAATCGATCCCGCGGATGAGATGTCCTGGCAGCATTATTTGTATAGTCAGTTAGGGAGTAAGAAGAGCGCTCAAATCACTCAAACTAATGACGATAAAGGGAAGAATATTTTGGAGGAAACTGTTGAGCGAATTGTCGCCATGAGCAAAGTTTTATATGGATTACATATGGTAAATTTTTTTTATATATATATATATATATGCCTAATCCCATTAAATGGGGTGGCAGAAAACTTTTTTGTTAATACACATTCAGGTTTTAGTACTAATTAGTTACTTAAGCGTAAAAAAAACAATCGTTTTAATTTGTTATTTATGATTTATTTGTTATGTCGCGATACTTTAGATTGATCATCCCCAACAACAGAATAAAAGCGTGTATCGGTCTTGTGTAAACGGTCTGCAATGGCTTGTTTGAGAAGCAAACCGCTCTATAAAATCAGCAGGTGAGAAGAGCAGTGGTTTTATATATATATATTAATAGTCAATCTATTTTTTTCATTTCCACTTATTTTCTGTCTGATAGTTTTGCAGTAATTCTTTTTATTGTGTGCAATAATCTTTTCCATTTTACTATTGTGGAGTTTTGCACACATAAGGTTAGTTGTTTTCTAGTACTAGGTACAATGACGTCACTGCTATTGTTTAGTAGTTATTGCTAATTGAACATACTGCGAAAATACATAAACGCTTTAGCCCTATAACTAGAAATGGCACACTTATCTCATTTCGCTTCTAATACCGCTTTTTACATATTTAGTGCCAAAAAAAAACTAATAAACCGCTAAATAGTACACGCATATTTATATATATTCACCCCACAAATCTATTATCGTATACCATATTGCAGACACCGCGCCATAAACATATTCGTGCGCACTTACCACGAAATGTGGCTGCAAGAAGAGAACATCGGTCAAGAAGTGATGATCGAAGACTTAACACAAAGCTTCGAAGACGCTGAATTGAAAAAAACAGACGAGGAAGAAGGCGAAAGCAAACCTGATCCCCTAACACAACTTGTAACAACGTTCTGTCGTGGTGCTATGACCGAACGGTCGGGTGCTTTACAAGAAGATCCTCTATACATGAGTTACGCTGAAATCGTCGCTAAATCCTGCGGGGAGGAAGAGGAGGAGGGGGAGGAGGAAGAAGGGGCTGAAGGGGAAGAAGGTGGAGCTTCAATCCATGTAAGATTTTTTTATATATGTTTATAATAAATTAATATATTAACAATTAACTAATAGATGACTATGGATAAGTTAATGGTATGTTACTAATATTAATTTGTGTTGTTTTTTGAGTATGTTTGAGCGTTTGAGTTACGTTTTGGTTGTGTTTAGGAACAAGAGATGGAAAAACAGAAGTTGTTGTTCCATCAAGCACGTTTAGCGAATCGGGGAGTGGCGGAAATGGTTCTTTTGCATATTTCGGCGTGTAAAGGTGTCCCGTCGGATATGGTGATGAAAACGTTACAATTGGGGATTTCTATTCTACGCGGTGGTAACTCTGATATACAAATGGGTATGTTGAATCATTTGAAGGAGAAGAAAGATGTTGGGTTCTTCACTAGTATCGCAGGGCTTATGAATCTGTGCACGGTACTGGATTTGGATGCGTTTGAGCGCAACACTAAAGCGGAAGGGCTTGGTGTTGGGTCTGAAGGTATATATTATGGACTATTTTAGTAGGATTAGGACTGATTATTATTTTTTAGGTGCTGCTGGGGAGAAAAATATGCATGATGCGGAATTTACATGTGCTCTTTTCCGTTTTATACAACTTACTTGCGAAGGACACAACTTAGGTATTATTTATTATATTTTTTATGTACTTTATATAACATATACTTTTTTTTGGGGGTAGAGTGGCAGAATTACTTACGTACTCAAGCTGGTAATACAACTACAGTTAATGTAGTTATCTGTACTGTGGATTATTTGCTACGGTTGCAAGAATCTATTATGGATTTCTATTGGCACTATTCGAGTAAAGAGTTAATTGACCCAGCTGGTAAAGCGAATTTCTTCAAAGCCATTGGAGTTGCGAGTCAAGTGTTTAACACCTTAACTGAAGTCATCCAGGGTCCGTGTACGCAGAATCAACAAGCGTTGGCGCATTCCAGGTTGTGGGACGCCGTCGGCGGTTTTCTATTCTTGTTCTCACACATGCAAGATAAACTCTCGAGGAATTCTAGTCAAGTGGATCTATTAAAAGAGTTGTTAAACCTACAAAAAGACATGATTACTATGATGTTATCTATGTTGGAGGGAAATGTTGTTAATGGTACTATCGGGAAACAAATGGTGGATACTTTAGTGGAAAGCGCCTCTAACGTCGAATTGATATTAAAATACTTTGATATGTTCTTAAAACTTAAAGACCTTACTAGTTCTACAAGTTTCCAAGAAATCGACTCAAACAACGATGGGTGGGTGAACCCGAAGGACTTCAAAGAGAAAATGGAACAACAAAAATCATACACACCGTAAGTACCCCCCCCCCCTACCATAAATTACCGTAATATATGTTTTATGTGTTTAATATAATAGGGAAGAAATCAATTTCTTGTTGACATGTTGCGACACAAATCATGATGGGAAAATCGATTACATTTCATTTTGCGATCGTTTCCACGAACCAGCGAAAGAAATCGGGTTTAATTTAGCCGTTTTACTAACAAATCTATCCGAGCACATGCCCAACGAGCCGCGATTAGCACGCTTTTTAGAAACTGCTGGTTCTGTTTTGAACTACTTCGAGCCCTTTTTGGGGCGTATTGAAATCATGGGTGGTAGTAAGCGTATCGAACGTGTGTATTTCGAGATAAAAGAGTCTAATATCGAGCAGTGGGAAAAGCCGCAGATTAAAGAGTCGAAACGAGCGTTCTTTTACTCGATTGTGACGGAAGGTGGTGATAAGGAGAAGCTGGAAGCGTTTATTAATTTCTGTGAAGATGCTATCTTTGAAATGCAACACGCTAGTGGGTTGATGGCGGTGGAAGAGACTGGGGGTGGTGGTAAGGCGCGGGAAGCTAGTTACTCATATATGACTGATGATGAAGAGCGGTAAGTTGTTTTTATTTTTATTAATTATTAATATAATTATTGGGTGGTTGTTAGCGCTGGGAAAGATCCGATACGCCGTACGATACAAGCCGTTAAAGATGGCGTTGCTTTTGGGTTTTCTATGCTAAGTCCATCGAATATAAAACAGAAAATCGGGGAAATGCAACAAATGTCTGTGCCGGAATTGATTACAGGCTTCTTCCGGATGATTTTCTACTCGTTTTACTATTCTGGTTATGGCGTTTCTTTGGTTTTAGGGTAAATCTACTCATACATTGTAATTTGCGTTCTTTTATATATATATATTTGTTGTAGTTATTTCGCGAATATTTTATTGTCTTTGATGCGTGGGTCACAAGTTGAAGAGCCTGTGGAGGAAATTAAAGAAGAGGAGAAGACACATTTCCGAGCTTTACCAGCATTACCACCCACTCCAGATGAAACGAACACTCAATTACAAGCGTTTGGTTTAGATATAACGAAAGAAGATAACGGCCAGTAAGTCAATGCAGAGTTAATAGCAATAAAAGACTATTCATAATTATTTGTAGGTTTAAAGTAGCTCCGCATGAATCACCGAATAGTAGTCCTCAAACATCTATTGAAGAAGGTGGGGAAAGTAGTCCTGAAGAAGGTGCAGAGCATGCCGAAGGCGAAGAATCTCCCATATCTCTTTCAGATCTATTAGGGTAATATATATTATTATAAATGTCTTAAAATACCAATTCGTGTTTATTGTAGGGGTGAAGCCGCGAAACGAGCAGCTCAAGAGAAAGTAGAAGCTCAACAAGCGCAACAAGCCGCTATGATGGCTGTTGAATCCGACCAGAAGAAAGAAACAGTCTCTGAACCATCCGCAGTGTCACAAATCGATTTCAACTCATACACCCAACGAATCGTATCGTATTTAGCTCGTAACTTCTACAACATGAAATACGTTGCGCTCGTATTCGCCTTTTGTATCAACTTCATGCTGCTCTTCTATAAGGTAACTCTAATCAAACAAAACCCTCGAATCACCCGTAAATAATTCGTGAAATAGGTATCAGTTATCGGTGAAGATGATGAAGACGCCAAGGACGATTTATCTGAGCTGTTGAACGGGTCTGGATCAGGCTCAGGAGCTGGATCAGGCGCTGGATCAGGGTCTGGTGGCGGGTCTGGGGAAGGTTCGGATGAAGAGGATCCGTTAGAGCTGGTACACGTGGATGAAGATTTCTTTTATATGGAACATGTGATGCGTTTAGCAGCTGCACTTCATAGTTTAGTGTCGTTAGCGATGTTGATTGCTTATTACCACCTGAAAGTACCGTTAGCGATCTTTAAACGCGAGAAAGAAATCGCTAGACGATTGGAGTTTGATGGTTTGTATATTGCGGAGCAACCAGAGGATGATGATATTAAATCGCATTGGGATAAACTTGTTATTTCTGCGAAGTGAGTCCGTTTTTTGCGCCCACAGTTTCGAATAATTAAAAATACTTTGTTTACCTTTTTAATAGATCATTTCCGGTGAATTATTGGGATAAATTCGTTAAGAAGAAAGTACGACAGAAGTTTAGCGAGACTTATGATTTCGACTCGATTAGCAGCTTGTTGGGGATGGAGAAGACTAGCTTCGCCGCTCAGGAATCCGAGGAAGGGAAAGGAATCATTTATTTGTTAGTAGTTCTTTTATATTTAAATACATTTATTTAAGCTTAATAACTAATTTAAACATGTTTATCTATTATATATATTGCTTTAGGAATTTTCTAACCAGGTAAATATATCTTAACACCCCTCCCCACCCCCGCGCCTTTAATTAACGTTTTTTAGGCAATAATTAAATTGTTCTATTTATTTAAACTATTATACATTATGTGTTCTTTTTTAGCATTTTAAATATTGATTGGCGTTACCAAGTGTGGAAGTCGGGTGTAACTATAACGGATAACGCGTTCTTGTATTCGTTATGGTATTTCATCTTCTCGGTTTTCGGTAATTTTAACAATTTCTTCTTCGCTGCCCATTTGCTGGATGTCGCCGTGGGTTTTAAGACGCTACGTACTATCTTACAGTCTGTAACACATAACGGAAAACAAGTAATGTTTCGGATTTTTGGAGACTGTTTAACTTATAGTAATTGTTGTTGTTTGTTTGTAGCTTATATTAACGGTGATGCTGTTGACGATTATCGTGTATATTTACACGGTAATCGCGTTCAATTTCTTCAGGAAGTTTTATATTTCTGAAGAAGAGGATAATCCAGATAAAAAGTGCCATGATATGTTAACGGTAAGTGAGTTTTGTTGAAGTAAGGGTGGTTTTATTTATTGTGTTTTTTGTAGTGTTTCGTGTTCCATTTATATAAAGGCGTTAGAGCTGGTGGTGGTATTGGTGATGAAATCGGCCCCCCGGATGGGGATGACTATGAAGCATATCGTATCATGTTCGATATAACATTCTTCTTCTTCGTTATCGTTATTCTATTGGCCATCATCCAAGGTTTGATTATTGACGCGTTTGGTGAACTTCGTGATCAATTGGACAGTGTTAAAGAGAACATGGAATCGAATTGCTTTATTTGCGGAATCGGTAAAGATTATTTCGATAAAGTGCCGCATGGTTTCGATACGCATTGTCAACAAGAGCACAATTTAGCGAATTACATGTGAGTTGAATGTGTTTGACTGGTTTAAAATCGTGTACTTATGAGTGTTGTTTAGGTTCTTCTTGATGCATTTGATTAATAAACCGGATACGGAATACACGGGTCAAGAGACGTATGTGTGGAATATGTATCAACAACGCTGCTGGGACTTCTTCCCGGTGGGTGACTGCTTCAGGAAGCAGTACGAAGACGAGTTAGGTGGTGGGGGTGGGTAATTGACGTTAACCCACCCGGGCGTAATTGCAAATTTTTGTAACTTTCAATCTTGAATTTTTTTCACAGTTTTGCTCATTCAAAACTAAGAGTGTTATTTTATATATACTATTTGAGCGCAAATACGTAACTGGTACATCTCTAATACGTTGCAATATAACATATTTAAATGAAATTATTGGAATAAAAGAATTTATTTTATGTATTTAATGTGTTAGAAATGTACTAATGGTGTTTGTTCGAGTGTTATTGAGCACTTAATTATTGTAATATCAATGAAACTACGCAATAATTTGTAAATATTTCAGAATTGTGGCCTAAAAGTTGAAATATTTTGAGAACGTTGTGTTTTGCGTGTGGGGTGGTGTTTTTTATTTTTAAATGAATATGCTTCCATAATGTTTGCAAACGTATTTTATATAACATGATTCTGTGACGTTAAAGCCGTAAACGAAACAATTTTCGGAGGATAGTACAAAATGCGTACTTCTATATCATTGATTATTTATGATAATTATTACTGTAATAAATTAATATAGTGTGTACAGGTCCTTTTAGTCCAATCTATCAATCAATTGTTTTATTATTATTGTTATTATAGACATAATTATAATGATGGAATTCATTCGAATTAAAATAAAATTAATAATTAGTAATAATTTTGTGACTCGTTTTCTTAAAACTACACTTTTTACTCTCTTATATATTTATATCTACAGTATAACATCTATTTATAATCATTATCTATAAATATTATACGTTTAACTTTAATTTATATAAATAATATATGTTTTCCCATTGAAAACACAATTTTACATCTATTATAATGATATATAAGCAGTTTCTTTTACACAATCTCATTTCCTTATTATACAGTGCTCTCATTGGACAAACTCATATAACATGCAAATGTTTGACCAATTACAGATTTATTTGTCTATGTATACTAGATACGTAGCTTAACTAACATGTAGAGCCATCTAGCGAGGAAAACGCGAACTTACTCATTTAAGTACAATTTACATGGAGTAGTGCTGCGCTGTGATTGGTTTAAATTGATTAACATGGTGCTTTTTAACCAATCACAGTGCATGTTAATTTTCTTACGACTTATTCGGTACATATACACCTTTAATAATTAAATGAAATTTTAATTTCCAAGATCAAATACATCAAATATAACTGTTTATGTTTATTTGTATGTTGCGCATTCTCATTTATGTTTATCCATTTATTCCGAGGATCAGAAATCAAAAGAGATCGTTTTTATTCATTAACAAAATAAAATTCAAGACGCAGCTGAATAGTATGGTTTTTGCTACGTTTGCCCAACGTCATAAATGAATGAAAATGATCTCTTTTGATTCCTGATACCCGGATACAAAATCTCATTTTCGACGGTTTTGATTCGGAATTGATCAAATGCAGCGCAATTACGTAATTCCAAAATTATTTCTACGCTCTTTAGGGGTATTATTACAAACTGTAATATTGTTTATTGTTAATAAATATTTAAATTAAATGAAATATATTGGGTCCAACGAATCTTCGATCCCAACATCAAAGATCGTCGCGTATAATTCTTTATTTTTCGCATCCACTAGAAATAACGAGGCATGATCTGCGTCCACTAAACGTTGCGCGAAATTCATGATTTTTATCACTAACGTGTCCATGCTTACCATATCTTGGAAAATCGATCTGGAAAATTAAAAAAATACCCACTCCTTAAAAGGCTATATTATAATTACTATAACATTTTTACTTTCTTACGGAAAGTAATAATAACTCGATTTTTAACACAAATATATTTTGACCTTCCCTGAACTTAAACTATTTGTGGAATGAATACGTATAAGAAAGTTGTAAATATGTTTTTGGTTGGTTTAAAATTAAATTTAATATGAAAATTTGTGTTTAAATTGTTGGAAAATGTATAATAATAAAAAACATCTCCATGGAAATCACTTTGAAAAAGCACTTAAACTTTCGTGACGCGAATTTTATTTGGTGAGTAAATTTTTATTAAATCGCCTAAAATTGTATAAAATAATTGAGGATTATTTACAAAAATAATAATAAACACATAACAGTAAGTTTGCATGCATAAACATTCAATTTGAGCTCATTATAATCATTTAAAGACTCTTTAAAATATGATTCAGCTTTGGAATATACATAAATGTGTATTTATTATTATTTCCAATTGCATCTAATTAATATTTTACTATTCTGTACATGTATTTTTCGTATAAATGCGTATAATTTGAAAGATATATTTAAAATATTAGTTTTAATTGTTGTCAAATTTCTAATAATAAAATACGTATCCATGGAAATCACTTTGAAAAATCGTTTAAATTTGCTTGACGCGAATTTTTTTTGGTGAGTATTTTCGATTAAAACACTTAAAATAGTAGAAGATTATTTTTAAAAATAATTATAAACACTTTAATGTGAGTTTGTATGCATAAATATTCTATTTTTGCGCATTAGAATCATTTAATGACTCTTTAGAATCTGATTTAGGTTTGGAATGTTTATAAATGTTTATTTATTATTATTTCCAGTCGCAAATAATTAATATTTTTGTATTTTGTAGGTGTATTTTTGGTATAAATGTTTATAATTAAAATATTAGTTTTAAATTGAATGTGTGCCAAATTTATATTTTTATTAATTTTTTTTTTTTTTTAGATTTTTTTCGTACTAACTACTTTTTTTATTATGGGTAATTTCTGCTTTTCATGTCGGAAGGAGGAGGTAAGTGATTATTTATATAAATGCGAGATCTACAATTAATTGAGTCGACTTTTAAAAATGTTTTTAAATGAATGATTGAGAAATCTAACATGTTAATTTGTTTTGCTTTAGGAAGAAGACCAGGAACCCATGTGGGTGCCCCACGAAGAAGAATGGGTTCCTGTTGAGACCTACGTCGCTGCACCGAAACCGGCCATCGGGGCAGCGATTGTAGGTTTCGAAGAACCTCCTATGGAACCAGCATCCGCCGTCGTTGAAGATACCACCACATCACCGCTCCGCGCCACCTGTGGTCCGGCACCGGCCGTCGGGCTCCAGGAGGCAGCCGCAGGGGAAACGTTTAATGTTTTGGACATAAAAATCGAACAAAATTGTGTTAGTGACAATTCAACGACAAAATTCTTATTAATTATGGACTACATATTAAATTTTCTAAATCAAGACAGTTATTTGTTATGGCAACAAAATTCTTACGAGCTTATGTGTGATGACGTTTCCCCACAAATAAGGGAGATTTGCAGCTGCGCGGAGCGGATGGCAGAGGAACGGATGCTGGCCACCGACATCAAAATTAATAGTGAATCCAAAATTTAGTGATAAATTTTTAGTTTCCAAATTGTTTTTATTCGCATGGAACTATTGAACAATTTACCTAAATTCGTAGTGGATCATTTTTAGTTTTAGTAGTTTTAATAAATAATATTTATCGATCATTGAGTTTATTTTCTTTCATCGCAACTATTTTTGTATGTGAATTCAAAAAATGTATAATATATCATATACTCGAAAAAAAAACTTTATCAGCAAAAACCAATCGGTATCATGGGATACAGCTTTTAGAATTTTTTCATTAAAATCGATAGCACTTTTGAAAATCCCATTTTCTTGAGCGGAAGCCGAAAGGCCGAGCAAAAACATGGGTTTCTAAACAAAACAAAATTCGGAATTACGTAACCGCTTTGCATTTGACCAATTTTGATTCAAAACCGTCGAAAATGAGATTTTGTATCCGGGTATCAGGAATCAAAAGAGATCGTTTTTATTCATTTATGAAGATGGGCAGACGTAGCAAAATCCATACTATTCAGCTGCGTCTTGAATTTTATTTTGTTAATGAATAAAAACGATCTCTTTTGATTACTGATCCCCGGATACAAAATCTCATTTTCGTCGGTTTTCATCGAAATTGCACAAATGCAGAGCGATTACGTAACTCCAAAATGATTTCTACGATCTTTAGAGATATTATTATAAACTTTAATATAGTTTATTGTTAATAAATATCTTATTTCAGGTACTAAACATTTTTATTTTAACAGATCACCCTGAAAGAAAATAAAGTGCTCTTAAGGCGATGTTCCAATTTTTTTTTTTTTTAAATCGATTTTTATTTTGTTCTATAATTTTATACAAAAATATTTCAAAAATATATAAAAAAAATTTTAAGGTAAATTTCGAAACCGTTCCCAAGATATTTACATTTCCATAAGTAGTAACCGGGTAATAAATACACTAAAATTAAACTTTAAACACGTTTTTCTCGAAACTACATTTTAAAAAACGGTGTGCGCTCTAGCTCAAAAAATAATTAAGCTATTGACTCAAATCTATTTTTATTTTATTAATTAACTTATAATGCAGAACGCAAACCGACATTTTGACATAAATATACATTTGTTCCCTTTTTATTCAATCCCAAAGGTCCAATTTTGTGTACAAAACATAGAACTTTTCTTAAACTCACTCTATTTACTAGGTTTTTCTTAATTTTTAACTTTTAATTGGTTTACGGGGGAGGTAATTTTGTTCTTAATAAAATCCTGTTAGATTTTTTTGTTTTCGACATCCTGGACTTGTGTTATCGTGCACACCGCAAAACGCCTCATCTCCGCGGTCTCTACTTTGTCACCTCCTATTTAAGTAATTATGTATAAAAATAAAATATATAATTTTTTTTTGTATACTGCATGAGTTACTTAATATTGTAAAATAAAATTTAATTTTCTATCTAATAAAATGAGAAAAAAATTATAATTTATTTGTCCAAAAAATTGGAACATCGCCTTAAGAGCACAATTTTAATTTATTACTTTATAAGGCAAGTAAAAAATGCAAGTATATTTTATAATATTTTTATTTAAAACTTAGTAATATTAGTACAAAAATCATTGCTACAAGCACAATTATTTACAATTTTAAGTCTAATAATTAAATAACGTACAATAAATGAACAATTGTTCATACATACAAATCAATTTACAAATATATAACAATATTACTATAAACTTTAATACTGTCTATATATATTTAACAACTACTTGTTTATTAATAAATATTTATATATAAATAGTTTTATTGATCCCAAAATAATCCCTAATCAATACATTCTACAAACAATATTAATATGCATCAATCAAATAAAACATTTACTAACAATAAACAATAATAATGTTTATAATAATACCTAAAAAAGGGAAATAATTTAGTTATTACGTCACCATTTTGGATAAAATGCCTTTAGAGCAATTATTGCCGTTTATATTGTTTATCCATATTATATTTAATATATAAAATAATCGATAGTATTCAAATTCCCTACTGCAATATACAGCTCAAACTCGGTTATAACGACTGCAATTGGACGGTTATTGCGCCTATTAAATATGTAATAACAATAAATGTACCCCAAACATCAACAAAGCTCGGTTGTATATGATTTAAAATGAATTATATAAAAAGCTTACATTTAAATGAGATGTATTAAAATCCTAACCTAAATATGTTTGCGCATGTGATACTTTAAGTGGTGTTGCAATTTAAACGAGCAATCGCAAACAGTACACGAATATGGTTTCTCTCCAGTATGCGTGCGCATATGGATCTTTAAATGGTGTTGGTGTTTAAACGCACTATCGCAAACCATGCACGAGTACGGTTTGACAACAGTGTGCGTACGCATGTGTTTCGTTAAATAGTCCTTTTTCGCGAACGAACCGTCGCACACGGTGCACGGAAACGGTTTCTCAGCGGTGTGAGTGCGCAAGTGCACTTTTAAGTGGTGCTCGTGTTTGAACGCTGCATCGCACACGGTGCACGGGTATTGTTTGACGCTGGCGTGTTTGCGCATGTGTTTATTCAAGTAGTCCTTTTTGGCGAATGAGTGATCGCAAACGGTGCACTGGTAGGGTTTCTCGCCGCTGTGGATTCGCATGTGGTCGATTAGGTTGTAGTTGCGTTTGAATGAGCTGTCGCATATTGTGCATGAGTAGGGGCGGTCGGTGGGTTTTTCTATGTGGGTGGGTTCGTGGGTTTGTGAATGGTGGTCTAGTTGCAGATTTGAGTTAAAACTCAATTGGCAAATATTACATTTGTAAGCTAAATATAAAACATATACGAATTATAGGATTAATTGATTATTAAATTTTATGTTGTGGTATACCGCATTTGGTGAATTTTGTTCCTTGGTGTTCGTTTTCGTGTTTACGTAAATTGGAATATTTTTTAAAGCACTTGCCGCAATCTTTGCACGCGAATAATTTAGTTGAGTCTTGGTCGTGAGCGTCTAAGTGCTCTTTTAGTATTTTTAACTAAAAACAATAATTGTTATCATGTATAAATAAATAAAAGGTCGTCCTAACACACCTGGTCAAAGATACGGAAGCATACAGGGCACTTGTGGCTCTCATTTTTAGGAACACCGTCTTCTAAGTCTATTGTTTTACCTTTATTACATACAAAATTATAAATATTTTGAAACAACGAGAATTTATCTAAAAACTAACCAGAAATGGTTTAAAAACTAGTACTAATTTAGTAACTAACCAGAATTAATTTATTAACTAACCAGAATTTATTTAAAAACTAACCAGAATTTATTTACAAACGAAACAGAATCAATTTAAAAACTAACCATAAATGATTTAAAAACTAGATTTAATTTATAAACTAACCAGAATTTATTCAAAAACTAACTAGATTTAATTTAAAAACCAAGCAGAATTAATTTAATAACTAACAAGAATTAATTTAAAAACTAACCATAAATGATTGAAAAACTAGATTTAATTTAAAAACTAACCAGAATTTATTTAAAAACTAACTAGATTTAATTTAAAAACTAAGCAGAATTAATTTAATAACTAACAAGAATTAATTTAAAAACTAACCATAAATGATTGAAAAACTGGATTTAATTTAAAAACTAACCAGAATTTATTTAAAAACTAACTAGATTTAATTTAAAAACTAAGCAGAATTAATTTAATAACTAACAAGAATTAATTAAAAAAATTAACCATAAATGATTGAAAAACTAGATTTAATTTAAAAACTAACCAGAATTTATTTAAAAACTTCTAGATTTAATTTAAAAGTAACCAGAATTAATTTAATAACTAACAAGAATTAATTAAAAAAATTAACCATAAATGATTGAAAAACTAGATTTAATTTAAAAACTAACCAGAATTTATTTAAAAACTAACCAGAATTTATTCAAAAAAAACCTTACTAGTTTTAATTTAGAAACTAACCAGTATTTATTTAAAAACTAACCACAATTTAAAACTAACCAATATTAATTTATTCACTAACCAGAATTTATTTAAAAACGAACCAGAATTTATTTAAAAACTAACCTCAAATAATTCCAAAACCAATTTATTTTATAAACCCACCAGAATTTATTAACTAACTGGATTTAATTTAAAAACTAACCAGAATTTATATAAAAACTAACTAGTTAATATAAAAACTAACCAAAATTAAATTAAAACAAACCAGAATTAATTTAAAAACTAACCAAATTTAATCTAAAAAAATAACCAAAATTTATTTAAAAACTAACTAGAATTAATATATAAACTAACCAGAATTTAAGACTAACCAATATTAACTTTAAAACGAACCAGGATTGATTTAAAAACTAACCATAAATGATTCAAAAACTAATTTATTTTATAAACCCAAAAGAATTTATTAACAAACTAGATTTAATTTAAAAACTAACTAGCATTTATTTAAAAAAGAACCAGAATTAATTTAAAAACTAATCATAACTGATTGAAAAACTATATTTAATTTATAAACTAACCCGAATTTATTGGAAAAACGAAACAGAATTATGTAAAAACTAACTAGAATTAATGTAAAAACTAACTAGAATTAATTTAAAAACTAACCAGACACATTATCCTGCAGCTGTAACTCTTCTGCTTCATCGCTGGGTTCGTCCTTCATAACAATCTCGCAATTAGGTGAAATAACAAATATTTTATTATCGTTAGTCGAGCATAAATTATTCGTTAAATACGAGTGTAAAATCATATCAGATTCCTCGCACTGTTTCCGGAATTTATACACCGCCAACAATTGACTTTTACAACTAGTGCATATACTTTGGGGCATATTCGTGAAGTCTGCCTAAAATATCGGTAAAACAAAATAAAAGATAATTAAACGTAAACGAATTTCGACTTAACCTACTTGCAAAGTACAGCAATCTAGTAATATATCTTCTAAAGTAATACCATAAGACGTGTTTTCGTTTAACAAACACATATTTGGGCTTAAAGATGATAAACATGTACGACAAAATATTTTTATCGTATTTTCCGAGCTCATTTTCGTGAAAATCGTGAAAATAAACAAACTTTGACGTATTCACTATCAACGCTGTACCAAGGCCACTAATATTTAAAATCCTGTGACGCAACTTCACTTAAACAAAATTCAAATCACTTTTAATTCAATTCAAATAAAACAAATAACTTTTGACGACTTTTACTTTAATAAAATATTATTTACTTTAAATAAAAATGAATTTAAACATTATGTATAAATATAACTTTTAAAACTTCCGCTCCGTCCTTACTACGTATTAATAATAGTATGATTATCTAATTAGCGCAAGTAATAAGCATATATATATATATACTCATTATATATAATATTAATATTATCATATATATCCCTAATAAATAACTAATCTACCAATATAAAAACTGGATAAAACAGTTCAAAATAGTGAATATTCCATGCAGAATTGTAAAACATACATAGAAATGACAGTTACATTCGATCCGCCATCTTAGAAACGAACATTTCTTATAAATTACTAAAAGTGTATATGTACTAAATAACTAATAAGAAAATTAACATGTACTGTGATTGGTTAAAAAACACCATGTTAATCAATTTACACCAATCAGAACACAGTACTATCCAGTGTAAATAGCTCATAAAAGTGTTGGTTCGTGCTTTACCTACTAGGTGGCTCTACATGTTCGTTAAGCTATGTTTCTAGTACATAAAGTAAAGAAAATCTGTCATTGGTTAAACATTGGTATGTTATATGAGTTTAACCAATGAGAACACGGAATTATAAGAGAATGAGGTTGTGTAAAAGAGGCTGGGTATATATTATTATAATAGATGTTAAAGCGCGTTTTTAATAGGGAATCATATATTATTTATATAAATTAATGTTAAATATGTAATATTTAAACGAAAACTACTCAAAAATTAAATTGTCAATAAATCTAAATAGGCTTATTAAAACAGTTTATTCACAAAACAAACCACAAAAGACAGTTTTAAATGTAATATATATTATTTTACTATTCTATTAAGTTTTTAAACAACTATATTGAATTATATTTAATAATAAACACCATACATAGTATAGGCTTTATAAATAAACTATTTTGAAGAAACGTAGTCAATTTATTCCTATTTATATCAATAAATAAATTACTATAGGCTATTATTAATAATAAATGTCTACGCCGTTTTATGTTCGCGTTCTTTATGCTTCTTCATCACTTCAGACTTATAAAACCCTCTCCCACAAACCGGGCAAGTAAACGGCCGCTCGCCAGTGTGCGTTCGCATATGCGCGGTTAAATTCGCATTCAACGCGAACGACTTATCACACAACGCGCACATATACGGCCGTTCGCCCGTGTGCGTCAACATATGCCGCGTAAGATGCGGCTTTTGCACAAACGATTTATCACAAAGTGTGCACGCGAACGGTTTCTCACCCGTATGTTTCAATATATGCACCTTCAAACTCGGCTTTTGCGCAAACGACAAATCACACATGGTACACGCATACGGTTTCTCACCCGTATGTATACGCATATGCGTAGTCAAATCACTATTCAACGCGAACGCCTTATGGCACACGGAACACGGATACGGCCGTTCACCCGTGTGCGTGCGCATGTGTCGCGTTAAATGCGACTTTTGCCCGAATATACTCCCACACTCAGTGCACGAATATGATTTCTCACCCGTGTGCGTTTGCATATGTATTTTCCAGCTGATTTTCTCATCGAATGAGTTCTCGCAAAAATTACACAAATACGGTTTGTTATCATCGGTGTGCGTGCGCATGTGACGCACTAGTGCGTTCCGTTGATTGAAACTACACTGGCAAACGGTGCACGAGAATCGTTTATCGCAAGTGTGTTCGCGCAAATGAAACGTCAAGTCGCTTTGCGACGCACACGCTTTATTACACACCGTGCACACGTTCTCAACATGCGTTAACATATGCCGCTTTAAGCTTGCGCTTTGCCGGAACGATCTACCGCACACGTGACACGATTTAATTGCGTGTAGGTGCTTTAATTCGTTCGGTTTGCGAAACGAACGCTCGCAAACCGAACCAGATAATTCCGGGTGATTAGTCAAATGGACATTTAGGTTATATTGTTTATCGAATGAGGTAGTGTATTGGGTTGAGTATGGTTTGGTGTGCGCGCGCATATGCGCGCGCAATTGTGAACGTTGTTTGAAAGAGCTTGTACAAATCGTGCATAAATAAGTGCGTTTGGCACTGTGTTTTTTTATATGTTGTATTAAATTACCACGGTGTATAAATGAGTTATTACATAATTTACATGAATATGTGTAGATGTGTTTGCGCATGTGATTGATGAAGTTACCTTTGTGTTTGAACGCACTGTTGCATATTGCGCACGTGTACGGTCGTTCGCCCGTGTGCGTTTGCATGTGATACCTCAAATTACCACCCAACGCGAACGTTTTACCACAAATGGTACACTTGTGTCTGCACACTAATTGGTGTTGTTTGAATAACGTATTCGAGTCGAACGTGCGCTGGCAAATATTACATTGAAAAACTAGAATTATAACAACAACTATTAAACAATCCAAACCACTCGCAACTAGTTACCTTGTCTGGGCGGTCTTGGTTTAGCTAGGATACCTAATTGGCTTAGGTTTTCGATTTTAAAGCCACTGCGCAATTTGTTCAATTCAAATGAGCTCGTTGAGTGCTCTGAATCGCTGTTGATGTCTAAATTAATTTCAGCTTTAATCACGATTATTTCTTCGTCTGTGTTTGGAATGCGCTGTAATTGATTATCTATTTCGGGATTTGTGATTGATTGGTTTGTTGAGTAGGTTGGTTCGAAAGTCGTTTGCGGTGTTGTTATTTTATCTGGGATGAGTTTTTGTTGTTGTTGCCGCAATTTGTGGTCGGTTTCGCGGCATTTTAACGCAAATTTGTACGATTCGTTCAACTCGCTTATGCAATTCGTGCATATTTGAGTCGGTAAACCATCATTGTCGTGATACTATAATTATTTAAAATATATTAGTCACACACATATACTTTAAAACAATAAAAACAACTCGTAAACGTAAAACAAACATGTTATATACGAACTTACCTGCACTGAAGTGCAAAGTAGTAGCATTTCAGCTAGGCGATTTTGTCCCGAATACTCGTTAAGTACTGATTTTAAGTTTACGGTCGATAAACATGTACGACATACTTTATCGAAGGCGATTTCGTCTAAATTAGACATGATCGCTTAACCTGTGTTACAAAATAAGATGACAGTGCTCAAACAAGACCACTAAGATTCATTATCTAAGATTCAAACTTACGTAAACTACGTTTATATTAATTATAAAGCGCCCAAATATACTCCAAAGCCAGGAATTCGTAATAAACATTGGTTAAAACGACTCAAAAATATATATTATACATGTTTACATTTATTTCCTGCATTGATTTCAAGTTGTACATACTTTATCAAAATTAAACGTGTTGAAAGATAAAGACCACTAAGATTTAAAATTAAGTCAATAAACTGCTTAAACGAGTTCGGAAGCGAGAAATTCGTAATAAATATTAGTTAAAATAACTCAAAAATATTTATTAAATATGTTTACATTTATTTCCTGTATTGATTTCAAGTTGTACATATTTTATCAAAATTAAACATGTTCATTTAACTAAAATAGGTTGAGTGTTCAAGCAAGACCACTTAGATTTAAAATTAAGTCAATAAACTGCTTAATCGAGTTCCGAAGCAAGGAATTCGTAATAAATATTAGTTAAAACGACTCAAAAATATTTATTATATATGTTTACATTTTTTTCCTCTATTGATTTCAAGTTGTACATATTTTGTCAAAATTAAACATGTTCATTTAACAAAAATAGGTTGAGTGCTCAATCAAGACCACTAAGATTTAAAATTAAGTCAATAAAGCGCCTGAACGAGCTCCGAAACAAGGAATTCGTAATAAATATTAGTTGAAACGACTCAAAAATATGTTTTATATATGTTTACATTTATGTCCTGTATTGATTTCAAGTTGAATACAATTTATCAAAATTAAACATGTTCATTTAACTTAAATATATTGAGCGCTCAAACAAGACCACTAAGATTTAAAATTTAGTCAATAAATCGCCTAAGAGATCTCCGAAGCAAGGAATTCGTAATAAATATTAGTTAAAACGACTCAAAAATATGTTTTATATATGTTTACATTTATTTCCTGTATTGATTTCAAGTTGAATATAATTTATCAAAATTAAACATGATCATTTAATTATTGAGCGCTCAAACAAGACCACTAAGATTTAAAATTAAGTCAATAAATCGCCTAAGAGATCTCCGAAGCAAGGAATTCGTACTAAATATTAGTTAAAACAACTCAAAAATATTTATTATATATGTTTACATTTATTTTCTGTATTGATTTTAAGTTTTACGTACTTTATCAAAATTAAAAATGTCCATTTAACCGAAATTTACTAAAATAGGTTGTGCTCAAACAAGACCACTAAGATTTAAAATTAAGTAAATTACATCTATAAAGCGCTAAAAAGCAAGGAATTCGTAATAAAATTAGTTAAAACGTTTCAAAAATATTTATTACATATGTTTACATATATTTCCTGTATTGATTACAAGTTGTACATATTTTATCAAAATTAAACATGTTCATTTAACAAAAATAGATTGAATACTCAAAATTAAATAAATTACGTCTACAAAACTCTTAAATGGGTTCCGATGAAAAGAATGCGTACGAAATTAATTAAAACTAGTCAAAAATATTTATTAGATTTATATATTTACAACTGTTTCTTAAACGAGACCAAATTGCATATCGGACACTTATAACGGCAATCGCCAGGATGTTGTTTCCCATGTTGTATAAACTCAGCAATACTACAAAACGTTTCGCGACAAACGAAACACAAAAACGACGGCGTTTCCGAGTGCCGCAACATATGCGACTCCAAACTAGCCGTAAAAAAGTAGAACTTAAAACAAACCGGACACGAATAATGCGCTTTATGACTATGTTTATGCATATGCTTATTCAAATGCTCCTTCTTCCCGAACGAAACATGACAAATCGAGCACGGAAACACTTCCCCAGCATGCGTGCGCGCGTGCTCACTCAAACAAAACTCCGTTAAAAACGATCGCTCGCACACCAAACACGCGTGCACCATATCCTGTTTATGGATCAACATATGCCGCGTCAGATAAAGCTCTTTAACGAAACGTATATCGCAAAACGTGCACACAAGCAACTCTTTAAACGTATGCGTAAGCATATGTTTCGATAAATACGTTTGATTGGTAAACGCTCGATTACACATCGTGCACGGGTACGATTTATCAACAGTATGCGTCAACATATGTCGATCCGATTCCGCCTCAGTTACGAAAGCTCTTCCACAAATCGCGCATATATACGAGTGTTTCGTGTGGTGTGACGTCACGTGCTCTAGTAGCAAGTCTTTCTCTAGAAACGCCCACCCACACACTTCACAATCAAACACTTCATGGAGCGCTTTCATATGCCGTTGCAAGTTGCGCTCTTTACGGAAACTACAGCGACAAATCGTGCACGACAATAAAGTGCCGTGCGTCGCTAAGTGCGCGGTTAAATTACATTCGTGCGCGAATATTTTACCGCAAACAGTGCACGTGAACTTTTGCGCGTTATGCACATACATATGAGCTTTTAACGCGTAATTATAGCGGAATGATTTGGCACAAACGCGACATGGGTAGGTTATGTGGTGTTTAGTGTGCTCGAATAAGTGGCGTCGAAGCGATGCGATTGTGACGAATATTTTGTGGCATATATTGCACTGGTAATCTGAAATTGTTAGGTTATATTATAAGTATTTAGTGGATTTTTTTTTTAGGTTATATACCTTTTTGTGTGTGTTGGGTTAAGGGTATTTGTTCGGTTGTGATTTCTTGTTTAATTTCGGTGAATTCATGTTTGACGATGTCCAAATCGGGTTCTTGGTATATTTCCAATGGGTCTTTTAGTGCTATATCACTCAATTCATGGTTTGAGTTAGTAGGTTTAATTAATACTAATTCGGGATTTATTTCTTTTTTGATTTCGGGCGCGTTTTCGATTGCGATTTTTTTATAACATTCACGCAATTTCGTATCGATTTCCCGGCATTTTATAACGAATTTGTACGAACGTTGCACTTCTTCAATGCAACTCGTACATATTTTAATCGGTAAACCATCACTAATCGAGCACTAAAAACAAGCGATTAAAATTTTGAATAACACTTTAAAATATATATATATACCTTTATTGACGCGCATATCATTAACATCTCATCTAGACGCTGTGTAATATCGTATAATGATTCCAAATTAGTGGTTGCTAAACAAGTTCGACAAACTTCGAATGTTTCATCCGTTATTTTACCGATTTTCGGCGTTCCTAGTTCGTCCAAGTCGCGTAATATTTGTGTATTTTCTCGTACGAGATTATCTATATGTATCACAGATTTATCCATGGTTGGTTTATTAATAAACCAAGGCTTTTAACATCGTTTTCTTCTTATAATCGTAATCTACTAAATTTGCAAGCTTGCATTAAAATAATCCTAACATCGTTAAATTACGAACTATACGATACAAAACAAAGTTTAGTTTTTACTGTCAACATGTTCAAATGAGTGTAAACGTAGTAACACTACTAGATTTGAAGTAGATTAAATCCTTTTATGTCTAAATGTAACTTAAACACCTAATACAGTCTTAACTCTAATTTATATTAATAATAAAGTGGTAATTTACGCGTTTAAAATAATATATAATTAATATTTTCGATTAATTAGTGATTTAAGCGACTGTTAAATAAATAAAATAGATTTAGATCTCAATGGCCTTGGTTAGTAATGGCCTAATAAAGCACTTGTAGCACTTGTTTACTAACGTAGTTGGCAATGGCAGATTTAATTAAAATTGCCCACTTAGATAATAAAACAAAAAATAACGCTGTGATTGACATGGAAAATGATGATGAGATGATTGACGTAAAAACAGAAAATGACGATAAATTAGATAGTGCGACAGTGGAGCCGTTAGAGTTTATCGAAGTCGAAATGCACGATTCAAACGAAACGGAAAACGAGCAAACCGACCCGTTAAAAGTATCAAAAACAGTGTTAAAAACCATCAAATCGATTTCGAGCGACGACAAACGCAAGAAGAGAATCAACAGTAAACGGAAATGTAAACAAGTTACAGATTCACCGATGAGTTTCGAGCAAAGCGAGGAAAAAACGCATTTGTGCACGTATTGTAATAGTTCGTTTCGCCGTAAAAGCGACTTGACGCGCCATATACGCACGCACACCGGCGAAAAACCGTTCGCGTGCACTTACTGCGAAAGCTCGTTCAGCCAAAAGACCGACTTAACTCGTCACATCCGAACGCACACCGAAGAAAAACCGTTTCCATGCTCAGTTTGCGGAAGCTCGTTCAGTGAAAAAACCTACTTAAAGAATCATATGCGCACGCATACCGGTGAAAAAACATACGCTTGTTCCGTGTGCGGTAAACTATTCGGCCGCAAATTAATATTAAACAATCACATGCGGACGCACACGGGTGAAAAACCGTATTCCTGTAAAGTCTGTAACACATCATTCGCGCAAATTTCAAGCTTGAGGGGCCACATGCGGATACACACCGGTGAGAAACCATATGCGTGCACAATTTGCGCTAGTTCATTCGGCAAGAAACCGGATTTAACGCGCCATATCCGGACGCACACCGGCGAAAAACCGTTCTCGTGTCCCGTGTGCGATAACGCGTTCAGTCAAAAAGCGTATTTGAAGAATCACATGACGACGCACACCGGCGAAAAATCGCATTCGTGCACGATTTGCGGCAGCTCATTCACGCGCAAAACCGGCTTAGTCAGTCATATGCGCACGCATACCGGCGAAAAGCCTTATAAATGCACGATTTGTAGTAATTCGTTTAGTACGAAACCGGATTTAACGCGTCATATCCGCACGCACACTGGTGAGAAACCATACGCGTGCGTAATCTGCGATAGATCATTCAGCCAAAATGTGAATTTAAAAAACCATATGCGAACGCACACCGGCGAAAAGCCGTATTCGTGTATGATTTGCGATAGCTCGTTCAATCAGAAAACTAACCTAAAAATACATATGCGCACGCACACCGGTGAGAAGTTATACGCGTGCACTGTTTGCGATAAATCGTTCAATGTTAAGATCAACTTAACGAATCATATGCAAACGCATGTGGGTGATACGTATTCGCGTGATAGTACGTTTATACCGACTGTGAATTTGAATAATCATTTGAGTATTGGTGATAGGATTTATGCGTGCACGATTTGTAATAGTTCGTTTAATCATATATCGCGTTTAACGCGACATATGCGCGTGCATAATGAGGATAAGTTGCATTTGTGCACGATTTGCAAAAGTACGTTTCCCATCAAAGCGAATTTAGCGCTGCATATGAAACAAACGCATTTTATTGCAGATGATCTTAATGGTTTTTAGCGAACGCGTTTTAAATTCGTAATTATATAATTTTGTTATAAATTAGTCTATAAGGTTTATTATTTATTAAGTGTACAATTTACGTTTTGTTTAAATATATTTGTAATCTAAATATTTAATATTGATTCTCATTAACCTATCCATAAATTAAACATCGATTTACCAATTAAATATCTAAATATAGACTAGAAACGCACTATAAGTTCGGAAACCCGAGCTTTTTACTGTAAACGTACTAAAAAACTGATTTAAAAAATGCATACAAAAATATTTTACTCTACTTTGAAGATTAAACATCTAAACATGAGATTCAAAGCTAATCTGTAGATCTGTAACGAAAATCTATAAATATTCAAAAAAGATGAAATAATTTAATTGAATTACAATTTAAATATTTTTTGATTTTTGCAATAAAACATTCTATAAAGCGACTTTATTAAATAAATGCAGTTATTTCATAAATATAGATTCTCATTACAGATTTATAGACTGTAAAACCGCGCTATAAGCTAGAAAGCTCGAACTGTAAACGTACTAAAACACATAAAAATCATTTTACTACACTTTAAATCTTAGTGGCCTTGGTTGGATATTGTTTTGTAAATACGAGGACTGCAATGTGCGATGTCTAAATTAAATATATTTGATTTTAATCAAGTATGCCGAACATGTTTATCAACCATAAACTTAAAATCATTATATGATAAATACGCAAACAATTTAGCGGAAATGCTAATGATTTGCACACCAGTCGAGGTAAAACGCACCCAAAACCCTTACGATACATGTTTAATCGCATTTTTCTATCGTAGTATTACGAAAACGATGGCCTACCGATACAAATATGCACTGATTGCATCACCGAAGTCAACAAATCCTACAAATTCGCTTTGAAATGTCGCGAATCCGACGAACAATTACGGATTCAATTCCTCAATCTACTCCCTAATGAGCACTACTCCGAAACCAGCGACACAAGCTACAAAAACGACGACATTTCCGAAACACAAGAATCGGAAATCACACCAAAAAACGATACAAACATCCAAAAAACACTAATTGACGATGATAAAATAATAAACCCAGCTCAAATCAACGAAATATCAGCAATAAAAGAACCAATTAATCAATTAAAAGATCTGAAATCAACCAAAAAACGAATTTTTAGCGACTCAAACTACAAAAGCGACGACATATCCGAAACACAAGAACCGAAAATCACACCTAAAAACGATAAAATCATCCAAAAAACGCTAATTTATGATGATAAAACAAGTAATCCAGCACAAATCAATGAAATATCAGCAATAAAACAACCAAATAATCAATTAAAAGATCTGAAATCAACCAAAAAACGAATTTTTAGCGACTCAAACTACAAAAGCGACGACAAATCCGAAACACAAGAACCGGAAATCACACCTAAAAACGATAAAATCATCCAAAAAACGCTAATTTATGATGATAAAACAAGTAATCCAGCACAAATCAATGAAATATCAGCAATAAAAGAACCAATTAATCAATTAAAACATCTAAAATTAACGGGAAAACAAATTTTTAGCGACACAAACTACAAAAGCGACGACATATCCGAAACACAACCGGAAATCATACGAAAAAACGATACAATCATCCAAGAAACACTAATTGTAGATGATAAAATAATAAATCCAGCTAAAATCAACGAAATACCAGCAATAGAAGAACCAATTAATCAATTAAAAGATCTAAAATTAACCAAAAGACGGAAACCAATCATTTTAAAGTCGATTCAGGGCCAAATTGAAGAAGGTAATTTAATATAAATCACAACAAGTCTCTAAAAAGCTCTTTAACTCAATAATATGTTTAGTGTTTCAGTGTAAAGTGTGTTTAATAAATTTCCCATCAACTGCAACGCTTCAAACCCACGAATCGATTCACATAAAGCGGAAAACCCGTCGGGATCAACAATACCCATGTAAACTCTGCGACAAATCATTCAACGATAAAACGAAATTAAGTTCCCATATGAAAACACACACAGCGAATAAATCGTATCCGTGCACGTTATGCAATTGTTCGTTTAAAGTGCGAGCGAATTTAACGCGTCATGTACACATTCACACTAAAGATCAGTGCTATTTGTGCGTTGTTTGTGGCGGTAAGTATAGTCAAAGCACGCATTTAAAGCGACATATGCGTGTGCATAGCGGGGAAAAACCGTATAAGTGTAAAGTTTGCGATAGCCGATTTCATAGGCGCGATATTTTAAATTATCACATGCGCATACATACTGGGGAAAAACCATATGCGTGTGCGTTTTGTAGTAAAACGTTTAACCATCAACACCATTTGAGCAACCATGTGCGCACGCACACTGGCGAAAAACCGTTTCCGTGTACGGTTTGCAAAATGTTATTCCAGAGACAGGATTGTTTACAAAATCACATCCGTAAACAACATCCAAAAGCACCTTAATTATATTTATTTACCACTTAAATATATATATATATTTAAATAATTTTACACTTTCAGCTCATTTTTATAGAAAATTAAATAAAATGAGTCATGAATACGTTTATAATAGTTATTTCATTTTAAATGGAGTCTTACCGCCAAAATGCACTTGCACATAACCTAAACAACGAATACACTGACATAATTACTTAATTTATGATCTAAGAGGTCTTGGTTCAGCGTCGTTCGACATGTTTATGGATTAAAGTTAGGTTATGGTATGTCAATATGTAATTATTACATATTTAGACTACCTCTTGTTTGGAAATAACTTTATTACTCAATAATTCATATGGCTCAACCTCCTTACCCAACACTTAGTCTAATAAATTAGGTTTACATAATAAAAAATACATCCAAAATATAAGATTTATTTGAGTAATTATTACATATTTTAACAAAAGATCTCATTATTCGATCATTTAATATCCACAACCCTCAAACCCAACATTTACTCCTATTAATTAGACTAATACAAAAAAATAATACATTTAAACTATAAAATATATTCGAATAATTAATACATACATATGCCTATACATTTATACTCCATACCCAACATTCACGCCCATTAATCATTAAATATATATAACATAATTGTATGAAAGCAATTTTCAAGTAACTTTTATCGACTCATATAAACAGTATTAAGAACCTTAATGGCCTTGGGTTAGCTGTTTATAAATGTATGTATAAAATAAGGTTAAAAACCTCAAAAAATGTCAAATTCAAACGAATTAGATTTCCATAAAGTATGCAGAACGTGTTTATCCGTCGGAGATTTAAAACTATTATACGATGACAACTCACATTTAGCGGAAATGCTAATGACGTGTACCCCAATAGAGGTAAACTTACGCACCCCAAAAAATAACCTCAAAGGGCTCAAACATGTTCAACTCAAAACACAAAATTATCACCATTTAGTATAACGAAGAAGATGGGCTACCAACTCAAATTTGCACCAATTGCATAACCGAACTAAATCGCTCATACAAATTCGCATTAAAATGCCAGGAAACCAACAACAAACTACGCAACTACCTCAAACAACTACTACCGGACGAATACGCAACACCGCACCACCCATTCGAACTAAAACACCCACTAAACACCACCGAACTACAAACGGAACTCAATCACGAATTAATCGTCATTAAAAACGAAATCAACATCAAAACCGAAGAACCATATAATAAATCATTCACAAACAAAATCAATTTAAACACTCACACACCCCCAAACACCATTCATAAACAACAATCAAAAAACCACATAACCTCAAAACACACTGAATACACTATAAATAAACCCACAATCAAACTATATTCAAGTCTAATTTGTAACGAATCGTTTAAACGCAAAGAATTAAACACACATGTGCGCGCGCATACAAACAAATCGTACTCATGTACGATTTGTAACGTTTCATTCCAACTCAAAACTGATTTAACCTTACATTTGCACACACATTCAGACAATTTGTACACTTGTAATGTTTGTAGTCGCGCGTTTAACCTCAAACTGCACTTTATTAGCCATATGCGGTTACACACGGGCGAAAAACCGTTCACGTGCACGATTTGCAACACTAGTTTCAGCCATAAAATCGGTTTGAAGCACCATTTACGCAAACATGTCGCTGAGAAAGTTAATTCGTGCTCGATTTGCCAGTTAACATTCAAAGACGAGCTTAGTTTATCTATGCATGTCAAACATATGCATTTACAAACATGAATTGCGCGCGCAATGGCAACCAAAATGGCGCCCAAGATGGCGTCGTATGAGGGTAGATGCGTTAAAATGCTGCAATATGTATTAATCACGTGACACAGTAGCTTAAGTTGATTATTTATGGTAGATAAGTCGAAATAAAGTTTATATTAATATAAAAATGTCGTTTTTTGGATAGTGGATGGGTTATATATATAATCAATATAATTTGGTTTATTTATACTTTTAATATGAATTTTAATAGAAATGAGTCAATTTATTTTTTCTTAAAAACAGTTAATTTAACTTGTGATGAGTTCAAAGCGGCGTTTTTGATCATACCGAGTTTTTTCGTTGCGTTCTTGGGCGATTTGGGTTTTTTCGATTTGCGTTTCGTTGATTTCTCAATTTTCCCGGTGTGTTTTTTGATTTTTAACTCGCTCGCCTTCATTTTAACGACTTTCCGTGGTGCGGGTGGTTGGAAAACGATTTCGGCATCGCTGTCACTAGCTTCGGATGGCGCATCCGAATCCGCGACATCCGTAGCCGTCTTCAGGTCCTTCGGCACATCAACGCATTTGAAATTGTACTCAATCCGGCTCTTCGCTAATCGTTTCGTGATTTTTCGCACGTGATTCAACAAGCGTTGTACCAAAGCTGCGTGCCGCGCATCATCCATAGGCTTGTTAATTCTGTTGATTTGTTTCTTCCGGTTCGTTTTCGCTGGGAAACTCGTCGCTGTGAACGCTTTCCCGATGAAATATTTCCCGTGTTGTTTATCTGGTGGAATGTATTGAGCTTTCAGTAAACGTTTACCCATCAAATAGCGGTCCATTGTTTCGGCGACGATTTTCGCGACTTCCGGCACTCGGAACTCGATAAACGCGAAACCGCGTCCTTTACCGGTTTTTTTCGATCGCGCCAAGCGTAACCGCGTCACAAAGCCAAATTGCTCGAAATACTCCTTCAATTCCGCTTCGTAAAACCCATGCGGTATATTACCCAAATACACTAAACCCCGTTCGCGAACCTTTTTCTGCGGTGGTTTCTCCGCAATCTTAATTTCACCCTTCGTTAACAGTGATTTATAATTTTTCACCTTTTTATTAAACGATTTTTGTTTCGTTTTCGCAAGCGCCACATTTTCAGCCATAATTACTCGTCAAACGTACAACACGTTGCTTTCAAACAGTTAACCCTACTTGTTCCTGTTTCAAAATGCTCGTACATTCGAGTAGGGTGCGTTCTAATCGCGTTTAGAAGCGCTAATAACGCGTTTCGATCTCAGTGGTCTTGGTTGAGTCAGTGTTAAAGTTAGGTTGAAAGTAGACGTAAACAGGCGAAAATGTCATTAACAAACTATGATTTTGCGAAAGTGTGTAGAACTTGTTTATCGACGAATAATTTAAGGCCGTTGTATCAAAAAAACGCAACGGACGATTGTTTAGATGATATGTTAATGATATGTACAGCAATGGAGGTAATTTGTGATTTTTAATAAGTGTTTAAGTCGTTTCTATAGATATAAGTTCGGTTTACGTCGTTTTATATACTTTTTACTAAGTTTATATTGATATTTACGTTATTATAAGCTTGTAAGGGTTGTAGGTGGTGTCAGTTATAGGAAAACAAATCAAAATGGCGGATGTGCCTTCAAAGTACATGTATCGCCATTTTGTTGTGTCATACGATGTTTTAATAATTATTTAAATTAATTATAGACTATTTAATTATATTAACTAACATTTTCGACTATTTAATGAATTTAATTCAAAGCAAAATGGTGGTGTTACAAAATGTACACGACGCCATTTTGTTCAATCAACGAAATTACTAATAAATATATTAAATAACATTTTCAATTATTTAACAAATAAAACAAATCTAAAACGTTGTTATTGAGACAAAATGGACCCGCCGCCATTTTGTTTCGTATCTTACGATGTTTTTCAACTCTTATTTAATTGCATAATTAAAATTATTATATATTAACCAACATTTTTGACTATTTAATGAATTAAATCATTTAAAAAGCGGTTATTGCTACAAAGTATACACGCCGCCATTTTGTTTAGTGTCTTACGATGTTTTAATGATAATTTTAATAACTAATACAAATTCGGAGGTATATTTGACTATTTAATAAATGCAACATTAAAATGGTGGTTATTGCTACAAAATGTATTCGCCACCATTTTGTTTAATGTCTTACGATGTTTAAATGATGATTTTAATAACTAATACAAATTTGGATATATATTTGACTATTTAATGAAAGCAACATTAAAATGGTGGTTATTGCTACAAAATGTATTCGCCACCATTTTGTTTAGTGTCTTACGACGTTTTAATGATGATTTTAATAACTAATACAAATTTGGATATATATTTGACTATTTAATGAATGCAACATTAAAATGGTGGTTATTGCTACAAAATGTATTCGCCGCCATTTTGTTTAATGTCTTACGATGTTTTAATAATGATTTTAATAACTAATACAAATTCGGGTGTATATTTGATTATTTAATGAAAGCAACATTAAAATGGTGGTTATTGCTACAAAATGTACTCGCCGCCATTTTGTTTAATGTTTTACGATGTTTTAATAATGATTTCAACGACTAATTTAAAATTATAATATATTAACCAACATATTTGACTATTTAAGAACGCAATATCAAAATGGTGGTTATTACTACGAAATATACATGCCGCCATTTTGTTGTGTTGTACGATGTTTTAATAATTATTTTATGTTTTTGATGATTTATGATTTAACTGTAGTAATTAATAATTAGTTTTTGACAAATTTACAACTATTTAACTGTAGTAATTAATAATTATGTACTATATATAATTATTACATATATTTTTTACAAAATGTAAACCACTAATTTGATTTTAGTTTAGCGAAACTGATGGCCTACCGTTACAAATTTGCAACAATTGCATCACCGAATTGAACCAATCGTACAGATTCGCGTTGAAGTGCCGCGAGGCGGATACGCAATTACGGATGCACCTCCAATCGATAACCGCCGACGAAAACATAATACCGCAATGTACAAACATCATCTGTGGCCAAAACTACGAAACCACCACCGCGCTCAAAGACCCACTCGAGATATCAAACATCAAAACCGAACTGCACACAAACATCGACATCAAAAACGAACCCGAACTAATCACAGACACCTTAGATCACATACCCCAATATACCGACGACAAAGAAGACCATTACGAAGCTAGTCCAGACGAGCGACCCGATATTAGCGGCATGCCAATACTTCAAGATTCAAACCAAACCCAAGAAGGTACATTTTTTTTTAAATATTAGATATAAATATGTGTAAGTTAGTTGCGATTTATGACGTCACCAAAAATTTGTTATAGTGTACCAATGCAACAATTGCCGCAAGTGCTTCTATTCATACTTCATGCTAAGCCAACACCAACAATGGCCGTGCGAAGCAAATGTTGATGAATCAATTGAAAAACAATATAATTGCACTCATTGCGACCGGAAATTCATGCAAAAACACAGTTTAACCAAACATATGCGGACGCACACCGGCGAAAAACCATTCGCGTGCAAAATCTGCTATAAATCATTCAACGTGAAAGCGAGCTTAAACATCCATTTACGCACGCACACCGGCGAGCGGCCATATTCCTGTGAATACTGCTCGGCGATGTTCAAACAACCGCAACACTTAAAAGGACATTTGAATACTCAACACTATAAAACGAAAACCGAACGAGCGCCTCGATCTGCCAGTAAAATTATCTATTTGTGCACTGAGTGCAATACGACGTATACAAGGAAGTACCAATTGAAGATACATATGCGGGAGCACGCGAAGGAGAAGTATGCGTTCGCTTGTACGATTTGCAGCACGACTTTTAAGGACGAATCGAGTTTATCGTTTCACATGTATACGCATACCGGCGAGAAACCATATTCGTGCACAATGTGCGATCGCTCATTTAATTTACAATCGAATCTAACTTGCCACATGCGCATACATTCTTATTAGTACCCCAAACCATTAAGGGGTAAGGGGGGGGGGGTGTTATTTAAGAACTAATGGTGCTACTCTATATAAAATATATTTTCTAGAACCGGAATCATTATTCAAATTTAATAGATTTGCATATACTTATTTAATGCTGAATGGAATTGATAGATCCTATAAATATTGTAAATAAATAAGCAATAATCGTTACAGATTAGAATTGCACCATTAGTTAATTCCGCATTTTATGTGTTGTTGGCGTAATTAAAAATTTCCTAACGCAAACCAAATTCATTATAATTCGCCTCCAACTCCCAAAACATAAACTAAATTTAATGCAAAACTTCAAATTGTTGCTAAACTTCTAGATTTTAATCCCTAAATAGTTTATTTTTGTTTATTTCACCTTTTTCAAGTCGCTTTTTCATATATAAAACGATTTAAAGTACATTAATGGCTCTTGGTTAAACAATAAATTGCGCAATAAACAGGAAAATGAACGATTTATTCATTAACGCAAGCGCAATTTCTTACAAAACAATTTAACTCATATTTGCGTATATAACTCTAATTTTTGTACATTTACAATTAATTATAAATAAATGTTTATTAAATAAATACATAAAAAAATAACACGATTTAGTGTGAATTTCAGATCTTAGTGGCCTTGTTCAAGCATTCGCTTTAAATAAATAGGTTAAAATGTCGCAATCCAAATTTGTTATAATTCGCCTCCAACTCCCAAAACATATGCTCAATTTAATTCAAAAAGTTCTAGATTTTAATCCCAAAATAGTTTATTTTTCATTTATTTCACCTATTTCAAGTCGCTTTTTCATATACAAAACGATTTAAAGTACATTAATGGTCTTGGTTAAACAATAAATTGCGCAATAAACAGGAAAATGAACGATTTATTCATTAACGCAAGCGCAATTTAACTTACAAAACAATTTAACTCATATTTACGTATATAACTCTAATTGCTGTACATTTACAATTAATTTTAAATAAATGTTTATTAAATAAATACATAAAAAATAACATATGATTTAGGGTGAAATTCAGATCTTAGTGGCCTCGTTCAAGCATTCGCTTTAAATAAATAGGTTAAAATGTGACAATCCAAATTTGTTATAATTCGCCTCCAACTTCCAAAACATATTTGTAAAAAATTTAATTCAAAACTTCAAAATGTTGCTAAATTTCTAGATTTCCCAAAATAGTTTATTTTTTATTTAGGCTTTTTCACCTATTTCAAGTCGCTTTTATATATATTTAAACGATTTGAAGTACAATTACTAATTTTTAGACATTAATGGTCTTGGTTAAACGATAAATTGCGCAATAAACAGGAAAATTAACGATTTATTCATTAACGCAAGCGCAATTTAACTTACAAACAATTTAACTCATATTTACGTATATAAATCTAATTTTTGTACATTTACAATTAATTATAAATAAATGTTTATTAATTAAATACATAAAAAATAACATATGATTTAGTGTGAATTTCAGAACTTAGTGGCCTTGTTCAAGCATTCGCTTAACATAAATAGGTTAAAATGTCACAATCCAAATTTGTTATAATTCGCCTCCAACTCCCAAAACATTTATGCTAAATTTAATTCAAAACTTCAAAATGTTGCTAAATTTCTAGATTTTAGTCCCAAAATAGTTTATTTTTTATTTAGCCAATTTCACCTATTTCAAGTCGCTTTTCCATATATTAAAACGATTTAAAGTACAATTACTAATTTTTAGACATTAATGGTCGTGGTTCAACAATAAATTGCGCAATAAACAGGAAAATTAACGATTTATTCATTAACGCAAGCGCAATTTAACTTACAAAACAATTTAACTCATATTTACGTATATAACTCTAATTGTTGTACATTTACAATTAATTTTAAATAAATGTTTATTAAATAAATACATAAAAAATAACATTTGATTTAAAGTGAATTTCAGATCTTAGTGGCCTTGTTCAAGCTTTAGCTTTAAATAAATAGGTTAAAAATGTCGAAAGCGACTGAATACGATTTTCAAAACGTGTGCAGAACATGTTTATCAGCACAAAACCTAAACTCGTTATTCGATAAAAGGGACCAAAATAGCCTCGACGAAATGTTAATGATTTGTACACCAATTCAGGTAAATATGCAAACGCAATCGAGCACTTATAGCACTAACTTTCCAACTGTAGTACCACGTAAATGACGGCTTACCAGTACACATATGCGATAATTGCATCAGCGAACTAAACGACTCGTACAAATTCGCGCTAAAATGCCGCGAAGCCGATACAGAGTTGCGGATATATATACAAAAATTAATACCCGAAGAGTACGCGATTGCGCATCCTAATGATTTATCGCTAAAAGATCCTCTAGAAATAAGTGAGGTTGAGGAGCAATTAGAGGAGACAAGGAGTAAATTAGGGATTAAAACAGAGCTAGATGATTCCCTAATTAATGGATTGCGTGATGAAATTACTGTAGAAAATATTGAAATTGAACCAAAAACGGAACATTTATTAGAAGTCCAATCGGATATTAGTAAAATACGCTTGCTGCTAAATTCACACCAAACACCACAACCACAAGGTTTGTATTTTATTTCAAAATATATACAGGTGTAACAGTGAAACGAGCTACCTTGAATAACTTCTATGTTATTAAAGATACAATAAAATAGTATAAGGCAATCTTATACAGGACCAACAGGGACATCCAACTATAGAAGAAAATATTTTTTTAAACCAGTGGTTCTCAAGTAACAACACAAAGTTATATTTTTTCAAATGAGATGCTATATATTTTTTAGGCCTATTCGATAGAGTATTTTTTTCTGAATTCCATCATGTATTCGTTTTATACCCTTACATAATAAAAATATTGAGAAAAATGCGATTGAAAGTTTAATAAATTCTATTTTTGTTGTTCTTTTTCAGTAGGCTATGAAAAACAATTGAGCTTAAATACAACGAAATATAAATTAAATACATGAAATTATTGGTTATTAACTTTATAAATAGTGTTCTACTCTAACACCGGAAGTAATTAATAATGCTACTTCTGAATCAGTTTTGAAAATATTTGAATTATGTTTAGAAAGAGATAGAAATCAGTTAGAACACTATTTATAAAGTTAATAACAAATAATTTCATGTATTTATGTTTCGTTGTATTTAAGCTCAATTGTTTTTCATAGCCTACTGAAAAATAAATATAAAAATAAAATTTATTCAACTTTCAATCGCATTTTGCTCAATATTTTTATTATGTAAGGGTATAAAACGAATGCATGGTGGAATTCAGAAAAAAATACTCTATCGAATGGGCCTAAAAAATATATAGCATCTCATTTGAAAAAATATAACTTAGTGTTGTTGCTTGAGAACCACTGGTTTAAAAAAATATTTTCTTTCATAGTTGGATGTCCCTGTTGGTCCTGTATAAGATTGTCTTATACTATTTTATTGTATCTTTAATAACATAGAAGTTATTCGAGGTAGCTCGTTTTGCTGTTACACCCTGTATTTATTTAAATTAACTACTTAAACTGAATTAATAATATATTTGAATCCATTAACGGCTTCGAAATACTTTTATTTTAGCGTACCAATGCACCATTTGCCAAACGAATTTCAACGCCTACTCATTACTAGAACAACACCAACAACTTCACACCAACGACGAAATACCTTGTACAAATTCAAAATTAACAACGCACGAAAAGCAGTTATATTTATGCCACATTTGTAACAAAACCTTTAAAACACCCGCGAATTTAGCGATACACAAACGCTCACACCCAACCATATACGCGTGCCCAATATGCGGCATCATCACCAAACGCAAATCCGACCTAACGCGTCACACCCTCACGCACACCACCCACAAACCATTCGCGTGCAAACGCTGCAACATGGTATTCAAACACCGCACTAGTTTACGCTACCATCTACTAACACACGCCAACAAATATATATGTTCACATTGCGATACAACATTTCCGCAACAATCCGAATTAACAGAGCACCTATTATCGCATACCAATCAAAACGAGTTCCAATGCAACGTGTGTCGACAATCGTTCACCACTCAAGGCGACTTAACCACGCATTTAAGCACTCATACGGAGAAACGGCCGTATTCGTGCTCGGTTTGTGGTAACGCGTACAAACAACCGCAACATTTGAAGTACCACATGCGCAAACACACGGGCGAAAAGCCGTATTTGTGTAAAGTTTGCGGTAAACGGTTCAGTCAGCCGTATGGGTTGCCGCGACATATGTTAACGCATACTGGTGAAAAACCGTTTCCTTGTACGTTTTGTGTTAAATCGTTCCAACAAAAAACGCATTTAAACACTCATATCATGCGTATGCATACTACTGAGCCTACGGATGATGTAAATAATAGTAATAAGGCGCTAATTGATGTTAAACCTTGATTTATAAGCTTTAATTACATCGGAAACTTAATTATACCATGTAATATTCATAATTTTACACTAATAAACAGTTTTATTCCTATTATTATAAACAACGAAATTCTTTATTTTTACTTTCTTATACGCAGTATAAGTAAGTATTGTGATCATGAAAAATTTCGGTTTCGAGATTTTAACAGAAATATACGTTTTGACCTTCCCTGAATCGATTCCAACTATTTTTACTTTCTTATACGCAGTATAAGTAAGTATTGTGATCATGAAAAATTTCGGTTTCGAGATTTTAACGGAAATATACGTTTTGACCTTCCCTGAATCGATTCCAACTATTTTTGGAATGACGTCTGTATGTGTGTGAGTGAATGTGAGCGCTCTACAGCCCAAATGGCTAAAGGGAAAATTATGAAATTTTAAACTTAAGATTTGTATATGCCTGGCAAGAAAATTTCCTATTTTTGAAAACAATATTCCGACCGGAAGTGCAAGTTTACTCTAGTCATTTTTTGCAGTTTCTGCAATTACTCAAAAATAGTTGCAGTTACAGAAAAATTGTTACAATAAAACTTATAGATATCAGCATTTTGTACAACTTTTATTTGAAACTTTTTTTCCCAAACGGTACCGGAAACAAGAAAATGGCTCTTGAAATTTCTTCATATTATATTTATTTTTACATAAATCGTATCATCTGCGCCTGTAAATTGTTTATCAAAAAAAAAACAAAACAGACTTAAATAATTTGAAGTTTGACATTTTATATTTATTCCAAGAAATATATTTAGTGTAAAAGTGTTCCAAAGGTTAGAACAAATATTATAAATTAGGAAAATAATGAATATAGGATGTGATTTAACACAAAAGCGTATAAGAAAGTTCGGTGAATGACACTGCAGATGTTTTTACTAGTTTCGGGTTTTTGTGTGTGTGTGTGTGTTCTGAAGAATGTAGGGAGATAGGGAATTATTGTTAAGATGTAAATTGGTAGAAGACTTTATTTCCCATTTTAATGGAAATGTATAACTTTTTTGTAATATCTTAATAAAATTTAAGCGCAATTACTAGATTTTATATCCTAACGGCCTTGGTCTAAATTGTAGGGCATCAATAATAAAAATAGTGCAATATGCTTTAGCATTGAAAATCGTAAGCGGCTTTAAAATAAACGTACTAAATGTTGAATCATTTGTACATTAGTGGTTTTGTTTAAGCATTATTGTAAAAATAACAACTAAAAATGTCACATTTAGTGAATAACGAAATGTGCAGAACCTGTTTATCAATTATTAATCTAAAATCGCTATACGATGATTTTTCGACGCAAGATAGTTTCAGTGAAATGCTAATGATGTGTACATCATTAGAGGTAAATGGTACATACACAAATCATTAACCTTCATCACATTATAAAACAAATACAAATTCAAATCAACAATCAATCCATTATAGATTTACGAAGCTGATGGTTTACCAGAGAAAATATGCGCGGATTGCATCAACGAACTGGAATCCTCATACAAATTCGCATTAAAATGCCGCAAAACAGACGAAAAACTCCGATGTTGCATACAAACCAGTGTTTTCGCACCAAGCAGTTCGAATCTTGTACAAAACGAGTCTATCGGCATTACTGAACCCAAAACTGAGTTAGATATTGAGTTAGTCGTTGTGAAAAACGAAATAGAATATGATTTTAAGAGCGAACCGGATAGTCCGAAGTTAGATGCGTTCGAAACAGTTTTAATAGAACCAAACGACGTAAAAAGTGAGTTATATGACATACATACTAGTTTAGATTCGGAGCTTATTAATGAACCTCAAGTTGATGTGAGTGAAGTTATCACAAAAACGATCACAAAGAAATATGGTTGCACTGAGTGCGCTTTCGCATCAAACAGTCAACAAGCTTTAGTGATTCACAGGCGCAAACACACTGGGGAGAAACCCTACTCGTGTACAGTGTGTAAAAACGCTTTCAAACAAAAAACGCACCTAAAAACGCATATGTTAACTCACTCGAACGAGAAACCATATGCGTGTACCATTTGTGATAAGACGTTTAAACTCAAAGACCACTTAAAAACGCACATGCGTTGCCACACGAAAGAGAAACCATATGCGTGCACAATTTGTAGTCGCTCGTTTTGTCAAAAAATCCAATTAACCATACATATACAAACGCACACGAAAGAGAAACCGTACGCGTGTACAGTGTGCAATAAAACGTTCGGTAAAAAATACGACGTCGCCAATCACATGCGTACGCACACGCAAGAAAAGCCGCACTCGTGCACGATATGCAATATGTCGTTTAGCGCGAAATCGAATCTAACGCGTCACCTGCGCACGCACTCGGAAGAGAAGCCGTTTTCGTGCACGGTGTGTCACCGTGCGTTCGCCTGGAAAATGGATCTAACGCGTCACATGCGTAAACACACTGGCGAAGAGCCGTTTTGGTGTTTATCCTGCGATAAATCTTTCTGTAAAAACTCGTTGTTGACGAATCATATGCGAAAACACACCGGGGAGAAACCGTTCACGTGCGCTGTTTGCAAAATGGCGTTTAATATCAAATCGACGTTGACGCGTCATATGCGCACGCATAGTGAGGTTAAACCGTATTCGTGTACGTTGTGTAGTAAAATGTTTATTTCGAAAATTAATTTCGGGCGGCATATGTGGCGGCGGCATCCAGATTCACAACAAAACTCACTGGTGTCTTAATTTTAACGGCATTTAGACGTATGACGTCATACATGTATTTTATGTTGTTACAGTCATTAATATATATTTTATTTATATATATATATAATATACTAAATATGTTATAGTGTGCCTATTTTTCCTTTGAATGGCAATTATTGTAATGAAAGGGTTGAATATTTTATAATAAACGATTAAAATTCGATTATGTTTCATTTTATTTATTCTTAAAACAGATATAATTAACAATTATAATAAATCAATTTTTACTTTCTTATACGCAGTATAAGTATTGTAATCATGAAAAATGTCGATTTCGAGATTTTAACGGATATATACGTTTTGACCTTCCCTGAATCGAATGCGACTATTACTTTCTTATACGCAGTATAAGTATTGTAATCATGAAAAATTTCGAACTCGAGATTTTAACGGAAATATACGTTTTGACCTTCCCTGAATCGATTCCGACTATTTTTGGAATGACGTCCGTCTGTGTGTGTGTATGTGAGCGCTCTACAGCCCAAACGGCTAAAGGGAAAATTATGATATTTTAAACGTAAGATTTGTATGTGTTTGGTAAGAAAACCACCTATTTTTGAAAACAATATTTCGACTGGAAGTGCAAGTTTACTCTAGTCATTTATTGCAATTTCTGCAATTACTCAAACATAGTTGCAGTTACAGAAAAATTGTTAGAATAAAAATTATAGATATCAACATTTTGTACAACTTTTATTTGAAACTTTTTTTCCCAAACGGTACCGGAAACAAGAAAATGGCTCTTGAAATTTCTTCATATTACATTTAATTTTACATAAATCGTATCATCTGCGCCTGTCAATTGTTTATCAAAAACAAACAAAACAGACTTAAATAATTTGAAGTTTGACATTTTATATTTATTCTAAGAAATATATTTAGTGTAAAAGTGTTCCAAATGTTAGAACAAATATTATAAATTAGATAAATAATGAAACTATGATATGGTTTAACACAAATGCGTATAAGTAAGTTCAGTGCATGACACTGCAGATGTTTAATAGATTAGAGTCAATTTTTAGGGACTAAATTGTATAAATGTTTAATTTCTACTAAAAAGCGACTTAGGTCTATATGGATTAATATAAACATGGTAGACTCTATTGGGTCTTGGTTGAACTGTTTATAGTAAAATAGGTTAAGTAGTAGGTTGACGTAAACAGTAAAAATGTCAAATTCACACGATTTTGATATAGATAAAGTGTGTCGAACATGTTTATCAACATTAAATTTAAAATCGCTATTCGACGAATACTCCACACAAGATTGTTTCGACGAAATGCTCATGATATGCACATCAGTCGAGGTAAATGCGGCGACAGTTTTACAACGAAAACACAACTGATAATCTAATTTTAGTGCTATGAAAACGATGGCTTACCGATCCAAATATGCTCGGATTGCATCAACGAGCTGAATCGCTCGTACGAATTCGCGGTAAAGTGCCGCGAAAGCGACACCAAATTACGGTTATGTATACAAAACCCATCACAGTGCACCAACGCACTTGATCAAACTTATAAACATAACTCAATAGACACTTTAGAAACAGTCATATCACAAAATCATCTAGACAGTGACGTAACAGTGAACAAACACGATTTAGACAGTTTAGACCACTCAACCACTGATTCATTCGAAATCGTACAAGAGGTCAGCACTGTACGGCAATTAAAAGATTGCATTAATTTGGAAACTAACAGTGATCACTCACAAGAAGGTTCGTTAATTTATTTAATGTCCTAATTTTGTTTAAAAACTAGACATTTCCTCAAAATTAGCCACTTCCGGTTTGTGTTTCAGCTTCCACCCCCCAACCCAACGGTGTGATAGACACCAAACGACCAACTTCATATACTTGCTCACATTGTGGCAGTTTATTCCCAAACAAGACAAATTTAGACGCTCACACACTGCATTCTTGTGATAAACAATACACCTGCACGATATGTAACAACTCATTCGAACTGCAACACCAGTTGTTATATCACATCCGGACGCACCGGGGCGTCAATTTATTTTTGTGCGACGTTTGTGATAGTGCTTTCGACACAAAAGCGCTCCTAAACATTCACATGCGATCACACACCGATCCCGAACCGTTTTCGTGCTCGATTTGTGATAGCTCATTCACTATAAAAGCGCTTTTAAGCATCCATATGCGATCACACGTCGGGGATAAGCCATACGCGTGTTCAGTTTGTGATAAATCATTCGATACGAAAGCTCTATATAGTGTTCACATGCGCGCACATACAGACAAATCGTGCTCTATTTGTGATAAAACATTCGATACTAAATCATTATTAAATAATCACATGCGCACTCATTGTGATAAACCATATGCGTGTACAATTTGTGATAAAACATACGACACTAAATCACAATTAAACATACATATACGCAGTCATATCACAGACAAGCACTCATGCACAATTTGTGATAAAGTATACGATACCAAATCACAATTGAACATCCACACACGCACTCACATCGCTGAGAAACCTTATGATTGTTCGACTTGTGATAAAGCTTTCGATACTAAATCACAATTAAACATCCATATGAGGACTCATATCGATAAACATTCGTGTTCGATTTGTGATAAAGCTTTCGATACTAAATCACAGTTAAGTAGTCATATTCGGACTCATATCGCGGAAAAACCGTATTATTGCTCGATTTGTGATAAAGGGTTAGATACTAAATCACAATTAAGTGTTCATATGAGGAGTCATATCACAGACAAACCATACTCTTGTTCGATTTGTGATAAGGGGTTGGATACCAAATCACAGTTAAGTGTTCATATGCGCACTCATATCACAGACAAACCATACGCGTGTGCAGTTTGTGATAAATCATTTGATACAAAAACACTCTTAAACATCCATATGCGAACGCACCCAAAAGACAAACAGTTTTCGTGTTCGACTTGTGATAAATCATTTGACATTAAAGCGCTTTTAAACATCCATATGAGGACTCACGACAAATCGTATTTATGTGAGCAGTGTGATAGTTCGTTTAGCACGAAAGGTAATTTAAACAATCACATGCGAACTCACTTGGGCGATAAATCGTGTATGTATTGTGATAAGTTATTCGCAACGAAATCACTGTTGAATAATCATATGCGGACGCACAACAGCGACAAACCATACTCGTGTCAAGTGTGTGATAGTCAATTCACAACAAAAACGTACTTAAACATACATATGCGATCACATTCCGACGATGACCCATATTTGTGTTCATTGTGTAAATGCTCGTTTAAACAAAAGCTGCATTTGAAGTATCACATGAGGACTCATACGGGCGAGAAGCCTCACGCGTGCGCCATCTGTGATCGTTCGTTCGTAGCGAAATCATTGTTGAAAGTTCACATGCGAATTCACACCGGGGAGAAGCCGTACACGTGTACAGTGTGCGATAGTTCGTTTAAAATGCTGCATCATTTGCGGGGACATATGAGGACGCACACGGGGGAAAAACCGTTCGCGTGCGCCGTGTGTTTTAAGTCGTTCGGACAGAAGTATGTTTTGAATATACATATGCGGCAACACACTGGTGAGAAACCGTTTGCGTGCGGTGTTTGTAATGTTCAGTTTATATCGAAATCGAAATTAAAGACTCACATGCGTAAACATGATGATGATAGTAAATCGGATTAAAAATCACCATAAATTAACCAGTGTATCACTACCATTATTATATAATTAAATTAAATAACGAAATTAAATATATGAATCGTTTTTAAACGACTAATGTTCTCTATAGCTAGCAATGAACACAAACCCCGTTATACGCAATTTTTATTCATTATACTTCGAGCTTTAGTCACAAGCTCTTTTTTTTAGTACCTCGAAAATTAAATGATTTATCCGAGGTTACTTTAAGCGTTATTTTGATTAAAATGACGTCATAATGGCGTAATGTATATGAATAAAGATTGTGGTATATGTAACGCGTTTGTTGGGGTTTATATGTTAGATAAATGAATCTGTAGGGTTGTTCAGTATTACGCCTGTTTTTTTGTAAATATTTGTTATAATTTTAACTTAATAATAAATATATTTCAATACGTTCAAATGTTTCTTATTAAATAGATAAATACATATTTATAAATAAAAACTATATTAAACTTAAATGTGGTTTGTTTTTTTTAACGAATTCAATTGATTCTGATAATTTAAGCTCGTTACGTTACGTTGGATGACGCGTCAGGTTACCTTAGAACGTGACAGCTTCTCGCAATAATTAAAACGAATTTTAACCCACATTAACTACACAAATGTCTTAGAAAAGTACTTTTATGTAAACAAAACAATTTTCTTCCATAATAAACTTAAACGTGACTTCTCTAATATGTCTTTTAACACATTTAATTGATCAAACACTTGAAGCTCGTTATGTAACGTCATCTGACGCGTCAGGTTACGTTAGAACGTGATGCTTTCCCGTAACGATCGCAAAGAAGCGTAATTGTAACGTCATAGGTTGCGTCGGTTACGCTTAGGACGTGATGCTTCCCCGTAATGATTACAAAGAAGCGTTATGTAACGTCATAGGACGCTTTGGTTATCTTAGGATGTGAAAGCTTCCCCGCAATGATTACAAAACGCTTTAACTCAAATTTTAATCACAAAAATGACATAGTAAAGTGCTTTTATATAAATAAAAATAATATTTTTCCATAATAAACATAAATGTGACTTCTCTAATATGTCTTTTAATAAATTTAATTAATGAAATACTTAAATCTCGTTATATAACGTCATATGACGCGTTAGGTTACCTTAGGACGTGATGCTTCCCCGTAACGACTACAAAAAAGCGTTATTTAGCGTCAGAGGACGCGTCGGTTACCTTAGGATGTGAAAGCTTCCCCGCAATGATTACAAAACGTTTTAATTCAAATTTTAAACACAGAAATGACATAGTAAAGTGCTTTTATATAAATAAAAACAATATTCTTCCATAATAAACTTAAACGTGAGTTCTCTAATATGTCTTTTAATACATTTAATTGATGAAACACTTAAATCTCGTTATATAACGTCATATGACGCGTCAGGTTACCTTAGAACGTGATGCTTCCCCGTAACGACTACAAAGAAGCGTTATGTAGCGTCATAGGACGCGTCGGCTACCTTAGGATGTGAAAGCTTCCCCGCAATTATTACAAAACGTTTTAACTCAATTTAAACACATACATGAGTTAGAAAAGTGCTTTTAAATAAACAAAAACAATTTTCTTCCATAATAAACTTAAACCTGACTTCCCTAATATGTCTTTTAACACATTTAATTGAAGAAACTCTTAAAGCTCGTTATATAACGTCATATGACGCGTCAGGTTACCTTAGGACGTGATGCTTCCCCGTAACGACTACAAAGAAGCGTTATGTTGCGTCATAGGACGCGTCGGTTACCTTAGGATGTGAAAGCTTCGCCTCAATGATTACAAAACGTTTTAACTCAAATTTTAAACAAAGAAATGACTTAGAAAAGTGCTTTAATATAAACAAAAACAATTTTCTTCCATAATAAACTTAAACGTGACTTCTCTAATATGTCTTTTAACACATTTAATTGAAGAAACTCTTAAAGCTCGTTATATAACGTCATATGACGCGTCAGGTTACCTTAGGACGTGAAGCTTCCCCGTAACGATTACAAACATGCGTTAAGTAACGTCATAAGACGCGTCGGTTACCTTAGGATGTGAAAGCTTTCTCGCAATGATTACAAAGCGTTTTAACTCAAATTAAACACATAAATGTTTTAGAAAAGTACTTTTATATAAACAAAAACAATTTTTATGTACAATAAACTTAAATATGGCATTTTTTCATATGTGTTTTTAACGAATTCGCTTGATGAAACTCTTTTTGGCATTGATCACAATTGAATTTAAGCTCGTTGTGGATCATCAAATGCCGTGTTAAATCACCTTGGGACGTGAACGCTTTCCCGCAATTATTACAAAGATAGTTTTTAACACTAAAATGCACGTTTAAATGCGTTTTCAAATGAGTTTTTGTAATAAAACCTTGTTCACATTGAGTGCATTTATAAGGCCGAGCGCCTGTATGCACTTTTTTGTGATTATTCAAGTGAATCAATTGCGAAAAGCGTTTCGAACAAATATTACAGTGGAACGGTTTCGAGTTCACGTGCGTTAACGTGTGCACGTTTAAGTTCGATGATTTTGAAAATGTTTTTTGACAAATTTTACACTTATGCGGTTTCGCACCGTTATGTTTGCGATAATGGGTCGTTAATTGTGATTGATTAATGAATGATAAATCACAATCGGGGCAACTAAATTTGCGGTTGTTGTCATGCAAGCGTAAATGGTATTTTAGGGAGGAGCTTTTCGTGAAAAACTTCCCACAAACATCACATTGGGGTTTTTCATGATTTTTATTAAGTTTCTCGCTCTCTTTGGGAATCTACGAAAATAAATCTCAGTATTTAGTAGTTTATAATTGATATTAATGTTTTACTTGAAACTCAAGCTCAGTTTCGAATTCCTCTAAAAGCTCGAACACTCTAAAGCTGTCATCGGTTCGTAAACACTGGATGCGAAACTCATACGCAATTAACAACGTATCCAGACACTTCACGCATAAAACAGACGGCAAAGCGTCTTCAACGATCTAAAAAAAACGACTTAATTTACCAACGTTACGTGTACGTTACGTAATTACCTTAATAGAAGTAAACAGAGTTAAAATCGCCTTCAATGGTTTCTCATCATAGACATACGTGAATAACGACTCAAAAGGGCCTTCAGTAGACGCACACGCTCTACAAATTGATTCCGGCGACATTTTATCAATTAATTTATATTTTTTAATCACTTATTCAACAACACACTAATTAGTAGAGCACTTATTTACTATTATAGATCACTAAATAATTTTAAATACATCCCACATCTATTTATTACACACAAATTATTGTATTTTACACAAATAAAAGCTCATTTAAATTAATAATAGCGCATTATTGCACTTATAGAGTAGGGGTTTTAGAATAACAATGACTCATCTGAAGTTAGATATATATGTATATAATAGATAATAATTTATTCGCGATTTAAAAGTGGGGAGGCGTGTTTAGTGTTTGTATACGTGCCTGTTATCACGTTTATCGTATTAAGGGAGTAAACAATTTGAAATCACGGGTTACGTTACGTGCTTGCGTTACGTGTAGGGCGGCCTATGCACTGTTTGGTACTGGTGATTTCAAGTGCAAGTGGAAGTGGTGGACTTCAGATCATTGAATGACAGTCAGCTGAGTTTAAACGTAGGAATTCACGTGATTTTTTATATAAAAGTACGTATAATCATTTTTATTATTTATGCATATATATTTATTTGTGTTTAAATATTTTAATAAAATAGTGTTAATTGGTCTAAATAATTTATATTTATTGCAACATATTTGCGCTAGTCGTAATTGTTACATCATATATATCAAATCGCGGTTATTATTATTAATATTTTTAAGACAATTAGTAATAATTAGTGTAAATTGATTTTCGGGCGTTATTTATTTAGTTATATATGAATTTCGTCATCGTCGGGGGTCTTCCCCGGTAATTTACCTTAATAAATTAATTTTCCCCATTAAATACACAATTTAAACATAAATGCTATTTAATATATTTTTAATAATATTTCAATAATTTGAATATATATTAAAAAAATTTTTTTTTTTGTTTCTTGTTTAAATTATACATTTTATATATGTTTAATATTGCATTTTAGTCAAATATAACTCGATATTTTACGGGTATTTTTATTTAATTTCAAGGCTAAACGCATTTAGAATATTTCCTAGAAATCTATTATATTTACACTAGATAATCGATTGGTAGAAATCTATACAATTTTTATCAATTTATCGTACTTTATTACGTTATTAATTAACGAATGCACTTTTTTTGTTAATAATAAATGTTAAAAATTGCATTTTACGCGACATTTTTCGAGTTATAATTTAATTTCAAGGCCAAATATATTTGGTATATTTCCCGGTAATGCATTTACTATTTACACAAATGACTGGGTAATCTAAGTTAATCGATTCTAAGGAATCTATGCAATTTTAAACAATTTATACTATTTTCTTACGTTATGAATCAGTAGTGTTTTTAATCCCGGTTTGAACAGTCGTTTGCGCTCAACTAATAGAGCTAATAGTGTAAAACTGTGTTAATATTTTAAATAAAAGTGCCTTAGTGATTATATTTGATTTAGATCACAAAATGTCGAGCAACCAAATATTTGATTACGTCGACGAGTCGCAAACAGACCGACTAGCCAGGAAATCAAAGGAAATGCCCGTGTTTCCGATAGGTAATCAATCACAAATATTTACCTACTTGAACCACCCTTATCGTGATTTTTTTTTTACTATCTAGGTATCGCTGGATTAACTCTAGCTTGTCTATTCGGGGCCTACAAATTCAAACAACGGGGAAACATGAGCCCTAGCGTTTTCTTGATGCAACTTCGCGTTGCTGCCCAAGGAACTGTCGTCGGCGTCTTAACCGCAGGGTTAGCGTACTCAATGGCGAAAGAACATATATTTGTTAAACCCAGCGAGGAGAAATAAATTTAATTGGCTAATTTTTATCCATTCCATAATTGTTTTACACCGGTTACAGATTTATCTCTACGAACAATTACGGAATGTTTTTAGTCATTCATAGATTTTATTGCCCTCTCCTAATTATTTATATATTTATAGGCACCAATTCGTTTTAATTAATTTTCGTTTAATTTATTTCACAATTTTTGAATATTTCTTTGTGAAAATATGATTTTACTATTAAATGCTTATTTTGTGTTAAGATCTTTTGTTCTGGATGGAAAGTGGTAAAACATATTGAGGCAATACTCAAAAAACGGATGTTGAAATGATTATCTATTTTTATGTATATCAAATTATATTTATTTTTGTAAATTTACGTAAATTATAGAATATGGACACTCCATTTATTTAGTAAATAAATATTGACCGTATATTTTATTAAATTAATAAATTATTTCAAAACACAATCCTACATTTTAAATTTCCTTTTTAAGACAATCTTATACAGGACCAACGGGGACATCCAACTATAAAAGAAAATCATTTTTACTTTCTTATACGCAGTATAAGTATTGTAATCATGAAAAATTTCGATCTCGAGATTTTAACGGAAATATACGTTTTGACCTTCCCTGAATCGATTCCTATTTTTTGAATGACGTCTGTTTGTGTGTGTGTGTGTATGTATGTGAGCGCTCTAGAGCCCAAACGGCTAAAGGGAAAATTATGAAATTTTAAACTTAAGATTTGTATGTGTCTGGCAAGAAAACCTACTATTTTTGAAAACAATATTCCGACCGGAAGTGCATGTTTACTCTAGTCTTTTTTTGCAGTTTCTGCAATTACTCAAAAATAGTTGCAGTTACAGAAAAATTGTTACGATAAATATTATAGATATCAACATTTTGTACAACTTTTATTTGAAACTTTTTTTCCCAAACGGTACCGGAAACAAGAAAATGGCTCTTGCAATTTCTGCTTATTATATTTATTTTTACATAAATCGTATCATCTGCGCCTGTTAATTGTTTATCAAAAAAAAAAAACAAAATAGACTTAAATAATTTGAAGTTTGACATTTTATATTTATTCTAAGAAATATATTTAGTGTAAAAGTGTTCCAAAGGTTACCACAAATATTATAAATTAGATAAATAATGAAAATAGGATGTGATTTAATCCAAAAGCGTATAAGAAAGTTCGGTGCATGACACTTCAGATGTTTTGATTTTTTTTTATAAATATTACTATCTAAAACGTCGTTTACGGGTTAATGTGCGGTAATTAATTAAACGTAGGTGGTTAAATTTGTAAAGATTTTTTTTTATTATTATTAATATTAAAACGAACACACCAAAAAAACTGTTATAACTTTTTTCTCATTTACATTTTGACTACGAATATTTTTTCGAATTTTTTCTTTTGATAAAACAATGTTTTTTTTTTTTTGTTGTTTAGTTTGACAAACATATATACATATTTTTTCATTTTTAAATATTACATTTTACATAAACACAATACTGAATAATGATGAAGAAAGCTATTATTAACAAATCGTTTATATTCGATTTTTTTCGACGAAATTCCGTCAAAATTTTGAGGAAATACTCGTGAATTGTTTTTTTTTTTGTTATTTTATTTGTAAATACTGGTAGTTTGTACTGAGAAAACGTGAAAATGGAAGCTAACTTTTAAAAATTAGAATGAGAATTGTGCAATTCAAAAATGTAAGTCCCAACGGTGTCGGTTTTTTAAAATTGATTTAAACTGTTAAGAATTAGGCCAAATGCACAATTTTTGTTCAATTATTTTGTTGTCTGTATTTAATAACTATTATTAATATCAACTACAAATTTTTACTAAAAAGGATTTTTTTTAACTATTCTAACATGAAATGGGATTAATAATATATATATATTTGTTTCATTTTCACTTTAAATTCGATAGTAAAGGTTTCATTTCACAGCAAATACATTGAAAAAGCGATTTGATTAAAAATTTTAATATAGTTAAATTTAAACAATTCATTCATTGATAAAGTGATTATTTATAAATAGATTTTCAAAAATTCACCTATTCATAGACCACACGCACAAATCTACACAATCTCAAAATTTGTATATTTACGCTTCACAATTTAATTTATAGTTTAATTTAAAAGATTTGCGCATGTTTTCTATAGAACATAGCTTCTAGATCATTCCCAAAAAATTGTTTAAAAATTAAAAAAACCAAAATCCATGAGACATTAAATCGTTATATGAAGAGATGATGCAATATTTTTAAAAAGACAACAAATTTGCATAGTGATTCATTTTCAAATAGACTTCATAGCAAACATGCATTTTTAATCAATCAATAATTAATAAATGCATATCTACTATTCATTTTTTTTTTTATATAAACATGAACTCTATATTTATATATATATATAAACAGTCAAATATGTATATTTAAAGACGTATAAAATGTAAAAAACAATTTTCAAATCATTCGAGTGATTTGAATAATTGTGTTTTGCACTTTGTAATTGTTTAAGCACAATTTTACGGTGCAATTTTTGTAATGTTTGCGAAATTTAAGTAATAAACAGTGACACATTTCATAGATTTTGTTCCCATTGACTTAAAGTATATATTTCTTACGTTTCTAAACGTTCTAATTCGTGTTTTCGAATGTAAGAAAATAATTACTTTTGAGTTTAGGAAACGTTATTTGTCACTAAACATAAACCAATTATGATTAAACAACACTTATAAAAAGTGCGAAATATAATAAACCGTACATGAAACGAAACATGGCAACAAATATTACACAATTGCACTTTTTTTTTTTTTAAATATATATTACTTCTATAATATGTATTTTTTTTTTTATTATAATATAACAACTTTTAAAATATCCATTATTTGTGAAAGTAAAAAATAATAAATATTATCAAATAAATAAAGAGAACTATTTATTTTATATTATTTATATATTAACTAATAATGCATTTTTTCGTCATTTTTTTTGCTTTTTTCTTTTATATAGTTTTAAAAAGGTAATAATAACATTTTGGCTACTTGTAGAATAGATTTATTTATCTGTATTTGTCGTTTAAATGAAAATTGGTGTGCTTAGTTTGCCTTAAACAGCCATTTTGGTACAATATTTTTTAAGCAATTCGAAAAGTAAAGTTATCTCGATTCTCTCCAAGATATTTTATCGATGTTCCTAGATAGAAGTAAGCTGAACTACGACTAAACTGATCTAGATTTTTTTTTTTAATATTTTTTTTACATAGCTCTTTTATAGAAGGCAAGTTTGCACATATTTAATTTATAATAATAACTACGATCCACTAAAAATTATTATAATTAACAATTTTAAACATTCATTATGTACGCATTTCGTCAATTTAATAAAATATCAGAAATTAAAAACAAACGCTTAGTTGATATAATAAATAATTAAAATTATTAATAAAATATCTCGTTAAGTTTAGTGGACCATTAAATAAATAAAATAAAAAAATAGAAATTAAAAATGAAAATACTACACACTACGCTACACAGTAGCGGTTTTAATATTTTTGAAAAATTCAACAAATTAAGTAAAAAATAATAATAAACTAAAGAAGGAAATATATTAAATTTTTTTTTTATAAAAATGTGACGTTTTGTGGTTTTTGGTAATTTAAAGTCACGACTGCACATATCTCGGTTATAATGGTGTTAGTGTAAGTATTAAGTTAAAACCGGCCCCTATTTAAGCGAACTGAACCCGAATGCAGCCCCCCCGGACACCCCACTTCGATGGAAATGAACGTTTTGCCATTTGTTGTCGCGTTTATGCCACACTCGACTCTCTTCCGATTGGTGGGTGTGAGCGTGGCCTTGTCTATAAAAGTTTGGAGTTTTATACGAAAAACAAAACCAAATAAATATTTGTTTACCACAAATAAATCATGCATACAATATACAGGGTGTAACAGCGAAACGAGCTACCTCGAATAACTTCTATGACAGTAAAGATACAATAAAATAGTATAAGACAATCTTATGCAGGACCGAAAGGGACATCCAACTATGTAAGAAAATATTTTTTTAAACCAGTGGTTCTCAAGTAACAACACAAAGTTATATTTTTTCAAATGAGATGTTATATATTTTTTAGGCCCATTCGATAGAGTATTTTTTTCTGAATTCCACCATGCATTCGTTTTATAACCTTATATAATAAAAATATTGAGAAAAATGCGATTGAAAGTTTAATAAATTTTATTTTTATTGTTATTTTTCAGTAGGCTATGAAACAAAATTGAGCTTAAATACAGCGAAACATAACTTAAATACATTAAATTATTTGTTATTATCTTTATAAATAGTGTTCTAACTGATTTCTATCTCTTTCTAAACAAAATTCAAATCTTTTCAAAACTGATTCAGAAGTAGCATTATTAATTACTTCCGGTGTAAGAGTAGAACACTATTTATAAAATTAATAACAAATAATTTAATGTATTTAAGTTATGTTTCGCTGCATTTAAGCTCAATTGTTCTTCATAGCCTACTGAAAAATAACAATAAAAATAAAATTTATTTAACTTTCAATCGCATTTATCTCAATATTTTTATTATGTAAGGTTATAAAACGAATGCATGGAGGAATTCAGAAAAAAATACTCTATCGAATGGGCCTAAAAAATATATAGCATCTCATTTGAAAAAATATAACTTTGTGTTGTTACTTGAGAACCACTGGTTTAAAAAAATATTTTCTTCTATAGTTGGATGTCCCTGTTGGTCCTGTATAAGATTGTCTTATACTATTTTATTGTATCTTTAATAACATAAAAGTTATTCGAAGTAGCTCGTTTCGCTGTTACATCCTGTATAACACCAAATAAAACCATCTTGAGTCTAGTATAATTTAACAATTACGCATTCCTGTACAGTTTGCTCAATTTATTCAATAAAAAAACGTCAAATTGTATCTCCAAATAAATATTTATTTACCACAAATAAACCATGCATGTAACATATACCACTTAGTAAAATTTATTAAGTAAGTAAACTGAATTTTAAAAAAAATCCTGTACAATTTACGATTAATTCAATAAAAAAAAAAATAATAACCCGTCTGTAAATATATATAAATTACGAGTAAAAAACTTACTTATCCATATATTGCGTAAGACGCACATATGCGATACAAGCAGCATCATCCCCCAATAAATGAACATGAGGATTCAGAATTGTTGTATTAACAGCCTTACAGTTCCTTCCCAGAACTAAAAATTACACATTTATAGGTTATGGCACCCATGCAGCCAAGTATACGTTACCGTTATCGAAATAAAACTTATGGAAATCCATTCCTTCCACAAGATTACCCATGGCTTCGGGTTCAAACGCCGTTAAATGTGGGTCACAAATTTTCCTAAACAAAAACAAAACTTGAGGTGGTGATTCGGTTAACAATATGGCGGCGACTTACGTGTAAGCTTCAAAGTCGCCGGTGTTTATAGCTTCTATAAGTTGTTCAGTCATTTTAATTATTTCTTGTCTTCGAGCTGCTTGAAAATTCGTTTAAACTTAGTAAAAAAATTGTAGCGAAAATAAGTGAAAAGTTAATAGATCTACATATTAATAATAGATTTTTTATAGTAAGTACCACTGGTTTATAAATATATAAAATAAATTGTTTAGAATCATACAATAGCATACATGCTAAAAAAAGGCGTCGTTTTTTATGTAAAAATACTCATATAAATAAATAAGAGTGACATTTATTTTTGAGTAAAGTGAGTATTTTTACATTTGAAGATTTTTTTTTTTTTATTTAGTTAAGTGTTAGAATGTGAGTATAAAATTGCGTATTAGAAACTTCGTATATACAGAAAATATATTTAGAAAAGTCGGAAGAATAAACAAAGTTTTTTTTGGACAGAAAACGGTCGTACCTGAGTTTTGCGAATTTGTTGACAGTTGCGAATATGTCTTGTTGGGGCACACAATCCTTATTTCTACAAAATTGGCAAATAAAATACAAGCACTTGTTAGTTTAGCGATTATTTTACCGCAAAACATGCTGTCGAAAACAAAAAAATCGCCCTTTTTTTTTCAAAAGTTAACGCGACAATTCAAAATACAAAAACGTATTTGTTTTTTTTTAACACAAAAATAAAAACCATTTCGTTTATAAAATGCTGATTACACACTTAAAATACGTCTAAAAATTGCTTAAAAACAAATAATAAAAAATTATAATTGCGTTGTGCGCACCAAGTAAAAAATGGTCGCTTTTTCATTTTTATGTTTGGATCACATAAAATATTTTTTTTAAGCAAGACTAGCAATTTTTTTTAATGATTTATGTAACAAAAATGACGAAATTCTTACCATCAGAATCTTCTGAATTTAATCTCTGATATTCCATCAAAAAAGAATCATCTTATACAATGAATTTCGATGAGGTTTCCAAGATTTAAAAATAAGCAAGCATGCCGAACAAAAAATGAACATCCATGAAACGTGCTAAAGCTACACATGCGAAAAATTAGTAATGGTTTTTCTTGTTTTGAAAAAACAAACAATTTATGGGTCATTTGCGATAAATTCGTTACATAGGTCAGTTTCATTTGGTCAAACGTATAAAAAAATCAAATAAAATAAAAAAACTCACCTGTTTCGTTTGAATCTGCTTTTAAAATATTATTATTGCAAGGTACAGTGCATTGCAACCATGTACTGATCGGATCAGTTGTTGGATCAGTAATACAATCAACTAGAAAATCATAATTCGAACATGCAGCAAACGAAAAGAACCACAAAAATCACAAAATGAATTGTACTAATAAATTACGCACATTTATAAACACATCATTGCCATTTCGTATCAATAAATCGACAATTTATCACTTAAAAGTGTTATAGAATCTGTATATAAGATACAGAACACCACATTTCGGGTTATTACCACATAAAAACACTATAAAATACTGGAAACGAAGCCTACATAACGTTTAAGCATCTTAAATCCAATTAAAACGACATATATCATAACTATAGTGTAGAGTACTATGCAGCTTTTACCACATATACGACAAAAGTGTATACTACATGACATAGGACAGACTATAAGTATATATACAAAATAACGCGCAAAAATTCAAAATAAATGAAACTGACTGTATGAATTTTATTATTTCTAATAAATATATAACTGTTAGAAGATTATTTTCCTAATATTAGTATTTTTTAGTAATTAATTGTTTAAATGCCCCTAACCTTGAACCCCTTGTACTAAAGCTTGGCCTAAGGTGATTGCTATAGGTTTGGGGGCGGCATTGATAGACCCTGAAGGAGAACTTAGAGCAGCTACAATCCGAGGTGATTGCGGGGGCGTAGCACTACCTATTACCATTAAATACATTTTTATAACCACTCTAGCGATTAATTTATGGGGGGTTAGTTCCACACGTAATATGCATACTTTCGATTTGTTTACTAGTTGCAATTATTAAACTTGCTATCGCAGACATTTGTTATAAAATCAAAAATGTATTTATGTATTATAAAAAATAATAATAAAAAAAAAACTACAAATCTTTAAATAACAGTTATATGAATGAACGCACACACAAAACTGTAACAAATATAAACTTGTACGGGTGCCAAAAAAAGTTTCAAACATTTCGATACGATGCCAATGTTACCTTGTTATTTAACTACGGATTACATTTGTCAACATTGTATAAAAAGCGGTGTTCAAAAGTGATTTTTCTAACGTTAATACAAATCATGCACACATGCGGCCCTATTGCAAAAAATTATACATATATATTTTATAGAAGCTCTTAAATAGCCAATGGGATGCATTAATGTTTTGCAATAGGATAATTAATTAAAATAGTATAATCAGCATATTATATTTATGTGCATGTTTAAATAGATTTATTTATAACTATTAAAAATGCAGTTTTCAAATTCAATTAGGTATTATTTCGTTTTGTGAGAATTGTAGTATACTTGGTTTAGCAACTAAAGCGTTGATTTAAGCATTAATGACGTCATTAACCGTAGCTAGAGCCCCTATTCAGTACATAATTGCTATTTTGCGTGATATCTCCTAGGTATTTAAAGATACATGCGTATATGACGTCATTATAAATGCTAATAGAATAGAAACATTCCTATTCCTGTGCATAAAATAAATCCTGGCTAGATTTCTTAGCCAGGGTCTATTCTGTGCTTACAGGTGCTATTTTGAGTAAATAGTGAGTGTTATGGGTATATGACGTCATAATAGTATAGAATCACCTACTTTTCTATGAATAGCAACATAGGTCTAGCTTAGCAAGCCAGGTGTTGCTATGCATAGCAAAAGAGGTGTTTCTACACTATTATGACGTCATATAATCGATTACAGGTACTATTTTGAGTAAATAATGCGCGTTATGGGTATATGACGTCATAATAGTATAGAAATACTTCTTTTATTAGGGCTAGCTTAGCTAGCCAGGTGCTGCTCTGCATAGCAAGAGGTGTTTTACATTATTATGACGTCACATACCTGCTTACAGGTACTATTTTGAGTAAATAGTGAGTGTTACGGGTATATGACTTCATAATAGTATAAATACACTTCTTTTGCTACGCATAGCAACATATGACTAGCTAAGTTAGCCAGGTGTTGCTATGCATAGGAAAAGAGGTTTTTCTACACTATTATGACGTCATATACCCGCTTACAGCTACTATTTTGAGTAAATAGTGGGTATTATGGGTATATGACGTCATAGTAGTATAAAAACACCTCCTTTGCGACGCATAGCAACACCTGGCTAGCTCAGCTAGTCAGGTGTTCCTATCCTGTGCTTATAGATACTATTTTGAGTTAAAAATGCTATATATAATAAATAACATGGATGTATGACGTCATACATGTTTTAAACTGTATATTACGCATAGGAACACCTAGTATTACTAGCTTTGCTAGCCAAGGTCCCTAATACTGTGCGTATAGTTACTATTTTAACTGTAAAATGCTATATATAATACATAATAGAGGTATATGACGTCATATGTGTATGCAAGGCATAGGAACACCTGTTATTGGTAGTTTAGCTGACCAGGGTTCTTATTCAGAGCATATAATTGCTTTTTTCAGTAAGATGTAGTGTATTTTTAAGGATTATTGGTGTATGACGTCATAAATATGTATTTACATTACCCTTGAATGATACTAATGTATATTGGTAAACTAGTTAAACACGCCGCCCTGGTGTCACATTTAAGAACTAGTTTAGTTAGTTGTAGGGAAGTTAAACGTGTTAATTTAGTTTACGAGTATGATTTAATACAAAACTCAATTAAATGTCTTAAAATCTATGAAATTCTAATTAAATTTATTATTTAATAATGTTTTTTAAGTGTGTTTACGTGTGTTTTAAAAAAAACAAACGTTACAGTGCATAGCAATATTGCTATAACATAGATGTACTTGGATTGTAACTAGATACGTGATAATGACGTCATAATATTTTTATATCTATCCGTTGATGAATAATATGAGTTTAAAGTGAGTTTTAGATGTAGATAGATAATGTATATGGTGATCAACGCTTTAGTTGGTGTATTATAAATGTAGGAACAAATATATGGAATCATTACCTTCGGGTTCTTTAGCAATCACAGTAGAACTGCGATCGACGCATCCCTTTTTATCTTCTGTAAGGACAGCGTGTGTTTGAACATTCATAGAATGAATGAACGACGACGACGAGAATCGGCCACGAGCCCAGAACACATATACACAAACACATTACCCGAATGCGATGGACCACCATGTTTACGTGATGATACATCATTATTAAAAACAAAACAAAAAAATATGCACGACATTGTTTCGCAACACGTTAATTATTCTGATTGAAATATATGAATCAAGCCAAATGAGTGAAGGATTTTTTTTTGTTGATTTTTTTTGTAAAGAAAAACAAAACAAAGAAGATTTGTTAATTGATAAATGAAATGTGATCAAATAATACTAAGTATAAATAGGTAATGTCCTTGTGTGTTATTTTTTTTTTTCGAACACAAATGACGGTTAAACAATGAGTCAAAATAATCGATTCGAAATTAAAATAAAAAGACAAGCAAGTAAATAATTATATGGAACATGCAGATATATATGTACATACAATAAATCGGTGATCACATTTATTATTATTATATTTTTGGGGTGAATATTCATACTCAATTTTCGTGGGCGATAAACCAGTGGTAAAATTCGCAAATTATTCAATAAATTGTGCTTTTACTAAAATCGTGTAAACCCTGCATTAAAAATGTATTCTAAGTGCACTTTTTATTCAAAAACAAAAACAGTGCTAATTGTATATTTTACCAATAAATATAAATAGTGAACTTTATATAATAAATAAATAATTAAATAGTGCTCTTAGCATACATAAAATATTAAAATTGAATTTGCGATCACTCACCATAATCGCAAAATTAAAGCAGTTAATCGCATATTTACAAAAAATTTATTTTAAATAGATTTACTATTTAAAATCATATTGAATATTATAAAAAAAAAAACATGGTTATCTATTGTTTACCTTTAACATCATCATCTTCTATAGTAGTTGAACTATCTGTAGATTCTTTGACTTGAGATCCATCACCTTTCTTCACAATAATACTTCGACCTGCCAAAACCACCAAACATTAATAAACCTCCCTTAAATATCGATAAAATCACTTAAATTCAATTTCGTATTGATTAATCTACATAAAAACAATAAACAACTAATAATTTAGTGGTTTTAAACAAGTAAAACCACCTGTAAATGACTAATTGGTAAACTAGTTTAACACGCCGCCCTGGTGTCGAATTAAAGTACTAGTTTAGCTAGTTGTAGGGCGATATGTATTCGAAGTTAAATTAGTTTACGAATTTGATACGAAATTCAATTAAATGTCCTAAAATCTATGAAATTCGATTAAAATTATTTAATAATGTTCTTTAAGAGAACATTTGATGGTTTGTATATAAAAATTCAAAGCTATATTATATAGATTTAAATCGAATAAATAAAACGAAAACTTACGTATATTTTATGAAATTAATATTTAAATTTTGATGTTAAAAATGTTATGATTTATGCATATATATGGTAGGTTGATTTCGTGAACATTTAAAGTATGAGAATGCAAAAAGAAACATAGGTGAGAAAACTGGTTAAATGGTGAAGAACACAAAGAAAATGCATGCTGAAGCATTTTTTTTTCATTCACAAGCAATTTTTTAACGGCTCTAGAATTTAATTGTTTACGCAATTAAATTCTATATAGCCGCAAATTCTTAACACATTACTGCATATTTTAAATAACGAATTTAATTAATTATGTATGAAATGGGTAAAAACTGTATGGTATTTTTTTTTTTTGAAATGCAGTAATTTGTTAGTAAATTGAGAAATGGATTTAGAATGAGAGAATTTTTGCGGCAAATGATTTGAATAAATATTATAGCACAGAGTAGCTAGCAGTGTTCTTACCACTTTCTAGATGCGTCAGAGTGATGTGAAGTGTGAGGTAAACATGTCCGCCACAACGAGACAAAACAAAGTTACCAACTACTCAACAATACTACCAAAAAACTATAATTAAGATAATAATTGCACATATTTATATAGTATTCGTATATAAATACGCACATGTATCGTGTAAATTATAAAATCTCTCATCATTTTCAGGGGGGGGGTCACTAGCAAAATACCTAAATCATAATCAGCTTTATTGCTAACTCTACCCTAACTTCTATTCACATTGATTATCTTTTCAAATTATGTAATTATGTTCAATAAATACAACAACAAACATAATTTTATACCCTTACAATAACAACAAACGCATCTACCTGCTTATGACGTCACAAGGCATCTAATGTGAAGACAAGAAGCTATTTAATATATATATATATATATATAAATGGCTTCTAGTCTTCACAATAGGTTCCTTATGACGTCATAAGCAGGCAAATGCGCATTCGTCTGCTTATGACGTCATAAGGTACTTATTGTGAAGACTAGAAGCTATTTATATATATATATATAAAAATAGCTTCTAGTCTTCACAATAGGTTCCTTATGACGTCATAAGCAGGCAAATGCGCATTTGTCTGCTTATGACGTCAATTTTTTTATTTAAACGTCTGTCTGCTTCTGACGTCACAAGGCGCCTATTGTTTAGACTATTATTATTATTAAAAAAAAATACGTAACTATGATTGTTGTTTTATAATCGACAGGATTTATTTTATTTGAATTGAATATTTTTATTTAAAAAAAACGTATCTGTCTGCTTATGACGTCATGAGACGTCTATTATGTAGACTAGAAGCTATTATTTATACATTTTTGCTGTTTTTTAATCGACTGGATTTATTTTATTTGTATCTAATATTTTTAATTAAACGCCTGTCTGCTTATGACGTCATACGGCGCCTATTGTCTAGACTATTATTATTATTAAAAAATATATGTAACTATGATTATTGTTGTTTTGTAATCGACATTATTTATTTTATTTGTACCTAATATTTTTATATAAAAAACGCATCTGCCTGCTTATGACGTCATGGGGCGTCTATTGTGTAGATTAGAAGCTATTATCATAATATATATATATATATATATATATATATATATATATATATATATAAAACTATAATTGATGTTTTTTAATCGTCTGGGTTTATTTTATTTGTATCTAATATTTTTATAAGTAAAAACGCATATGTCTGCTTATGACGTCACAAGTCTACTATTGTATAGACTAGAAGTGATTATCAGTAAAAAATATATGTATAACTATGATTGTTGTTGTTTTTGAATCGACTGGATTTATTTAATTTGTATTTATATATTTTTGATAAAATAGCAATAATTTGTTTTTAAAAGATCCAGTGATTTAATCGAAATAAAAATCATGCAGTGTGTTTTTGTCGTATTTTCGGGTTTTCAATGTAATTATTCAGTTTAAATTTGCGGGTAATTAAAATGAACAAAATATAGGTAATACATTGAAACCCGGAAAAAGTTGAAAGCTTTCAAACTAACACAAATATATCTAGGTCTAGATAAAAAATAAACCATAAGTAATTTACAAGCATTTTTAAAGTTATGTTCCGTGTACTAAAATAACACATTTCACACTTTTCATTATCAATTTATAATAAAAAGCGGGAAATGTGAAAAAAAAGTGCAAACATAACTTCAATAAAAGTATTTACAAAAAGAAACGTTAAAATAGGCGTTGTGCTTTTACCAAATGAAAAAGAAACGTACGAAAAATGAAAAGAACATTTATATATATATATATAAATATTAAAAAAATAAAAATAAATGCAATGAAGAAAAGTCGAAATTTAAAAATTCCTCTCAACAAATAGAATCAAAAAAGACAAGGAGAATTTTATTTACAAAGGGTGTCGAGGGGGTTTGGAGCATGGAACCAATATTGTTCGTGTATGTTAAGTGTCGCTTACATATTTAAGTTTTTATACTTTTAAACGTTTAATTATTATGAAATCGCTCAAAAATTCATGAATAAATAAATGAATTCATTGAGCAATTTTTGTACGAGTACTTACTTGAGAAGTTACGTGTTGCCAACATTGTAGTAAGAATTGCGCCCTAAAATATCGTAAATTAATCGTTTTATTACGAATACTGGGGGGTGGGGGGGACTAACCTTGAGTTTGCGACGTGCGTTGAATTTTTTGAGGCAGTCCACCGTTTCTTGTCTGTGAACAACAGATGCGACACGTTCTCGTTGCTAGAAAAAGGGTTTAAATGTAAATTAGGCACAAATCATGGTGGATTTTTGCGCGTTTTGATTGTTAGTTGTAACTTACGCAGATCCATGGGTGTTTTAAGGCTTCAGCAGCTGTGATTCTCTTACCAGGGTTAACTGTTAGCATTTGATTGATGAGATTTTTTGCTTCTGGTGTAACTGTATCCCATTCAGGGCTTGGGTACTACGATTGGGATCAAGTTTAGATTTTTTTCGCGGATTATTTAATGGAATTTAAATAAATAAATGAAAATAAAATAAAACCACACCAGAATGATTTGATTAGTATGACGAGATCGTTAAGGATCTACAAGTCATTGTGTTTGTAAACCTGGAATTGGTGGGTGGTTGTACTTACATCGTAAGCGCCAGCTTTAATTTGAGCATATAATCTGTGTTGGTCCTCATCCCAAAATGGTGGGTAACCAACCAGTAATATGTAAAGTATGACGCCACATGCCCATATGTCGACCGGTTTGCCGTACGGTTCTTTTTTTAGTACTTCTGGTGATAGGTAACCGGGTGTACCGGCAAAGCCAAACCAGGCTTGTTGTTCACCTTGTACCTCAATTGCCAAACCAAAATCCGCTAATTTTACAGCAGCCCCTTTTGCTTTACTTGCCAATAATAAATTTTCAGGCTAGAAAAAATGGTGAACCTAAACGATCTAGTCGGTTTCGGTTTCACATCCGTCGTTTTCTATCGGTTTTTCTTTTCTTCTATTCATTTATTATTTTTATTATCAAACAACCATAAATATATATTTACCACTTATAGTAACGCACACTTACATACAACTAACACTATAAACTACCTTTTTCATAAGCAAAGCATTTACTTTAGACCAAAACTAAACTTCTTACTTGAAATACGAGTGAGTGGCGGCACTCACGATTAAAATAATATAAACATCAGTATATATATTATCGGTGGGTGTAGGTCTGTGTTTGTGTGTGTGTACGTACTGTATGTATGTATGTATGTATGTATGTATGTATGTATGTATGTACGTACTGTATGTATGTACGTACTGTATGTATGTATGTACGTATGTAATATGTGTATGTATTGTATATATGTATGTGCTGTATGCATGTATGTATATGTGTGTGTGTGTGTGTGTGTGTGTGTGTGTGTGTGTGTGTGTGTGTGTGTGTGTGTATGTATGTATGTATGTATGTATGTATGTATGTATGTATGTATGTATGTATGTATGTATGTATGTATGTATGTACGTACTGTATGTATGTACGTACTGTATGTATGTATGTACGTATGTAATATGTGTATGTATTGTATATATGTATGTGCTGTATGCATGTATGTATATGTGTGTGTGTGTGTGTGTGTGTGTGTGTGTGTGTGTGTGTGTGTATGTATGTATGTATGTATGTATGTATGTATGTATGTATGTATTGTATGTATGTATGTATGTATGTATGTATGTATGTATGTATGTATTTCTGTCTGTATGTATGTATGTATGTACTGTTTGTTTGCGTATTTCTGTCTGTATGTGTATGTATATATGTGTATTTCTGTGTGTGCACTGTATGTATGTATATAGGTATGTATATAAAAATGTGTGTGTGTGTGTGTTTGTGTGTATGTGTGTATGTGTGTATGCACTGTATGCACTGTATGCACTGTATGCACTGTATGCACTGTATGCACTGTATGCACTGTATGTACTGTATGTACTGTATGTACTGTATGTACTGTATGTATGTATGTATGTACTGTATGTACTGTATGTACTGTATGTACTGTATGTACTGTATGTACTGTATGTATGTATGTACTGTATATAATGTGTGTATGTACTGTATATATGTATGTACTGTATATATGTATGTACTGTATATATGTATGTACTGTATGCATGTATGTACTCTATGTATGACTGTACTGTTTGTATGTATATTTCTGTCTATGTATGTATGTATGTATGTATATGTGTGTGTGTGAGTGTGTGTGTATGTTTGTGTGTATGTTTGTGTGTATGTTTGTGTGTATGTTTGTGTATATGTTTGTGTGCATGTTTGTGTGTATTTGTGTGTTTGTACGTATGTATGTAAGTAAGTATTGATTTATAAGTGATAATCAATAAAGAATATATATATATTGTAGTTTTATTTAAAATATAAGAGAATAATTAGAGATTTGGTAAATGTGTAATTTAAGTGTGAGATAATAATTAGTAGAATGCGTGTTAATGATAAGTGTAAGGTATAAAAAATGGAAAAAAAAAAACCGAGAGAAAACAACGTAGTAAATGTAAAGAACAAGAATGTTAGAAAACGTAACCGCAGCGTTGGAGCCCCTGAAAGGTAAAGTTAGAATAGTGATTACCTTAAGGTCCCTATGAACAACACCATTAGAATGGCAATGGTGCACAGATTCTAAAATCTGTTGAATACAGTGTGATGCATCGGCCTCCGAGTAAAACTCTCGAGCTACAATATCTTCAAACAACTCGCCACCCGTTACCCTAAAGTTTCAAGAGAGGGACACCTCGTTAACAATCCACGAACAATCATCATTATATCATAAACACTGCATAGTTATGGAACAATTGATTTTTGGACCGTTTGAAGTGAGCTTTTTGTGCGCACAAAACGTTGCGCACACTTGTAAAGTAAAGCGGTGCAACGATTTTGATTGCGATGTGATTGATTTCACAGTTTTTTTGTATTTTGGTGCTGGTCTAAGATACAATTGTTGCAATGCGATTACAGATATACTTACAAGTCAAATACTAAATAATGAAAATTTTCTTCCTGTATACTGTCATGCAATCTCACTGAAAAATGATTGATTTTTGATTTAGTTTAATTTTGTTTTGTTTTCGATAAGTATATTTGACGGTCTTACAGATGTTAAGATAAAAGTGAAAGTTATTTTTTTGATTTAGATAGTTTTGATTAGTTAAGTTAAATTCGCCTGTAAATAAACTACTTTAATCAGATATTAGTAAAACGAAAAAATTAAAGAAGAACCAAAGTAAACGGGGAGAATTTTGGTAACTTATTGTTAACATGACAGAGATAGAATTTAAAAAACCAAAAAACTATTTGAATTTGTGTTACCTATATTTGGATGTTGTAACTTTCGACATATCCGTGCTTCTCTTTCTAATTTTTGGAAATCTACAAACAAAGCCCCAATCATTAATCATTCCCATCATCACTCAAATTACTAAATCACACCTTACCATTTTATTATTTAAATAAATAAATAAATACATACATACATACGACATTTTATCAAATTAACATCAACATATTACAAATTAATTCGATATTATCTTAAGACTTTTATACATTAAAGAATTTATTTTAAAAACGTATCACGCAACACTCAAACACGCAATATTTTTTTAATACTTCAATTACCCCCTAACGCTTACTAAAACGACGTTAAACGAAATTAAATCTAGAAACTCATCTAAATAATAGTTTTCTAGCGTATTACTTCATTAAATCGTACATATTAAAAACAATTGCAATCTTATTAGAATATTTAATATATAAGTTTACATCTAGTATTTATTTTAATAATATAAGCTACTAATATCAGCGTAGAATCAACAAACAATTTACAAATCGTACTTTTAAATTGATGATTACATACAATTATTTTTTATACGTTCAATAAATTACAAACAATTTTTGATTGACTCAAACAAACAATATTAGTTACGAAATTAAATGTTTTCAATAGTTATGACGTCATTCATCAATATTTAAGAGTTTTTAACGTATTTAATACCCTAATAGTGATTTTTGAGTGTAAAAAATCGGATTAAAGTCAAACAATTTTTGATTGACTCAAGGAAACTATATTAGTTACGATTTTAAATGTTTTCGTTAGTTATGACGTCATTCATCAATATTTAAGAGTTTTAAACGTATTTAATACTCTAATAGTGATTTTTGAGTGGAAAAAATCGGATTAAAGTAAAACAATTTTTGATTGACTCAGGGACACAATATTAGTTATGAATTTAAATGTTTTCGTTAGTTATGACGTCTTTTATCAATATTTGCGAGTTTTAAACGTATTTAATACTCTAATAGTGTTTTTTGAGTGTAAAAAATCGGATTAAAGCCAAACAATTTTTGATTGACTCAGGGAAACAATATTAGTTACGAATTTAAATGTTTTCGATAGTTATGACGTCATTCATCAATATTTGAGAGTTTTAAACGTATTTAATACCCTAATAGTGATTTTTGAGCGTAACAAATCGAATTAAATTCAAACAATTTTTGATTGACTCAAGGAAACAATATTAGTTACAAATTTAAATGTTTTCGTTAGTTATGACGTCATTCATCAATATTCAAGAGTTTTAAACGTATTTAATACTCTAATAGTGATTTTTGAGTGTAAAAAATCGGATTAAAGTCAAACAAATTTTGATTGACTCAGGGACACAATATTAGTTACGAATTTAAATGTTTTCGATAGTTATGACGTCATTCATCAATATTTAAGAGTTTTAAACGTATTTAATACTCTAATAGTGATTTTTGAGTGTAAAAAATCGGATTAAAGCCAAACAATTTTTGATTGACTCAGGGAAACAATATTAGTTACGAATTTAAATGTTTTCGATAGTTATGACGTCATTCATCAATATTTGAGAGTTTTAAACGTATTTAATACCCTAATAGTGATTTTTGAGTGCAAAAAATCGAATTAAAGTCAAATAATTTTTGATTGACTCAGGGAAATAATATTAGTTACGATTTTAAATATTTTCGTTAGTTATGACGTCATTCGTCAATATTTGAGAGTTTTAAACGTATTTAATACGGAAAAAGTGATTTTTGAGTGTAAAAAATCGAATTAAATTCAAATAAAAATGGATTAAATTAAAAATGGCGGTCTTACCTCTTGCGGATAATTTTTTCGTGTTGATTATTTTCGCTGCGAATTCCAGCCCGGTGGATTTTTGTACACATCGTCGAACAACTGAAAATGCACCTCTGCAACAAACAATACGAAAAGAGTCTATAACGGAAAATGTATTTAAGGATATTTGTCGACGTTTGTGGTAAAATCTTTTGTTTTAAATAGGAATTAATTAACAGCCAACAATAGAAACAATTATATTCAATTAATTTCCCGGCTAAATATAACTGAAATTGTTATGTCATTCCTTATCAAAATTAAATTACGTTTTGTGTGCCGTAATTATTATTATTACATAAAGGGTGGGTTTAACCGCGCGTATTTCGATCGGAAAATCGTGTCTTCAATTACTATAAATTATTTAATAATCACCCTTAAACGAGTTGAACTATTAAATTAATAAGCAATTGCGTATTGGTTCGTTTTATAAATGGTAATTGCGATTCGAAATTTATTAAACGCGCGACAATATGGCGACAAATCGCGTTGTCGTTAATCTGGATACCCTATAAGGTTTAAGATGATCTAGAAAAATAGTTGTAGGCCACATTTACGGTTTAATTATTATTAACTCGACATTTACGCGACATGAGACGAATTATTATCATTATTAATTCGGCTAAGAACTCAGATACTGATTTAATATTATAATTAATCGTCATATTTTTAAGTAGTATGGGGTGATGTGGAGTGGGATAAGGGTGAATTGGGCCCTAGAGGATACTTTATAGTCTTTAATAAAATTGTGTTTATAATTATAATTCGGAAACGCGATTTGGTTAGAGTTGATTTTTTAGTCGAGTGTAGTATTTTTTGAGCTATTCCTATTTATTAAGTGTGTGTGTGTGTGTGTGTGTGTTGGAGACGAATAAATAATGTTTTCGTAAAAGTCACGCGACGAACACCTTTATAATAAATATATTTTGAAATAAAAAAAAAATATGTGTGAAATGAGTGAGAGTATTTTGATTCAACAAGTCAAAAGAGGATAGCGAAGTGGTTATTAGTGGTTATTTATAGGTGCAATATACGGGTTCGGGTGCCAAAAAGGTTGACCACCGTTATTTTCCAACAAATATGTCTAACTTTAAATCGAATCATATGATAAGAATAACAAAACAACAGGTCAGGTGTTCGACGAACAAAAAAAAATCACCTTTTTCTCAAAATAAGCTACTAAACGAAGCTTAAGGCGTTATTGGAATATTTAAATGAAAAAAGCAATTAGTCTTGAAACTACTTGAAATATTCATAATATTACACAAACCATTACTGGCTATTAAATATAAATAAACATTACATTAGGAACGTATGAATTATTTAAATATTATTTACTTAAAAAGACAAACAATTGAAAATGCATTATTCTAAATTAAGTATTGATGTATTGGTATTTAAATAATTGTTAGATAATTTCTGAGAATGTTAGTTTGTTTTTATTTAAATTAAAAAAAAAAAACAATCTATTAATGTTGATAGTTTATTTCGTTGAGTGCAAATGACCTTAAATGGTATTTTGAATATTCTCGACTCAAGCGCATTTGAGTGTTTTGGAGTTTTTGTGCAATTAGTAGGTTGGTTTCTTGAAATGTTTTAATTAAAAATGGGTTTTTGTGCAAAATGAAAACAACAATCAATTAATATTGTTTATTATTGTAAATAAGCTTAAAACGTATTTTGAATATTTAAGACTCAAGCGCATTTGAGCGTTTTGAAGCTTTTGTGCAATTAGTAGGTTGGTTTCTTGTGATGTTTTAATTAGAATTGGGTTTTTGAGCAAAATGCAATAATTTCTAAGAATGTTAGTTTGTTTTTATTTCAAATGAAAAAAACAATCAATTTATATTGTTTATTCCTTTGAGTACAAATAAGCTTAAAACGTATTTTGGATATTCTCGACTCAAGCGCATTTGAGCGGTTTGGAGCTTTTGAGCAATTTGTAGGTTGGTTTCTTGAAATGTTTTAATTAGAAATTGGTTTTTGAGCAAAATGTAATAATTTCTAAGAATGTTAGTTTGTTTTTATTTAAAATCAAAAAACAATCAATTAATATTGTTTATTCCGTTGAGTGCAAAATAAGCTTAAAACGTATTTTGAATATTTAAGACTCAAGCGCATTTGAGCGTTTTGAAGCTTTTATGCAATTAGTAGGTTGGTTTCTTGAAATGTTTTAATTAGAAATGGGTTTTTGTGCAAAATGCAATAATTTCTAAGAATTTTAGTTTGTTTTTATTTAAAATAAAATAAAAACAATCAATTAATATTGTTTATTCCGTTGAGTGCAAATTAACCTAAAATCGTATTTTGGATATTCTCGAGTCAAGCGCATTTGAGCGTTTTGAAGCTTTTGAGCAATTAGTAGGTTAGTTTCTAGAAATGTTCTAATTAGACATGAGTTTTTTGCGCAAAATGCAATCGTTTGTCTGGATGGTTTATTATGTACAGATATGTAAAGGGAATAATTCTGATTTCGGTTTAATCTGAGGGAATTATCAGGGCACATTCGCCGGAAATGTAGCCTATTCGTGGTTTATATCCGATTTAGTATTAATCAATAGTACGGCTAGCTCATTAATACCGATTTACACAGAAACTAAAGCTTGTTCAGTCTTCAGGAGATTATAGTGGTATATATACGCTATAAATAAAAAAATCGCCTAGACATTTGTCAGCGATTTTTTTTTTTATATATATATATATATATATATATATATATATATATATATATATATATATATATATATATATAGTTTAGCTTTAATATTTACAAGGACGAATAAAATAAAAATCCTATGCTCAAATATACAATTTATAAGGCTTGGAGCGTAGAAGAGACATATCCCAATTAAGGGCGAATATTTTCGTAAATATTAAGATAGTTTTTAGTTTTTCGAAATAAATATTATGCGAGTGTTACGAATAGGAAAATGTATCGTTTTTATCAGTTTTTATGTATTTTATGATAAATTAGACAGTTGTGCGCTGTTTTTGAGCGATAATAATATGTGTGTCGATAATTTAAAACATATTTCATAACTAGAATTTTTTTTTAACAAAAAAACTGTATATGTAATAAATGGAATAGAAAATTTCAAATTGGGACAAAAAAAAATCTATAAATACAAATTGAAAATATGACGGTGATATATACGTTATATATATTGAAGCCCCGGATAATAGCGTGGCATTGTCATTTATTTGGGGAATTGGAGCGTGCGTTTTAATTAAATAAATGCTAATTGGTCGCTTTTTGACCCGTCAAGTATTTTGTGGAGGGTGCTTTGCACCCCCCCTCCCCCATCACACATTTCTCGACTGGGAGAGTTTATTTTTAATAAGTCCAACAATAAAAGCAAAACCAATCCACAAATACATCGGGAATAAATAAATTGGATTTTCTAAGATTGGAAATTGAATCCGTCTTACTACAGGACCGGACTAGCCATCGAGTCACTCAAACCACTAAGGACCATTTGCACATAATACAAATCTATATTAAATATTCCAAAATATATATTTGCCACCGATTACTTAAGCGCTGTGTGTTATATGTATGTTAAAATTGGGTATAAATGTGGTAAAAGGGATTTAAAGTTATCTGATTGGGGGTGAAAATCGAAGAGACTCAAAGATGATATATCAATTGCGATCAAATAAAAAGTTGAAGGAGGTTATTTTTATCCCGGCGACAGACGCGACGCGACGCAACGCAACTGAAACCGGACTTCAGAAACTGTCTCAAAACGATGCTTTTCTGTGAAGTCAAGCTAAAGTATTGATCTTGTATTCGTTGACGACCTCATACGCGAAATGCGAACGGAAAGATAACGCTTCTGGAGGATAGAATATCGTCCTTTTCCGTTGCCAAAGTTCACCAAAGGTTACGTTTTGACCGATGCCACATCACACTCTCATTATCCCACAAAACTTAAAGCTACTCCACCTTTACCTACTCAAATCACCATTACAGCGATTCATCTAATATTTACTTTAGACACATACTCAAAAAATTTACAATCCACACCTAACAGAACATCTAAGTGTATATCAAAAGCGTAATATATGTAATAAGTGTGTTTAAGCGTATAATAAAGTGTTAGGTGTGTAGCGAGTGTGTTTGAGCATATAGTGAGACTGTAACATGTGTGATTAAACGTATAGTGAGAGTTTGATGTGTATAGTAAGTGTGCTTAAGAATATAATCAGCGTTAGGTGTGTAGCGAGTGTGTTTGAGCATGTAACGTATGTGGTGAGTGTGTATGAACGTATAGTGAGAGTGTGATGTATGTACAGAGAGTGTAAAGTGTGTAGTAAGCGTGCTTATACGTATAGTGAGAGTGTGATGTATGTAGTGAGTGTGCTTAAGCGTATGATTAGTGTGTAGTGTTTGAGCATGTAACGTGTGTAGTGAGTGTGTATGAACGTATAGTGAGAGTGTGATGTGTGTAGAGAGTGTAACGTGTGTAGTATGATTAGTGTTAGGTGTGTAGTGAGTGTGTTTGAGCATGTAACGTGTGTAGTGAGTGTGTATGAACGTATAGTGAGAGTGTGATGCATGTAGAGAGAGTGTTATGTGTGGTAGTAAGCATGCTTAAACGTATATTGACTGTAATGTGTGTAGAAGGTGTGCTGAAGCGTATGAGTGTTAGATGTTGATCGAGTGTATAAGCATGTAGTAAGAGAGCTTAAATGTACAGTGAGAGTGTAAGGTGTGTAGTAACTGTGCTTGAACGTATAGATAGAGCGTGGTGTGTGTATTAAGTGAGCTTAAATGTATAATAAGTAAGTAGGGAGTGTGTTTGAGCATATAGTGACAGTGTAACGTATGTTGCGAGAGTATGATGTGTATAGCGAGTGTATTTGAGCATAGAGAGAGTGCAATGTGTGTACCAAGTGTGCTTGAATGTATAGAGAGCTTGGCGTGTGTAGTAAGTGAGCTTAAATGTATAATAAGTGAGTAGCGAGTGTGTTAGAGCATGTAATGAGAGTGTAACGTATGTTGGGACAATATGATATGTATAGCGAGTGTATTTGAGAGTGGAGAGAGTGTATTGTGTGTAGCAAGTGTGTCTGAGTGTATAGAGAGAGCGTGGCGTGTGTAGAAAGTGTGCTTAAACGTATAATAAGTGTGTAGCGAGTGTGTTTGAGCATGTAGTGAGCATGTATGTATGTTGGGAGTTTATGATGAGTATTGTAAGTGTATTTGAACATGTAGAGGGAGTATAATGTAGGTAGCGAGTGTATTTGAACGTGTAGAGAGGGTATAATGTAGGTAGAGAGTGTGTTTGAGTGTATGGTGAGAGTATGTAATGAGAGTGTGATGTATGTAGCGAGTGTATTTGAGCATTTAGTTAGATTATGGCGCATGGAGTGTGTAGAGAGTGTATAGAGAGATTGTGATATTTGTAGTGAGTGTTAGAACTTTTAGAAGACAGTAAAAGAGCTGATACATAATATATGTTTAATAGATGAAGACACGAACGCATCGAATTCAGATTGAGTTGTTGTCTACCTGAATTAATAAAAATCATGAATAATATAACGGCAAACGTAATTTTCAATGACATATCAGGGGGGTGAAACAGACGCTGCGGGGATCGCGTGCCCTATTTTTCAGTGGTATTACGAAAAGGCCAGCCGGGTAGATCGAGTGCACAATTTACCAAGAGTTGCGAACACCTGCGCCAACTAAAATTCATATATTATTCAAAAAACAGACGATTAGTTTTGCGAAAAACACCTCCACTTCAAACACACATAACATCCTACTATACTAGACACAAACCAAAAACATACAGTAAACGCTTTACAAGCTTAGCTAACCAATATATTGACAGACAGAACATATTCAGTCGCACGGGGGGGCAAGAAAACAATTTTGTTTTCCCAAGACGAATCAATAATTTCAATGTTACCAACATTAATAATCATGAACGTTAATTCCGCTGCAAGCTTCACATACATCGCCAAATGTGTTTATCAATATTTTATTACATATCGCACAAATAAAAACGCGAACAATACAATCACTGATAAAAACACCTGTTTATGTATTATGAATCATTATCAATTTACGAAAATTACATTATTTAAGAGCTAGTCTATTTCGGTTTTTATCGATTTACCATCTAGGTGAGCTAGATAGGTTAGGTCTATATGTCCTAATTTACGCTGACCTTTGCGAGTGGTCAATAAAATGGCGCAAAAATTGTCCCCCCCACCTCATATTTGAGCGCCGAAAATGTGATTATCTTAAGCTTTTCGCTTTGCAGGCAACAGTTTTCTAATCAGTTTAATCAATATTCATTACGCGTTGACAAAGCTTTTAAAACGGTGAAAGCTCGTTAATTGGGTGTGTTCCACATTGTTAAATTTCGTTTATTTCGAAATATTCCTTTACATACACATTTTTGATTTAAAGGGTTCTTCTTTTCGCAAACTAAACAAGAATAGACAATTTTACTCTGAAGATTGGATTTAAATAATATACGCATATTGGCGATTGATGCGAAAGCTTTTATCTACATAAAGAGCTTGATACAGATTTTACGGAAAGCTTTACGCTATTGTTGGAGATAAAACCTGGTTTTACCCGGTTTTTACGGTTAATGACTTGGAATCATGATTGCTAAATAAGGCACTAAATTCAGGATACGCTACGTATAAGTAATGACCCATATTTAAAACGTTACATAACCTACAAATACTTAAACATCTGTAATACTCAAACATTTTCTCAATCGCTATAGAGCTTATAGATATTTAATTATCTTATATATAGAGAAATTTAACAGTTTTTGTAAGTGTATAAGGGGAAAAAAGTGCCCCTGCAGCCACCCTTAGATATTTTTAGAATATCGACCAAGTAACAATAAGAATTTTATTCAATACAGTTATTACTCCACCGTCTCCAATTTTATAGGAATAAATTGTTTTCGAAGTATATTGAATGTATATTTGTTTTTTTATTTAGTTCAAAAATCGTTTAACTGTTTAAACAACCTAGTAGTCAATAAAGCTCCAAACTAGCATTGAGCGAATTATTATAGGCATTTTCAAACATCTTTAAATTAATTTTTATTAGATTGTGGATTATCGTTTTTATACGCCCTATTTTTTTTTTTTTTTTATGCGATAGTTAAATTTATTTGAAATTTCCAATCAAGGTCATTTGTGATTTATCGTGAGAATGTTTAAGCAAATTTCATGTTGTACAAATTATGTTGTTTTTTTAATACAAAAATGACATAATCATACAAACAAATCCGATATGAAACATTAAAACAACAATTACAAATACGTTACGACGAAAAGTCCATAAAATAAATAAATCTTTTACACCATTTACTCTTAATATCTCAAAAATTACACCATATTAATAGTAATTCATAATAAATAACCCTCAATTTAATAATACCCCCCCCCCACACCACTCAAACCATTAAAAAACCCCAAAAATCAACACCAAAGAAAATTATATTCATTATTTTACACAAAATAAACGAAAATTCCATAAAATAAATAAATACTATTCATCTTTTCCACTAAATATCTCAAAAATTACAATAAAATAAATAACCGTAATTTATTAACACCCCCCCCCCCCTACACTCCTTTAACCTACAAAAAAAACCCCCCAAAAATCAACACCAAAGAAAATTATATTCTCTACTTTACACAAAATAAACAAAAATTCCATAAAATAAAGAAGTAATATTCATCTTTTCCACTAAATATCTCAAGAATTACAGCTTATTAATAATAAATAAAATATATAACCGTAATTTATTAACAATCCTCCCCCCCCCCCCGCCCCTACACTCCTTTAACCTCCCAAAAAACCCCCAAAAATCAACACGAAAGAAAATTATATTCCCTATTTTACACATAATAAACGAAAATTCCATAAAATAAATAAGTAATATTCATTTTTTCCACTAAATATCTCAAAAATTACAGCATATTAATAATAAATTAAATATATAATCGTAATTTATTAACACCCCCCCCCCCTCCTTAAAACTCCAAAAAAAAAGACCTAAAATCACGACCAAAGAAAATTATTTTCCCTATTCCCATAAAATAAATAATATTCTTCTTTTCCTTTAATAAATCTCAAAACTGGCACCATATTAATACTAAATAACCCTACTATAAAAATACCCCTCTCCCCTCCTTAAACCACCTAAAAAACCCTTAAACCACCACCCAAAATAAAATTGTATCGTATTTTATATACATGATAAAATAAGTATTTCATTTATTAGAAAAAATTCCGAAACTACATATAACGTCCTTGCGATGTTATAGAAACGTAACAGACACTTGTAGCATACCTGTTATATTGCAGAAATGGGGGCACGAACATGTAACGTATCTGTTAGAGTGCAGACACTAAACATGCACATGTAAAATGTCTATTATATTACAGAAATCGGACATAAACCCTTATACCGCGCTTGTTATATTACAGAAACAACGTAACGTACCTATTATGTTACAGAAACATAACATGAGTTTATTATATTAGAAAAACAACGCAATTTGTATATATATATATATAACGCGCTTATTTTATGTTATAGAAATGGAAAATGAGCCTATTATCTTATAGAAGTCACATATAGGAACATGTAACGCGCATATAAAGTCGCAAAAGCGCAACAGGAATGAGACATAAATATGTTATAAGTGGTTATATGGTAGAAACATCGCATAGATATGTAAAGTAAGTTATAGAAATTCATGTACCGTGTCTGTAAATGTTACAGAAATGTAATATGAGTATGTGACGCCCTTGTAATATTGCAGAAATGTTTAATATGTGATGGCGATGTTATATTGTAGGTATGTAAAATGTTACGTAGTATGTAAATTGAGCATGTAGAGCCTTGTTTATTAAAGCTTGTTTATGGAATCGCTAATTAGGTAAAATATTTGGAATATTTTTAATATGTAATCGTAATTTGTACGAAATAAAACGGTAAAAATGTAAGAATGTGAATTGTTGGTGCATTGATTGAAATGTATTAAAACGCGATTGAATTAGTGGCGAATTAGAGTGAAATTTAAATAATAATATGAAAGATCCCAACCACCTGTACAAGGGTAGAGCTACACAATATTGATTTTCCCGTGCCCAATGCAGATATCTGAAGACACTATTTCCCCCATAAAAAGTCACCAGCAACGAAAAATATAAAAAAAAAACCACCTAGCGTAAATAATAGCAACATTCGCGTGATTATCAATCGCGTTAAGAGCGGACACAACAAAAAATCAGGTTTATTTTGGTATGGGTTCGTGAAAATTTTTTTTCATGGGCTCGTCCATTTACCCAATCCTCAAAACGCAACCAGCGCTTAACAAAACACCACCCCCCCAAACGATAAGTCGCGCTTAAAACTAGCTTTACTTACTTGCCCAACTCTTCTTTTAGTTCATAATTATCACTAAAACGAGTACATACGACAGGCACAGCCATAGTCACAATTGCTAGCACAAACCGACTGTTTCACGCTGTCTTCCTCGTACAACTACAACTCACGTTCATGCAACCATGTTAAGATCGTACTCGGTCGCTGCGCGTCTCATACAAAACGCGAAATGCACTGTGACCATGAATTAAAAACCCACTAGTTTCGATGTGCGATTATGTAAAACAAGCGCATATTATTTATCATTATTATTAACACAACGAGAAGGCGTCAGGAAGTTATTTTTAAACTCGTTATAGTTGACGAACGTACTCGATGGAGTCGGAGCTTGGCAATGGGACCTGGAAATTTAGTCCACTGGGATATAGCTAACTGGGATCAATATTTTAACAAATTTACATGTTACATTCGAGCGGTTTTAAAATGAAATATATGTTTAGTATCGTAATCAAATTTATTGGTCAATTTTTAGAGGAAATTATTTTTTTATTTTTTTTTGGGTGTATAAACAACGTAGAAAACTAGGAATTAAAATTATACGTAATTTAATCATTTTTTTGGGATGGAATGAACTTAACATTAAGTAATCTCTTCATAACGATAAAAACTCGTAAGTTTCACAATATATAGTTTAATAGACGACTAATTTCGGTTATAACACCATCTTTCGATCTCAAACCGAAACTAGTCGTCTTTAATAAAATATATATTGTGAAACTTACACCGAGTGTTTTTATTTATCGTTATTAAAATGTTTCACCGAGTGACAACTATAAATGTTATTAATCTCTTCATTTTTGTGGAATTTATAAAAAATAAAATTTAACAATACACAATAACATGACGTATAATACTTTTTGCCAGTCAAAAGATAAAACGTTTTTTTTTTTTTGTGTGCTAACAGAATATATATATATATATATATATATATAAAAAAAAATCAATTTACAAAAGAGTGCAAATTAAATTATATAAATGCATTCTTTGTTTGAAAATTGCACCATTTAATTTAACAGGAATATAAAGTATTTTAGTAAATATGTTTTTTTAATTTATAAAAAAAAATTACACAATAACACCTAGAGACGTGACTATACTTTATATTCCCTAGAAAACATTGAAACACCAATTATAGGGCAGTGGCTCTCAATAGGTCGGGTTTAGATTGATTATAGTCCAATTTTTTAAGTAACACCACAGTATTTAGACACTATATTCTAAAAACACAGACGCCTGCTTGAAATGAACCATTAAACATCGCTTGTTTGGCTCTCGTAAACGTTTAAATGATTTAACTCAAAGCTAAGGGTGGCGTATCAAAATTAAAATGGCGGCGAATCGTATCAAAATTCATGTAGTGAATTTCGATATTTATTCGACGGTGACACTCTTTGCCAAGTTACGCGGACAGTCGACGTTGCAACCGCGCAGCACTGCAATGTGGAAACTCAACAGTTGCATTGGGATGACGGTTAAGATGCCTTGCAAGCAGTCGACAGTTCGCGGTATTTCTAGCGATTTTGATGCGAACGAAATGGTCTCTTCGTCACCTTCTTGGCAAATCAGTATTGGTCGGCCATCGCGAGCAGTCACCTAAACAAAACACAATCCACAAATGAGTCTAGACGATTATTAAGTCAAAGAAGCACCCAGGAAGTCCCCAAATGAAAGTGAACCATAATTAAATCAGGAAATGCACAAATAAATCTGGACTATTATTAATCCAAGGAAGAATCCTGGTAGGTTCACAAATGAGTCCCGACTATTATTAATCCAAGGAAGAACCTAGGAAGTTCCCAATAGAGTTTTAACTATTATTAATTTAAGGAAGAGCCCAGAAAGGTCCCCAAATAAGTCTGGACTATTTTTAATACAAAAAAGAATTCAGGAAATCACTAAACGAGTCTGGACTATTATTAATTTAAGGAAGAATTCAGGAAGTCATCAAATGAGTCTAGACTATTATTATTTCGAAGTAAATTTCAGAATGTCCGTAATTGAATCCGGACTATTATTAATCCAAATATGAAACCTAAGAAGTCCCCAAAAGAGTCAGGACTATTATTAATTTAAGGAAGAACCCAAAAAAGTCCCCACAAGAGTCTAGACTATTATTAATTCAAGAAAGAATTCAGGTAGTTCCTAAACGAGTCTGGACTATTATTAATTAAAGGAAGAACCCAGGAAGTCCTCAAATGAGTCTAGACTATTATTAAATCAATGAAGATTCCAGGAAGTCCCTAAATGAGCCTGGACTATGATTGATTCAAGGAAGTCTCCAAATGAGTCTGGACTATTATTAATTTAGGAAAGAACTCAAGAAGTCCTCAAATGAATCTGGACTATTTTTAATTCAAGGAAGAACCTAGGAAGTTCACAAATGAGTCTGAACTATTATAAATTCAAGGAAGTGCCTAAATGAATCTGGACTATTATTAATTTAAGGAAGTCCCCAAATGAGTTTGGACTATTATTAATTTAAGAAAGAACTTAAGAAGTCCTCAAATGAGTCTGGACTATTATTAATTCAAGGAAGAACCCAGGAAATTCACAAATAAGCCTGAACTATTACTAATTCAAGAAAGTCCCTAAATGAGTCTGGACTATTATTAATTCAAGGAAGTCCTTAAATGAGTATGGACTACTATTAATTCAAGGAAGAACTCAGGAAGTTCACACATGAGTAAACTATTATTAATTCAAAAAAAAGTCCCTAAATGAGTCTGGACTATAATTAATTCAAGGAAGAACCCAGACAGTTCCCTAAATGAGTTTGGACTATTATTAATTCAAGAAAGAACTCAGGAAGTCCACAAAAGGCGCCTAAAGGGAGATTTCAGGACTTAAGCGTTAATTTAAGATATTTAGGAATGTTGAAGCTTTAAAGCTCCTCTAGGATTAATTATAGACTGTAATGACTTACTTGTTGTAATGCATTAATGCATTTTACGTAAACGGGGTCATCTTTCATGACAATCATCAAAACGGGCATTGAGTCATCTATAAGCGCTAACGGACCATGTTTGAGCTCCCCAGCCATAATACCTTCACTATGCATATAAGTCAACTCTTTCACTTTCTATAAACATTTCAAACATATTAACCATAAAAAAAAAACCACAAAAAAAACTATAAAAACTCACTAAAGCGCCTTCTAGACAAGTAGCGAAATTATAACCGCGTCCCATAATCAACAAAGACTTCTGCAAATACAAATCCTTCGCCAGCGCTTGGACTTCAACATCAAGCTTCAACACTTGATTGATTTGACCTTCAAGCTTCTGCAGTCCATCGATAATCTAAACAAATCCTCAATCAAACACGCGTCGAAACAATTAACTAATTAACTCACTTCATCTCGCCGTGGTCTAAGTGATAAACGATCTTCGCTCATCACCAACGCAAACATCACCAAAGAAATAAACTGGCTGGTGTACGCTTTAGTGGAAGCAACCCCAATTTCCGGTCCAGCGTTAATATGAACGCCGCAATGCGATTCACGGCAAATTGAACTACCCACAGTGTTGGTAATACCGACAATTAACGCGCCGCGTTGTTTACAATAACGCAACGCCATTAAAGTATCCGCAGTTTCACCTAAATAAACCCATATATACATAAATATATACATATTTAAATATATATTTATATATATACCAGATTGGGAAATGAAAAAACAAACATCGTCCCTGAAAACAGGGGTGGTACGGTCTAAAAAGTCACTCGCCAGCTCCACCATTACTGGTAACTCAGTTAACTCTTCTAATAACTGCCTAGTTGCGACTGCGCTATGGTAACTAGTTCCACAACCAATTAACATTAAACGGCGACAACGTTTGATTTCTGGAATGTAATCTTTGATTCCTCCTAAAGTTACCGTCTGTAAACCACCATAAATCATAAATAAGTATCTTAAAGCCTAATTTATAACATAAATCACAATATTTGTTTCTAATGACGTCACTACGCGTAGGTGTCTATAACTTCCTCGCCTGTGATTGGTCACCAAGATTAATGCACTATAAACGAAAAGCCTTGCACTATATGGAGCGCGTGGTTCATATTTACTTATACTCTTTATATCTAGAGAACCACTTAAGATAATTACACCCAGTATTTTTTATGTTATTCCTTAATAAATTCCGCATATTTTATTCCGCGACAGTACACGTCTATCTATTATAGAAACATTTATATAAAATTACAAACATTTCGCGAGCAAATACGATTTATGCTTGTGAAATGTTTGGAATTTAATATAAATGTTTCTATAATAGATAGACGTGTACTGTCGCGGGATAAAATACGCAGAATTTATTGAAGAATAACATAAAATATACGAGGTGCACTTATCTTAAGTGGTCCGGTAGATATTAAGAGTTTAAGTAAATATGAACCGCGCGTTCCATATAGGGCAATGCATTTCGTTTGTAATTTGGTATATTAAGAGCGGCGACCAATCACAGACGAGGAAGTTTGAATGGTTAGCTAATTAATGGACAATTGACCAATCACAATCGAGGAGACTGTATGTCTATACTTTAGCTAGCAATTACTCTAATTTACCCTATTTTCAAAATTGAGACGTCCTCTCATGGTATTGATAACACTTTCGGGTTGTTCGAAAATCTCTTTCTGCATGAAATAATCATAATTGCCCTTCATGATTTGTTGGAGTTCCATTTTCAGAATAGTAATCTCTCGCGACACGGGGTCTTCTAAATTGCGACGTAAGCGATGGATGCTTAAAATTCCATTCTTAACAGCAGCTACGTCATCATCCTAACAAAAATACATAAATACGCATTCCTAAACTCTAGTTCGCTTTTTTTTAATATACCTCGAAATAAATGACGCGATCGGTGTGCTCAATGACTGCAGACGCGTCCGACGCGAAGAAGTACTCGATTTCTTTATCTTCAAGCGGTTGGAACTCTGATGTTGAGTCTGAACGGGGTAACACGGCGACTTGACCACGTAGTTGAGGTCTATGTTCTAAACGACGAAATATTTATACGTTTATACATATTTATATTTATATAAATAAAGCATAAAACTTATTAATCTTGTTTTTTATTTACAATCTAATTTCATATTTAACAAACAACAAAATGAAGTCTAATTTTAAATATTTAGACTTTTTAGGGAAATTAAATATAATATATAAGTTTTATACTTTTTTAAAGAAAATATTTGCGCTTTTGAAATTTGGAACTTATAAACGTTCTTTAGTAACAAATATTACGACGTTAATTAACGCTTAGATGAGCGTTAATTGCACATCTAAACATTATTTCGCAATAAATTCGACTAGTTACGTAAATAAAACGAGTATTTATGAGTTCCAAATAACAAAAAGATAAATTTAAAAGAGCTGCTTTGTGCCCCAACACCTGCAATGTCCTAAAATTAAACATGTTGGATATTATAGACTTAAAAAAAAAAATACATACCGTACACCAAGAACTGTAAAATTGTTTACAACTTAACTATATTTTATAAATTCTGATAAAAAAAAACAAGCTATAAGCGAAAGCGAAACAGTTAAAAGCACATATATTGGATAAACATTAAAAAAGCGTAATTAACAATCAGCGAGCGTTAACGGGTTTTTACGTATAGACGTAAAAATCCGTTAAACGTTCGCTAGTTGGTAATTTTGAGTAAAAATTATAGGGTTTGTACCTTGTGGGTGGGCCTCCGTTTCTATTGAAGTTGAAATAAAACAAAAAAAAAAAACATAATAACTATAAATTACAAAACAGAACATTTTTTTTTTTAGTGATTCTGTAATATATTTTACACAATTCGTGGTCAGTTTTTAATTAACTGGTTGTGTAAAATATATTTTTAATAAATACAATAAATATAAATGCGTTTTTGTATACGCATTATATTTGTTGTGAAAGAACTATACAACAAAAAAACCAAATATAACAAAGAGTAAGAAACCCCTTTTTTTAGTGAAACATTTGAAAATTAGTAGACTACACAGTAACAAATTCGGGTAACATTTTTTTTTAAAATATTTGTACAAACATAAAACCTGTTATAATTTGGTTGCAAAAGAATTTTGTGCATCCGAAGGATAATCCGAGGATAAATAAAGTGGTGTTATATAAAAAAAAAAAAAAACAGAAAAAATACCTTTTTTTTCTTTAATGGTGTCATCTGTTTGAGTTGTAAGGAAACACGACCATGCAAAAGGAAAATTGGAAACATTTCATTAAAAAAAAAAACAAACAAATAGATTTAACACAACTTAGGGGTCAAATAAACGAATTTGTCCCCTAAACGTGTGTATACTATTAAATAACACAATATTATTAAAATTGTGTTTTTTTTTTATTTATATTTGTAAATGAATTTTTGATATTAAAGCTCGAAAGATTACTTGCAAAATGGACTTTTCTTTAAAGTAATGGAAAATGGATTTATGATATGGATGTTTAAAAACTCATGCGATGCATGCAATAAAGTTGAAATTTGAAATCATGTTAAAATATTAAATTTAAGTGATTTACCGCAATCAATAATTGGTTAGGAGAGGTTTAGTCAATATATTTTAATAAATAGAGAAATAAAGTATTTTTACCTGACCCATTTGTAGCGGTGTTAACTTAGACTAATCATAAAAATTAGTAAAATTATTTTAAAACATATTTGTGCTACCATATTTGTTTCTAAACACTTTCGAACCCAAACAAATAAATTTAAACACGTTTACATTCAAATAAACGAATGTAAACACGAAATTAAAGCGTTTTAAACACTTTAAAACCAAATAAAACGCATTTTAAACACCTTTAAAATCAAATAAATCAATAATACTTTCACAATTAAATAAACGCGCTGGGAATAGTTTTAAAATTAAATAAATGAATTGTAAATATTTGTAGAACCAAATAAACGAATTTAAAACTCGATCATAAACAAATAAATGCATTTTAAACACTTTTAAAACCAAATAAACGTGTATTTTAAGCACCGTTAAAATCAAATAATGATTTATTTATTACTTTCACAATTAAATGCGATGGGAATAGTTTTTAAATTAAATAAATATTTGTAAAAACAAATAAACGAATTTAAAACACAATCATAAACAAATAAATGCATTTTAAACACTTTTAAAACAAATAGACGCATTTTAAACACCTTTAAAATTAGAATACAATCTGGAAATATTTTAAAATTACATAAATTAATTGTAATTAGTTTTATAAACAAATAAACGAATTTAAAATACAATTAAAATCAAATAGTTTTAAGGAACTTTAAAAACAAATAAACGAATTTTAAACACCTTTAAAATCAAATAAATGCTTTATAAATACTTTAAAATCAATAAATAAATATTTGTACAAACAAATAAGCGAATTTTAAATAGTTTTATAACAAATAAATGAATTTTAATTAATTTTAAAAATTCATTGATAAATTGTAAATATTTTTACAATCAAATAAATGAATATTAAAAATAAAGTAAAATACGTTTTATTTATTTTCGAAATAAAACATGTATTATACGCACTTATTTAGGTGAGTAAAATCAAATAAATGAATTTTAATTACTTTTAAATACACATAGATAAATTGTTAATACTTTTACAATCAAATAAATGAATATTAAAAATAAAGTAAAATACGTTTCATTTATTTTGAAATAAAACATGTATTATACGCACTTTTTTAGGTGCGTAAAATCAAATAAATGTATTTTAATTATTTTTAAATACACATAGATAAATTGTAAATACTTTTACAATCCAATAAATGAATATTAAAAATAAAGTAAAATGCGTTTTATTTATTTTGAAATTAAAATATTACGCACTTATTCAAGTGCGTAAAATGGTGTAAAATAAATATATTTTAAGGTAGCACAAGTGTTTTTAAATACCAAATAGCCAAGTTAGTGAAACAACATGCGAAAATTAGTAGTAGCGTAAATAAGAAGATAAAAAAACCATGCAAGAAGTTACCAAAAGAAGTGATTGTTTTTGCGTATAATACAGCAATGATTTATACAAATAATACAAATCTAGATAAATAAAAAAATCAATAAACAATAATGGCGGAATAAATAAAAACCGGTGGTATTATCTAAAGTTTAAAGTTTGAGTTATAAATAACTACAGGATCAATTATATATGTATATATGTATAAAATATTTAATTTAATTATCGATTTACATACCTTTGCCGTACAAAATCGGAATATGGTCAGTGGCGAGTCGCGTTTTGGTCTTAATACCGACCAAAAGTGGCGAACCACGTCTGGTTGCAACACATTCACCAGGAAAATGAAGAGATTTGAAACAAAGCGCAAATGCACCTTCCTAAACCCCATAACATATATTTATCACATTTCTAAACGTAATTATTTCAAACAAAAAAATTACCAATTGTTGCACAACATTTTCGACTAACTCCCTGAACGAGTAATTCGGGTGGTTTTTATGAATGTAATGGATCATTTTAGCGATGATCTCCGTATCCGTTTCACTCTCGAACGTATAGTTTTGTTTGATCAAAAACGTACGGATCACTTTATAATTGGTAACAATGCCGTTGTGGACAACAACGAAAGAGTGCATGGGGTCGGATCGTTGAGGGTGCGAGTTATACTCGCTTGGGCAACCATGGGTTGCCCAACGGGTATGAGCAATACCACAATGCATATCAGTTATTTCATCAAAACCAATTTCCGCATTTTCTACAAAAAAAAAAAACCAATAAAAAACACTCACAAACTTAAACTATCAACTACTGGCGGTGATCAAGTATATAGACTTAACCGCCGCTACTAGACGTGAGAAGTATTGAATGTAATATTGAAAATAACCTAATTTTTGTTGTAACCGGTACTTTTTCTGAAAATACTTTTCAAATAAAAGTTATGCGTAATATTAATATCTTTTATTTTCATTTTTACTAATTTTGCTGTAAGTACTACCGTTTTTGAGTTATTGCAGAATATTGAAAAACACTCATTTTGTAACCAGTACCTTTTTTGAAAAATATTTTCAAATAAAAGTCATGCGAAATATCAATATCTTTTATTTTTATTCTTAAAATTTTGCTGTAAAAACTACCGTTTTTGAGTTATAGCACAAAATACAATAAATGAATAGTCAGACTCAATTCAGGGAAGGTCAAAAGATATATTTCCGTTAAAATCTCGAGATCAAAAATTTTCATGATTACAATACTTACTTATACTGTGTTTAAGAAAGTAAAAAACAACTTACTACTAAGAATCTCTTCTTCTAGCATCTTAACTTTCCCAGTTTTACGCACTAGTACCATATTCTTCGAATCAGGAGTATCAATAGCAACACCTTAACAAAAAAAAAACAATTAATAAACAATTAAAAATCCACAAATCAACTCAAATTAATAATACATACCGGCGGAATCATAACCGCGGTACTCGAGTCGCTTGAGTCCATTGACCAGCAAATCCAGGATTTCCTTCCTGGATTTAGGAGTCAGGTAGTTCAAATACGCAAAAATTCCTGGAAAATGCACAATCACACGTATTACATTACATAAAACCACTTTCACTAGTCTAGCATTTCGGTATCAAACAATACATGTTGCAATCGTTGAATCAATATTTTTTTTAGAGAGAATTGCATCTTCTTAATAGTAAATCTCTTAAGAGCATCTTCGTAAAAGTGTATATATGACATTTTAAAATAGACATTTGAAAGTAACGGCGAAGGTTACTCAATACGTTCAGGAACAAATTTGAAAGTATTTTATAGTATTTCTGGTTCAGTTGAGGACATTTGAAAAATACTTTTCGCGAAATTACATTTTTAATTATTGTTTTCTTAAATATTCATATTAGCTTTCACTAATTAAATCTAACTGTACTGCTAATTTACCAAGAACCTTGACTTTAAATGCTCACACAAATAAATGCGCAACAATGAATAATCTATTATAAGTACAGTTCATTTATTGTAATCGGCATTTTTAACTGTTTTTTTTTCGTAAATCCAATTCATATTTCGTGTATTTTATTTCGAATTTAACACCAATTTATATTTAACTACACTAAATATATGTTAAAAATGCTTTTTTTTGCATAAATTAACAGTATTTATAATAATAAAATTCGTATTTTACGTATTGTAATTAATAATTCGATTGTAATGTTTGTTTAAATGCGTAAATTAATTAATTTAGACGCTATTTAGTAATAAATAATGTATAATAAATGTGTTTTAGTGTTAATAACTGTTATGTTTATAATTAAAAATTGTAAATATAACAGTTATTGTTGACCTTGTAAATGTTAAGGTGTAGTCGAGAAAATAATAATAAAAAGTGGCGCGAAGGTCGATTTGTTGCATTTTGCAGCAAAAATACGGAAATTACTCGACATGAAAGTAACCAATCGCGTATTGCACATTCTTAATATGCAAACCGGTTGTAATATCACGAATCAATAACCCATATAGGTGTAATTAGGGCTATTTTCGTGTTAAATAATTGACGTGGATGTTTTTATTAAAGACAAGGTCGCCGAAAAATGTGAGGGATAACTTCTTTTCAATCGCTTTAATCGAGAAAGTTGTTTCTTTTAAACCAATACACTTTAAAAGCCGCACATTGTGAATTGTTTACGTTTAGTTCAAATTATTATTAATAATTGTTTATTAGAAAATGTATATTTTATTTGAAATTGAAGTCGTTTTCGATTATTTGGTTTTTTTTTGTGTACTAGGCTTAGTTTCACTTAATAATTTTTTTAGTGCATGCTTGAATTGTTTTTAGTGAAAGGCGTTTGAGCTGGCGCTTAAATATTTCGGTCTATATTAAATTTTGTAACCGAAATGAGGCAATCGATTTCTAATCTATTTATTATGAATTTATGTTTTTATTTTATTTTCTATAGACCCTAAATATTACGGCACTGGTTTACGTGTCGTAACATGTTATTATAACTTATGCATTTAGAAATAAAGCAATATACAATGTTAAGCGTTTTATTTTATTTATTAAAGCTCGTCTTTACTAAGGCTATTTTTTTGATATTTATTACCTAGATTGGTATACGTATTTTTTATTTTATAAAGTAGCATTGACCAGTTATCCTTGGCATTCTGGACAGTGGCTTAAAAATTATTGCGAAAATTTCGCAAACACGACCCTATCCCAAGCCTCTTTCATTTGACCTCTAAATTACAATGTCACGATACAAATAAATAAATCCCTAATTTAATTGCGCAAAATGACGATTGAGTACAATTGCAACAATTACGAAAATGAGTTATCAGCATTATTTTACGTATTTCCGACTATTATATCGTGATTAATATTTTTGATAATTAAAGATAAGATTGTAATCTTAGGAATAAAACGTAGATATATTAGTTTAAAAATCATATTTGTAGCAAAAATGTTAAGATTAATTTAATTATGGATTAATATGTGTATAGATTAGGGTAATTTATAAGTGGGTACATCCGCGTTTTGTTATTTTATTTATTCATAAAAATTATTATTGCGTTATTGTTATGATTAAAGCGAGGTGAGTTTAATCAAAATTAGATATGATTAATCACGATTTTAAATAAAGATGGGGACTTTTAAGTGTTGTTATCAATTTTTTATCACATATTAACTAATTGCAATTGATAATATTTCGACGTATTGTTTTTTTTGAATCATCGACCATTTTTCGTTATCTCGTTATTTATATTTGCAATTCAGTTGAAATATGGCTAAATTATCAAATTACGAATAATATTTTGTAATATGAGCGAAGTTTAATACTTTTAATACGACTTGAGTCGAGAATTTTATTATTAAATTGAAATTCCATTGTTAGAAAATCACGTAGATCACCCATCAGTCTGCACATGACCAGAATATGCAAATAAATCAAATACCAAACGATCTTAAACAAAATCGTTTAGATCAAACTGTTTGTCAGCTTTTAACAATCTTTTTTGCGCAAACTACCACTCACTCACCCCTTACGAATAATCGAGCTGGAAGCACTAAGGCTCTATTAAAAATATATTTATAGACGTAATTCTCATATTAATATTGTTTTTAACGACATTCAAACAGTTTTAAATTTATAACAATCAATAATATGGTTTTTAAGCGTTTAAACTTAACATTTTGTACGCGGGTCGCAGAAATACGAAGTACTATTGAGTAATTAAGCTGGAAGCTTTGGTGCTTTATTAAAAATGAATTTATATACGCAATTAATATTGTTTTTAATGAAATTAGAACTGTTTTAAATGGTTTTAAGCATTTAAAAAGTGTGCGGGTAGCAGAAGTATAAACTACCTTATGAGGCGAGCTGGATGCATTGGTGCTTTATGAAATAGAAATTTATTTACCCAATTCTAATATTTATAATGTTTTAGATTAGTTTTTAACATAAAACAAGGAATAATATGGTTTTTAAGCATTTAAAAAGTATGCGGATCGCAGAAGTATAAACTACCTATATGAGGCGAGCTGGAAGCATTGGTGCTTTATGAAATAGAAATTTATTTACGCAATTCTAATATTTATATTGTTTTAGATTAGTTTTAAACTTATAACAAGGAATAATATGGTTTTTAAGCATTTAAAAAGTATGCGGATCGCAGAAATATAAACTACCTTATACGTTGAGCTGGAAGCATTGGTGCTTTTGATATTAATATTGTTTTTAATGAAATTGGTACAGTTTTAAATTTATAATAGGAAATAATAAGTGTTTTTTTTTGGTTATTTGTATACGGGTAGCAGAAGTATAATCGAGCTGGAAGCATTGGTGCTCTAGTAAAAATAAATCGTGATTTTAATATTAATATTGTTTTCGATGGAATTAAAACTCATATTAGGAAATAATAAATGTTTAAATTTGTATTTTATATGCGGATAGCAGAAGTATAATCGAGCTGGAAGCATTGGTGCTCTAGAAAAAATAAATCCTGATTCTAATATTAATATGGTTTTCGATGGAATTAAAACAGTTTTAAACTCATAATTGGAAATAATAAATGTTTAAATTTGTATTTTATATTCGGATAGTAGAAGTATAATGGAGCTGGAAGCATTGGTGATCTAGTAAAAATAAATCGTGATTCTAATATTAATATCGGTTTCGATGTAATTAAAACAGTTTTAAACTCATAAATAGGAAATAATAAATGTTTAATTTTGTATTTTATATCCAGATAGTAGAAGTATAATTGAGCTGGAAGCATTAGTGCTGTATTTAAAAAAATGTGTACTCGTGTTTGTAATATTAATATTGTTTTCGAAATTAAAACAGTTTTAAGCTAATAACAAGAATTAAAAGATATTTAAGCGTTTAAAAATTTTGTACGCGGATAGCAGAAATGGTGACTCGTGTACAAAGTACAAGCTGGAAGCATTGACGCTTTAAATATATATATATATAATTTGAAACACGCGATTTTGATATTAAAAATATGTTTTCAACGAAATTAGAACAGTTTTAAAGTTATAACAGGAAATAATAGATATGTATTGGCCGTAGGCGGCAAAAACTACTTTTACTTACAAAACCATACCCCACCATGGACATAGAATTACCATAAACATACTTGTGTCCCACACCTTTAGAAATATAACTTTCACTACTCAAAATGCCAAACATTCAATACAAAAAAAAAATACAAACCCATACACATTAATCTTCTTCAGTAAATTTAAAGTTTAACACAATTTAATTGAATTGCAAAATTCAAACACAAATTCTACGCACAAAATTTACTTCGAAATTTATTAAAAAAAACACACAAATAAACACAAAACGAAATTATAATTATATTAAAAATAATTTAAAATCACAATTCGGGTTTTTATATACATTTATTCTAATCAGGGTTAAATAAAAAATGACGCAATTTTAATAAATTTAAACACAAATTAACAATTGTCGATTTATTGAACTAACCCTATAAACTATTAATAGCCAATAAAATCGCCAATACAGAAAAATTTCGAAAATTTCTACATTAGCACTATTTGTTATCGTTATACCCAAAGTGTAACTCATAGGGTGTCCTTACACCATAAGGCGCCCTATGCAGGGCACACTGCGATGGGTGTAGGGTTAGTGGTGTAAGGGTTGTTTGATATATAATAATTGAACACTTACCACACATTTTATAAAATTACGTTGTTCTTTTATGACAAACACCCGTTCACACGTATTTTACACACAAGACTGACGAATTAATAGCTGTCATTTCTTTTATATGGTGTTGATACGTCAGCCATATCACATAGACAGCGCGCGCATTCCCTAATCGCACTTTTACAAAAATTCGCGCCAATTTTTAAAAGCTAAATCTCACTAATTCCCCTCAAATAATACAACTTTTACGCATTTAAACCCAATTCAACCATTCTAAATTAATAAAAAATACTCCAACCGACCCAAATTAATATTTTAAGCATGTGTTTATCATATATTTCGTTAATAAACGTATGAATTACTCAAATCTTGACTTCCGGTGCCGTTTAGGAACGCGTAATGCTTTACTAGATTCAATTTAACCCTTTTGAGCTAATAATACTATTATTAATACTTTAACTAGTTAAAATAAATCTTTTTAAGCCTGTATTAATTGTTAATTTCGTTAATAAACATATTAATTGCTTAAAATCTTGATGTATATAGACTTCCGGTGCCTTTTAGGAAGCAATGCTTTACTAAAAGTACCCGGAAGTGAAGTATTAGGATTAGAGCCGCCTAAACACAAAAGTAATATTAATTCAGCCCTTCTAAGTTAATAATAAATACATTAACAAGTTGAATAAATATTTTTAAGTCTGTATTAGTAGTAAATTTCGATAATAAATATATTAATCGGTCAAAATCTAAAGTTATACGTACTTATACGTAACTTTTTGGAAGAAATAAGTGCCAGGAAGTATTAGGCTCAGAGTTATAAAAATAAATACATTTCAGCTCTTCTAAGTTAATAATAAATACTTTAATTAGCAAAAATAAATGTTTTTAAGCCTGTATTAATTGTATATTTCGTTAATAAATGTATGTATTGCTTAAAATATGGACGTTTACGGACTTCCGGTGCCTTTTAGGTAGTAATGCTTTACTAAAAGTACCCGGAAGTGAAATATTAGGACCAGGGCCGGCCCTGGTTAAACTGCTAAATTAATTCAGCCCTTTTAAGTTAATAATAAGTTAACTAGTTGAAAGAAATGTTTTTAAGCCTGTATTAATAGTAAATTTCGTTAATTTATGTATTAATAGCTCAAAATCTAAAGGTATAGGGACTTCCGGTGCCTTTTAGAAAGTAATAAGTGCCGGAAGTGAAGTATTAGGCTCAGAACTATAAAAATAAATTCATTTCAACCCTTCTAAATTAAAAATAAATGTTTTTAAGCTTGTATTAATAGTAAATTTCGTTAATTAATATATTAATAGCTCAAAATCTAAAGGTATAGGGACTTCCGGTGCCTTTTAGGAAGCAATAAGTGCCGGAAGTGAAGTATTAGGCTCAGAACTATAAAAGTAAATTCATTTCAGCCCTTCTAAATAAAAAATAAATGTTTTTAAGCCTGTATTAGTAGTAAATTTCGTTAATAAATATATTAATAGCTCAAAATCTTAAAGTACAGGGACTTCCGGTGCCTTTTAAGAAGCAATAAGTGCCGGAAGTGAAGTATTAGGCTCAGAACAATAAAAGTAAATTCATTTCAGCCCTTCTAAATAAAAAATAAATGTTTTTAAGCCTGTATTAGTAGTAAATTTCGTTAATAAATAAATTAATAGATCAAAATCTTAAAGTATAGGGACTTCCGGTGCCTTTTAAGAAGCAATAAGTGCCGAAAGTGAAGTATTAGGCTTAGAACTATAAAATTAAATTCATTTCAGCCCTTCTAAATTAAAAATAAATGTTTTTAAGCCTGTATTAGTAGTAAATTTCTTTAATAAATATATTAATAGCTCAAAATCTTAAGGTATAGGGACTTCCGGTGCCTTTTGGGAAGCAATAAGTGCCGGAAGTGAAGTATTAGGCTCAGAACTATAAAAGTAAATTCATTTCAGCCCTTCTAAATAAAAAATAAATGTTTTTAAGCCTGTATTAGTAGTAAATTTCGTTAATAAATATATTAATAGCTCAAAATCTAAAGGTTGGTGGACTTCCGGTGCCTTTTAGGAAGCAATACGTGCCGGAAGTGAAGTATTAGGCTCAGAACTATAAAAGTAAATTCATTTCAGCCCTTCTTAGTTAATAATAAATACTTTTAGGCAAAATAAATGTTTTTAATTTTGTAAATAAATATATATAGGTCAAAATCTTAATGTTTAAAGACTTCCGGTGCCTTTTATTAAGGCGTTTGGAAGTAATGCTTTATTAGAAGTGCCCGGAAGTGTAGCATTATGTCCAGGGCCGGCCCTGGTTGAGTATAAAAGTAAATGTCCTAAATGTGTCCAAGGAAATAAAAAAACCAATCAGAAATTGTTGGTTCCGCATTGAAAATATTCATTACACCTTCAAATATATTCGAAACAATATTAATATATATTGCAATTCGGCAAATTACATTCACTTATTTAATAAACGAAATTATTACACATCATAAATTTTGTAACTGCTAAATTTCACCTGTTTTCTAAATTTGCAAATCAAATGTCGATTGAATTAAATAAATATAGAGCGGAATATATAACGTGGCAGGGCCGTATTTAAGGGTTTAGGATGGTTTTTAAAACGGGCAAAGAACGAGTAGATTTTTTAGAAGAATGTATTGCTTCAGGGAACATTTAATACTATTTACATTAGAGATTATACAAAAAAATGGTTTCACATTTATATATATATATGAAAATATTTCAATTATAACGAGAAATATGAGAACGCTTTTAAATTTAATATTAAGTGACCGTTATTATCGAAAAAAACCACGAACCAGTAATTAAACGAGACTAAATCGCCTATTTTTGTTGATTTTCACAATTAATGACATTTAAAACAATTTATCCCTGATTAATTAAACATTAAACAAAAATATGTACATTTAAGATCGTGACAAGCGGAAAATAGGGAAAGATTGATTTGATTTTTATAAAAAATATCATTAAATATATGCACAACCATATCTGAGTGTTTTTCAATCCAGAGCAACCACATTTATATATATATATATATTTATATATATATATATATATATATATATATATATATATATATATATATAAACAATAAATTGAATAATAATAATATCAGAAATAAATACTAACTCACTAAAAAGACAAAATATACAAATGCTCTGAACGATTTATTTTTAATTATATTTACATTTCGTAATTTTTATCATAAGATTATCCAAATATATTATAGAAATCTGTAATACGGCCTACACTAACCGAACAAATTAGTTAAATTACCGTTATTACAACAATTGAATAGTTATGGATCGCAACTAATAAAATATATATATATAGATTTGTACTCATTTAAAAACATTTTGAAAATTAACAATCCGCACCGAAAATCCGTAATATGATATATTGCAAATCCAGATTGAGTTTATTGAAAATGGGGGGAGTTTTTTATTCGTAAATCCAGTCATTCATAAAACACACAGAACAATTCACGCTTATCCGTATAAAATAAATAAATTACGAAAATTAAAAAAAAATACAGTTAACCAATGATTTACTAATCTAGCTAAACTAATTATTTTTTTTTTTGGGGGGGCGACTTTTATCGTTTTATAACATACTTTTTCACTGGACAAAAAGTATCTTAAATTATCAAAGTTTAAATTGAACTTTGGAATCTCAAATTTGATCACAAATCGTTTATTTTAGAAGCTTTAAACGCGTTTTTTTGTTTTTTGGGTGTTTAAAGCTGCTAAATGTGTTAATTTGTTTGATTAAAAACTAGATAACATTTCTTGTGTAGAAACGGAGCTAAAAATCACATGTTAAAATTACAAATCATAAAAAAATATAAAAAATTAAACCATAGGGCGCAGTCTCAGTTATTTGATACAAAAAACACATTGAAATCCAAAAAAAAAATCTACATATAATTTAAAAACATTCGCGTCAGAAATACAAAAAATAATAAATAAAATTAGCTCCAAGTTTAAAAAGTAACAAACATTAAAAGAAATAAATTAATCCTCCCCGTGATTTGGTTCCTGTTTTTGTTCCGTTTCCGACAAATCCGATTCGGAATCCGACGAACTGGAATCCGAACTATCTGAACTAAATGTGTAGCTTTCATCCGGATCGTAATAGACTTCCGCGCCAGGGAAAATATACCGCGCCGGCGGCACCAAATAGAAGCTGTTTTCGGGTAAACGTGATTCCAAACTGCGTTTGAGTTTCGGCTCCCAAAAATCGCGCATTTGCACATTAGGATCTTCGTCCGTTTTGATTGAGACATCTGGTAAGTTGGAGCTGTCGCCAATGCCGGAATCCCGCGCGGAATCCACCGAAACGTGGCGATCTTTTGCGTCTAGAGTCCGTCGCGGCTCCCAGCAATTATTATGCATTTGTGTGTCCGCTTCGTCGGATGGATCCGATAAATCTGCGCCGGAATTACGTGCGGTTTCAACCGTCATTTGATTTTGGTTGTGTTTACAGGTTTCTACCTCGGTTGTAGCGTCTGGTGGGTTTTCGTTGGGTTTAAGCGTAATTGAATGATCGCTTGATTTAGTAGCGGTTGTATTTGTTGAGTTTGGGTGAGTTGTATCGGTATTTTGATATATTTCACTAGTATTTGTTTCACATGTGGTTGTGTGATTGTTTAAACTTATTTGCGACGATAATTGACTTGAGTTTGGGGTTTTAGGAGTGTCTTTTATTGGGAGGGCAGTGTCGACAAATTGTGCGTTTTGTGATAATATACTCGAACTTTGTCGATTTGATGGCAGTGATGATTCATCTAGAGGTAAAAGTGTTGTGCTTTCCAATAATTCAGGACGCCAGCAACTCTCCAACCATGGGTTACCCAACCTTGAAAATACATTAAATAAGCTTCAACACATCTAAAGTGACTACATATAAATAGACGCCTGTGATTGGTCAATTCTACAGTCAAACGCATTACGCTATATGAAACGCGCGCCTCACATCTACTTATACTCAATAAAACTAGAGAACCACTTAAGATAATTACACCCTGTAATTTTTATATTATTCTTCAATAAATTCTGCGTATTTCATCCCGCGACAGTACACCTCTATCTATTATAGAAACATTTATATTAAATCCCAAACATTACTACAACGATTAGTGCTATGTTTGGAATTTAATATAAATGTTTCTATAATAGATAGACGTGTACTGTCGCGGGATAAAATACGCAGAATTTATTAAGGAATAACATAAAAAATACGGGGTGCAATTATCTGAAGTGGTTCTCTAGATATAAAGAGTATAAGTAAATAAGAGCCGCGCGTTCCATATAGCGCAATGCGTTTCGTTTGTAATTTAATACATTAAGAGCGGCGACCAATCACAGACGAGGATGCATTTCGTTTGGTAAGTTTATACCCGGTTGACCAATCACAAGCGAGGATGTTTGAATGTTTAGTTATTTTATGGCAAATTGACCAATCACAGGCGGGATGCTCTAATATATGTATTACTTACATGTGACACAATTGATTGATGATAATATCACAATCCCCAAGCAGCTCGACGTCGAAATAACAATGTGGTAGAGGTTCTCGGTTGATTAAGATCTGGGGGACGTCATCGGGGAGCGAGCTAGGTATTAAAGCAACCGGGCGTACTTTTAACGACGATCCAATAACAATTAATAAATCACATTGCGATTTATCGGTGGCCATCGCCTCGTGGAAGTGATCTGGTAGTCCTTCGCCGAAAAACACTATATCTGGTTTCATTATACCCTGTGATACCATATCTACGCAAATAAACAAATCAATTAACGAATACTCACATAAAATATGAATGTTGGTTTAGTTGAAATAAATCAGATGGACGTTTTTCGACAAATATCTTTAAGAAGACCGTCGTCAATTATCATCATTTGTAAATTGGGGGTGTTGATTATGATGAGTGAAATTACCTTTATAGTTAACATCTGTTTGTGATTGCACGTTGTCCCGTTCGTTTAAGCATTTCGGACACATGGGGATGCGTTGTTCGGCGACGGCATCACGTATGGTGTCCGCGTTTGTTTTAAACGCGCAACGTGTGCACGTTGCGGTTGCAAACGATCCGTGACACTCAACGACGCGTTCAATGCCTGCGACGTTCTCGAGCGTATCGATGTTTTGTGTATAGTTGCGAAGTAGTTTGTTGTGTTTTTCGAGGAGTTTTATGAACCTGGTGGTTTAAATATATGAGTTGTTTATTGATTTGTTGGGGGGTTGGAGGGGGGGGGGGTGGTTAGGTGTACCTGTGGCATGGGGATGGTTGGAATTGTCCGGGGTAGATGTCTTTGGCGAATTTGTAGAAGGGTCGCGGATCCTGGCTGAAATACTGTATGTCGAACATTGCTTGCGGATCGGGTAGATCGGGGAAGTCGATGGCTAAGCGCGAGTAAATGCCGTCGCGTGACCGGAAGTCTGGAATTCCGCAGGATACTGATACGCCTGCGCCGGTTAACACGATTATATTCTTCGAACCTGGGACACAAACACGACATTCTAGTCTCATACTCAATTTATGTGTGTACGCGCGCATGCGCACTCCTTTCCTCTGTATGTATGTGTGTGTGAACTGTGTGTGTGTGTGTGTGGACTGTGTGTGTGTGTGTGTGTGTGGACTGTGTGTGTGTGTGGACTGTGTGTGTGTGTGTGTGGACTGTGTGTGTGTGTGTGGACTGTGTGTGTGTGTGTGTGGACTGTGTGTGTGTGGACTGTGTGTGTGTGGACTGTGTGTGTGTGAACTGTGTGTGTGTGTGTGTGAACTGTGTGTGTGTGTGTGTGTGGACTGTGTGTGTGTGTGTGTGGACTGTGTGTGTGTGTGTGGACTGTGTGTGTGTGTGTGTGTCGACTGTGTGTGTGTGGACTGTGTGTGTGTGTGGACTGTGTGTGTGTGTGGACTGTGTGTGTGTGTGTGGACTGTGTGTGTGTGTGGACTGTGTGTGTGTGTGGACTGTGTGTGTGTGTGGACTGTGTGTGTGTGTGTGGACTGTGTGTATTTGTGTGTGTGTGTGTACTGTATGTATGTGTCTGTGTACTGTATGTATGTGTGTGTGTGTACTGTATGTATGTATGTGTACTATATGTATGTGTGTATGTATGTACATATTTATGTATGTATGTATATAGTTGTTGCATAAATAAATTATATATATATAAAAAAAAATTTTTTTGAAAGATTTGTTAATTGTTAATTACCTCTTAATAACCGAACGACGTCATCAAGTGTGTTGACGTGCCTAAGCTTGTGCCGCCGTGGTGGTTCGGCCATCATGTTGAGGATGACTTTCCATAGCGTCATATCGTCCATGTAGTCAGGTATTTTGGAGGCATCCGTGCCGAGGGAGGACAACAATGTCCGCGGGTCAATACCACTGGACATTTGTTTCTGTACCTAAACCAGTAAAAAAACTCAATCATAAATGATTAAATTGTATCCACAGCACGAAGTGTGGCCGAGCAATTTCAAGTGAGTCAAATGTTAGCGATCGAGTGTGCTTTGTTGTTAGTGTACTGAAAGCACTGAGTAAAATCTATACCCATATAATGGAGCCAGCGAGCGGATTCCAATCCTGTCCGGACAAATCGGACAATCCGGACAGATCGGACAAATTACTGACGGTGCTGACATTGTCGTCTTCTAGGTCTGGATCCACGATCTCACTCAACGACTCATGAAGGTCTCCCGTTGCGTCGTACGTGTTTGGTGATGTGATTTGCGATGGCGTCGACGCCGACTCCATTGTCGACGCATCGTATCCCGAATCGCAATCCGGTGATACTCCTACAAACAACAACAATTCAAAATCACCCTAAACACAAAATCCATCATTCAACAACCATCAAACCACCTCATAACTAATCTAAACTAATATAAACCTACCTAAACTAAACACATCTTTAAAATTAAAAGCCCAATCTACGCAATTTAAAATCATCATAAATGTAATTAACCATTCTCAATTAATACATTTACCTCATAGATACTCTAAACCTACATAAACTACACTCATATTTAAGATTACTTGTCGAGTTTGTTAGAAACGCAACATAAGTTACATCCCTGCAACATACCTAAGTTATATCTGCGCAATATAGATTTAGCGGCAAAAAATCTTATATATATAAATACAAAATGTTGTATTTTGGGGTAAAAACAAAATTACATGTATAAAATGTCAACAATGCTTGTTTTAATTGGTATTATTAAATAAAATTTAAAAAAATAGCCGCGTGAATCATTGTAGAAAGTGGTTGAAATTCAAAACTAGAGAAAATTTGGCGCTGGTATCCATTTTGTTAAAACTATGCCTGAATAAAAAAAAATCCATAATGTTTAAAAAATATTTATTTGCGCTAAAATGAATACATAAATTTGGGGCAAATACATATTCGAGCGAATTTACGGCTTAATAAGTACATTAGAAGTGTGACAAAAAAAAAAACAGTGAATTTCTTGACTGATTATTTAAATGAATATTTAATCAAGGCCGAACCTAAACCCAGGCCATCGGTGGCCCCTCCCACAAAATGTCTGACGCGCTTCGTTTTTGTTCCCAGCGCCATTTTCCTTCGGAATATTTTAGCTAAACAAATCAAACATATTTTACAAACATTACCTTCAGAACTATCGGCGTGGTGCTGATTGAACGCGGAAAATTCGCCAAATACACTATCATTGCACAAAACACTAGTTTTCGACTCCGATAAATCGAGTTTTAGTCTTTTTGCACAGGATTCATGTTCGTCGCGTTGAGATAGAGAATCCATTTTGACACGAATGAAGTGCTTGTTCCACGTACCGGAAGTCCACACGTAGATGGCGCTTCATCTACCAACCGCGTAATGAACTCGTCCATTCAACTTACCACATATTTCAAACACACCTCATACACACTTAAAAACACGTCCCTACTAAAAACCACAGCAATAATTCATATTAAATCATTACTAAAACAATAAAATTTAACACTACTAAATGTTTTTTTCAACCCAATCACCCAGCCTACTAATAAATAAAAAAATTTCAAGTCTTATTATTATTATTATTTATTATTCATTTCGTCGGATATTTAATTCAAATTAATGAAATTTCTATAACATTTACTAATTTTTCTATGGGTTTTTGAATTGCAGGGTAATTTAGTGTTAATTTAGTGATTTTTGACAGGGATAAATTACCCAGAATTCTTTGCGCGCTCCTGTCTGTGCACGGAGACAGGTCTCTACTTTGAGGCAAAAATACGTTTAATATATTAGTGATTTACAGTGTTATTTAGTAAAAATTCGCAATGCCCAAGAATAAAGGTACGGTGGATTATATTTTCAGCGAGTTTCAAACGAATGCGACGCGATTGCAAAAATTTAACCCTTGTGCGTATGTCATTTCGGTCATGTTTTTATCCGCTTTTAAACCATTTTACAACATGTGCAACGTCTATTTTGTGCTAAACATTTGAATTTCGCAATTATCACCAGTCTAAATTTTGCATGTTGAGTTATATGCGAATGTCATATTGTTTGCTTTACTTAGTTCTATTTTTATTTAATTCATTTACAATGTAATTTATGTATGTTACATTGGAATTTCTACTGAGTTTATGTGTTTTTGAGTTGAGTTTAGACAATCACAGAATTTCCTAACCCTATTTAGATTACCTTGAAGCTTTACCACGAATTTGCTCCTAGTATGTGTGTGATTGCCCTATTATTGGTGGTTAGTTTATTTTAATTGCGTTTTAGTTTATTTCTATAGTGTTTTTACTTAAAAAGTGTAAGTTCTGCTTGTTTTACTAAATACCCTGAAGCTTCCTTGAAGTCTTTGGGGTTTGTATGGTGTATGATTGCTCTATTATTGGTGGTTACTTTGTTTTAATTGGGTTTTATTCTATTTCTATAGTGTTTTTACTTAAAATGTGTAAGTTGTGGTTGTTTTACTAAATACCCTGAAGCTTTCTTGAAGTCTCTGGGGTTTGTATGGTGTATGATTGCTCTATAATTGGTGGTTATTTTGTTTTAATTGCGTTTTAGTCTATTTCTATAGTGTTTTTGCTTAAAAAGTGCAAGTTTTGGTTGTTTTACTAAATACCCTGAAGTCTTTAAGGTTTGTTTAGTGTATGATTGCTTTATTATTGGTGGTTGGTTTATTTCTTTAATGTTTATTTTACTTTAAATGTGGGAATTGTGGTTGTTCTATTAAGTACCCTGAAGCTTCCTTGAAGTCTTTGGGGTTTGTATGGTGTATGATTGCTCTATTATTGACGGTTACTTTGTTTTAATTGCGTTTTAGTCTATTTTTATAGTGTTTTTACCCAAAATGTGCAAATTGTGGTTGTTTTCCTAAATACCCTGAAGCTTCCCTGAAGTCTCTAGGGTTTGTTTAGTGTATGATTGCTTTATTATTGGTGGTTTGTCTATTTCTTTAGTGTTTGTTTTACTTTAAATGTTGAAATTGTGCTTGTTTTACTAAATACCCCGAAGCTTCCCTGAAGTCTCTGGGGTTTGTTTAGTGTATGATTGCTTTATTATTAGTGGTTAGTCTATTTCTTTAGTGTTTATTTTACTTTAAATGTGGGAATTGTGATTGTTTTACTAAATACCCTGAAGCTTCCCTGAGGTCTCTGGGGTTTGTATAGTGTATGATTGTACTATTATTGGTGGTTAGTTTATTTTTATTGTATTTCAATCAATTTTTAGTGTGTATTTTTACTTAAAAATGTGAAAGTTGTTTTACTGAGTTCCTTGAAGCTTCCCTGAAGTTTGGTGTATGATTGTCCTATTATTAGTGGTTATTTAATTTTTATTGCATTTGAGTCTATTTCTATTGTTATTTTTAAAAGTAAAATGTGGAAATTTTGATTGTTTTACTAAGTTCCCTGAAGCTTCCTTGAAGACTGTGGTTGCTCTATTATTGGTGGTTAATTTATTTTTATTGCATTTTAGTCAATTTGTAAAGCGTTTTTATACGAAATGTGGAAATTGTGTTTGTTTTACTGAGTTCCTTGAAGCTTCCCTGAAATTTGTTGGGGTGTGTGTTTGGTGTTAAATGTGATTTGTTGTGATTAGGAAAGGGAGGAAAGAATCGTAGGAGGGGAAAGAACGAAAACGAAACAGAGAAACGTGAATTAGTATTCAAAGAAGATGGACAAGAATATGCGCAGGTGACAAAAATGTTAGGTAATGGCCGGTTGGAAGCGATGTGCTTCGATGGTGTTAAACGATTATGCCACATTCGAGGGAAGCTTAGAAAAAAGGTAACACAATCGTTTTTTGCGAGACTTTTTAGACAATTTTAGATTATATATTTGGGTGCGTTAGGTTTGGATCAATCAAGGCGATATAATATTGATTGGTTTGCGTGATTACCAAGACGCGAAAGCTGACGTAATATTGAAATACACCCCGGACGAAGCAAGGAACTTGAAAACGTACGGGGAATTCCCTGAAACCGTACGGATTAACGATACCGTTACGTTCGTCGAGGATGGACTGGATGAAGATATCGAGTTTGGTGACGATATTAGCTCGGCAGATGAAGCAGATCCCGTTGACGGCGTAAGTTCTTCTTTTTCTTTTTTTAATACGAAACCCACGAGAGTCTAAAGACACATTCCTTTATAGATCTGATGGCACACTCACGCGGATCCAACCAAACAATCGTTTTACTGTATTACATTTTGGAAACCCTTCAACCCTTTCCCATTATTCTGTATATCGAACAGTTAATAAATAGTTAATTCTTATTTCGTGTACATTTATAATTTAAACGATTTTATATGTATATTTAATTTAAAACAAAAAAACAAAAAAAAAACGTTTTTGACTAAAAATATGTTTCGAAAAGCGCATAAAATGTTTTTTTATGTCTTTATAGACAAATAAAAATATACAATAGACAAATTTCAATTCATTTCACACAAATACACACTTACGTCCGTTTTTCCGCAAATTTCAACTAATTTCACACACAAAAAACACTATTTTACTTAAATATGATCGTTTTCATTGATGTAAATCGAAATTTCGTTCTATTTTGAGAGTAAATCAACAAATGTGGTGTTATACGATTTTGAAAGTTTGTTCGTTATAAAATAGGGTAAAGCTGCAATTACACTAGACGAGTTATGAAATGAAAAATACTTGTGAAGTGAGCGTAAAATGATACATTTATTAAATAATGCAAAAGGTATCTATTATTTTATCTATGATTTATATATAAATATATACATATACATGAAAAACTCAACTGACAAAAATCCATTTAATTATTAACGTGTTTTTTTTTTGTTATTATCGATAATCATTACGAAGCTAGAACAACTAGACCAGTTTTACATTATAATTTTTTATTTGTAATAATATAATTTTTAATACGTTATTATTAATTCTATCTACTTATAAATTACGAAAACAATTTTGCATTGTTGCAAAACTGGCCCCCATGTGATACGGTGAACTAATAAATAAATAGGCCTTGCTGTTTTTGAATTAATTAGGCGTCGCCCACAAAATGGCACCCACGTTACTTTCGACTAGACCCTAAAAACAAGTTTGTGCCGAATAACGACTACGCTCAATTACAAATGTGTGCTCATTACGTATTTTCCATAAAAACAAAATATTATTTACGGGGTATATTTGTGATCCAGGCCCGTACGTCCGAATTTAGTTATGTAAGTAAAAAATAATTGTAGGGCGTATTGCACATGATTCAAGTACAAGTCTGTACAGTCTAACGATTAATATAAAATCTTAATTAACAACTATTTTACACACATTAAATTTGGGGGTTATCAGGGGTAAGGGGGGGGGGTATAAAGTAAACTTTCAGTAGTTCACGGGTTTGGGGGGGGATTTAGGGTTAACACAGATACAAATTACTACTACGAAGTGGGTATTTGGGTGTCTAAAATATACAATTACACCATTTAAATTAGATCAATTGAGAAATATTCACAACGAACACAGTCAGTCAAATTTTTTGAGCCCTTTGATTTGGCCGCTTATGTTATTTTCTTTTTTTTCAATATATTAAATACTTAAAAAAAAAAAAAAATTACAATATTGTAAAAAATAAAGAAAAATCACGATTCTTTTTCGGTTTCTAAAAAAACTCCATTGCGCAGTTCACCAATTAATAGAAAGACAAATTCTATTAATCAACTGTGCGTAAGTGTTAAAAACGCGCGCACGCGCTTTAGTTTCATTTAGTCAAGTATGGCAAATGCGCGGTTTCGTTTACATGTTGTACGCAACGTAAATCGGATCGAGTTGATCCGCTAAGAAACCATCGCGTAAATGCATACGCTGCTTTTCGCCACGCGAATTAATTGGTACTACACCCGGATCGACGACAACCACCACCCCAACAATCAAGTGGTGCTCCTCTAGAACTGTATTCGTCACCAGCGGCACCAAATCCAACGCCTCACTTTCATTCCCGTCTAACTCAACCACCACGACTAATAAATTCGTCCATGTGAAAACAGCGCTATAAAAAATACCGTTATATTAATAATAAATCACAAACAAATCATAAAGTGCCTAGATATACTAGTGCCATCTATGATAGGTCGACGCAACTATTCACTAAACATTCAAAGCGTGCACCATATGAACCGCGCGGTTCATATTTACTTAAAGTCTTTAAATCTCGCAAACCACTTAAGATAATTACACCCCGTATTTTTTATGTTATTCGTCAATAAATTCTGCGTATTTTATTCCACAACAACACACATCCATCTATTATAGAAACATTTATATAAAATTCCAAACATTTCGTAAGCTAATACGATTTATGCTTGTGAAATGTTTGGAATTTAATATAAATATTTCTATAATATATGGATGGGTGTTGTTGTGGACTGAAAGACGCAGAATTTATTGAGGAATAATATAAAAAATACGAGGTGTAATTATCTTTAGTGGTTCTCTAGATTTAAAGAGTATAAGTAAATATGAGCGGCGAGCTCCATATAGTGCAATGTGCGTCGACCAATCACAGGCAGGGATTTCACACTCTTATATATCTAGTTATTCTAGAAAATTGCTTACCATTCCGCCATTTTTTTATGGCATCTCATGACGCTGTTCTCGATATCAATGGGGTGATACCTCATCCCTCGTAACATGATCGTCTCGTCTAGGGCGCCGACTACAAAAACTGCATCGTGCAATTCCGGCGCATCAGTGGTAGCGCTAATCATTTGTTGTGAACTAAGTGATTCCGTATCGCTTTCCCGGCTCCCTAAGCTAGTTTCATCTGGATTAAGCGCTGATTGTAGAGTCCCTTCCGTCCGGCGCAAGAATCCTAAATACCCTGTTCGCGCGTAAACTTCCCCTGTATTCCCCGTGACCAACCGCGCATTGAAGTGATCCGCGTAATCGGACTCGTCGCCGTAAATCGTAAAATAACCGCTTGCGTTGTGACTAGATTGCACCCAAATTTCCCCCAAGTGCGAATCGCCGCATTGGCCCTTCGACTCAGGATTAGCAATAATGACTTTAACGCCTGGAAGTAATTTCCCAGACTCCATTAAACATAACGAATGCGGACTGCCGCGTTCCACCAACGATACGCGATCGTTTCGAAGCGCGCGCAAGTCGACGAAAACTGAACTAGGCTCGGGGCTGGAAGCGCCTTGTAGGCATATGGCCACATTGACACGGCATCCAAATGAGGTCGACACAGCCCTAGGGCTTAACCCTAACGCGGAAAACAGCTTTGAAAAACTTGTGGTTAGGTTTATACGCGGTCGTTCTTCAGCGACTACGACACAAGTTCGAACGCAGCTTAAACTAACTCCTCTGCCTTTAAGTTGGTTTACTGAGGAGCCTAGGCCCTTTGTACATAGCTCCATAACGCCATACGAGCAAAAAGTATCCCTAACGCGGTACTGGCTAACTGCACTTAACCACAACGACGGGTTTACTTCTACTTCTGATGGTGGGATTAGAATTGAGTGATGACCTGAGTATATACTACTGAGGCACCTGAAATACATGAAAATTGACGCATTTATTACATTTCCTTTACTACTACGCGTACTATATCTAGTATAATCGCCCCTAAATAACAACCAATCACAGCGCAGCTGTGATAGTGTGACTCAAGCTTAATATGTAACAATACATACAAGTGTCAATCAAAACAAAGAAAATATACATTAAACGTTAGGAAATAGTGCATATATGTGCAAATCCTTATTATTTGACAACGATAAATACATATATGCACCAATTCTAATGGTTTTAAATCAAAAAAGTGTATTTGAAATAGTTTAGTATGGTATATGCATATATAATTATTGGACCAATCAGAAACGAGATTGATATCATATGATTCGCGTGAGCCAATCAGCTATCAACAGGTAGCGTCCTTTCTAGAAGTAATGGCGTTTATGACTAATAGTTGTAGTTGTGCATAAAACGTTTAAAATATCGCAAATTAGTCTAGTTTAATGAGGTTAACTAACATATAAGCGCAATTTAGGTGTTTTGGGTGTGTTTTTAATGGGAATATCTTACCATAGTGCAAATCCAAGTCCACAATAAGGGTCTAAACATAACGCAATATGTCGACTCGGGTATAACTCACAAGCCAGTTTCATAGATCGACATAAAGAAGTAACTGCGGCATGGCTCATTTTAATCCCTGCTAACATCCCGGTGGTGGACACGCTGAAATCTAAATACGCAAGCATTTCCGCTGTAGGTGCTCTATAGACCATGGGTAGTTTCTTTTTCGGCATATCATCCGTGTCGAGGATCACCGGCCACGATTTAACATCGACGACATTACTCGCTTCTTTCGATCGTAACAGTTTAATAACGGCTTGTGATGAGAGCACGAGTACTGATTTGCTTACATCGACGATCATTCGCACGGTGGGTAGTGTGGTTTGTAGGTTTTGCGGGTGTGGGGGTCGGATTGTGACTGGTACGGCCCCTACGTATAGGCAGCCGTAGAATGCGCATATTAGGTCTAGACCTGGCGGGAATATTAGCGCTACGTGGTCGCCGGTGTTTACACGACCTTTTTCCACTAGGAGGTTCCCGATTCGTTCCGCTCGTTTGTGTAGTTCGGAACAGGAGAGGATTTTTGCGACTGCGCCTTTGCTGTTTAGTAGTGTGAATATTACGTGATCGGAGGTGCTTTGGGCTCTCCATCGCAGGATCTCGGAGATGAATTGGTGCTGTAAGAAGAAGTGGTAAGATTTATTTCTATTATTGCCTCTTATATTTGTGATTATTTATTGTATTTGTGGCGAAAATATGAATTATTACTCGCTTAAGTTGAATCTGTACAGACTTTTGTCTGTAAACAATATTTATCTATATGTATTTGCGTTTATTTATTATGTTTAACCTTAAAAATATGAATTATTACTCGCTTGAGATCGAACTGTGCAGACTTTTGTCTGCAAACATTATTTATCTGCATGTATGCATGTGTTTTACGGCGAAAATATGAATTTTTTCTCGTCGAAGGTCGACGATTTTCTGTAAGTAATATATATGCATTTGCGTTTATTTTTAATGATTTACGACGGAAATGTGATTTTTTACCCCTTTTAATTAGATCTGTACAGATCTGTAAGGAATGTTTATGTGTTTTTCGTCGAATATATGATTTTTTCACCCCTCTTAGTTGGATCTGTACAGACTTTAGTCTGTAAACAATATATGTCTATATGTATTTGCGTTTATTTGTTGTGTTTTACGGCGAAAATATGAGTTTTCACTCTTCTTAGTTAGATTTGGAGACTCTGGTTGGTAAGCTATATTTATCTATATGTATTTGTGATTTACGGCGAAAGTTTTTTTTATTCTTCTTATAATTAGTTAAATTTGTACAGACTCTTGTCTGTAAGTGATATTTATCTATATGTATTGTCTTTGAAGTATTGTTTACGCATCTGTGATTAAGGATTTACGGCGAAAATTTGTTTTTTTACTCCTCTTGGTTAGATCTGTACAGATTTTTGTCTGTAAGTAACATTTATCTACATGTATTTACGATTTAGCGCGAAAATATGATTTTTTTTAATACTTCTTGGTTAGATCTGTACAGACTCTTGTCTGTAAGCAATATTTGTCTATATGTATTGCGTAGGCATCTATTATTAATGATTTACGGCGAAAATATGTTTTTTACCCTTCTTTGTTAGATCTGTACAGACTCTTATCTGTAAGCAACATTTACCTTTATATATTTACGATTTAGCGCGAAAATATAATTTTTTTTACTCCTCTTGGTTAGATCTGTACAGATTCTTGTCTGTAAGCAAAATTAATCTATATATTTACGATTTAGGGCTAAAATATGATTTTTTCTTTAACCCTCTTGGTTAGATCTGTACAGACTCTTGTCTGTAAGCAATATTTGTCTATATTTATTGCGTATGCATCTATTATTAATGATTTACAGCGAAAATATGTTTTTTACCCTTCTTTGTTAGATCTGTACAGACTCTTGTCTGTAAGGAACATTTATCTATATATATATAAAAAAATATATTTACGATTTAGGGCGAAAATATGATTTTTTTTTATACTTGGTTAGATCTGTACAGACTCTTGTCTGTAAGCAACATTTATCTACATGTATGTACGAATTAGGGCGAAAATATGATTTTGTTTTTTATATTTCTTGTTTAGATCTGTACAGACTCTTGTCTGTAAGCTATATTTGTCTATATGTATTTGCGTTTATTATTAGTGATTTAAGGCAAAACTATGGTTTATTACACGCTTAAGTTAGATATATACAGACTTAGTATATGTATATGTGAGAGTACAGCAAAAAAACGAATTATTATTTGCTTTCTCATACACCCAATTTATTGGGTGTATAATATATTAATTTAGTAATAACTAATATGTACCTTCTTGGAGGAGTCATTATCCTCATCCATGTTTCCCATATCGCGTCCTTGGGCGCTCGCAAGTCGGTTACCTTGCACCAAATTGCCCACGATTACAGACGCTGGCCCCACGTCTGAAACACAGTCGGCTGCTAGGAAGCCACGTAAAACAAACCAGCAATATAGCAATCAATCAGCACTAGTTGCGAACAAGCATCAACAAAATATATATATTTACGTAAGTTTTAATAAAACAAAAACAACAACAAACAATAAAACCGCTTGGGGCGCAAGCCCCAAGTACTCACTAGCATTAACTCAAATTGCTTAAATATCGATTCAAACCATTCTATTACACAACTAAATCAAATTACCTCGACCTTCCCTGAATTTTCTGTGACATTATTGACAATAGAATGATTTTTGGCAACCGATAGCGCAACTAATCACTTGTAAAATGTTTGCACTGTGGCTGTAAGCGTAGCTTAAATAATCTTAAGCGGTACCGTGAGTGACTCAAAATGCAAGAATGTTTCAATGATTTCCAAAAATATATAAAATTGCCTCATATGATTTGATTCTGAGTGAGATTTGTAAGAGACTCAGAATTGCCTCAATATAGAAACACGTCGGTGATAATAAGTTTAGTTACCCATTAATTTCGATTTGTATACCATGTGTTTGTTCAATGAGAAACGCATGCAAAATAATCGTTATCAAAGTTAACATTTTTAACGCCCAAATGTCTCGTATACATACCTGAATGTACTTCGCGCGGCTTCGGTAAGTTGGTGACACATGTATGCGGGCACATTAGGACGTTCGCTGGATGGAGCGTTCCTTCCAAAAACCGGCGTTTACATTCGGATAAATGGATACCGCCCAGTGGGGTTTTTGGTAGATAATTCGGGGGTACCAACGCCAAACAATAGATACCCACTTGATGGATTGAGTCGACTGCTTGTAAGACGCGAGACATCCACTGGAAACTCTACATAAATAGTTATTTTTGCGTTAATCTAAAGCAGCAGTTGGTATTTGTCATTTATTAACATTTATAAGCACACTTCTAGATTTTTTTAACATACATACAGACACACTGATGTTTAATTGTGAGTGTCGCCACTCACTCGTATTTTTACTTTCTTATACGCAGTATAAGTATTGTAATCATGAAAAATTTCGATCTCGAGATTTTAACGAAAATATATGTTTTGACCTTCCCTGAATCGATTCCAACTATTTTTGGAATGACGTCTGTATGTGTGTGTGTGTGTGTATATGTATGTGAGCGCTCTACAGCCTAAACGGCTAGGGGGAAAATTATGATATTTTAAACCTAAGATTTGTATGTCCCTGGCACGAAAACATCCTATTTTTGAAAACAATATTCCGACCGGAAGTGCATGTTTACTCTAGTCAATTTTTGCAGTTTTTGCAATTACTCGAAAATAGTTGCAGTTACAGAAAAATTGTTACAATAAAACTTATAGATATCAGCATTTTGTACAACTTTTATTTGAAACTTTTTTCCCCAAACGGTACCGGAAACAAGAAAATTACTCTTTAAATTTCTTATTATATTTATTTTTACATAAATCGTATCATCTGCGCCTGTCAATTGTTTATCAAAAAAAAAAAACAAAACCGACTTAAATAATTTGAAGTTTGACATTTTATATTTATTCGAAGAAATATATTTAGTGTAAAAGTGTTCCAAAGGTTAGAACAAATATTATAAATTAGAAAAATAATGAAATTAGGATGTGATTTAACCCAAAAGCGTATAAGAAAGTTCGGTGCATGACACTGCAAATGTTTTTATCATACAGACACACTGATGTTTAATTGTGAGTGCCGCCACTCACTCGTATTTTTTGTTTTGAAACTGTATAATTACCTCTTCCTCACTGCAATCCGGTCGTTGTTCAGCAATAACACAAATCCGTTCATCTCGCAGTACTTTAATACTAAACACGGCAATTCTTCCCCGGTAGATGAACTTCATTGGTTCAACAGCTAAAACCGTCGCAATAATATCATCCGCATTGTGTTTCCGGCCGGTAACCGTCATCAACCCATCCCTGGACCCGCATACAAACACTAGCCCGCCAGGGCCTAAAAATCCTAGCAACCCAGACCTAGTATACTCAGCTTCCGTCAACGCTTTCCCATCCGCGCCCAACGGCTGCACTTTAAACGTCGTATTACTAAGCCCCTGCAGCCCCCAATATTGCGATCCAGTCGCGCATGAATTCACACAAATCTCCCCGACCTCATCCGTTTTACACAAATATGCAAGTCCATCCATTTTAACAACTACAATAATACAACCAGGCATCACTTGACCACAATCCTGTAAAGTTAACGAAGTCAACGAGTTTTCTTGATCAACTCGAACGACCCCATAACTCAACCCAGACATCGACAACACGCCACGTCCGGTTGAGTTAACACCAGCGCGCCCTGGACGCCTCACAGACACAGTTAAGACTTCACTGGATGACGCGCAAGGGCATATTGCGTCAGGGCGAAGCCCCTTACTCTGGAATACTGACAAAAACTGGTCGCAAGAACTCAACGACCATGGATTAGCGCCATCCGCGACTAGTAACATCCTCAGTGATGCTAAACTGATGTCTTTGTGGTCTTTTGTCGCTAATAAGCCCCAATGTAAGTCTCTGGATTTGACGACGGCGATGCTTGCTCTGTATTTGGTGATTTGTTGCATCCAGGACGCTGGATTGATTTTCATTAGAGCGTATGGAATGTATATGACGTGCATTCCGTTTAAGATACTGGATAGGACTGAATGCCAGAGTCCTACTTCGCGTTTGAAGTCTAGAACGCACACCATTATCTCGCCTTCGGTGTAATTGCACGCCATGGTGAGGGTGCGACAGTGCGATAGCATTGAATCGCGGGTTATTGTCACACCCATTACGGAACCGTCGCGATCGGTGCTGTATTCGATGTAGGCTGGTGTGTCATCGGTTAGACGCGGCGGTGGTAACCAGTCTTTTGGTGTTTTAGCTAAATGCTCAGTGACAAACCTTCAATATAAATAGTTTAGTGAATAGTGGTAGTAATAAGTATTTTAATCATGAACAAAATCTTTCTCGACCTTTTTTAACGGAATAGGTTATGACCTTCCCTGAATCTAACAATTTCTTGGAATCACGTGTGTGTGAGTGTGTCTGTCTGTGTGTTTCTGTATGTTTCTGTATGTTTCTGTTGTGTTTCTGTGTGTTTCTGTTGTGTTTCTGTGTGTTTCTGTTGTGTTTCTGTGTGGTTCCTGTGTGGTTCCTGTGTGATTCTGTGTGTTTCCGTGTGTTTCCGTGTGTTTCCGTGTGTTTCCGTGTGTTTCCGTGTGTTTCTGTGTGTTTCTGTGTGTTTCTGTGTGTTTCTGTGTGTTTCTGTGTGTTTCTGTGTGTTTCTGTGTGTTTCTGTGTGTTTCTGTGTGTTTCTGTGTGTGTGTGTGTGTGTGTGTGTGTGTGTGTGTGTGTGTGAGAGTGAGTGAGAGTGAGTGTGAGTGAGTGTGAGTGAGTGTGAGAAAGTGCCTGTCTGTGTGTGTCTGCATATGTATGTATGTGTTTGTGTGTGTGAGAGAGAGAGTGTGTACTACATATGTGTATTGGAATTTCTCTGATAATAAATTACGTATAAGAAAGTTCAGTCGAGGTTATAGTGGATGTTCGAAATAGACTTACCATTGGAGTTTGGGCCACCCTTTAAAAGCGACAACTTCCCCAGAAGCGCTTTTTGGAAGTCCTTTTAAGCACGCCTCTGAAGTAAGTGCGACTTGTACGCCACATGAGCCTAATAGGAAGCCGATTTGTTGTGAACCTGCGTCCCGACGCGTTAACGGGACTTCTATCGGGACTGGGACGATACCAGCTTGTAGACACCCGTAAAACGCGCATAGGAAATTGATTGGGTCGTTGTTCGGGTACACTAAAGCGATGCGGTCGCCAGTTTTCAGACTAATTTCCCCATTTTTGCTAAACGTTTTCGTTAATAAGGTATATGCGATTTTTTGAGACCGCGATAACAATTTACCTATAATAAGATATATGATGAATGTTTATTTATAATTTGTGATGGTTTGGACGTACCGTAAGTTAGTGTAATTATTAATTTGCCGTTTGGGTCCATAACTGTTGCGACTGGTGCTTTAAAACTAGCGGACCCGTATCGCTGGATGGCTGCTTCTAGGTTGCGGGGTAAACCGGATGGTACCATTAGTGTTTCGCCGGTGGCTTGAGTCATATTGCCGCCTTCGGGCTTTGGGGCGTTTGGGTCTTTTGGGTTCGCAGCGATTTCTAGCTCGATGTCGTCGTCTTCGTAGAACTCGGGTAGCGGTCGACGTTTCGGTCGTTTGAGCGTGTTGAGCAATTGTTGGATTTTAGCTGAGACTTTCCAGCGACCGGTGCCGGTTCCGATTGTGTCGTCTGATGCGGATGTTGCGTACCGGTTCACCCGGTCTGCCCCAGCTGTTCTCCGGTTTTGAGCGGTGTTGTTTGTTACGTCTGGCGGTTGAGTGTCTTCAAATAGATTTTAATTTTTTTATATTATACATTTACAACATATTTAAATAAAATTTACGAATAGTTGCATTTATTACCGCTTACATACATACAGTACATACATATGCATACATACATACACATACAGTACATACATATACATACAAGTACATATATACATTTACATACATATACATTCCTACATACATATACATACAAGTACATACATACATATGCGTACATATACATACATATAAATACATACGCACAGTATGTATATACGACATATAGTGCATACAGTACATACATAAAGACATAAATAAATATAAATATAGTATTTTTGAATATAGACTTACATGGTCGTAAATTGTGCATGACGTCACTGATGTCTGTGATTTCTTGTTTACGTTGTTGATCCCACGACGGGGGTGGCAGCCTGGGTCTATGATGTAGCGGGGGCGGCGACCCAGTGCTACTAGTGTCTGATAATGGCTGCGGCGGCGGCATCATTTGTTGTGGGGTAGATCGCGCACGTTCCGGCGTACTTTGCACATCAACCTCATTCACTATACTGTCCTCATCCGACGAAGACGCTATCGTACCAAAATTAACAATCATTTACGATCAAAGTCGACACAAATATTTATGTTTTCGCAGTCAATTTTAGCGTATTTCAAAACGATAAGTCCAAAATCATTAAATATTATCTTATATTTACTTTAGATTTGTCGAGTGAATGTCTCATAGATTTTCATAAATCGTAATTTACTCAATGTTTCACACAATTTTAAACAATTTTAAGTAATTTAATACATGAGAAACTAAAGGAATATTTACCATTCATATAACTCTTAAATATACAATACATGATCACTGGGTGTTGTCAACAAATATATTGACGCGTTCTTATAAACAAATTGACGTTTTTAAACCTGATATCAAGTACAATTCTGTCGATTTATGCTCGTACATATACATACATTTTAGTACACGGGTTTTTTTTTGGTGGTACTTACCAGAGTCGTGGCGGTCCCTATCGGGACTCCTCGCCATAACGGAGGTCCGTTTCGAAGGCATGGGTAGTGACGGTTTAGGCCGATTTTGCATTGCAGCTAGTGCTTGTTGAACAGCCTCTTGTCGAACCTCTATTCACATTTCAAACATAAATCATTTAAATAACGCTTTTTAAAACCATTGCGCAACATTCTTACATTTTAAGCTGCAGCGTTTTAAAGCTTATAAAGCGTACAAGCAAAACTCATAAATAATTGCGCAATTAACAAAAAACATCCAAAATGAATATTTAATTTCGTAAATCATATTTAATAATGAACTAATCAATACTATAATAAATGAACATGCAAACAATTTGAGTAACAGTTTCGCCCCCCCCCCCCCCTAAGAGCCTAAATCCCAAACTGTAAAAATTCCCCTAAATGATGCATTAAATTAAAAACACTGATTACAAAATTAGTTATACGATAGATAAATAAGTGGGATGAAATTAGCGATGGATTACCAGTTTTGTAAGGAGTACCAACCACCAGACTTACCAGAATGATACCGGCTTTCGTTCCGGGTAACTCTGCGGTTGCCTTTTCGCATGGCTCTGGTCGCTGGACTGAGACCGCGACTCGAAACGGAATTACCGCTGCCCGCTAAACGGTAACCGGTAACATGCACAAACACACACACATACGATGATGAAAAAAAACAGCGAAACAGTCGATGATTATTTATACCCGGGTCACTGGTCCAATGACGAACCGTTCTCTCTGGTTGCAAGGTTTTGAGAGTTAGTGAAACATTACATGCATACGTTTTAAGCTCTGTGTGTTTCAGTTGTATAAATGGTTACTGCTGTGCGATCGACGCTTGTTGCTTGTTGTTTTCTGTTTAGTTATCCCAAAGGGCGAATTCTTTGAGTCCCTATACAGTTTAGCGTTTAAATAATTAAATTTTGATACATTTCCAACATACTTGAATACAGTTTACGTGTAGTTGCTTTTATTACCGCGTATACAACACTATGTTTAGAGTAACAATTACTCTAATCCTTTATATAAACACAAATAATCACCGATTACTAAAGCTCTTCGTATTATACATATATGTGGAACTAAAATTGTATATAGTACAAAATGACTCTTAAGTATTATTAATTAATAAAGAAATATCTGATTTATACATACATACATGCATACATACATAAAGTGCATACATACAAATAAATACATACATATATACATACATTCATACATATAGAACATACATTTATACATACATTCATACATACAGAACATACATACATACAGAACATGCATACATACATACATACAAACATATATACATACATACATAAAGTGCATACATATAAATACATGCATACATACATACCTATAAATAGATGCATACATACATACATATAAATACATACATATGTACATACAGTACATACATACAATGGATCCAGACATACATACATACATAAGTACATACGTACGTACATACATACATACATACATACAGTACATGTAATGCATACATACGTACGTACGTACATACATACATACATACATACAGTACATGTAGTGCATACATACATACATATATATATATATATATATATATATATATATATATATATATATATATATATATATATATATATATATATATATATATACATACATACATACATACATACATACATACATACATACATACATACATACATACATACATACATACATACATACATACATACATACATACATACATACATACATACATACATACATACATACATACATACATACATACATACATACATACATACATACATACATACATACATACATACATACATACATACATACATACATACATACATACATACATACATACATACATACATACATACATACATACATACATACATACATACATACATACATACATACATACATACATACATACATACATACATACATACATACATACATACATACATACATACATACATACATACATACATACATACATACATACATACATACAGTACATACATACAGTACATACATACAGTACATACATACATACATACCGTACATACATACATACATACAGTACATACATACATACATACATACATACAGTACATACATACATACATACAGTACATACATACAGTACATACATACATACATACAGTACATACATACATACAGTACATACATACATACAGTACATACATACAGTACATACATACATACAGTACATACATACATACATACAGTACATACATACATACAGTACATACATACATACAGTACATACATACATACAGTACATACATACATACAGTACATACATACATACAGTACATACATGCATATATACAGTGCATACATACATACATACATACTGTGCATACATACATACATAAAGTGGATCCATACATACGTACAGTACATACATATATTAATACAGTGCATACATATATTCATACAGTGCATACATACATATATACAGTGCATACATACATATACTGCATACATACAGTGCATAAGTACATTCATATAAATATACACATACATACAGGCATACAGTGCATACATACATACATACATACATACATACATACATACAGTGCATACATGCATAGATATATAACTACATACAGAGCATAAATACATACATGTACTCCATCTATACATACAGTGTATACATACATAAATACATATAGTGCGTGCATACATAAATACATATAGTGCATATATACATAATATCATTTATGTATGTAAATAAATAAAATATTTATTTCTTAATTAATGAAACTTAAGAGTAATTTTGTACTACAAATCATTTATAAAATTAAAAATCTTCCGCCTGATACTGTATAGGATTAGTAAACGCGAGTAACAGAACCATTTATACCCTTGAAATAGCTATAAAATCGTCGCCGAAGACAGGAAAGCAAACAAGCTAAGCAGACAATCATGCAAAATGTGTGTTTCAGATACCTGAGTGGTATCTTTTCTCGTTATGTGTAACTCGACGTTGGGTACGCCGCGCTCGCGTATGCTGCCGGTTTTGCCCACCAGGGCCACACGGCCCACCACCATTCGGCCCATGCCCGTTGCCACCGTGCCCAACTAGACACAAAAATCAATTCTAAGCCACTCAAAAACATTTCGTTCATTTACTCAAAAGCAACTCCACTAAATGAACAAATATTTAATGTTTAAACCATTTATTTCACTATTTCATATATTATATAAACACGCAAAGTAATCATCACAATTGCAATGAAATTAATAGCACAACTGAATACAGTCTTTATTTAAATTGCGGAAACATTTATTAATTTTTTTTAATTTACACAACTGAGCTAGTAAGCTATTAATTAAATATAGTTTCAAAAAAACCACACATGTCTTTTTAGCGTTTTATTTCATTTTTAACTTGCGAAAGCTTTTATTAATTTTATTTTAAATTAGAACTGAGATAAGCGGTTTTAATATTAAAATATATTATTTAAGCACGTTTATATATTAGATTTACTTTCATAACACTGCACATGCCTTTCTAGCGTTTTTTAATTCGGTTTTAAGTTTCGACTGCAGGAAGTTAGTTTTTTTTTCAATTAATTAGTACAACTGAGCTACACAAGTCTTACATTTTTAATAAACAAATAAAACATGATTTCATATATTGAATTCACCAAATAAATCAAATATACTTCAATATGTTTCATATCAAATATAATCAAGTCTAGTTTAATTCATTTATTATAATTATATTGTTTCATATGGTTAATTTTCGATTAAAAAGAGATAAAATATGTCGATTTACATGAATTAGAAAAGGATGTGAGTTTAGTAGAAGTTTATTTTCACGCGTTTTTAGATTTTAGAAGCGTTAGTTTAGATTAATAATTATATATTTAAATTATTTAAGAGACGGTTGACAATATTGTCCAGGACCTTAATATATACACTGTAAAAATTGGCGAGTACACTTTTAGTCGAATGTAACATCTATGTAACATATATGTAACATATATGTAACATATATGTAACATATATGTAACATATATGTAACACACTCGACTAAACGTTTATAAGGTGATTTGACTTACGTTGTGTTTGCTGTTTGGGGGCATATGGTGACAACAACCTGCTCCGTTTCTTCTCATATCCTTTTTGAGTTATATCCCCTAAAAACAAAATAATAATTTAATTAATTGGAAAATAAAATTTTTGTTGAAATTGCAACAAAATTAACGAATATCTTTTTATGTCAGTTAAGTTGGGGGATCGGAAATAAAACTGTACGATAAATTTTATATATTGTTCCGAAAGTTTAACGAAGAAATGTTTATAGCATTTGCGACGACGTGCCGCGCGACAAAAATCGATATCATCCCATATATTTTATTTACAACCTTCCACTGCAAACATTCTTTAACAAATACCTATAAATATATATTTCGTTTCACAGGCGCAATCTTATTTGCACTTATTTGTCGGCGTCGCACACAAAACTGGCGAATTATGACAATGCGACCCAGACACATCTAAGCACATGGCTTTAGACGACGTATAAGAAAAGTAACAACAACTGGGATCACAGGGTAACTTGATCCCAAACAACGACATCTTCGTGGGAAGATTAAACATCTACACATTTACCATTCGTGAGAAACACTAAATAAACTGTAAGTACTAATTTCCCTTATCGAACAACAAATTTAAGAAACTAAACAAAAAAAAATCCTATAGTTGTATAATATATTTTTAGACTAGTTTACAGATCTGTAGTGTACGTAAATAGACGACCTACTTCCCTTTTCGTATATACTACTGTAAATCGCGTTAAATAATGCAAAACAGTCTACGATAATTGTTTAAAATTAATTCGGAATTTATTAAAGTTTAATATATATATGGTGGTGGTAAATGAAATTAGTATAGTGTAGATTCATTAGGAATCTGTAATTTGGTGAACAATGTCAAAAGTTGCATGTTTCAATTGCGCTTGTTTGTTTAATTGCATTAAGTGTGCTTTGAGCTTTGTGGAGTTTGAACGAAAATAGAACTGGTGCAGGGAACTGGGGGGAGGTGGCACGTTTGTGTTCTGTGTGGGGGTTAATATTTGAATGGTAGGTTGAGGTAATAATTCAACGTGAGATTTATTGGAACGTGAAAAGTCCATTATCAAGTTTTGCAAATCACTGTCACTCGAATTGACGGCGAGTGTCTTTATTATTTGGCGGCGCGATGCGGACCGTGTGACGAAGATCGATCGATCGTCGTCCGTCACGTACGTCTGTGATCATTCAATATTAAAACAGGCATTATTCATACATTATGTTCGACGAAATTTGCTACTTTTATTAATATAAACGATTCATTTGCTAGAAATTATTTCATATACGATTTAAAAGTTACATTATGGACGGACATACACACAAATGCATGCATATGTACACACAAACGTGCATACGAACATAGATACATACATACGTACGTACTAACATACATACATACGTACGCACACATACATACGTACGTACATACATACGTACATACATACATACATACGTACATACACATGTACATACATACATACGTACGCACATACATACATACGTACATACATACATACATACGTACGTACATACATACATACGTACGTACATAAAATACATAGGTACATATATACTGTATAAACATACTGTACATACATACTGTACATTTATACTGTACATACATACTGTACATACATACTGTACATACATACTGTACATATATGCTGTACATACATGCTTTACATACATACTGTACATACATACTGTACATACATACATACATACTTACTGTACATACATACATACATACTGTACATACATACATACATACTGTACAAACATACATACTGTACATACATACTGTACATACATATTATACATACATATTGTACATACATACTGTACATATATACTGACATACATGCTTTACATACATACTGTACATACATACATACATACTTACTGTACATACATACATACATACTGTACAAACATACATACTGTACATACATACATACTGTACATACATACTGTGCATACATACTGTACATACATACTGTACATACATACTGTACATACATACTGTACATACATACTGTACATATATGCTGTACATACATGCTTTACATACATACTGTACATACATACTGTACATACATACATACATACTTACTGTACATACATACATACTGTACAAACATACATACTGTACATACATACATACTGTACATACATACTGTGCATACATACTGTACATACATACTGTACATACATACTGTACATACATACTGTACATACATACTGTACATATATGCTGTACATACATGCTTTACATACATACTGTACATACATACTGTACATACATACTGTACATACATACATACATACTTACTGTACATACATACATACATACTGTACATACATACATACATACTGTACAAACATACATACTGTACATACATACTGTACATACATATTATACATACATATTGTACATACATACTGTACATATATACTGACATACATGCTTTACATACATACTGTACATACATACATACATACTTACTGTACATACATACATACTGTACAAACATACATACTGTACATACATACATACTGTACATACATACTGTACATACATACAGTGCATACATACATACTGTACATACATACAGTACATACAAACATACTATACATACATACATACTGTACATACATACATACTGTACATACATACTTTACATACATACTGTACATACATACTGTGCATACATACTGTACATACATACTGTACATACATACTGTACATACATGCTTTACATACATACTGTACATACATACTGTGCATACATACTGTACATACATACTGTACATACATGCTTTACATACATACTGTACATACATACTGTACATACATGCTTTACATAATACTGTACATACATACTGTACATAAATACTGTGCATGCATGCTGTACATATATATGTACATATATATACTGTATATATACTAAATATATATAAATACTGTACAAACATACTGTACATATATACTGTACATACGTACTGTACATATATTACTGTACATATATTACTATACATACATACTGTACATATATACTGTACAAACATACTGTACATATATACTGACATACATGCTTTACATACATACTGTACATACATACATACATACTTACTGTACATACATACATACTGTACAAACATACATACTGTACATACATACATACTGTACATACATACTGTACATACATACAGTGCATACATACATACTGTTCATACATACAGTACATACAAACATACTATACATACATACATACTGTACATACGTACATACTGTACATACATACATACTGTACATACATACTTTACATACATACTGTACATACATACTGTGCATACATACTGTACATACATACTGTACATACATACTGTACATACATGCTTTACATACATACTGTACATACATACTGTGCATACATACTGTACATACATACTGTACATACATGCTTTACATACATACTGTACATACATACTGTGCATACATACTGTACATACATGCTTTACATAATACTGTACATACATATTGTACATAAATACTGTGCATGCATGCTGTACATATATATGTACATATATATACTGTATATATACTAAATATATATAAATACTGTACAAACATACTGTACATATATACTGTACATACGTACTGTACATATATTACTGTACATATATTACTATACATACATACTGTACATATATACTGTACAAACATACTGTACATATATACTGTACATATATACTATACATACTGTACAAACATACATACATATTTAAAACAATACATTTTCTACAGTTATCTTAATTTTATAATACTTTCTTTAGTATTACGTCTAAGACATAAATATACACACACACACACTGATAAGCAAATAAATAGACAGATACACAAAAATATTATATATATATATATATATATATATATATATATATATATATATATATATATATATATATATATTATATGTGTGTATATATACAAAATATGTAAAAAAAAGGTTCCATTAAAGTATTCCGAACATAAAATAGAGCTTGGCGCCTAAATTAGAGGTTAGCGTAATGGTAAACACATAATATATGGATTGAAAAGTAGGTTTCGCAGGTTTTGCGCAAGGTTAAACAAAGATAATAAATTGTTAGGTAGTTCGTGGTATTTTTAATGTGTTCCAATGATCACCGCAGCGAATCTAATTAAAAACTTTTCGCTACGGAAAAACAATTGAAAAAGTTAAGAAGTTCGTTCGTTCGTTCGTTGGTACACTAGCGCCATCGTTACACGTTACCAGATGTGCTCGACATACGTATTAGACAAAAAGAATTATTCTTTTGTGTGCGTTTTTTTTTTATTTCGTTTCATTTTGTTTTGTGGAAATGTGTAATTTAACGTTTTTGTTACACCAAGAAACAGATGCTACAATATATGTTTTAGACACCAACTAATACCACTTCAGCTCGCTAAAAATCTTATACACATTTGCGACAATTTCGTTATTAATTACACACACATTCACTTTAACAGTGTATACATACGCAATATATTTTAGACAGTTTCCAAAAAAAAAAAATTGGTGGAGGTGCTTTTTTGGTACCTTTTTAGCCCTTTAGAGTTTTAATTTTTATATATATATATATATATATATATATATATATATATATATATATATATATATATATAATACACAAATGCAAGTTTGGCAATTTGCCAATTTATATCTAATATAAAATTCATACTTGATTCATTTTATTATCTAATATATTCAAAGCACATCCTATACTAGACTTTTGATTCTAAAATACCTGGAACTCATTTAATGACCAATTGTCTAGCGCGAAATCAATTTATATTAAAATTACAATCATAAATTACTAAAATAAACGCTTTAATTGGTTTTGGTTGTCTAGTTCGCTCTTTTGTCGTGTTTAAAACCCTAAAGAGTAAACATATAACGCTTTGTTCCCTAAATGTGACTAAATGTGTACTAAGAAAAGTAGACAATGAATATAGCGACAGGTTTAAATTTTAACCACAGCGAATACTTAAACGTTTCGTATGAATCATTCCCGTCTGGGTGTGTGGGCGATACTAGTTTTAGGACCCTTAAAATTCCGCGAAATTCATATTTAAGTAACCCAGCGCACGTTTAAGTCAGCCAGGTTGCCTTAGTATTACCATTCCTATATTGGGGTGGTGGTAAGGGTCGAGGCGTCGGGGGTGGGTCCTCAAATTGTTGCAACCACACATACAGCTCCTCTAAATCGAGTAGAGACTGTTGCCGTTCAGCCTTCTCGCGTAACGCCGTTTCTTCTAAGGTTTCCATCGCATAATTCACGCGGAAGTGTGTATTTCTATCAAATTTTGACTTCTAGGTGTCATTACTCTTGTCTATTTATCGAGTATTTATAACTCAAGGTTGTTCAAAACGCTTTTTGTGTATCACTTCTAATTTTTTTTTTTTGGTCGATTTTACACTAATATTTACTTAATCCGTGCGAATTCCGAATTGTTTATACATTTATAAATAAACAGTTTTCACTAACGAGCTTTAGAATTTGTAACTTAATTTATAAACTGAGACAATTGGTTTGTGTTTTATATGTTTTATTATATATTTACACAATTTATCCAAATAATCAAAATCACAAGTTTAGAATAAAATTCACTTTTAATAAATAATTACTCAATAATTTTCAATGTTATGCAATACAATTCACGAATATGGTTATTATATATTGGTTACATATGTAAAATATACCCCTAAGGGTGAGACAACCACCTTAACGCGACGGTGTTGTTGTTAAAACGCGTTATTCGAAACATACTCGCGGCGGCGGCGAGCGCAGACTGCGTAAACCCGACACCAACACATATGGTGGCAACGCGACCGTGGAGGGAGGGGGGCGACAGCCCCGAAAGCGAGGCACATGCGCCCAACGACGAGGCGCCTCTGCACTGCATCTACACGGTCAACGGCCAAATAGTGTCCGCGCATAATTACCCGTCTCGCACACAATCCATGCGCTTCTCGATCCCCCAACTCGACTTAAAAAAAAATGCATTTTTATCTCTATTTGGTGCATTGTTTACAGTAATTGACCGATCATTTCCGGTGTGATTGACTTAGCACCCGTGCTATAAATAGCTAAGCTTCCGGTTTCAAACCTAACGGTTTGTTATAGTCAATTTTTCACTTAATTGACTACCTTGATTTAATTATAAAAGGGACTATTTGGTATATTTTTAATCGTGTAACAGCTTCTATAGTATAGCTGCGCAGTAGTGTATCTGCGCATGTTAAGCGTGGAGTTAAATTTATAACTCGTGGAAACAGCAGGTGTTTCTTGGTTTTTGTGTTTTTGTTTCGCTGCAAAAGAAACAGTTCTTTGTGCTTGCTGGAGTTGTTCATTTAGCAAATGATGCTCTTACACCCACTCGCATACCACAACTACCCATAATATATTTTGAGACACCTTATTCACATTCTAAGCCTCTAAAACCCCAACAAAACTAATAAAACCTAATTACCAATGACTACATACACTAATTGACCCTTACACTACATGACTAACACCACATATACGAAATTAAATATGCACTATATGACTATTTTAAATTAAATTTCCTTTTCCATATATTTTTTTTAACCACATCCGTCTCAAAATATAGTAAAAATGGTCAACATTTAGTGTCGATTGCCGCTTGTCTTTAAAGTCAACCGGGTTGCTTACACGTTTGGGTATAAACGTATACCGCTTTAACCGGTAATTTCGCGGTTGGCTTAGCGCTCGATACCAAATTTGTTATATGCTTATTTATGGAAATATGCGTCGCTATCTCGAAAACATCGCTTTACGTAAAACACGTACAACGCATATTTAAGATATTTTTCATAAGCAATTAATACACCATTCCGACTTTTATATTTATTTATAACCGTTAATTTATAGTTAGTTGAGTTTATTAGCGGATAGAAAATAGATGGGGTTTAATTATGCGGGGCAGCAACTCATAAAACGTTGCTGTGTTTCGGGTTGCAGTTAAATTCCAAACAGGCGCTCGGCCAATTCGTAAATAGTTTATTAAAACGTTTCAGTCCCTAATTCCCACAATTCTCAACCAATTCGACTAGAAATTTATTCACATATTGATTAAACATCACTAACAAATCCCTAAAACGCCCAACTTTAAATGTAGGCCTAATTGGGAGAAATAAATTATCAAAATTTTCGATAGGTTTAAAGTCAAACTTCATTAGTTTTTTGTTATGTTTTATTAGTAAAAACAGTTTAAAAAAGAATACAAAAATATTAATAAAAAAACTGTTGAATGGGTTCATCATTATATAGACCTGTAAACAGGATATGCTTCGTCCTTGGCTAGCTCTATCTTCTTTTAACACACGCTAGTTTATAGCTCTTGCTTCAACGCACATAATTACGTTGAGTATCCTATAACACGCTATGGAATAATCATGACTGGTTTGGAATGGTTAAATAGTTATTCCATGGCCTACGAAAATATAAAAACAATCAAAATACACGTTTTACACGTTATTTATTATTAAGACAGGGATCTAGCGGTCATATTTGGTACTATTATAGTATCTAAATTGATGCCGTATGGGAGCTTGTTTATGTATTGTCCCCTGCCTCTAGAGGTCTCTAACATCGTTGAATAGTGGTTTAAATTAAATTTTGTTCGCTTTAGAACTATAAAACGACGCCTATGGTTGGTTTATCCGCAAGGTAACATTGCGCTTGTCTACCATCTGGTTATGAACCAAGGTAACAAACTGGTATATGGATTTTTATTCAATCCAACAAGCCGTTTTATTTTTTTTTATAAATTATGCGTTCTAACGACACTATTATAACAAAGTGAGTTTAGGCAAATAAATCGAAATGGTTTGGTTGAAAAAAGTGAAATCGTCTAGATTAATTATGAAGGAGCCATTTTAATCGAAAATACATGATGCAATCGAAATAATTAAATCTGTGGGATGATTTGTACAACAAAAACGACGAAACTTTCTCTTGTTACTAAAGGCGTGTGATCGTTTCAAACGAAAACTATTTAAATCATCTAGTTAGGAAATAACAACAACAATAAATGAACGCAATTCCCGCCGAAAATGAACGGTAACTGATTTTGTGTCCTTATGAATGTGATTAGGTCGGTTTTTTTGAAGATTATAATCGTTATTATGTGCTTTGTTGTTGGATTTGAATTGATTTTCGTTTTGAAGTACGCGCATAATTAAATTGTAGCAGTTGTTACGGTATATTTACTTAGATGAATGTCAAACATATGTTGTAGACAGGGTGAATTTTTATGATTTCAAAATTGCGGTTGTTATTACGGTACGTAATGAGTATTGTAGCCAATAAGCGTAACGTATTGGTGTATTTCGGAAATAATGGCCTAGAAATTAGATGAAAAATGATTAAACTAGGACTTACTTGTTTTGCTCAATTTCTTTTTGCTTCTACGAAGCGTGGATGGCGCGCGTAAAATACTAGGTTTTGCAACGTAACTGAGTTTTTTAACGGCCGCGGATTTTTTCCGCCGTAGAACCGGCTTTTTTCGCACACCAGCCGGGAGATATAGACTTCCGGTTGAACCCGTCGACGATTTAACGCTTGTGTCTTCATCTGTTGAGCTATCCTGGTCACTGTTTTTCGATATAATCGACTCATCTGACACAAATCCACCATTTTCACTCAACGTCGCATCGGGTTTAAACTTATTCAGCAGCGAATCACTTCGTAAATTATCTAAAACTTCGTGTTTTTGGTACAATGGTTTTGACTCAAAACCACCCGATGTTTGTAAAATATCATTCGTTAAAGTCAAAACGGTACTCTCCTCCACATCTTCCCACGAATTAAACTCGAAAATCATATTCTTCCGAAGTCGACTCAGTTTCGATTGTCCCGAGCTTTCTTGGAATCCTTTCCAAGTCTCGACTTCTTTTTTCAAATCATCTGTTATGAGTTTCTCTAACGAATCATCACCACTTAATCCATTCTTTTCGAGCTCTATCGCATTATCGAGCTCTAAAACTTGTCCCGGTAAAGGAGTCTCGTAGAAATTATTCGATATCCTCGAACTAGTTTGCGATAAAACATCAAAATCCCCTGAAATACACTCATACAAATCCTCCTCATCCGTATTCAAAAGCTCCTCGACAGTTTGGTAACCACAATCATCCTTAAATCGAATCTCTTGTAAAGACAACTTAAAAGACTTTTTCCGACGCACAGACGGCTTACGCTTCTCAGGAGGGACGAAAATCATGGGGTCCAATTTCAAAGATGTTAAATCGCGCGGTGGTCTATTTATAACAACTTGATACATTTCGTGCTTCGCAGAGTTTAATTTCTTTTTACGCCCTGAGGAGCGTCCTTTCTTCCGACTGCTCTTTCGCTTAACTGAATTCCTCCGAACTTCTAAAGCGCCACTTGTGCGTTTAAAGTACCCATCTCTGCTGACGCTTAATTTGGGTTTCGGTCGTTTCTTCCGAAAGAAACCCCGACTGGGGACGTGACCGGTTGTTGGGGTGAAATCTGTTAATTTGGGAATGGATATGGAGAATGAAAATCCGGAATCTTTACTGGAAAACATTCCTGTGGAGGCGGTTGCGGTACTGGTTGCTGATAGTGTGCGGGAGACGGGGGGGACTGGTTTTTGTAAACGGTTTGATACGACTGGGTTGTTTCTGTCTTTTAACGCACTGTCTAACGAGTTGTGCGCTTGCGCGACTGGTTGGGGGCGTGGTAGTTCTAGGCTTCTAGGCGCCATGGCTAGTGGGGCGTCCATCCAAATGCGTCCTAAGCTTACGCTTAATGAGCACATTTCGTCGTTGGCGTCCGGGATTAGGGACGGTTGGGGTGAGATTGCTTTCCTGGAAAATATTGGGGATCGGCGCGTTTCATCCCCCCATGGAAACATCTCAACAGCTGAGTCATTACTCTCTTTGCGCCTCAAACCCGGACTTGTCGACTTCGTCGACTCAAGTCCGAATATAGGTGTTGTTGATCTATATTTAGATTTGGTTTTATTACCAAACACCTCAACAGTCTCATCGCAACTGTCTTTTTTAGTTACTTTGTTCTTAATAACGTTTTTGGTGACAAATAAACCAGATAGTGTTTGATCACTGGTTTTTTTACTAGATTTCCCAAAAATTGGACTTGTTGGTGGAATTGGTGTTGAGAGTTTGCGAGTCGCTTTGCGACCGAACACTGGTGATTTATGGACAGGGACTGATAGTTTACGAATTGGGGATTGTGGTTTGGTGAGTGAAGCTTCGTCGCGAGCTTTCGCTCGCGGTAGTACTGGAGACGTTTCTAGATTTATCGCAGAGTGACACACAATTGGTGTTTCATCAGTGATTGGTTTTTTTGATTTACGCACTGGTTTCGCGATTTGTTTCAATTGTTTCAACCCCTTTTTATGACACACTGGCGAATTATTTATTTGAGTCTTAGATTGTACTGGAAACACTTCATCTGAATTGTGTATAGGTGTTTCGATAATTTGAAGAGTTCGTCTATCATTTTTATGGAATTGTACTACCATATTGTCGTTTTGAACAGGTGATATAGACCTTCCAGGAGATTTACTTCGATATCCTGGGGATTTAGATCTCATCGGGGACTTTCGGCGCAAAACTGGCGACGCAGATAGTTGTCGAATCACTGGGGGCGCTGGTAAACTATCATCGGAAGCTGGTACATAAATAACAGTGCGTTCACAACCTCGAATACCATTCCCAGTAACTGGTACATCATTAACTCGCACGCCCCGCAACCAATTCCCGTACGCAATCACGCTTTGTCCAACCCCATCCTTCCTATCCTGTGCGGGTTCCTGGTTAACTTCTGCTTCAATGCACTTAGAGACGTCTAAGACTTCCTCTTGAGGTGTCGGCTCTTTTCGAGTGTGCTTCTTACGACCGCCCCGGTCGAGGTAACTCTTACGAATCGAGATTCGCTTGAAAGAATCGCTCCGTTTGAACGACGATTCTTTGTCTTTTTTCTTCCGCCCCCCGCCCATTAACCGGCGGAGGTTTTCGAAGGTGATTGGTTTCATGTTTGAGTTGAGGCTCCTAACTGGGTTTTGGTTTTAGGAGGCTCATTCGACGTTTGTGTAAACGTTTTAGTTTCATTGTTGAACCTAAAGGAAAGTGTAAGTTGTAAAGAAAGTGTGTAAATGATGCAAACATATCCTTTTATGCGTTTTTTACGTAATTTAAGTGTTATGTAAGTTGGAAATGCGTAAGGTACCCTTGACGATGGCTTACAACAGCAAATGCTAATTCGTTATCTATGCTTAAACTATTACGGTTTGCGCAATTGTTATTACATTACTTAATATTGTTGTCTATGATTGTAATATATATTGCAGGGACGGATTGGGGCTTTTAAATCAAATTCGGGCTGGGTGTTTATGGGAATTGATTGTTTTAGTGTTTCTAGAGCTCATTAAGCCCTTAGGGCGTTTGAGTATATTGCTAGTCCGGCCCTGATTGTAATGAATATAAGAAACGTGAGTTTGTGTAGATTTTCTAAACGAAATGTCGCGTTTTTATGATGATAAATCAATGCCACGAGTGGCATCAGTGACATACATTATTTTATTTTTTTTTCGAGTTTGTAGACTTTGAATATTCTAGGTAATTGAAATGATGTAATTAGGGCGCTAATTGGGTCATATTGATTGGGTTTTATTATTAATTAGAAAATTCTACGGAAGCTTATTTTTAATTCGCTATAGGTAACTAATATAGCGCAAATTTTTTTTATTTTATAGTAACTAACTAAGCGCGTAAGTATTCGGTTGCTAATAAATCGTATTTTATGTGATAATATAGTTTTTACGGTTGAGATAATTTAGCGATTTTTTTTATGAAAATCGCGTTTTGTTATAACTAACTTAGTGCGTGAGTATTCGGTTGTTTATAAATCGTATTTTATGAGATTATTTAAAAGGTTTTCTAGGTGAATTTTTACGGTTGAGACAATTTTGCGTTTTGTTTTATAAGCTTCTCGTTTTGTTGTAACTGACTTAGCGCGTTAGTATTCGGTTGTTAATAAATCGTATTTTATGAGATTATTAAAAGGTTTTTTTGGGTGAATTTTTACGGTTGAGACAATTTTGCGATTATTTTTGTAAGAATCTCGTTTTGTTGTAACTAACTTAGCGCGTTAGTATTCAGTTAATAAATCGTATTTTTTGAGATTATTAAAAGGTTTTATTAGGTGAATTTTTACGGTTGAGACAATTTTGAGATTTGTTTAGTGAAAATTTCGTTTTATTATAACTAACTTAGTGCGTGAGTATTCGGTTGTTAATAAATTGTGTTTTACGTAATTATTAAAATGCTTTTAGGGTGATTTTTCTTTTAAATGGCGTTTTGTTATAACTAACTAAGCGCGTGAGTGTTCGGTAGTTAATAAATCGTATTTTATGAGATTATTAAAAAGTTTTTTGAGTGAATTTTTACGGTTGAGACAATTTTGAGAGTTTTTTATTGAAAATAATAATAGAATTTTACGTAATTATTAAAATGCTTTTAGGGTGTGTAACAAACGCGCGTCTTATGAGAACGTGCACGCGTTTGGCTCCCTCTTAACTATATGCGTGTAGCGATGCTTCTTCTATACTCACCTGGTGGTTGGTTTTAGGTGAGCTCTTCTAATACACACTTAAATGTCCAGACTAGGATTAGCTCGTGAGAGAATTAAATTGATGCAAATAATAAATAAGAATTTAATTCAAACAATAAAAATATAACAATACAAAAATAAACAATGACTTTACAAAATACTGGTTTAAGCTTACGTTACTTACTGACAAAATACTACTCGCTAATCGCAATCTGAACTGAGACCTCGATGTCAAGCGACATCGCGGTTTTATACTCAATTTTGACCTAAATTCAAATGTCCGATATTGTAAACAAATCCCGACCTAGCAACATTTCGTTAAATGACATCGCACAATTTTATGCAACTGTTGCTAGATATGACGTAGCTAGTTGCATTTGCTAATCGCGAATTACCTAGCTCAGCAAAACTGAACTAGGTCGGTACGCAACTAGCTTGATTTGTTACATTACCGTCCCCTTAAGACTGAATTCCATTGAAGATGAATTCAGTCCTCTATTGAATTTAGGTCGATCGCTCTAAAGACTAATTTATCCTAAAAGAACAATTGTCTGTCCCTCGCACTGTCACATGACCACTGGACCACTGGCACCGAGTTGGGGATTGGGGTGGTAAGAAGAGGGGTCCCAATTCGATGACGAGGATTAAGCTCTAGCTATTTTCTTTAGCGGGCAGTTCCTGGTAGCAGAACTCCCGCGTGACAATCCACTATCTCTCCACTTAGGTGTCCGGCTGCCTGACCAGGTCGCTAATGACTTCAGGGGTGTCGCGGGCAAGAACCAATCTGATTTTCTTGTCTCTCACGGGTGGCATCGTTTGGGGAATGGCATCGCAAACCAGGTCGCTCACTTGCTTCTTGACTGTTATTTCTAGAAATAGCAGCTTAGTGAGTACCTGCGCCATTAAATCGGAATTCTGCTGGATTTTTCTCAGTTTTGATAGAAAAATCCAGCGACGTCTCTGGATCACCCATACGTGATACTGTTTACCCCACCGGGTTGTTATTGACACACGAGTGTGTTATCACGTACTTGGTTCCATTCACCCTTGGAAGTGTCCTTACGGTAGCGACCTCTATCCGGACTCCTGTCTTGATCGAGATGGATCGCCTCCCAGATAAGATCCATATTGACTAGAGCTTCGTACCCTTGTAATTTTGACCCGCCTCCCCCCGACATTTGCCAGAGGGTTCTAGCTTCCCCTCCAACGTAGCCGAGTCTTCTGTGGTGCAGCGTCTCCTGTGCTCATCTGATGTTGCATGGTACCGACATTACCTAACGGTTTATCCGTTTGTTTCAATAAAACCGCGTTTTTATTTAAGAACCATGACAACAAATGTCGGTCATCTGCGTGCAAATGACCTACATCTAATTTCTGAGTCAGCGAGTTTTCAGTGTGGTTGACGGTGCGCGAGCCTCGCTTGCTTACCGCGGATTCAGTTTCGGCTGATGCGAGCGGTATCCGGCAAACTGAGTTCGCGTTCTCAACTGCACCTCGCGTTACTAAGAGACCGTGCTCTTCTAACGCGATCGGCTCATGTTCCAATGCGTCTTTCGCTGCTTGCGTACCCTGATCTCCAAAAGAGTGAACCATGTGACATGCGGGAATCGTGGAAGTTTCTCGCGACCAGACAAAATTCTTCATTTTCTGTCGCGATCTCTTCCTTCTTATCTTTGACTGAAAGGTGCCCCCCTCTGTCAAAGTCGTGCGAACCTCGGTAGGTTCGTCTTCTATCCAAGGTTGATCCAACTGAGAGGTGCTCCTCACAGTCCAATCCGTACGATCCACGAGTGGCTCGCTTTCTGGCAAATTTTGATTCATCTTCTTGATAGAATCCGTGCGAACCTTGCATGGTTCGCTTGCCAGTCGAAAGTGACCTGACTGAAGAGTGCCCTCCTCCATCAGATCCGTGTGAGCCATGATTGGCTCGTTTTCTGGCAACCTTTGATCCAACTGAGAAGTGCCCTCCTCAATCAAATCCGTGCGAACCATGTTTGGTTCGCTTGCCAGACGAAAATGATCCGGGTGAGGAGTGCCCTCCTCAATCAGATCCGTGTGAGCCGCGAACGACTCGCCTTCTGGCAACCCTTGACTTAACTGAGAAGTGCCCCGCTCAATTAAATCCGTGCGAACACTACGTGGTTCGCTTGCCAGACGTTTGTGATCCGAGTGAAGAGCGCTCTCCTCAATCAGATCCGTGCGAACCGCAAGTGGTTCGCTATTAGCCACGGTTTTCTCCGTCACGTGGCTCGCGTCCCTTTCCAAATTAGTCTCCCTCCGGATTCCTAACTCAGGTATCTGAATAACCTTAAGCATGCAAACGTTTAACCGTTTGCTGCCACCGTCGTTTGAATCCGCGACCCGAGGAACCAATTTTGGAAAGTCTTCCGTTAAACTGTCCGGCGTTGGGTCGCCCCCGAGACAGTCTTCGCGTTTAAAAGACACTGTGGTGTCTGCACTCGATACCCGATTGTTCTGCTTGCTGATCGCGGTTTGGTGCTCTTTTTCCGTTTGCACCGGCCCCTTTGTATCGAGGGTCCGTTTTCCCGATCCCGAGGAAGTTTTATATTCGATACGGCCCGTATAGCCGTCTTGTGTATATCAGCTTTTGATATTCTAACTTCTCGCGATAAAACTTCCTCATAATACTCCGCGACCGGCAGGGCTTCCTCCACCGTATAAAAGATTTTATGCTTACGTACTTCGTTGCTCAAACGCGTATCTAAACCGTCCAGAAATTGTTTTACTAACGCGGCTTCCCTCTTAAAATGATTTCTGATATTTGAATCTTCATCATTATAGTTACTACGATATAGATTCGCGGCGGCTGATTCTAAACGGAAAACGAATTTACAGAGTGTTTCCTCTTTTAACCGGTACATTTTTACAAATTCGCGTTCGGCGGTAGCGGTATCTATTTTTCTCCCAAACAATCGGATTAGCCAAGTTTTGAAAGCACAAACCGTGGTCGGTCTCTTATCTGCCGGCAACGCGTAAAAATAGGACTGTGCGTCGCCCTTAAGTCTTAGTTTCATTGCCGTTACGATCTGAATTTCCGACCAGTTGCAGCATCCCGCGGTTGTAGCTACTCCGTCGAAAAATGATTCTAAATTCGCCCCGCCGGAATAATGCTCGATACTCTGTAATGCGTTCATCGCTGATGGGTCCGCAAAGATTGGCCCCGTATGAAGTCGCGCTCCACTATCCATCTCATTTGCCCACTTCGTCCGACCTGGTGTGGAAGGATTCGTTAAGGGAGGTAAAGGATAGGAAAAAGGAATCCTGTGTACATCTGAGGTTTGTACGTCTTTGTAGGTGGGTGGTGGTGCGAAGGATGTTGCGGTCTCAGAAGTGTGTGCCGTTGTTACCGTTGTTACTGTTGCTGTAGTTGTGTGCGCCGTTTCCACCGCTGTGGAGATATCACGCCCAGCAAACGGCATCCTGATATCACTACACTACAAATAGTTAAGCCGTTTCGAAAATTCAGTATTGGTGATTGAAGATCACTCAAAGATACTGATCCTACCGACTGCGCCAATGTAACAAACGCGCGTCTTATGAGAACGTGCACGCGTTTGGCTCCCTCTTAACTATATGCGTGTAGCGATGCTTCTTCTATACTCACCTGGTGGTTGGTTTTAGGTGAGCTCTTCTAATACACACTTAAATGTCCAGACTAGGATTAGCTCGTGAGAGAATTAAATTGATGCAAATAATAAATAAGAATTTAATTCAAACAATAAAAATATAACAATACAAAAATAAACAATGACTTTACAAAATACTGGTTTAAGCTTACGTTACTTACTGACAAAATACTACTCGCTAATCGCAATCTGAACTGAGACCTCGATGTCAAGCGACATCGCGGTTTTATACTCAATTTTGACCTAAATTCAAATGTCCGATATTGTAAACAAATCCCGACCTAGCAACATTTCGTTAAATGACATCGCACAATTTTATGCAACTGTTGCTAGATATGACGTAGCTAGTTGCATTTGCTAATCGCGAATTACCTAGCTCAGCAAAACTGAACTAGGTCGGTACGCAACTAGCTTGATTTGTTACAGGTGTCATTTTCTTTTAAAATCGTGTTTTGTTATAACTGACTAAGCGCGTGGGTATTCGGTTGTTAATAAAGTGTGTTTTACGTAATTATTAAAATGCTTTTAGGGTGATTTTTTGTTTTAAATGGCGTTTTTTTATAACTAACTAAGCGCGTGAGTATTCGTTTGTTAATAAATCGTATTTTATGAGATTATTAAAAAGTTTTTTGAGTGAATTTTTACGGTTGAGACAATTTTGAGATTTTTTTATTGAAAATAATAATAGAATTTTACGTAATTATTAAAATGCTTTTAGGATGTCATTTTCTTTTAAAATCGTGTTTTGTTATACACTAACTAAGCGCGTAAGTGTTCGGTTGCTAATAAATCGTATTTTACGTAATAATAAAATGTTATTTGGGTGGGTTTTTACGTTTGAGACAATTTCGCGTTTATTTTTATGAAAATTTCGTTTTGTTATAACTTACTTAGCGCGTAAGTATTCGGTAGTTAATAAATAGTATTTGATATAATTAGTTAAATGCTTTTAGGGCGATTTTTTTTTAAATTACGTTTTGTTATAACTAATTAAGCGCGTGAGTGTTCGGTTGTTAATAAATCGTGTTTTATATGATAATTAAAGGGTTTTTTGGGTGGGTTTTTTATGGTTGAGATAATTTCGCAAATTTGTATTAAAAATCACGTTTAGTTATTTTTTAAATACCGCAGGCTGTGGTTTAGAATAAAAATCGCAAATGGTCATGATATTTGAAAACGCATTGTTCCAGATGACGGGTTACGTCGCCTTAACCAGTCATCCGTACACTGTAATTGCATTTGCATATAGGATCAGTTACCTATACTAGTACACTGTTAAAACAGTTCGCGTGTGCCTAAAACACGCCCGTGTACACCATGCATCATTTGATGCACGATTTCGCAATGCGGCACGCTATTACTCTCCCACCATATAACAAACTCACATATTAAATCCTATCTAACTGAATTTCGATCCTATATTACTTTAAAATTAATCTGTACTCATATAAAAGTTTTCGAGGAATTCTAAACAAATCTAGTAACTAAGATTATGTTTTCGTATCGAAGCAATTTGAACTCGAATAAATACAAGTTTGTCGACGCGATTGTAAATATCTACGTACTCGGCAAAACTGTCTGATCTAATTTATAGATAGTTATAAGAAAATACCGTATTGCTAAACATACACATATTGCATATCGCGAGAATGATTTGCGCTGCGTTACAGTTATTAACTCACGTTGAACAACTGGCTCGGCATATCTTCGATGCTAAATTACATAAAACTCGTAAACAATTTTTTTTTATTGAAATAAATTGCGATTTTTATAATTCAACTTACATAGACAGTTTTAGTAATTATTAAAGCATCATGTGTAGACACAAAATGCACTATGAATTTTTTATGAGGCGCATTTTTTAATAATAGAATACCTAGAATTTTTATCTATACGTTTAGATATCAGAGCCGTAACTAATAAATACTACTCCTAGTAGAATATAAGCGTTTTAATTGTTCACCGGCCCTGAAATGGCTTTCGTAAATCTACATATGTTAGTTTACCGGCCCTGGATTATTTCTAAACCTTCTTATAGTAGTTTTGCGATACTACTAATAGGGCTAACCCTCCCCTGTATTGATATGATGTAAATTTGAGATTTTAATGCGTTAAAGTCCACATTTAAATAATTTCAAATACTAAATTAATAATTGACATATTTTAATAATAAAATTCCTAGAATTTTTATTTATAAATTTAGGTATCAGGGCCGGTTTAGGGCTTATAAATAATAATACAAGCGTTTTAATCGTTTACAGGCCCTGGATTGTCTTTTGCGCTATGTTAGTCTAGTTATTTCCCTGTTACCGGCCCTGGAATACTTCTAAGCCCTATTATAGTAGCTTAGCGATACTACTAATAGGGCTAGTCCTCCCCTGTATTGATTTGATGTAAATTTGAGTTTTTAAAGCGTCCACATTTAAATAATTTCAAATACTAAATTAATAATTGATATTTTTTAATAATAATACTCCTAGAATTTTTATTTATATATTTAGATATCAGGGCCGGTTTAGGGCTTAGAAATAATAATACAAGCGTTTGAACCGTTTACCGGCCCTGGAATGTCTTTTGCGCTGTTAGTCTAGTTATTTTCCTGTTACCGGCCCTGGAATACTTCTAAGTCCTATTATAGTAGCTTAGCGATATTGCTAATAGGGCTAGCCCTCCCCTGTATGGGATTGATGTAAATTTGAGTTTTTAATACGTAAAAGTCAACACATTTAAATAATTTCAAATACTAAATCAATAATTAATATTAAAATTCCTAGAATTTGTATCTATACATTTAAATATCAGGGCCGGGTTAGGGTTTATTAAAAACCTTAGAATATAAAAGTTTTAATTGTTTACCGACCTTGGAATGGCTTTCGCGCTACATTAGTCTAGTTATTTCCCTGTTTCCGGCCCTGGAATACTTTTCATCCCTATTATAGTAGCTTCGCGGTACTACTAATAGGGCTAGCCCGTTCCTGTATCGAATTGATATAAATACGAGTTTTAAATGCGTAAAAGTCAACATTTAAACACCAAATCAATAATTGTCGCAATTTTTTAATAAAGAATTCCTAGAATTTGTATCTAAACGTTTACATATCAGGGCCGGACTAGCACCAATAAATAACCCTAGCATACAAGCGTTTTAACCGTTAACCGGCCCTGGAACGCCTTTCGCGCTACGCAAATCTACATAATTCCCCGTTTACCGGCCCTGGAATACATCTAAGCCCTATTATTAGTAGCTTCGCGCCATTACTAATCGGGCTAAGCCGCTCCTGTAGCGAATTGATATAAATACGAGTTTTAAATGCGTAAAAGTCAACACATTTAAACAATTTCAAATACCAGATCAATAAAACATCATTACGTCATTTCTAATAAATATTAATCGTTTTTTTGTCAGTTATTTTTTTTCGCAATAACGCGTTTTTCGTACTTTGTTACATAAATTAAGTCGTTATTCACGGGTAACTAATATATATATATTTTTTTTAATAAGCAACTATATCTTATACGTAGTTAAAGAGAAGTAACGCGAAATAAATAAACGTTCATTTTTTATTAAATATAATTAACTCATGGCGCTTTTAATTAATAAATACATAACTCGATGATATAACTCATTTATAAAATAACAATAATGTAGTTCCTGTGTACAGGAAATGTATTAAAAAAAAAAAAAGATTCTGGGAAAGTGATTCTATTATATATTAAATAAAAAAAACAGGTAAATTAGGTCAAATCTCACGGCTTTAATATTTATGGAATTGCAAAATTCTAACAATTGCCATTATTAACTAAAATATAGTTATAGAATCATTTATTATTTGTTGACCTTCTGTTGCTATTTTTGATCAGTAATCCATTGTGTTGAGTATAAAGAATATTAATTGTCTATTTATAAATAAAATGGCATTGTTTATACTTATTTAATTCGTTTAATTATCGCGCAATTATATTTTAACTACGTTATTTAATTGCAATCGAGGGTTTTAGTGCACATTAGTGACATGTTGAGTTGTTTTAGTCAACTGTGAAGGGTACCTATTATTATTTATTTATTATGGATATGTTTGCATGTTTTTTCAACAAAAGTTGACCTTAAATTGTTAAACGATACCTTGAAAATATAATAATATAAACTAATTATTTCGTTACATAACAAACATGTGATACATATTTTTATTATTTAATTGTTGTTTTCGTCATTTAATCACATTAAAAAAACATCACTAAATTACATTATTTATGAGCAATTTTAAGCATAAATTTATTTAATTATATTTTCAAGTACAATGATTTACAATTTTTTTACACATTGTAAATAAATAAACGATAATTTATTTATTTACGTAATAAACAAATATTGTTTAATTAATCGGTGTATTTATTGAAAATGTGTAAAAAATGATATTAAATAGTAAAACTTACATAAAATAATAATCCACGATAACAATAATCCAGAGTTAAGTAACACTTAAACGCACTCACTTTACATTTAAACAATTATAAATCAAACAAACTTAACTTGTTCACAAATCGCACGTAATAGAATTCTTTTGTTGTTTAAACGCTAAATAACACTAATTCACTCAATAAGCACTTTTAGTTAATTGTAAATTGCTTAAAAACGTATTATTTGACGTAGAAACGATTGGTAATTTGGGGAACGCGTTGCGAAATCGGTTTTAATTGGCAAAACCGAAAAATAATAACAAACACGGTGTGTTGAGTAAATGCGAGCTCTGATGGTCATACCACAAACCGTGGTTGACTGAGTACAGAACTGGAGGAGGCTGATGTTTGAGCGGGGGGCGGGAGGGGAGGGGGGCTATTCGGAAGGGGGGGGGGGAGGCAGAAAAGAAAGTGATCATGGGTCTTAGCCGGTTTCTCAACACGAGATGGCCGCGTAAACCCATCAGATTCTTCACTAATAACTAACCGCTCGTTTTTCGGGATAGATTTAACACTGCACACCCATTAATATTGTACCTTTAGCCTATAACCCCCCCCCCCCTTACCCCCCCCCTCCCCAAAATTATCATCCACTATCGTTTATTTAACACAATAATACTAAATCAATATAAATAATATCATCAATCTAATATATGCAATTTTCCAAATAATTAACACAAATAGATCTAAAAGGGCTCCAAATTTCTCTGCCCCGGGGCCCTACAGGTCTTATTTTATATACTTTTATATACACACACACACACATATGCTTTTATATTATTTATTATTAATGCCTTTTTAAATATATGAAATGTGGTTTAATACGCGAATAGATATTATTTATAATGGTATTTTCTAAGTTTTTACGATCGAAATTAAATTTGTTGCGGTTTATTGTCGAAATTTAACGTTTCTCTTCCGTGGTTTGGAATCTAACGTTTTAAATTTGGAGCAATCTGTTTTGTTAGTGCTGAATACCTAAATGCGTAATTATAGACTTAGAGGAGCTGTAAGGGTATTTTTAAGGTTTGGTTTTAAGGAGAAATTGAGTTTATGATTTATTAAATAAATATGTATAGAAATAATAAACTATAGGATGATGTACATGTGTTTATGAATAATTGTTGTGGATTGTATGTTTGAGGATGAGATGTATTTGTCTATTGTCGAAATTCTTGAAATTTAATCATATCTGGTTGTCGAAAAACGTGACTTTTAGCTGTTACGGCGTACTAGATAGATGTTGTAGTAACGAGATAAATATAATCTGTAGACGTATAGTCGGTCTGTTTCGTTGGGATTTCTTAGAAGGTAAAAGTCCCATAACATTTCGAGATCGTATGCAGCAAAGCATAAAGTTGAAACCAAGGTGTGGACTCCGTTAGATTTTACAAGACACCTTCCGCACTCTTCGATGCTCTGACCAGGCCCATAAACCATTACTGTTATACCATACACTCATAACAACACTAGCTATTCACTCACTACAGCAGTACTCAACATACTTACACCTAAATATCTCACAATCAACAATCAAAGTACACACATCAACCCAATACTCTAACACTTACACTCCCTTTACCCTCTAAAACAACTTATCACCACTGTTAGCTAACACACTTATCACCTTTGTGCTCTAAGCTACCTATCACCATTGTGCTCTAACGCATAAACACCCTTTGTCCTTTAAAGATCTTACCATCTTCGTATTCTAACACACTTATCACATCTGCGCTCTAAACAACTTATCACCTTTGTGCTCTAACGCATATAGCCTTCTACCTTTTAAAAACTTACCACCTTCATACTCTAAAACACTTATCACCTTTGTACTCTAACGCATATACCCCCTTTGGCCCTTTAAGAAACTTATCTCCTTTATAATCTAACAAACTTATCACCTTTGTGCCCTAACATATATCCTCGTTTGTCCTCTAAGGAACTTATCACCTTTGTACTCTAAACTACTGATCACCTTTGTGCTCTAACGCATAAGTTCTCTAAAGAACTTATCACCTTTGTGCCCTAAAACACTTGTCACTTCTGTGCTCTAACGCACCTACCACCTTTGTCTTCTAAAGAACTAATCACTGCTGTGTTTTAAACTACTTATCACCTCTGTGCTCTAAAGCACTGATCACCTTTCTATTCTAAAGAAACTCACCACCTTTGTGCCCTAAGCTACTTATCACCTCTGTGCCCTAAGCTACTTATCCCCTCTGTGCCCTAAAGCACTTATTAAGTAATGTGCTTTAAAACTCTTATAGCCTTTATACTCTAAAGCACTTATCACTTCTGTGCTCTGAAGCAGTTATCACCTTTCTATTCTAAAGAAACTTATCACCTTTGTGCCCCAAAGCGCTTATTAACTATTGCGCTTTAAAACACGTACTACCTTTATGTCCACAAGCACATATCTCCAATGTGCTCTGAAGCACTTATTACCCCTGTGCCCTAAAACACTTATTAACTATTGTGCTCTAAAGACTCTTATTGCTTTTATGCCTTAAACAACTTATCACCTCTGTGCCCTAAAGTATTTAACTATTGTGCTCTTATTGCATTTATGTCCTAAAGTACTTATTACCTTTGTGCTCTGAAGCACTCATCACCTGTGTGCCCCAAAGTATTTATTAACTTAACGCACTTATCACCTTTGTGCCCTAAATCACTTATTAACTATTGTGCTCTAAAGACTCTTATTGCTTTCATGCCTTAAAGCACTTATCACTTTTGTGCTCTGAAGCACTCATCACCTCTGTGCACTAAAGTATTTATTCACTTTTATATTCTAACGCACATGTCACCCCTGTGCCCTAAAGCACTTATTAACTATTGTGCTCTAAGGTTCTTATTGCTTTTATGCCCTAAAGTACTTATCACCTTTGTGCTCTGAATCACTTATCACCTCTGTGCTCTAAAGTATTTATTAACTGTTTTGCTCTAAGACTCTTATTGCATTTATGCTCTAAGGTACTTATCACCTTTGTGCTCTGAAGCACTCATCACCTCTGTGCCCTAAAGTATTTATTCACTTTTATACTCTAACGCACATGTCACCCTTGTACCCTAAAGCACTTATTAACTATTGTGCTCTAAGGCTCTTATTGCTTTTATGCCCTAAAGTGCTTATCACCTTTGTGCTCTGAATCACTTATCACTTCTGTGCCCTAAAGCACTTATTAACTGTTGTGGTCTAACGTACTTATCACCTTTGCGCCCTAAAGCACTTATTAACTTTTGCGCCTTAATGCACTAATTGTTGCTTTTTAGGGCGAAATGTGTAAAACAGAAATAGATATTTTATAAATAATCGCCAAATAAATTTAATTATTGAATAAAAATAATATTTAATTCGATTATTTTGCGAATTTAGTATTTATTTTGTTAAAATAATTACAAAAAAAAAAAAATACTTACGAATAAATGGCAAACGGAATTTGTGGTAGACTCACCTAAAACAAACAAACAAAAAAAGCGTATATTAGTTAAAAGTCGAATAGTGATTTCGATCAAAAATCCCGAATTTAAAAAAACGCATCGATCCGTATAAGCCGTTGCGTGGTCGTCATCTCCGATAGTTTTACAAGCAACAGATACCGAGGACCTGCTGCCGAAGATGTGAATAACCTTACAGTGCACATCGGCGAAGATATTCCCTCGTGCATTGACCTTTTCGTGGTTGTCGCTAACAAACCATCACTACACAAGTGCATATCAATATTTCATTCATACCAATCATCATACTTACACCAAAAAAAAAAAAAAAACAAACAAACGAAATAACAACAGGCGCACATCTAGTTTCAAGAACATAAATAAATTAAAAACAGCACCAGTTGAAATTTCCAAAACGGTACACGCAATAAAACAGCAGCTGTATTTTAGTAATAAACTCAACTTGATACTTATTACGGATATAGCATAAAAGAGACCTGAACTTGCTTCATTAAAAAAAAAAACCGCATTTATAACAAAATTTACACCTGGGTATCAAACCAGCTGCAAGCAGCAATATAGGAAACATCTAGTTTGTAATTTATAAATACAAATTCCGTAATACCATTTAACAAAAAAAGCTAATTTATAATTATACTTCGTTGAATAAAATCTCATAAAAAGCTGTTACTTATCACTTCTCTACTCAAACACTAGATAAAAACATATTTAGTAATTTAAATCGCTAAAAAAAAACGCATTATCTACTATAATGAATGTAGGTGTAGATAAATAAAACTATTTTACAATCCAACATTGAAAAGTGAAAGCTTCACACAATCGAACCCGTAATTCTATTTATTTATACGGGATGGGTTCGATTTCTCTAACCAATCCATATATTCGAAATAATACATCACAACTTAAGTACATTTAGTATTTAAGTGCTTAAAACTCTATACTAAATAGTATAAGTTAAGCGCAGTTTACGCAATTTAAAGTAAAACAGTCGAATTGAACTAAATTTGTATTTAAATACCTAGAAGCGCTAGTGCGCTTAATAAATGACCTGTGTTAAACACAGCTTACGCATTTTGAATAAAGCGTTCGAATTGAGTTAATTTAGTATTTAAGAGCTTAGAAGCGCACTAATATATAAGCGCGGTTTACGCATTAAGCGTATAGCGCTCAAAATGCGTTAATTTAGTATTTAGGAGTCGAAAAGCGCACTAATAAGTTAAGCGTGGCTTATACATTTAGAGTATAACGTTCAAATTGAGTTATTTTAGTATTTAGATGCCTAGAAACGCACTAATATATAATATATGTTAAGCTCGGCTTACGCCGTTAGGGGATAGCTTTCAAAATGGGTTAATTTAGTTTTTAGGAGTCTAAAAGTGCACCAATAAGTTAAGCGTTACTTATACATTTAGAGCATAACGTTCAAATTGAGTTATTTTAGTGTATAGGTGCCTAGAAACGCACTAATATATAATCTATGTTAAGCTCGGCTTACGCCGTTAGAGAATAGCTTTCAAATTGAGATAATTAAGTATTTAGGAGTCTAAAATCGCAGTAATAAATTAAGCGCGGCTTATATATTTAGACTATAACGTAGAAATTGAATTATTTTAGTATTTAGGTGCCTAGAATTGCACTACTATATAATCTATGCTAAGCTGGGCTTACGCCTTTAAGGTATTGTGTTCAAATTGAATTAATTTAGTATTTAGGTGCCATTAAATGCATTAAATAACTGTGGCTTATGCATTTGGAGTATAACGTTCAAAATGAGTTACTTTAGTATTTAGGTGCCTAGAAACGTACTAATATGTGGCTTCTGTTAAGCTCGGCTTTCGGGTATAGTGTTCAAATTGAGATAATTTAGTATTTAGGAGTCTAAAACACACTAATAAGTTAAACGTGGCTTATACATTTAGAGTATAATGCTCAAAATGAGTTAGTTTAGTATTTAGGTGCTTAGAAACGCACTAATATATGACCCAAAGCGCTAAAAGCGCACTAATAAATGAGTTGCGTTAAGCGCGATTTTTATATTTAGAATATAACGTTCAAATTGAATTAGTTTAGTATTTAGGTGCCTAGAAACGCACTAATATATGACCTAAAGCGCTAAACGCGCACTAATAAATGAGTTGCATTAAGCACGGTTGATACATTTAGTGTACAACGTTCAAATTGAGTTAGTTTAGTATTTAGGTGCCTAGAAACGCACTAATATATGACCTAAAGCGCTAAAAGCGCACTAATAAATGAGTTGCGTTAAGCGCGGTATATACATTTAGAGTATAACGTTCAAATTGAGTTAATTTAGAATTTAGGAGTCTAAAAGCAACCTAATAAATGAGTAGAGTTAAGCGCGGCTTACGCATTTATAGTAAAGCTTTAGAATTAAGTTACTTTAGTATTTAAGTGCATAAAAGTGCACTAATAAATAACTTGTATTAAGTACGGCTTTCGCATTTAGAGTAAAGTATTCAAATTGAGTTAGTTTAGTATTTAGGGCCCTAGAAGTGCACTAATAAATGACCTGTGCTAAGCACGGCTTGCGCATTTATAGGAGAGCGTTCGAATCGAGTTAATTTAGTATTTAAGTGCCTAGAAGCGTACTGATAATTGCCGTGTGCTAAGCACAGTTTACGAATTTAGGGTGTAAAAAATGTATGAAATTAGTATTTAGGTGCGTAACATGTGTTGGGAATGCACATATGTTGAGATATGTTTGAGTTATATTTGAGTTAGAATGTAGAATAAAATAGTAATGATGGTTTTAAAATAAAAAATGAGGGTTTCAGATGCAAGATAAACGGTTAAGAATGTTAGAGACGTTTGTGAGTGGTAATAACAAAAAGAAAATATCCGCAGCCAGGTAATTACACATGTTTCGGTGTAAAAATGAAACTTGCTCACTAATTCGCCAGTAAATCAAGTATTAGCTTTGTGGCATGTTTGTGTTTGCTGGCAAATCGTGACCGTCGAAGAAATATTCTCATCTTGTGCCTTTGTTGCTTGCATCACGATCGCTCAGTGATTTATTTTCAAAACTTTAAAAAAACACCGCCTAACAATGATAATTACTGTTAAACCAATCGCCTTCAAACTAATACTCAACGATTTCGGAAGTACTTTCAGTATCATGTGCCACGAAAGGAAGTACATACTTAATACTCATTATTATTATTATCGAAATAACGATACACTAACGGTGAAAGTTATCTTAAACTAAAGTATTTTTTTGATTATCTCGAAAACACGCTACGTATTTTTCTATGTAAATAAATCAAATTACAACAGCGAACAAATATTCTATTCAGTGTTTGTTATACAAAGAAACCAGCAGCCAGGGACGGACTAGCCCATTGGGCGACTCAGAAATGCAGGTGACCGCGAATAAATGCAGTTTAGGTAGGTGTAAACTGGTTAACTATTAGGGGACATTTTTGGTGCATTGTGGGTTCAAGGTAAATGAACTTGAAGAGTTAAAATAATTACCGATTTCGTAAAATATGAATTTGCATGTTACTTAAATAAAAAAAAAACAATCTTCCGGCGTCTCGTAACTCTTACACGCTTCTATTGTCGTTAAACACCTCTGCACAAAAAAACATCTAATGGAAGATATAAACGCGGTTCTTAATTGCCAAGGTCGTTCCACCCAAGCACGAAAATCAATTCCTAGTTGAAATTTCAATTTCTATAGCGCGCGCGAACTATTCTATTGCATACATATTGGCGTCTAAAAATAACCATACATACTGTATTTTACAACATAACCAACCCGACCAGTTTATATGAATACTGGTTATGATTGCCTAACCTAACATATGGGCATACACCACTTGGGAGTAACATGCTATGTATATATTTCAAGCCACATCTGATACGCTCATTCTACACTATCTTTTATATTTAAATTGCAACTAAATTGAGTTGGGACCTTGTTTAAGGTCATATATTTAGATATTATATATATCTAGAGTGGCCTATACTCGATTATATCAATAAAATAATACTTTCTTTTGTACTACGTCTAAGTAAAATAGTGTAAGACATACTGAGCAACACACAGTAATCATCAAAAATAATTATAATTTTCCATTTTTGTGCTCAAAAATCTCAAATACTAATTATAAACTACTTTCTTTTGTACTACGTATAAGCGAAAAATGCAAGACAGACTGATCGACACACAGTAATCATCTCCAACATAATCAAAAATAATTCCAATTTTCCCTGTTTGTATTAAAAATCTCAAACGCATATTATAAACTACTTTCTTTTGTACTACGTATAAGTGAAAATTGCAAGACAGCCTGATCGACACACAAAGCAATCAACTCCAACATAATCAAAAATAATTCCGATTTTCTCTGTGTGTATTAAAACCTCAAATACCAATTATAAACTACCTTCTTTTCTACTACGTCTGAGTAAAAATTTCAAGACATACTGATCGACACACACAGCAACCATTTCCAAAATCAACAAAAATAATTCTGATTTTACTTGTTTCTATTAAAAATCTCAAACTCAAATTATAAACTACTTTCTTTTGTACTACGTATAAGTAAAAAAAAACTGCAAGACATTGATCGACACACCAATTATTTTAAAATAATCAAAAATAATATGTTTTCGTATTTTTGCTTTAAAAGTACAAATATGAACTTAAAACTACTTTCTATTGTACTATGTCTAAGTAAAAAGCTCATTAAAGACCCTTTGCAATGCTAATACTGCTAAATAATCTTTTTAAATCAGCAAAAAACTACTAAATTTAATAAATATATAGTACAATATATGTTATTCCCTAGTAGACTAAACATCGATATATATCTGAGATATCTAGGCGCGTCGGGTGTCCAGGGGCAGCGTCTTGGGGCCCACGCATGCCAGGTCCACCCCACATGTGTGGGGCGAAGGGGCATAGGTTCCAGCGTGTCTCAAAGCGGGGGCACACATAATATTGTTTAAATTAAATCATTATTTCGTGTCGCGGCTCTAAGTTACTAGAAATGGGTGTGGCATTTTCAGTTGACATATCTACATAATATGGAAATTATTTCGTAATACGCACACAACACTAATTTCTATTGCGAAATCTACACTTAAACGTTTCCTAAGATGATTTCTTATATCTCAAGAAACCAAACTACGCAATCCTATTACATACACAATTAGTGCGTATCCTATGCAATTAAACACTAAATTCGAACGCAGCCCTTATATTTCACGCGCATACAACATAAGTTCGTTAAACAATTGCAAATCTATTTAAATAATATGTAAAGTAGGTTTAAAAATAATAAACATTTCGTATTCATATATGGCCAAGCATGCTAGATACATTCTTGGACAATTAGCTGTACTTTTGCATAATAAGCGCTTATTTGCACACTCGAATACGAAATTATTATAGTTGCTCAACTAACTCAACAATCAAACAGTTGCGAGTTATACTATCTAATATACTGATATGTATTGTGAGTTGCGTTGCAGTAGGCGTTGCTTAAATTGTTATTTGGGTAAATTGCGCCATTTAGGAGCTTTCACGCGAAATGCGTAATGGAAGCTTTTAGTAGGCGAAATATATATTAGATTTAGATAGGGTTGAGTGTATAAACGCAAATGTAACCATTTTTTAACCTTGTTGCTACGCCTATGGCTATTAGGTTGCTGTGTCAAAATTGGTGGTTTTTAAGAGTTGAATTTGGAGACAAATATTCTAATTAGTGTTTGAAAATTGTGTTTAGTGTTGTTAATTAGTGGGGATAGTGTTAAGTGATGTGGGTTTAATGTTTTTTGTGTAATTGTTTGAGTGTTAGTGTACGATTAACCTCAAATTGAGTTGAGTTTGAGGTTGATTAGGTGTAAAATTAGTTAGTAGTATTTTGGATTGTTTATGGTTTTATTAGGCGATTAATGCTTTTTTACATTTTAACTAAAATTTATAAATTTGTTGTTACAGGTAGCAAATTAGTGCAAACCAAGACGCAAATTAGTGCAAAGCAAGTCGCAAATTAGTGCAAAGCAAGATGCAAATTAGTGCATAGCAAGATGCAAATTAGTGCAAACCAAGACGCAAATTAGTGCAAACCAAGCGCAAATTAGTGCAAACCAAGTTGTAAATTAGTGCAAACCAAGTCGCAAATTAGTGCAAACACAGTTGCAAATTAGTGCAAACCAAGTAGCAAATTAGTGCAAACCAAGTCGCAAATTAGTGCAAACCAAGTCGCAAATTAGTGCAAACCAAGTTGCAAATTAGTGCAAACCAAGTCGCAAATTAGTGCAAACCAAGTTGTAAATTCGTGCAAACAAATTCGCAAATTAGTGCAAAGCAAGGCGCAAATTAGTGCAAACCAAGTCGCAAATTAGCTCAAACTAAAACGTAGTAGTTCAATAATTAGGTGAGTATTTTTTTAAAACATTTATACATAATTAGTTATGGTTCGTTGCGTCCAAAAGAAAATAATTTCCCTAACAATAGCTCTAAACATAAATATGTAAAAAGTGTTTGTTTGCAACTAAAACCATGCATTGGCAACACTGCATGTCCGTATATGACCTCACAACACAAGTGTCCCCCTTCGCAAATAGCAATTCCCAATCCCCTGTAAACCAACCTGTAATATTACAGACACATATTTCGCATATGCCAATTTGCATATATCGAATTATTCGCAGCACACGTGGTACCAAACATGTGCCCCCAATTTATCGCCCTACATTCAACCCTTTCACACATGTTTCCAAAACACTTTCAAACTTTAAATACTTGTGATTCATTACTTTAAAAGCCTTCACCGATAAATGAAACTAAATATAGAGTACATAACCACATTTTTGATAAACAAAACGCATTTTAATAAATGCACTAGTGTTACCACCACTATAGGGTCAAAGACCCTAAAATACATATCCCTTATATATTATACATACATGTATAGATAACCTAGCGGTTTTTATTTATTATTTTAAATAAAAACTGTTAATTAACAGGTTTAACTATATCTAATTGTTGTTTTCCAAGCGTGATAAGTTTATTTACGGCTCAGTGCATTTTTATGTTCGTTAAATTACGTATACCAATACAGCTATTTTAATAACGCTTCTTAAACTAGGTTTAAGTTACTTAGTATTGGAAATTGTTTAAATTTTTGGGAATATTTGTTGGTTTTATCATTTAAGTTCGTGGTATTTTAAAAGAAATTGAGTGACGTCATAGTGAGGTAAGTGAGTCATTTTGGTAACAATGCGTACACAGGTGTCGGTATTACAGGCATCTAGAACCTGATATGACCTCATTGTAGACTAAGGCGAGCCTTAGATTTAAGTTTTATAGAAAATATCGTAGTGTTTTAAAATAGACTAAGTTGATTATAGACTCTAAATGGGTTCGACGTCGATTTGATCAAATTTCCTGTGCGCTTTTATTGAGTTACGGAGTACATTTTGAGAACGTCTGCGACTACCAACGTTCATTATAAACAATAAAATAGACAGATGTTTTTGATCAGCGTTAATTTAAACCGAGTTTTATATATTGTTTCGTGTGGGATGTGTTTATTCTATGTGGCGACCCCCCTAAAGACAACCCTGCTTGTTGGACACAAAAATGAATGAAGTTTCATGTTTATTTGTGGTTCAAATTTAAATTTGATGTAGATAAAAAGACAGTAAAGCATATTTTGACCTCTTTGATTACAAAAGGGATTGGATCAGATAAACTAATCAATAATAGTGTTTAATTTGTTGATTAGTTTGTTAAAAATATTGAGAATTTTCTGGAAATTCTAGGAAGCTTTTTAATTTTAATATATAGACACTTTATTCACCGAATCAAGTCGCATTTTAGTGATAATTCAACATTGTTTAGTATAAAAATATTTATTTATTTAATTCAATGTTTACTTTTTAATATTTTCCTTAAACTTCATTAAATAACTCAAATTCATAGAACATACGCTTTAAAATTAAATAAACGACAGTTTCACATATTTATTTAAATATTTAGACAGTGTGGCTATCGTTATTCATACATTTAAACAGTGTGGCTATCGTTATTCAGACATTTAGATATATATAGCTCTTCTTACATTTAGACAGTGTAGTAATATTATTTATATATTTAGACAGCGTGGCTATTAGTTATTCATACATTTAAACAGTGTGGCTATAGTAATTCACATATTTAAACAGTGTGACTATACTTAAATAATGTGGCTATAAATTGTATGGAATTTTATATTTAAGGTGGCTATACTTATTCATAAATTTAGACAACATGGCTATAGTTATTCATACATTTAGACAGTGTGGCTATAGTTATAAATACATTTAAACAATGTGGCTATAGTTTTTGAAACATATAGACAATATAGCTATAATTATTCATACATTTAGATAGCGTGGCTATAGTTATTTATACATTTAGATAGTGTGGCTATAGGCATTCGTACATTTAGACAGTGTGGCTATAGTTATGCATACATTTAGACAATGTGGCTATAATTATTCTTGAATTTAAGCAGTGTGGCTATCATTATTCATACATTGAAACAGTGTGGATATAGTTATTTTTACATTGACAGCGTGGCTATGGTTATTCATACATTTAAACAATGTGGCTATAGTGATTAACTCATTTAGACAGTGTGGCTATAGCTATACATACATTTAAACAGTGTGGCTATAGTTATTCACACATTTAAGCAGTGTGGCTATGATTCACACATTTAGATAGTGTGGCTATAAAAATACATACATATAAGCAATGTGGCTATATTTATTCATACATTTAAGCAGTGTGGCTATATTTATTCATACATTTAAGCAGTGTGGCTAAGATTTACACATTTAGATAGTGTGGCTATAATTATACATACATATAAGCAGTGTGGCTATATTTATTCATACATATAAGCAGTGTGGCTATGATTCACACATTTAGATAGTGCGGCTATAATTAAACATACATTTAAGCAGTGTGGCTATAATTCATACATTTAGACAATGTGGCTATAGTTATTCATACATTTAGACAGTGTGGCTATAGTTATTTAGACATTTAGATAGCTGGTAGCTATAGAAATATATACATTTCTATAGTAATAAAGTCGTTATAGATATCTGTAGGAGATTCTAAATATTTTAATATAAAATTCGATGAGTTTATAAATCATTTAAATTAGATTGGAGCAGATTACTAATGACATCCTCAACCATGTTTTGTTTAATTGAAATATGTTTTAAAAACGTGATTTAATTCACATATTTAATTATTAGATATGTAGTAGTTTAGAGGACAATTTGTAGACTTTAGAACGATTCAAGATATATAAACAATAGCCACTATATAAGTAGTTAAAAAAAAAGTACTTTGATTACAAATTAATGAATGTGGAATAGTCTGATTGATACATGTTGTAAATTGCGAATATAGCGAATGGTAACAACGTGAATACGAATAAAAGTTGTCGTCGAGGTTTATTGATTGAAATGAAATTCACGTCCAGACGTTGTCTCTACAGGAGAGATGTCAAAAAAATTGTTTTGCTATCCCCAAAAGTGCTTACCTTCCGATAATTCTAAATCCAATTCGGCTAATTTGTCCCGGATGTCCTCGGGTAATTTGGCTAAATCAATCGTTACGTCGGCCATCCTAGTCTATCATTTAAAAACACTTAAAAACAACTAAAAACACTCACATTACACACTAATCAAGGTACAATGCCCAGCCATTTTGATTCGCTCTGATGTTTGCGATGACTAACCATTGCGCCGTTGAAAGAACACAATCTAATACGCGTCCCGCACCCAAAATACCCCACAGCAATACCAACCAAAACCAAACCATACCCTACGCCATTTTGTCTCTCATTTCCACGCATAACTACATAACCTAAACACTTTTAATCAAATATAAGCCTATATTAGGACCTATTAAGTGATTATTTACGTATCTAAGACTATTAGGCACAATATATACAACACTGTATAGTTTTTGATAACTTAAAACTCATATAAGCACCAATACACCATTTTAAATTCACATCATACGTCATTAACTTTCCTACGCCATTTTGTCTCCTTTTTCAACGCAAAACTACATAACTTAAACACTTTTAATCACATATAAGCATATATTAGGAGCTATTGGAAGCTTATTTAAGTATTTAAAGGGTTTGAGCACAATATAAACAACACTGTATAGTTTTTGATAACTTAAAACTCATATAAGCACCAATACACCATTTTAAATTCACATCATACGTCATTAACTTTCCTACGCCATTTTGTCTCCCTTTTCAACGCAAAACTACATAACTTAAACACTTTTAATCACATATAAGCCTATATTAGGTGCTATTAGGAGTTTATTTACGTATTTAAAGGGTTTGGGCACAAATATAAATAACATTATATGGTTTTTGATAACTTTAAACTCCTATAAGCACCAATACACCATTTTAAATTCAAACCATACGCCATTAACCTTCCTACGCCATTTTGTCTCCCTTTTCAACGCAATACTACATAACTTAAATACTTTTAATCACATATAAGCCTGAATTAGGTGCTATTAGGAGTTTATTTACGTATTTAAGGGGTTTGGGCATAATATATACAACATTATATGGTTTTTGATAACTTAAAATTCCTAATAAGCACAAATACACCATTTTAAATTCACATCATACGTCATTAACTTTCCTACGCCATTTTGTCTCCCATTTGAACGCATAACTGCATTACTTATACACTTTTAATCACATATAAGCCTATATTAGGAGCTATTAAGGGGTTTATTTACGTATTTAAGGGATTTTAGCGCAATATATACTACATTTTATCGGATTTTGATAGCTTAAAAGTTCTATAAGCATCAATACGCCATTTTAACTGTCACTGAGCTTTCTACGCCATCTTGTTTCCTATTTAAACGCATAGCAACTAGTCTAACATATATTTAAACATGTTGAGAGCTGTTGAGGGGTTTATTTAATTATTTAAGGGGTTTAGGCGCAATATATAACAAAATTGAGTGATTCTATAGGGTATTTGATAGGATAGGCATGTTTTTAATAAATATATAACGATTAGACACATGAGGCTTTAATTAAATAGGTTTTATATGAATTATATGATTGTTTATTTTTAAAATAGTGGTTTAGATCTTTATATCTTTTGGTATTGGTGTTGTGGGTATTACCACCTAGTGGGTTTAGTCTATGCAGTTGTCGTACAGGTTTACAGATGTCTGTACTAGCATTATATCATATTTATATATATACATAAGTGTTTATTCTATAAATAATAAATAAATCTGTATAATTAAGAGTTTGCGCAATTATAGCCTGTAATGGTACTAATTACCTATAAGTAATTTTTAATTTATAACTACTTATTATTACATAATAAATTAATTAGATAAATAATAAATATTTTATTACGGTTCCAATACATAATCTTTTAAACAACTATTTGGTAAATCGCGATTAATGACTTCAATGCGTCGCAATTCGTCTCTCAAATGCGCTAAATCATTCTGATGATTTTCATACAATAAATTGTATTGTTCATCATCTTTTTGCTGTTCTAATTTATATTTTTCGACTTGTTTGACTATTTTCTGGTGTTCCATTTTATATTTGTTTAATTTCGCTTCAATTGCATCGAGTTTATCATCGTCAATTGTTCCCAAATCGCTCAATTCCTCAATTATGTCATTCAAATCATTGCGCGATTCTTTTATTTGTAAAGTTGCGTTAGTCATATCTTTTAGAGCTTTAGCAACTTGTACATTAGTGTTTTTTATATGATTTGTCTCATTTTGGACTTCGTTTTCGAGTTTTATTACACTTGAGTGCGTTTTAGAGTGACTGTTGGTTATATTTAGGAGTTTTGAGTTTAGTTTTGAGATGTTATTTCGGATTAGTTGCGATTGGTGATCATTTGTTGCTTTTAGGTCGTTTGGTAATTCTTGTTGAGTTTGCGCAATTATTTTTGAGGCATTGTTGATGTTAATTTGGGTTTCGTTGAGTGATTGTTGCGCTGTTTTAGCTTGTTTGTTGATTAAATCAATTAATTGTTCGATTTTATTGATTCCTTCTAAGCTTTTAGTACTATTTTGCTTTGTTGTTTGTACAATTTCATGGAATTCTAAAATATATAAATGTATTTTTGTATACGAAAAGTGGTTTATAAATACCTGATAGGCTTTTATATATGTTTTTAGCCTTTTTTAGGGTTTCAATCCCTGAATTAACTGCAGTTTCTGATTTGTTATAATATTGTTTCGCTTTATTTAAATATGCATCGATTTTGTTTTGCGTTTTTATTGCTTCGTTTAAAATATCTTCTGATTCTGAAATAGTTTCTTGTGTTTTGTCTATTAATTCGTTGCTCACACTCAATAAAGTGGTTGTTTCATTCATAATTGCTTTAGATTGATTTATTCGTCCATCCGTTTTATTTATAATTGGTATTTTTATATTTTCGATTAATTCTAAATGAAACAACGCTTGATTTTCTACATTTTGTGATTTATTTAACGTTTCTTGAGTGAGTTTTTGTAATTTGAGTAATTCTTGCTCGAAATTTTGAGTTTTATTAAGCAAATTAGTTGAATTTATACTGAAATAAAATTTATTATACCAAACAATTAAATCAAATCGGTTGAAATAATTACTTAGTGCTTAATTGATTATTTTGTATATTCAATAACATTTCATCCAATTTTAACGATATATTCTTCGTATCATCACTTAATTTAATATATTCTATAGATGTGTTTACAATTTCTTGCGAAATTCGTCTAGACTCATTTGTTAATTGTAACATTTCCGCAGAATTAACATCTAAAGACGCAATTCTAGTTCTTGCGTTTTCCAGAGCTTCAATTGCAATAATCGTCATATTATTCTATAATTGTTCAAATCATTAAAATAATATATAAAACGCATACAGAGTAAACTTACATTAAATAAATTGGTTGTATCGTCAATTAAGCATTGTATTCCGCTAATATTTCGTATATTATCGTATAGATGGCTCTCAGTTATTTCTAAATCTTCTAAAACATCTATTAATACTCCTAAAGTCTCATCTTGTTGATTGTTGATAGTTTTGAGGTCTTTTAGTAGTTTTACGTCTGCTTTTATTGCATATTCAGTTTTGTTTTTAAGTTGTTTTAAGCTCGTTAGGAATAATATTACGTTTTCGTTAATTACAACAGTTTGGTTGGATTGGTTTTGATTAATTGACAATTTTAAGTCAATTTCAATCAATTTTGATTGGTAGTTGTTGAGTTTTTGCTCAAAATTGGTGTAACATGTGCCTAAATCGACTGTTAATTATTGTTCAAATTAGGTAAATTGTTTACTTACAGTTTGATTCAAAACATTTAATTTGGAGCACGATTAAAAATAGAAACACGATTTGTAAATGCATTATGACTGTTGGTGTTATCTAATCTTATAGATTACGTATAGGTTTTTTTTTTTAAAGTATTTGTGTATTTATTAATATAAAACTTACATTTGTACTTAAAAACTATTAAAAAAATTGAAATCCTGGCAGTGGATAGTTAATAATAAAAAAAAATATCTTTGGTATAAAAAGATTACTAATTATTGCGAAACAGCACAAAATAAATGCAAAAATTATACAATTAACTATAAAAAAAAAATGGCGCTTAAGGCTCTAAAATAACCTCCTTCGTGCATTCGGCCGGTAAACTGCTTAAAATCGCTTCAACATTCTCGACTTCGTCCCGAAGTCGATTGAGCTCATCCTCGTAATTCCGAATTAAATTCGTTTGATTGTGGCGTTCTTTCTCCAGGCGCTCTTTACGCTCTTGTAATTTAGCGTTCTTTAAACGATCCTCAGCTTCTTTCAACTTGCGTTCTAGTTTGTCTAAGTCTTCAGGTTCGATGTCATCTAGACCGCTTAGTTCAACGATTATGTCTTGTACGTCTTGCATGACTTGAGCAACGCGTTCCGACGCTAAATTCGAGTCGCTGAACGCTTGATTTACTTTCTTTTTAGCGTTGTCTATCATTGTAGCGTTGCTCTTCGTTTGGTTTTCTAAGCGTTGCACTTCTAGTTCCGTCATAACGACACGTCCAGCGAGACTCTTAGCCTCATCGCGTAATTTAGCGGCAATTACGCGCATTTGATCGGATTCCGAGCGGATGTTTTCTGTTTCTTTTAGCGCTTGTTCCGCGAATTTATTGTGGGCTTGCATTGCAGATTCGCGCGCGTTTTGCGCGTTTATTTTCGCGCCATGTAGTGACAGTTTAGCTTCGTTCGATTTGTTGGAAGCGTCGTCGATTATTTGTTGGATTTCTGGGATTTGTTGCAAAGCTTCCTCAGCAGATGCTTTACTAGCTTGGACTTCTTTATCGAAACCTTGAATAAACGATTTAATAAGTGTTTAAAGTGGAATTATGATTAGATATGTACCTGCGAGGGTTTGGTATGTGCGTTTAGCTTCTTCTAGTGTTGTGTCCCCCATAGCGACAGCGCTTTCAGCGGCGGATTGGGATATGTCGGCGTCAGCTAATAATTCACTGATTGTTATTTGTTGTTCGCGTCCTTCGTCTAGTAGGTCTTCCGCGTTGGAGATTTGATCGCGGATGTCTTCGATTATTTGGTCGCTGTTGATTGTTAGTTTATTGGTTTCGTCGATGATGCGAGCGGATTCGTTGCGTGTCGCTTCCGCGTTCGTTTTCAAGGTGGTTATGTTGATCAGCGGCACTTGAATATTCTCGACTTTGTTGAGCGTTGAGTAAGCTTCTTTCTCAGCGTCACTAGCGCGATTTAAAGCTTGTTGCGTTTGGAGTTTTAATTTCTCTAGTTCTACTTCTCCCATTGTTAATGTATTTTCGAGTGCTTCTACTTTGTTGCTAAATGTATAAAAAATTAATATTTATTACTTTTATTGTTATTTGTTAAGTTTACTTAATAGTAAGTTGGTCTTCTTGTATCTTGAGGAAGAGTTCTTGGGCTTGCGAAGAGATGTTTTTCGCTTCTTTAGCAGTTTGTTCGATGTCTTTGGCGTGGTCGTCTAAATCATCTGCGCGCTGGCGCGCTTCATGTGCTAAGTTTGTCATGTTATCGGAATGTTGACCATACTCATTAGCGCGAGCTCGAGCTTTTTCTAACGCTTGAGTCCCATCTGTTTGCAACACTTCTAAAGCTCTCTGAAATTAATAATATTATATAACCTTACAATATATATATAATAGTAATATAAATACATTTAATTCCTTCCTAGCTTCCTCAATAACGTGAGCAGCATCGCTAACATTCCTCAACCCTTGCATTCCTTTATCCTCAGCTTCATTAAACTGCTCCTCCACATCATCCAACATATCCTCAATTTGCGTTTGGCGCTCGTGTATCTCATTTATCTTCTCCAATAACGTCTTCTCATCCCCTCCAGTTGCAAGTCGAGCTTTTTTCACCAGCTCCTCAACAGCTTTCTGGACTTCTCGCAGCTTTTCTTCGAACTCATTATCACTTATTACTAAAGCAGTGCTGTTGATCTCACTGAGCTTTATCGCAAAATCATCCAACTTGGTTTGATGTAGATTGGCTTCGTCTTGGACGAGATTATAACACGCTGGGCAGTCAACACAACCACGTTTACGATCGTGTTTGTTTTCTTTGCATCGGTCACACTTACGGCCTTCCACGTTGTCTAAACACTAAGAAATTTACGAAATATAGTTGTATATTTTATTCCAATATGGTTGAGCTATTTAGTTACTAAGCATTGTCCAGTTGTTGCGTGGCATTGTAAGCTTCTCGAACCAATTCGATCGCAATCGCATTCAGTGCACCCATCCGCTGAGAATCCATAATGCAACGTTTCGCATTGATCACACCTCAATCTAAACGGAAACAAAACGGCGTTAAATTGATTCTACGGTGATTTTAGTGAGTTTTACTAACCCAGAAATGCCGGGTCGACAGTAACACTGTCCTGTATATAAGTCACAAGTAGCGTTTTCCGATCCGATCGAGTTACAATTACAAGGATCACAGCCTTCCCCGATTAAAATATTATAGTAGCCATCTTCGCATTCATCGCAATTGTAGCCCTTCACGTGCGACCTACATTTACAAGTTCCGCGCGTTTGATCGCAATTTAACTCACCCGACTCTAAATGCTCTTCCGTTCCAGGGCGGAAACAACGACACGGCTTACAATCCCCTTTCGGCAACGCCAAAGCATCTCCATAATAACCTAGCGCAATCATCGTAATTCATTAAAATATTTCATCAAATCGTTAATTAGCGTTATTAATTCGAGATCTAAAAGTGGTAAAATCGCACCTTGTAAGCATTGGTCACAATGTTCGCCTCCAGTGTTATGAATACATTTAAGACACTCTCCAGTCGTTCGGTTACAGTTACCAACTGCGTTCCGATCAACGTTTTGGTTGCATTCGCAAGGAATACAACTACTAGGCGCCCCAAACTTCCCTGTGGGGTCCCCAAAGAAACCATCTGAGCATAAATCGCAACGGGGACCTGCGTAACCTTCAGGACACTCCAAACACACTAGAGTGTCGTCGTGTAGGAGCATACAAGCACCACCTCCAGGACAGTGGCAAGGTTTACAATCGCTGGGAGAGCCTAAATATTAAAATTTGTTTTAGTTCTAAGAGTAATTTTAGTTTATATTTGTAGTACCTTCTAAAGCGTTTCCGTAAAAGCCTCTTGCGCACAATTCGCAATTATCCCCAGCTGTGTGGTGCTGGCAAATACAGCGTCCGGTTTCCGATTCGCAGATATCTGCGTGTTTATTGCAATCGCAAGGGATGCAAGGCATGAACGGCCCCCCAAGGGCTGGGGAGTGTCGGTAACCTGGTGCGCATGATTCGCAAAATTGTCCTACATACCCATGGGGGCATTCGCACCTCTCGACCCAAGTGGCTGGTAAACCTGCGGCGCCTCGATGCGCTGTTTCTAACCGGACGTTGTCTAGGAAACCGATACCTAGAGGTGTGTAGGTTGCTCTGATTTTAATGGCGGTTAAGTTGGTGAGAATGGACATGAAGGCTCGCGCTGATAGGCGTGGGTGCCAACCGTAATCGGGGCTTTCGTGGAGCCGGAAGTTGTACTCGATGTTCTAGAATGAGGGTAATGAGTGTTTGTTTTTTGGGGGGTGGGTGAGTGGGTGTACCTGTACGGAGGGTAGGTTGTTGTTTTGGGCGAATATGGTGTTGGTGACGTGGGAACCGGCGCCTTCTAGGATGATGTCGCGGGCGCTTGGACTGGGGCCGTTGCTGTCGATGCGGAGTGTGAATTTTAGGTCTTTGTTGTATGAGGCGCGTTGGTCGCCGAGGAAGCGTTCGGGTGCTGTGAAATAGACGGTTTCCGAGCCTTGCGCTGCTGCGCCTATGGTTTGCGTTGAGTCGTGGTATTGGATGTCTACGACTCTAGTGTGGTCGTCGGCAGCTGACCATCTAAATTGTGACGTTTAAAATGTTTATTAGTGAATTTTAAGTGTGAATACGAATTATTTAAACTGTAATATGCGCAGATGAATTATTATAGAAGAAAAAAAAAACGAAAATACATATACATACATACAGACTGAGATGCATACATATACATACATACATATACATACATACATATACATACATACATCTACATACATATACATACATATACATACATATACATACATATACATACGTATACATACATACATATACATACATACATATACATACATACATTCACACACATACTTACATATGCATACATACATACATAAATATACATATGCATACATACATACATAAATATACATACATACATACATGCATATAAATACATAAATATACATACCTATACATACATACATACTTATACATACATACATACATAACATACATACATACATACATATGCATACACACACATACATACATGTATACATATACATACATACATTCACACACATATATACTCATACATACATACACATACATACATACACATACATACATACACATACATACATACATACATACGTACATACGTTCATATAATACATACATACACACTCCCATACATATACATACACACGCGCGCGCACACACACACACACACACACACACATGCATACATACACATAAACACACACACACATACATATACACACCCATATACATACATACATACGTTCATATAATATATACATACATACACACACACACCCATATATACACACATACATACACACACATATAAATATATATATAAATAATAGTAACGGGGGGGGGGGGGGTTAATATTCTTCTGCGCATATAAAGGTTTATATTATTTTAAAATGTAGGACCTTTCTTTATTTCGTGCAAACATGGATTCCAGGACAACTTTCGAGTAACCAGAGGCCGTTTCACATTGACTCGAATGTCCATAACAGAAGCACGGCGTGCACCCAAACTCATTATCCACATCCAAGTTGAAATACCCCGGTTTACATTCCCTGCACTGTTTCCCCTCAACATTCGCCTTACAGTGACACGTCCCCGTATTAGGATCACACGACGGCTGATTATACCTCGACCCCGCTTCCGAGCATCCACAACTCTTACACCCAGTCGGACCAAAATCATAATGGTTCACATCGCACCGGTCACACTTATCCCCCGTCACACCCGGCTTGCACTGGCACCTCCCTTCCCGATTGCACTGCAAACTCCTCGACCCAACCGCATCGCAATTACACGCAATGCAATACGCGTCCTCGCGCTGATAATAATTCTCCTTGCAACGCTCACAATTTGGTCCGTCCCGATTCGCCGAACAATCCAAACAGTGTCCACCATGTCCGGTTCGGTTATAGAGTTCCTTATCGAAGAAACATCGGTCACTAAAGCTGTTACAGTTGCACGCTGCACACAAACAAACACAAAACCATAAATAACAAATTCCCCCCGACGCGATTAAAACATCAAAAACACGTAGGAGGCTCGAAGGCGTTCCATAAAGAATCTCATCATAGAACTGGTTAATCTCTAGATCAAGATACGCTAGTATCTATACGCGTGGGCGCACCCTAATTGGGGTTTAACAATCGATTTATTATTGGTTTTTAAAAATTTAAACCGCACTATAAAGTCTATAAATAATTTTAATAAATAGTTTCGTTATATTTGGGCATACATTCCAGCGTGCGTGAGTAACGAGTCGGCGTTTTGGTTCTAGAACCAGTCGCCTCGTTACTAGCGCTACATTTGGTACGAAATACGTAATATATCTCCTTACAAGCAACATTCGCTAACTAACCCAGACAACCATACCACCATTCACATTTTGTATGCAGTGCTCTATAGAACACTCTATAGAACACACCTGTCCCGCATTAAAATACGCTAGACCCAAAAATGCCTCTAATATTTGAATAATCTATGCACTTTTTGTCCTAAAGGTGTGGTAACGCATTGTGCGTCTTTAGAACCTAAAGGTGATACATTCCTCGTTTGTTATTTATAGGAAAAATAATACTAAATTCCTATCCTCTTTTTTATATATATATATGTATATAAGATTTTTTTTTAATTAAATAAAAATTGAGCGCTTTTTTTTATGGGAAATTTGTAATTTAGCACATTTCTAATTAGATTCTAGTTAGATTCTAGTTGGATAAATAACTTACTGGAATCGGAAAACCATGGCGTAATACCGTCCCATGTAGTGGTGTGAGTCGTTGTAAATAAAATCGTAAATAATAGGGAAATGTTTAAAATAAACATGTTTAAAATTGTTTATTTACACTTTCAAAACACTTGAAATTATCACATATCTATGCATGGTTCTTATACGTGCGTATTGCATTTATTAAACACTTTCAAATTTTATGGCTAATTAAGTAGGTTGATTTCTATTCCGTAATAATTAGTAATAAATAAATGCGTATCACTTTGAAACGGTGTTGAATGTTTAAAAAAAATTGAGTGAGTCTCAGATGCATGTGAACGCAACCGCGAGTGACCAGCATCTGAGACGCACGAGATCTCCACCTCTGCGACTGTCACCTTCCGACTCTTGTTGCTGCTTTTTAAGATCGCGTCAAACATATGCTATACAATTACCATTTACCCAGCTGAACCTTGTCCGCAAACGACAACAAATCAAACCACTCTCAATTCTCACATCGAAACTATTCCCCCCTTACTAAAAACCGCACAATCCCCCATCCCTAACACGCATTAAAACACAATACACTCGAAAACCCCGCAGCTCATTCATAATCAAACACAACAAACTCATAAAAACCCGCCATAAAATCATCGATTCGTCGAAAAGCCATACCAAATCTATAGAGTTAAATGTTAACGTTTAATAATCTAAAAATGCGTGGAATGCTCACACATTTAATTCTAAACGTTATTATTTAAACGCGGATATTGCGTACATACGTCAATTTATTGTTGTGTTACGCAATATTTAATTCTAATTGGGGTTCATTATACATAATACTCCCATAAACACGTCACCACTAAACGGGGGTGGTTAAATAGGTCAGAACGTGGATTTTATTTAAACATTACAACTTAATACATTAATACAATTACAGTAAATAAATATGTAATTATAAATAAGACTGTTTTATTAACACGTCACCACTAAACGGGGGTGTCTATATGGGGCAAATTTTGGCTCTTAAAGTACTTGTGCAATTTTGTTTAAATATACTTTAATAAATAAATGCAATTACGATAATATCTATTTGGGGTTTATTATACGTATTATATATACGTCACCACTAAACTGGGGTTCTTAAATAGGTCAAATTGTGGATTTTTTCATGTATTAGTGCATTTTTATTAAAAAATAAATGCAATTATGATAAATAAATATGCGTTATAAGCTAATTGTACGTAATACTGTTTTATAAACACGTCACCACTAAACGGGATGCCTAAATGGGGCAATGTATGTCTCTTAAAGCATTTGTGCAATTTTATTTAAATATATTTTAAGAAATAAATTGCAATTACGGTAATAATCTATATGGGATTTATTTTACGTATTATATGCACGTCACCACTAGACTGGGGTCCCTAGATGGGTGAAATTGTGGATTTTTTAAAGTATTGTTGCATTTTTATTAATAAATAAATGCAATTACGGTAAATAAACATATGTTAGAATCTAATTGTACGTAATACTGTTTTATAAACACGTCACCACTAAACGGGGGTGCCTAATTGGGTAAAATTGTGGATTTTGTCTCTTAGAGCATTATTGCAATTTTATTTAAATATACTTTAAGAAATAAATGCAATTCTAGTAATAATCTATTTTAGGTTTATTATATGTTATATATACACATCACCACTAAACTGGGGTCCTTAAATGGGTCAAAGCGTGGATTTTTATAGTATTGGTGCATTTTTATTAATAAATAAATGCAATTACGGTAAATAAACATCTAATTCTACGTAATACTGTTTTATAAACACGTTACCACTAAACGGGGATGCTTAAATGGGTTAAATCGTAATTTTTTAAAGCATTTGTGCAATTTTATAAATAGACTTTAAGAAATGGTTGCAATTACGGTAATAATTTGTTTAGGGTTTGTTATATGTATTATATACACGTCACCACTAAACTGGGGTCCTTAAATGGGTCAAATCGTAGATTTTTTATAGTATTAGAGTAATTTTGTTAATAAATAAATGCATTTACGGTAAATAAATGTGTGTAAGTCTGTAATAGGACGTTGTCCTAAATCCAAATATAAATGCCATCTAGTACACTAGAGTATTCTTAGATTTCGGTGAGTCATCAAGGTACTAAATGACCTCAACAACTTCTCAACAAACAATTAAAAATAATAATGCTATAGCTGCAGTAAAGCACTAATCAATCTATAACCAATAGTACTATATAGTACTCATTTATTTTATTGTATTTAAAATATACAAAAAACAGCTTTAAAAATATCTTTTTTATTTGCGCTTATATGTAAGTTGGGTTGCCTAAAAGTTAGGCGACCCGTTTCCGGTGCTTTCGTGTGCCAAAATAAAAACAGACTTACGTTTACACTCAAATGCATTGTTGGCGGTCGCCCTGCCCCACGGCACATCATTATAGAACGATTCGCACTCATTGCAATCGGGTCCAGCTGTGTGATGCTCGCACAAGCACACCAACCGATGGCTCCCGTCCCTGCCTGTAGACGCGATGCATTTAGACGCATGGCCGTTACACTTGCACCTAGCCCCTACCGCCACATCAGCAATTGCATAGAAATACGACCGCAACACTTGTTGATCCCCGAAAACCTCCTCCCCGAACGTATTTAAACGGTCTAGAGAGATACGTATATCGGTGGCGGTCACCCAATCCTATAATTATTACGAAATAGAACTAGATTCTTTCGTGCACATTTCACAAATGCAAATATCGATTTGCGTTAACAATAGACTAGTATTCGTGGCGATATCTCCGGTATTGTTAGTAAACCGGCAGCCGTGAAACGTATTATACGAATCGAGTGTTCTAGGAAATGATTTCGAAAAACAATTGCGCCAGTGTGTCAAAATTACAGTGAATATTCCTCAAATTACAAAAAAAAACAGTAACTCTGTGTTAATTAACAAATTTGCGACAAGTAAAAGCACAAAAAAATTCCTTGGTAAAAATGATGGAAGAAGTCCAAACGTTTCCTTCGGATGAAGTGACAAAATTAGTGAAAGATTGCATCGAGAATATAATTGGTGTGAACGCGTACACGTTGGAACGTGTACACCAGTGGAGCACTACAATTGCCGAGTCCGTATTGACGGCCATTAGCAAGTTGAACAAGCCGTTTAAGTATATTGTCACGTGTTCCATCATGCAGAAGGTCGGCGCTGGGTTGCATACAGTGTCGTCGTGTTATTGGGACAGTGCTACCGACGGCACTTGTACGTTCCGCTGGGAAAACAAAACCATGTATTGCATTGTATCCGTTTTCGGAGTTGCTATATAAACCACCTAAAACTTGCTATATTTATTGATATTATGAATTATTAAAACTTTATTACTACTATTTACGTCTTTTATTATCACACATAAACAAAATTACCTGTAACTCAGGTGAGCTTTCAAAGTAATAAGCGGATGGTCGTCCTTCAAGGGACGAAAAAGCGACGTTGCCATCTCGGAGTGGGGATATATCGGAGTACTCTGATGTACAAAGCGCCCTCGTTTCCTCCCCCTTGGCGGTCTCGCGGGTGTCTGGTAAGTGGTAAGTGTCTCGACATGTTGCACTGTAATCAATTTGCATTCGTGTGATGATGGTTGCGGGACATGGGCGCGTTTTTGTTTGGGTTACCTGTAAAACTGGTATGGTATCCATGGGCCGTCCTCTCTTGTTCGTTTGTAGATTGAGAAGCTTTCGGGGCGGGGCGAATAAAACCAAATACGCACGTAGGTGATATCGAAAGCTTTACCTAAACAATTCAAAGCATTCTAGATTATTGTATATATATTATAGACCAAGGGTTTCTATTAATGTTTAGTTTATTTAAATAAAATAGTGTTAGTAAATATTTAAAGATGTATGTACAATAAATATGAAGCAATTGTTTAACACCTTCTATACTAATATAAATGACCTCGGGGTTTCCGGGTATTTAGTGTTTAGTGTTGTGACACCCACGACTTTTTAGCCAAATTTGTAATGAGGTAATTGACAATTTCATGGATGTTTTTTGTGTTACGCATGCTTTTATATTTGGAATGAAGCGTCTGGATTAGGAGTGGGGTTTTTGGGCTGGTGCCTACCCTGTGGTGTAATATAGTGGTTGAACTAATTGTTTTATTTGATCGTCTTTATATTGATGAAATAACAATGGACAATCGGTGTAATTGGGTTGTTTTGGGAATTTTGTTGGTCGCTAGTGCACACTTGATGGCGCGTTGAAAGCGTTCGAACACCTGGGAGCGTTTCGAAACCAGTTTGCGGTTTCAATGCAAGCATTCTGCATACCATCGGCACCTCGATTGGCTCCACTCGCGTTTTATTATTATTATTGTTGTTGTTACGACTTCAACGAGCCGTTAGGGCGTTGTTCATTGACGAAGACAACCACCATTTTTAACATTTCACTCCGAAAAGACACATTCACGGTGAAAGCCAATCGAACCACTTATTTGGGCCACGCCATCTTAGCTTCACCCAAAACTACGATAACTCATCGTGCCTCAGGGCACAAAGAGGACATCTCCAAATAGATTCATTTCAATTGGTTATTCAAAGGTATATTAGGGCACAAAGGAGACATCTCCTAGTGCAATAATAATATTTATGATACATAATTGAGAATTTAATTAGTTGGGGTATCAGAACGCAAAAGGGACATCACCCAGTGTAGAAATAGGATATTTCAATATATATTTAGTTATTAAGGGTATTTTAGGGCACAAAGGGTACATGTCCTAGTATAGGAATGATTTTAATATTTATTTAGTTATTAAGAGCGTTTTAGGGCACAAAGGGTACATGTCCTAGTATAGGAATGATATTTTAATAGATGTTTAGTTATTAAATGCGTTTTAGGGCACACAGGTGACATCTCCCAGTGTACGAGTAATATTTTAATATGCATTTAGTTATTAAGGGTATTTTAGAGCATACAGGTGACATATCCTAGCATAGCATTGATATTTTAATATTTATTCAGTTATTAAAGATATTTTAGACCGCAAAGGTGACATGTCCCACTCTAGTAATAATATGTTAATATTTATTTAGTTATTAATAATATTTTAGAGCACACAGGTGACATGTTCCTGTATAACAATAATATTTTGATATTTATTTAGTACTTAATGGAGTTTTAGAGCACAATGGTGACATATCCTCGAACAGAAATGATATTTTAATATTTATTTAGTTAATAAAGGTGTGTTAGAGCACAAAGGTTACATATCCCACTATATAAATGATATTGACAATATTAGTTTATTAAAGACTTCTATATGAGATTTTAGAGCACAAAGGTGACTTATACGAGTATAAGAATAATATATGTTAATATTAGCTTAAAAGAGACTTCTATATAAGATTTTAGAGCGCAAAGGTGACTTATACCAGTATAGGGATTATATATATTAATATTAGTTTATAGGAGACTTCTATATGGGGGTTTAGAGCACAATGGTGACTTGTCCCGGTGTAGGAGTGATATATTTTAGTATTAATTTGTATATGGTATGTTGGAGCGTAAAGGTGATATCTCCAAGTGTAGATAAGATATTATAGAATTAATTGTTATAAAAATAAATATGAGACTAAGTTGCGTTTTAAAATTAGTGTTTATTTTTTATTGTTGTAGATTTGATGTAGTCGGGCTTGAACCGTGCCTGTACACTGAGACAATGCAGCCTTATAAGGCTTGAAATCTGGTTTAGCGCCGTCAAATATAACATTGTGAAGACTGCAAAAGGTAAGAATTCTGCTCAATGTATAAAATGCACCTTTAATATTTGTAATATATATGTATATAAAACATACGTTATATTTGGGGAATACTTACGTAAGTTTAGAGTTAAGTTGACTTGACTAGGGAACTGTATGCCTTCGTACATGGTTTCCGATTGCCACCAAGTTTGATTTTCGTGCGAATGCAAATCGGTCAAAAAGCGGCTATCGTGCTCGTTCGGCATGCACACATCGCACGACTTTTTCACGCTGCTCGCCCCGGTTTGCACGCAATAGTCAATCGGCCCATTGTCCCCGCACGTGTTCGTCGCCTCCATCAACACATTGTACGCAGCGTTCTCAAACTCGGGAATACACCTCTGCAAAAGCGAATTTCGTATCAGTCACTACTAACGTAGGTATCCGTGCACTCGCACAGAAATTTGTTAAAACAACACGCATCTGTCTGTAACGCATTTTAAATCTATAATAAAATAAACAACTCGTCGTCAATTGCATTTCTTTTTTTTAAATCGAATTGTTGCGCAAAGGTCATACACCTTCTACAACACGTGCGACTAGAGGCGGTCTATAGTACCTAAAACGCTAATAAGACGCGAGATTTTTGTTTGAATTAATAATTAGTGTGTTCAAGTCCAGATCGTTTAGCTTTAATTTAAGTCTAAATGAGACATGATTTGAAGGCATCATACATATTCGTGTAGATGACCCTTCCACATTACCCCTGCACCCACGCCTATGACATCAGAGTCGGGATGAAAGCTAAGGTCACATATGGTCTAAATATGATACAATACGACACATATGTTGGTCGTTTACACTTCAAATTTAACTAAAATGCATAACTAACACACATTTCCCTATAAACAAAGATGGTAGACTACAATTTATCAAACAATCATACCGCTAATAACAACAATTTCCCAATTAGAATGCATTAGAAAATTTAATTTATTTATATACATATATATTTAGAATTAAATTTACGTAATACACCCCTGAACTAAAACAGTTTTTTAATATAATTATAAAATCTCCTAACTCCTAAAAGGTCTAAGATATTATATTTCCCCAAAAACCCAGCTTAAATAAATTACAAAACAAGTATATATATAATTATAATTAAATTTACGTAATACACCCTTGTACTTAAACAGTTTATCAACATAATTAAAAAGTCCCCAACTCCTTAAAGGCCTAAGATATTCATTTTACCCAAAAACCCAGCTTAAATGAGTTAGAATTAAATTTACGTAATACACTCCTGTACTAAAAGAGTTTTTTAATATAATTAAAAAGTCTCCCACTCCTAAAAGGCCTATCACATTCTTTTTACCCAAAAACCCTGCTTAGATCAATTAAGAAAACAAGTTTTCTTTCATCTATACGTCGTTTAAACCGCGTAAAATTATTTAAAAATGCATTTATAATTCTTTATTAAAAATAAAAACTAGATTTCCTATTAAATTTTTTTATTAAAAACGCCATTTTAGTACAACTAAATACAAGAAAATCTATTTAGAATTTAAATAACCGCGCAAACAATACACGTATATGTTGGTAGCGCCCATATATACCGCCTACCCGAGCAGTAGTGAGCATTGAGTAAACATAACAACTATTATATTCCTCCACCCTACCCCATTCCGCACACAACCGCTTCCTGGGTCGCCGTTCAACTCACAAAGACCAAAGATACAGATCACCTAACTGTACTTGGAGTAAGTCTACATACACCCAAAACTATTTCCATGCCGCTATTTTTAACTCATTCTCTATCAAAACACTCAAAACACCTAAATACAACAGTTTAACCCAATTAACAACTCGAATATATATTTTTAAAATAACAATTCACAATCAGTTTCCGTTATCTAATACTCTGGTCGGGTCATAGTTTAATATTCGAGTTCATATCCCTTGTTTTTTCGACATCAACGCTGTTCACTATTACGCTGGTCTAGTGTTGTTATCGAATGGTGAGAGTGATAAGCGAAGAATGTCTCTAGTTTATGAATACTAAATGTCTATAAATATCTGCTTGCTTTTAAAGTTAGCTATAAGTTGCGTTTTAAGCTACGTTAGTCTATGAAATGCAATTTTGAGTTCATGGTCAGGGTAGCCTTGGATTTAGTAGCATGTGCAACCCTAATTTGGGGTTCGGTGACTTCTTGGAAGTCGCCCCGCTGATTTAGACCCTTGTGTTTGGCTTCTAAGCCCGTAAAAGTACACTAGTCGACATAAATATCGAAAGTCACTTTAAGTTAGTTTTAAAAGATAATAAACGACTATTTGTTTTTGTGTGATTTATTTCCAAACTGTACAACTGAGCAATGCGGTCTTTGTGACTCTAGATGTTTAAGGCGGTTTTGTATATATTATTTCAAATAAAATAAAAAATTGCTTAAGTTTGGTTTAATGATTGCTGATTAAAAAATGTAAAATATGACCACAAGCTGAGTAATATGAAATATAAAACTGTTACATCAACCAGACACCAAACCGTTTCCGAGAATACTAAAAAGTATTTTTCTTATTTTATTATTGCGATTTTTACAAAACGCGAATTTTTTTTTTTTAATACTTACTTGAGGTTTATTCAAATCCCCATAACACCGCGTACTCTTCTGGTTAATACCTAACGCGGGTGTTTTATTAAAATCTTGAGCACTTGCACACAAAATCAACTGTAACACCAGAAAACCACTTAGAACGACGGTGGACACGAAACCCACCAGCCCCGTAAGGGCTCCATGCGTATAAGTCATAGTTTTCCACTAAACAAAATCTAGATTCATTCACACACTGTGTTAAACAAAGTCTGCACGAAGAAGCACTTCCAACAGCCTCATTGCCTGACAGCGCGGCGCTCACTGCGTGGTTTTGTTAGCTTTGCAGGCTTCAGACAACCAGATGCTGCACGGATCATCTACACCCAGATGAAATCTACAGGGCCACACTCAGTACACATTCCCCAAAAAAACACCCAAACAAAAATCCATAACTCATTTATTATTATTAATTACTAAATAAATAATAATTACGTAATCAAATAAATGGAAAATAAATAGACAATAAAGTATCGTCTGTTAGTTGTTAATCACACAAAGGAAGCATCACCCGGATATGTGATAACTCTTATCACAACCGCGTCCGAACTCCTACGTATTTTTACTTTTACTAAAAAAAAACTCAAATAACACCACATTAAGGGTTTAATATATGTTCGATTACATATATACATACACGTTAAGGTAATTGACCTGAGACGCCGCATAACTCGAATAAAACAAACATACAATAATTGCGCACATAGAATATTAAAATAAATTCTAAATTACGCGAAATAAACATTCACACCCTGTACAACTAAGCTATATGGTCCTTAAAATCTTGGAGCTTTAGGAATATTAAGAAATAAATCGTAAATGTGAATAATTAAAGCAAATTTATTGGTTTAAAAGTACAATTAGTCATAATTCGAATTAGGAAAAGGACAATGGTTATATAATTAAAAACTATTCTTGATATTGAGAACTAGATTCAGTTTTCGTGTCACTATTACTAGATTTCTGCAAATCGATACTTTGTTGAGTATCTATCGATTTACTCACTCGTATACCATCAAACTTCTTTGTTTTACCTTCTTGACTAGATTTAACAGTGACTAAAGTCTCTGTGGAGCTATGACTATTAAGCCCTTGAGTTTCTGTTATTTGTAACTCAGAATCGTCGATATTCTTTTGATGACGCAGCTTCCGCTGTAAGCTGTCGCTTTGATGCTCTAAAATGCAATCAGTTGATTCAATCTCGCTGATACGGATCACCGGGATGTTATCCGACCAATTCGAATTGATAGAATCTTGTCTTAAGTCTTTTGAGCTCGAAGATTTGGACGAGGACTTAAAGCGTTCTGTTTTTTTCTGCATTTGATGACGTTTCCTTGGACTTTTATCTAATTTAGAGCTTGAATTCGATTTGGGGATTTGTTTTTTCGCCTCAATCATTCGTTTTAAGTTCATTAAGACTTTTTTTTCGTGTTCTTGAGTGTTGATGTCTTCTGGTAACGAATCATGTTGTTCTGTGTCTGTAGCGTCGTCGATTGGGACTTCTTGGACTTTTATGGTTTTTTTTATAAAACTTGCTAGAATATCTAAAAGGAATTTAGTGAATATGTTTTTTATTAATTAATTCATTCACCTTTTTTGTCGATTGGGTCTTTAGTGTCTGCGTCGAAGCTTTTACTGGTGGGTAGCATTGGTAAAAGCTTCTTCCATTTACCGAATGGTGTCGCTTCGAAGTCGCCAGAGTCGCCGGATCCACCTCGGCGTTTCCTGTCTGCAATTTGGAACATTTTACGCCTCTCTTCAGTTCTCTCGCGACGTAATTGCATCTATGCAGTTAATTAGGCTTTTAGGGCAATTTTCTGTGGAGGTTATTGATGTTTTCTTACTTTTAAATCGTTATTAGCTTCTCTTAAAGCGTTCGTTAGTGATATCATGTAATATATGATTAGGATTAGTAGGACTAGTAATGGGATTATTATGAAAGGGGATGCGATGTAATCGAGGAATTCATGCATGCTTTGTGGTAGAGCGTCTTTTAGACTTTGAGTGAATATGTAATAGATGCGAGTGTGGTCGGAGAAAGGGCCGCAATGCCAGGATGGTTTGATCCAAACCATTGCGTAACCAACTGGTAACACGCATAAGAAGAGCATGGTTAGTAAGAGCGCTAAGTAGAAATTGTTGGAGCGGGACGCTCGGAAAACAACTTCATGCGGTACATTACAAGTCAATACGGCCCATGATCGTAAATACATCATTATAGCGAGTTTGATGAGGTTTATAACGACTAGGCCCGGACTGAAGAACATTCCCATCCACACCATTCCTTGATTGTTTACTAAATGTAAGATGTTCTCCGCGATTTTAAAGTCGCCGTATTGCGGGAACTGTTTTTCTAAGTCCCAGCACCAAAAGTTGTTCATGATTCGCACGAAGACGGCCCTGATAAAGTCGACGGCTAGGGTGGACAGGATTGTGAAGCTCAAGTCCATTATTGTTAGTTTGACTAATTCTTGACCGAACATTGTTTCCCAGCATAAGTTGCGGAGTTTCTTGCGAAATTTATAATCACCCAAATTGGGGGGTGCGAGCGTTGGGGCTTTACAGTGACGTACTAAGCATTTTTCTGGGGGGGTTGTTTGTGGAGGGGGTGTTTGGTCGAGTTTGTTTGGGTTTTGAGTTGATTCTAGATCGAAATAAAATACGTCTGTCGAATTATGGGGAGGGGGGACTGTTATTTGTAGGTTAGTTTCGGAAATATTTGTGTTTTCTGTCGTTAAATCGTAATTTATATCCGTTATAGTCATAAATGATACATTTTCTATAAAATCGTAAATATTTTCTAAAGTATTGTTGAAAATATCTAGATTTTTTGTTGAATTTTCTATCGCAGTTTCCATTATAGTTTCCAAATCATTTGTGGAATTTTCGATAAAAATGTCAAATCCAATTGTAGTATTTTCTATTAGAGTTTCTAAACTATTTGTAGAATTTTCTGTAACAGTTTCCAAATCATTTGTGCCGTTTTCTGTTATTGTAGTACTATTTAGAATATAATAGGCAATTTGGTCACTTTTAGGACTTTTAGTAACTTGGTTTTCTAGCGTTGTTTGTTCATCTGTATCGTAATAAGTCTCATTTCCATACTCGGAAAAGTCGTAATAAGACTCTTCTGTTGTTGTTTGAGGGGCGGTAGTAGTTTTAAAATAATCGTAATCAGTTTCGTTGTCGTATTCGGAAAAGTCGTAATAATCTTCCTCCACTTGTAAACTAGTACTAAACGTCGTTAAATTATGTATGTTTAAGTCTGGTTTAGTTAAATTATACATGTTTGGTGATACGTTTAAGTTTGTTGTCGTACTTTGATTTAAAACTAAAGCTAAAGATAGATTAGTCAACACTGATAATAAACTCGCGGATTTTAAACCAGGGTAGAGTTTAGTCGAACAATCAATGTATGTTTCAGTACAGTTTTCAGGAATTGTCCGGTTTAGACCTGCTTCATCTTGGAGGCATTGTAGTTGTTTAGTCTGTAAAATAATCGGTAATTAATTGTGTATTTATTTGAGTACGTTATGGTTACCATATCGCGGATTTTTGCGAATAAAGCGAAAATGAGCGAGTACAAATTCAGGAGATTTAACACCATGATCCTATAAGAGATTTACATGAGTGTAAGACGGGTTGCAGAGGCTGTAAGTGTTAAGCTTACCGAGCTAGTTGGAGTCGTAATTGTTTTCTGGGGTGGTAATGCTCTAAAAAGCCGAGGACTTCGAAGAAAATTGGGAAAATTAACGAAATTAACGACATAACAACTGTTATTTCGTTCCTGCGCCACCAGCTTTGTTTAACGCCTTTAACAGTAGATCTCTGCACTACTAACACCACCGCGTAAGCAGACGCCACTAACAACAAAGCTACGACTAAATTAACGAAAATCCTCGCACTAATAATCTTCCAACTGCAATTATTAATTGATTATTACACATATTAGTGACAAATAGGAGTAAATATACTTTCTCGGTTCTCGTTTCTTCTCAGCTTCCTCCAATAGCGCTTCTTTGAACCCTAATATGATAGACGCAACTCGATTTTGCGCGGTTTCCGCGTTACCGATCATGTAATCCCATCCGGTGAATAGTTTCCAGGAAAATACGCACTCGTCGTCCTTCTCTGATAACTTCGACATGCGTGAATTCTCCGCCATTCTAAATCAGTTTGATAAATATGTGTTTAGATAGTGAGGCGGTGAATTCGTACTTGCGTAGGGTTGCTACGAAACTGTATATGTAAACGGCTAAGCCGGTCATGAAATAGGCGAATGGTTTCCTATAGCCGTTTTTGCTGTGGTCTTTATTGGTGTAATAGCCGTAAAATAGTGGGGAGTACTTTAAGACGCCTTCAAAGTCCCATAGGGTGAATAAGTTGGTGGATTTTGTTTTTTCTTCTGCTAAAATCACCTTTCGTTCCCCGTCGGTAGATGGGTCTGCTGTTAGTAGCTTGAAAATAACTCGTTATTTAGTAAATTAATGTTTAGATATTTTTATTTTTATTATAAAAAAGGGAAAACAATAAATGAGTTTTTATTTATTTATTTATATATAAAACATTGTAATTAAATAATCTTTCAAGTAGTTTATTTCAAAATTATGTTAAATTATGCTACACTGCAAGGATGAAACTTGGAATATGAGAAAAATGTATCAAGCCTCGGCGGGAATCGAACACGGACCTCTAGATGTAAGCTTTATTGCCTTAACCATTTAGGCAACGCCACTCACAGCAGACAATCGAGAAAGATTTATCGATTGTTTGCTGTGAGTGGCGTTGCTCAAGTGGTTAGGGTAACAGCGTAAATCTGGAGGTCCGGGTTCAAGTCTCGATGACATTTGATAAAAAAATCTAAAGTTTCAAATTTGATAGTTTATTTTGGTTTATCGATAATTAAATACGTTTATTGATAGTGTGATATTTATTTGTATAGTTAATACATTCTTATACGTAGTAATAAGTAAGTATTGGTTTATTGAGTGCGTAAATAATAAACGCCTGCTGCTTTAGGAGTTGTATTAAGACCCATATAGACACCAGTGTTAACTTTAGAGTAAACCCCGCTTAAGAATTCATCAAATGAAGTACTCTGGAACGCTGGATATAAATCTGGATTCATTACACTATTTATCCAAAATTCGCAAGCTCTATGATGACTACATTTCCCTTAAATTAAAAAAAAAACCATAAGCGTTTGTTTACAATTAAAATTAAAACACAAAACTAACAATTCGTGCACCCTGGTTGTTTACCACCTCCATTCGGATAAAAATCCACATGCCCCAACGGGGCAACGAACCCAAACCCTCCAGCGTTAGTATGGACAACATCCACAAATACAGCATCCGTTTTATCCAATCTCCTATCACTAGATACTAAAATAGGTTGCTCGAATAGTGGCCTTGCAGGGTCTAACCCACTTATCCGGCCTATCCGGCCGGTAGTAACACTAGATCCAGCATATCCGGCGACATGAGCGCCTAAGCTATGCCCAATTAGGTGAATAGACGATAGATGGACTCCATGTCGCGATAATTGATCACACAATTTCGATATGTGTTTGCCGACGATTCGCGTGTTTTTCCTTGCGTCCGGATAAGGCGCGCTCGCCAATACGGACCAATCCACAACTATCACATTCCATTTATTCAACGAATTCAATTCTAAAACGATTTGATTATGTTTTTTTTTATTAAATAAATTTGTGAAATAGTTTACCGTTTTTAAGTCGGATGACCCAATCTGTTTGTTTACTGCTCCGAAAACCATGAATTATGAGTTTTGATGGTTTATGAGTGTCGAAATTTGATTTTTGAATTACATTCATGTTTAATAACTCACCTGAGTTGGAATTGTTTCTAAATTTATTTCAAATTGTAGTTCAATGCGATTAAATATGTTTTTTTGAGACTTACCGTGTATATAAATTAAATTGAATCGTTTCGGGCGCATTTTGTCTCGGATTACGACACGCACTAAGCACACACGCACTTGTAATAATATAAATGAATATTTCGATGCGAAACACTTGCATCTTTAGTACTTACTGGTTAAAAAAAACATTAATGCAATATAGACTTGCTAAATATAATTGTTGACTTACGAAAAGTAAATTTCAACGCGTCCTTAGCGAGTTGTTTCGTGCGCGAACTAAGGTCACTCATTGTTTATTTCATAATATTATATTATAAAAGTGTTTATGGTAGTATTTTTCGGTACTTACTTCTGGTATGGCGACGAAAGCGACTAAGATGATTGAAATGACCAAATTGACCCAAAACAACCATCGGAGGAAGGTGAAGTAGGATGCGACGACAGATCCAAAATGGGATTCGATCTCTTTAATACGGGACTCCCAGGGGATTAAAATGTTCGATAAATTCGCCAATTCGCGTTTATAGTGTTGCCATTGCTGGAAATATGATTAATACAAGTGGACGTATTAAGGGGTTGTTAATTACCTGAACTAAAAATATATTCCATCGCGCTAAAATGTCTCTAGTGGATCTAGATTGCGCTAGGCGTTCATGTAAGACTCCTTCATGGCGTTTTATGTAACTTTTCGCTTGTTGCACTAGTTTAATCTTCCTCCTCATACCCCATGGTTGCATCTTCACGCTGCTTAACACTTCTTTGTGTAATCTGATGTTTTCGACGATTTGTTCTTGAGTCACTTCCGGTGGGAGGCTTTCTTCGATTGATATAGCAGTGCTTGAATTGTTCAACTATTAAGTCTGGTGGGTTTTGTAGGTGGTGAGGTTACTTACTCTCCGGAGCTGGTGGTGAGGCAGGATGACCGCCGTCGCACTTGGAGACCGTCGTTCTCGTGGCTGAATGGGGAGCTGGTGCGTCTGCTCTTCCGGCGGGATTTTCGCGTGGATGCGCGACGTTGCATGATGGCGGTCACGCTGGCTGAGTAATCATCGTCTTCTTGTTCTTCTATGGAGTCTTCCCCGTCGGTGATGGTGGGAAAGCGTACTTTTTCCATGCAACTTATCGGTGGGGTGCCAGGCTCATAAAGGTTTAACTTTGTTGAAGAGTTGAAGCGGTCATCCGTTGCGAATGTTACGGATAAACGGTCGATTGAGGGTTGAGGCGAAGCTGGTTCGATCTTTTAAACAATTTATTTCAATTTATTTCAATTTATTTATAAGAACCGGATGTTGATAATTGTTAATAATAATAAATTGTAGTTTTGGTTGTAAATGTGTGAACAGTTGCGTATCTGGGAATTAACTAAAAATATGGAGTGGCTCTCGAAGCCGATCAGTGCAAATAAGTGTTGATGGGAAAATTGGATAAGACGCCCCACCTATTTTAGCTCTGCCCCCCCACGGCGCCCCGTTACTTGTTTGAGATATATAGATTCACAGGGATTTCATAATTCGAATATCTCATTAGCCTTTTTTCGCTGCTAATCTGGCTAAGAGCTCTCCTATATTCCTAATTATATTTTGTGTGAATTCATTTACGATACACGTATAGTTATAGTGCAGGGTTGTATTTAGATGTTTTCAAAACAATAATATAGTCAGTTGTTTTGGATATGCTAGTTTTAATTACATATATAGGTATGTGCAACGATACGTGTTTTAAAAGTAATAATAGTTTTAATTAATGTAATGCGAAACTAGATAAATATTTTTCTTTGTCGGTACCTCCCACTCGGTAATTAATATTAAATTTTTAATTAAGATTATTTCATTACACGGTTGACCATCCCTTAACAGGAATTCTACTTATTGTTATAGTTGTAGTGTAGAGAATCAAAATTGTTTTTTTTTTTTTGAAATTTATTTAATTAAATATTGAGTGTTGGCGTATTAAGGAGGGGGTGTTTCAGTATATGTATGTATATCGTATATTTAAATCACGAACAAAGAGTTGTTGTATTTGGAACATGCAACAAAATAAATCGAATTTTTCCTTTCCCTTGCGATTAGATTGTTTGGGGCTATATGGGTCATGGCCAGTTTGCTAAAGGGGTGGTTGTAGGGTGGGTAGGTGTCTGATGGATGTGCATTAGCCCGTTTCCGGTCATTAGGCTGCTTGTACTACTACACGAAAGTAGAATGAGTTGGAGATTATTTTGCGTGGTTCTACAAATGTCTTACGGCCCATTTCGATATGTGCTTCTACAAAATTGATTGCGTTCACTTGAAATATCGGAATTCAATTGCAAAAATATACACTTCCGGTACAAGTCGTAACTTTATTTTATTCCTAATTAGTTTAAACTAGACGCTACTCACAATACATATGTACACTTACGCTACATACGCATACGCTACATACGCATTCGCTATATACGCATACGCTTACGCTATATACGCATACGCTTACGCTATATACACATACGCTTACGCTATATACGCATACGCTTACGCTATATACACATACGCTTACGCTATACATATACGCATACGCTATATAAGCATACGCTTACGTTATATACGCATACACTGCATACGCATACTCTATATGAGTTGGTTAGAGCGATCGGCGCGAAACCGATGGTCGCGGGTTCGATTCCTGCCGTATCCGTTACTTTTTCAACTGCTTAAATTATTCTTACTCTATATACGTATACGCTGCATACGCATACTCTATATACGTATACGCTTACACTACATACGCATACGCTTGCATAACATACGCATACGCTATATATACGTGTGCGTATACGCTTTAAACGTATACGCACACGCTACTCACTATTCATTGCATGTACACGCTACGCACTACACTTACGCACACGTTACACACTCACGATACACATTAATGCACACATTAAACACTCACGTTATTCATATACGCACTCACTACACTACACACTCACGCTATACACGCACACGCACTCAGTACACACTTAAACACACGTAACACACTCACGGTACGCATTAACGCACTTGTTACACACTCACGTTACTCGTATACACACACGCACTCACTACACTACGCACTTACACTATACATTTACGCACACGCATTCAGTAAACACTTACTACACACTTACGCTACACATTTATGCACAGGATTCGTTCTCATTACACATTTACGCACTTGGTACACACTCACGCTATATATTCACGCTCACGCACGCATATATAAATGATTTTATATCTGATATATGATATATACATATAATATGTCGCTAATAAAATAACGAAAGCAATAATGACACCATTGGGAACTGTTGGAACAGTACCGACACACATGTCCCTGAAGTACGATCAGATTATGTGATCCCCGTTTAACGAGCGTTGTTTAATGAAACGATGATCAAACTACACATATTACATGTCATAAACACAAACACACACACACACGCATAAAATAAATGAATATTATGATTAAATCCACTACCCTAGGAGGATATGAAATAAAAATGTTTATGCGTTTTTAATATTTATTTTACTTGTTTCAGATCATGTGGAGTGCCAAAGGGGGCTTTGGCGATATCCAGCCTTAGGATTCCTCCAGAGCCTGTGCGAGACCTTGGACGAGTAGCCTTCAGCTTTAAGCTACCCTCCCCTTTCCGGAAATGCTCCGGGTTGCGAGACATTCTACAAAAAAAAATTCATTAATTCAATTCCTACTCACCCATTATAATCAATCAAACAAAGTCTGGATATTACAAATATTAATTAATTAAATTGTACTTTTTTATTTGTTAGTTTTACAGGAAAGTCTATAAATATTTACAGTTTTTTGTATGATTTATGAATAGTTTGATATATTTTTATTAAATATATATATGTGTATTATATAAATAGTTTAGATTTATTATAGATGTTTAAAGGTGGAATTAGAATAGTTAGAGTTGTGGGGATGTTTGGAACGGTTTAAAAACGTACCTGTTGCGTCTTTTGTGACACTCACACGTCAACACACTGTTAGTATCAATTACATATATGATGTGGTGTACCATCGTTGCTATTTACTATGCATGGGGCGCGGCCGCACCCACGAATTTACCATACGTATGGGGTGGCGCTGCCCCCGTTTCGGCTAGACGTTCCGCGAAAACTATTCGCTGGTTGTACGCGAAATGTCGCGATACCAGTGCGAACAATGATGTGATTTAAATAGAATTTATTGATCTTGTCGAGAATTATTACGGGCCTTTTCAATCTGTGTCATGATTCATTATGAATTCGCGCCGATGGGCATTGGGAATGGGAATATGTTCTAGGTACGGTTCTGTATTGTCACGCCGAAATTATACATATAAGGTATAATAAGGTGCGTGTTGGATGCGTGAGTGCGTAGCGCTTTTATGGAATAGCTGAATGACAATGTATTTCCAAGTGTAAATCACACATTACCTGCTATTGGTACGATAAAGGGTGAGGCTGTTTCAATTTGCCAAATAGAATCATCGATTTTTTTAAACCTTCATTTTACTTTGTGTCTCTTTAAAATTAAGGATTCATTAATAAACACACTTCCCAAGGCCTTATTATACATCTATACACTGTATGTATATGTATGTATGCACTGTATGTATGTATTTATGTATGTATGTATTTAATTTATTATAAATGTTAAATTGTTATTATTATATTATTTATAACTACTATAGAACTGTAAGATGTGTATAGATGGTATTAAAGTTTGTATTAATATTATTGTTATATATTTATAAATGGTTTTGTATGTAAAAACAGTGAAAGACAATAAATTGTTAATATAATATTATAATTGTTTTATTTCGTTTTGTTTTACAGGATTTTTTTATCTCGTACAGGAATAACTAATAAACAAATTTAAATCAATTATTACTTGTTAACAAAAGTGCTCTTAAAAGTACATTTTTAAACTAATTAAGGGACCATCACAGTGTGACCTCCCGAAAAATAGCTGATTTTCGCGATTTTTTTATTGATGGCCAGGCTAAACTAATCGGTCTGATTTTTTTTTTTACAAATTACAGCACTAATTGAGAATACAAAATGATTTTTTTTCAAACTGATTTATTTATTGTTTAACATTGTTTTTATATATTGAAAATGGCGTTGAAAAAAGAGGCCCCGCACGGTGCCCACGATTGCCGACGCAAGTTTCATCTGAAACAAAAATTTCAAAAAGATTATTAATCTGTAGGAAAGCCTCTATGTCTCTATGGAGGCTTCTTTTTGTTTTATGAAATTTGAAAAAATGGCGGCGGTTTTACAAAAAGTATCGAATTCAGCCTATTTTTTCGACAATTATTCGTAAAAAAAAATTGGAAGATTTCAAAAAAAAAAAAAAACGCTTCCATAGCAACATAAAGAATGACGTGAAGAATGTTCAGCCAAAATTCCAGAGGGATAGCTTGAAAACTGTTCCTTTGAGAGTGGGTACCGTTTTGAAAAACACCATTCCGAGAAAAACGCGTTTAAAGTTTGGAGTGAGGAATTTTCAGATAAATCGCCTACTTACATTCAATCGGCGATGCCAGGTCCATACAATATTCCTTCTGCTTCCTCAAAGTCTTTATTTTCGGCACAATGTTTGTTTCGACGAGCTGTCCTGGCTTCTTTGCTGTCCAGAGAGCTTCGGCGTTCCGCGGCTGCGATGCGCTCGTCCCTGTACTTAGCAGCGAAGTCCGCGGCTGCCGGCCCTACGGTGACCCCCATTACCTCCAGGATTTTTAGGATTGGATCATATCCCTCATTGAACGTACAAGCTGCACAATACGTCGCGATTTCCACAATTCTTTTCCCACAGAATATTTGTTTGGGGGCGAGTTGCCAGACGCAATGATTAAAACTCTCATTGTTGTTTTGAGTGTTTGCGCCCGTACATCTCTCTAACAAATCGTCTGTAGTCAAATCTTCGTAAATCGGCTTCAAAACCTCTTGGACATCGTCGTCGAGCGCTGGTGGATGAGAATATTTTTCCCGAAATCCAGAGGCCTCAGCTTTGCGCCATTCGCACCACGAATCTCCCCCCGAAGGGCAAAACTGATGCTGAGGATTTGCATTAGTTGAGCTTTTGTGAAAAAATGTCGCCCATATAGCTGTCCTCATATTTTCAACGGAATCGGAGTTTTGACGAACTGCTAAGCAATAATAGTCGGACAATTTTTTTAGTAAGTTTAGTGTCAATTGCACTTTTTTCGGTTCGTTGTTAGCAGGTTTCTTGGTTGTTTTTTTTTCTGCTTTATCTGCAATTTGCTGTTTGGCTTTCTTCAATTGAACCAACCTTTTTCTTGCTTCGTTTCCCCTTTTATAAACACGTTTTTTCACGTGCAAAACGCATTCCTTCTTTTTTACGATAAGATCGTCACCGTAAGGCTCGGCTTCGCACAACATCTTGAACGTCTTTGTATCTCCATCTCCAATATAAAGTCCGTATTTTGCACTATGTAGCTCCTCAGATCTCTTGAACATTTCAATTATGCCATCAACCTCCATTTTTCCGGCGCTGCCTTCGTGATTCACGTTGCAAGCCGGTTCGTGCGTCTCATTCCATCTCTTGAACGCGATAGTTTTCTCTTTTCCCTTCCAACGTAAGCAAGCTCGGCAAAAGCTTGACTTAACAGTAACGTCCACGATTTTATTGGTATATTTTCCAATCAGAGACACGATACCTATGCGTGAAGTAAAACCGCGCTTTGCCCAAGATCCATCACCAGACACCGTGAGTATATCCGCCCGATTTCCCGCTTCCAAATTTTTTTCCTTTTCTTCGGTGCCCGCTTTTCGGATAACGGCCTCGTAGATCGAGCATACAGCAATGTGCATCGTTTCTATGATTCCGTAATAAGTTGTGGTATTGAAAGTTGAAGACAGATCCATCAAAGCAACAAAATTTTTAATGCCATGTATACCGATGCCGAGCATTCGCATGGCGAAACAAAAACGACGATTGATTTCGTAAGCATTTCTTATCAGCGGACAAGACTTTATCTCGGCCGGATTCTCACACAAACAATCAACATAAATTGTACACCCCAATCCTCGAATCGACTTTTTATAAAATTTCACGTCACTGTTACACTTTTTGCATTTCAATAATTGTTGTAGAGCGCCGAAAACTAAACAAAATTCGATCAAAACATAGCTTAATGTTTGGTCGATTTTTACCTCAAAGTCTGGGCTCTTTTTCGCAATTTTCGCCGCCGAAGTACTTGCGAACGTTTCATCGGTCTCAATAAAATGTCGATTTGTTCCTTTGAACCCTGCGGACCTTTTTCTTTCCTGTCGTGAACGGTTTGTCCTCGAGCCTTTTCTATCCAGCGGCACTGATATTTCAGGCGTTTTATTCGTAGGTATATCCATACTGGCTGTCGAAAGCGAACTGATGTACTTTGCCCATTTACTGCGACGTTGTAGAGCTAAATCCCGGCAGGTGCAAAGGTACACGTCCAGGTAGGAAAAGGACAATAGGAATAACTGTTCTACGGCGGACGGCGCGCCTGACACTCTAATCGATTTTTCTAAGAAAGGCTGTAGCGACCGAAATAATTCGAATTTCGATTTAAAAATTGGGGAGAATGTTTATAACAGTGTATACTAACGGAAAATAAAAAATAAAAAAAATCAATTTTTTGAAAATTTCACACTGTGACGGTCCCTTAATTATCTGTCATTAAAAATAAAAAGTGCTTTATTAACAATAAACAATATTGCAGTTTGTAATAATACCCCTAAAGAGCGTAAAAATAATTTTGGAATTACGTAATCGCTCTTGCATTTGACCAATTTCGATTCAAAACCGTCGTAAATGAGATTTTGTATCCGGGGATCAGGAATCAAAAGAGATCGTTTTCATTCATTTATGAAGTTTTGGACAGACGTAGCAAAATCCATACTATTCAGCTGTGTCTTGAATTTGTTTTGTTAATGAATAAAAACGATCTCTTTCGATTCCTGATCCCCGGATACAAAATCTCATTTGCGACGGTTTTGAATCGAAATTGGTCAAATGCAAGAGCGATTACGTAATTCTAAAATTTTTTTGTTTAGAAACCCATGTTCTCGTTTGGCCTTTCGGCTTTCGCTTAAGAAAATGGGATTTTCAAAAGTGCTATCGATTTTAATGAAAAAATTCTAAAAGCTGTATCCCATGATACCGATTGGTTTTTGCTGATGAAGTTTTTTTTTCGAGTATATTATATGTTATACATTTTTTGAATCAACACACATTCACATACAAAAATAGTTGCGATGAAAGAAAATAAACTCAATGATCGATAAATATTATTTATTAAAACTACTAAAACTAAAAATGATCCACTACGAATTTAGGTAAATTGTTCAATAGTTCCATGCGAATAAAAACAATTTGGAAACTAAAAATTTATCACTAAATTTTGGATTCACTATTAATTTTGATGTCGGTGGCCAGCATCCGTTCCTCTGCCATCCGCTCCGCGCAGCCGCAAATCTCCCTTATTTGTGGGGAAACGTCATCACACATAAGCTCGTAAGAATTTTGTTGCCATAACAAATAACTGTCTTGATTTAGAAAATTTAATATGTAGTCCATAATTAATAAGAATTTTGTCGTTGAATTGTCACTAACACAATTTTGTTCGATTTTTATGTCCAAAACATTAAACGTTTCCCCTGCGGCTGCCTCCTGGAGCCCGACGGCCGGTGCCGGACCACAGGTGGCGCGGAGCGGTGATGTGGTGGTATCTTCAACGACGGCGGATGCTGGTTCCATAGGAGGTTCTTCGAAACCTACAATCGCTGCCCCGATGGCCGGTTTCGGTGCAGCGACGTAGGTCTCAACAGGAACCCATTCTTCTTCGTGGGGCACCCACATGGGTTCCTGGTCTTCTTCCTAAAGCAAAACAAATTAACATGTTAGATTTCTCAATCATTCATTTAAAAACATTTTTAAAAGTCGACTCAATTAATTGTAGATCTCGCATTTATATAAATAATCACTTACCTCCTCCTTCCGACATGAAAAGCAGAAATTACCCATAATAAAAAAAGTAGTTAGTACGAAAAAAATCTAAAAAAAAAAAAAAAATTAATAAAAATATAAATTTGGCACACATTCAATTTAAAACTAATATTTTAATTATAAACATTTATACCAAAAATACACCTACAAAATACAAAAATATTAATTATTTGCGACTGGAAATAATAATAAATAAACATTTATAAACATTCCAAACCTAAATCAGATTCTAAAGAGTCATTAAATGATTCTAATGCGCAAAAATAGAATATTTATGCATACAAACTCACTTTAAAGTGTTTATAATTATTTTTAAAAATAAACTTCTACTATTTTAAGTGTTTTAATCGAAAATACTCACCAAAAAAAATTCGCGTCAAGCAAATTTAAACGATTTTTCAAAGTGATTTCCATGGATACGTATTTTATTATTAGAAATTTGACAACAATTAAAACTAATATTTTAAATATATCTTTCAAATTATACGCATTTATACGAAAAATACATGTACAGAATAGTAAAATATTAATTAGATGCAATTGGAAATAATAATAAATACACATTTACGTATATTCCAAAGCTGAATCATATTTTAAAGAGTCTTTAAATGATTATAATGAGCTCAAATTGAATATTTATGCATGCAAACTTACTATTATGTGTTTATTATTATTTTTGTAAATAATCCTCAATTATTTTATACAATTTTAGGCGATTTAATATAAATTTACTCACCAAATAAAATTCGCGTCACGAAAGTTTAAGTGCTTTTTCAAAGTGATTTCCATGGAGATGTTTTTTATTATTATACATTTTCCAACAATTTAAACACAAATTTTCATATTAAATTTAATTTTAAACCAACCAAAAACATATTTACAACTTTCTTATACGTATTCATTCCACAAATAGTTTAAGTTCAGGGAAGGTCAAAATATATTTGTGTTAAAAATCGAATTATTATTACTTTCCATAAGAAAGTAAAAATGTTATAGTAATTATAATATAGCCTTTTAAGGAGTGGGTATTTTCTGAATTTTCCAGATAGATTTTCCAAGATATGGTGAGCATGGACACGTTAGTGATAAAAATCATGAATTTCGCGCAACGTTTAGTGGACAATATGAAAGTTTGTAATAATACCCTTAAAGAGCGTAGAAATAATTTAGGAATTACGTAATAGCGCTGCATTTAACCAATTTCGAATCAAAACCGTCGAAAATGAGATTTTGTATCCGGGTATCAGGAATCAAAAGAGATCTTTTTTATTCATTTATGAAGATGGGCAGACGTAGCAAAATCCATACTATTCAGCTGTGTCTTGAATTTGTTTTGTTAATGAATAAAAACGATCTCTTTTGATTCCTGATCTCCGGATACAAAATCTCATTTCCGACGGTTTTGGATCGAAATCGGTCAAATGCAAAGCTATTACGTAATTTCCAAAATTATTTCTACGGTCTTTAGGGGAGGGTATTACAATAAACTTTAATATTGTTTATTGCTAATAAAGATTTGATTTAAATGAAATATATTAATATTGTTTATAAAATGCACTAGTAAAGGATAATTTAGGGTTTAATTAAACAATTTATATATGATATTAAGAGTTTATTTGATATTTATTAATAAATACAATAATAGAAGGAAAAGGATATATGATAGAAATGAATAACAAAAATGATGTTTAAATAATTTATTTTACTAAAAACATCTATATTTTAGACATAATATAATCAGTCAAAAAATTATAAAAAATCCTTAAAAATAATTCGCAAAACTAAACATATAAATCGTAAAAAAAAAACTTAAAATACATTTCAAAAATACACCTAGTATATTTCGGAATGCCTTTATCTGTCATGGCGTTGTTTCAATAAATTACAAAAAAAAACATCTCAAACTTATTTCTTTACGAAATAAACGAGATTTCAACAAACTACGGTTTATCTAATTCGTTTTTAGATATGTAGAACGTTTGGTCGATTAAAATTCCCTAAATAACTAAACCCTAACTAACACTAACACACATAGAAAATAATTAAATTATTGCATTGTTTTTACTCTAATTACGCTACATAAACAAATGGACAGTGTTGCTAATAGAAACATACTTGTTTAGCAACAATTTTATCATAACGGAAATAAATCATCTTAAACATTATTTTAAACATTAATTAATACTGATTTACAATTTTTCTCTCCTATTCTAAGATATGGAAATATTTTTAAAATGACAAACACAAATTTAGAACTCATAAATCATGGAAATTAGCACCTTGAACTTAAACATTACTGGCAGTTGAAGAAATATATTTATATATATATCTAAACAGTACCTTAAAATGTATTTTTAACAGTGTAATTTCTAATTGACTGCTTTTAAAGATTGTTAAAATTCAATATGATATTAAATAGCGACCCATTTGTTACAATTTTGGCACATTTCTTCAAGACTTTTTAGTTGGAAGTCGTGAAAAAACGCGTAAACGCCTGTCAGAAAGTCGTAACTTTCCCTAACTTAAGCCCTAACAACTTCCGTTGTTTACGAGTGCTTAATTTGCTGAGTAATGATCGAGTACCCTCTAAAATAGCGCGTTCTTCGTCGTCTTCTTCTGGAGGGTTGCACTCAGTATCTTCTTCAGCTTCTTGACATGAAATGAACCCGCTTTCCGGTCTTGAGATCGATAAAGGGCCCAACAGCTCGAACCACCGCTCCACTTTTGCAGACGAGCTCAACTGAAAATTGAATATATTAAAAAACGTGCCATGGGCGTTAAATCAATTCGATTATTATTAATAAATGATTATATGGTATTAAAAAATGGTGTTTTGGTTAATTAATCGTTTTGCGTCATAGGACATGGACGACTTTTGCGGATGATTGAGTTGAGGAAACTGGGTCATTGTTGAGATCATCGTAGTGAAAAATATCGTATTTTGGCACAAGTGAACGGCGAAATGAGTAAAAATAGCCTCTAGGACAGTGTCTAGCCCATGTGTCAAGTTGGAGTTAAAAATACAACCGGGATTACTAATCCTGATGATCGTTAAACATTTTTTTTTTTTGAAACTAGTACATTTATGCTATTGCCGGCGCGGCAAAAGAATCGACAAATGATTGAAACAATTTAACATTTATTCGTTTGGTAAATTGATAACATTCAACATTCCTGTATACCATCTGTAATCATCAACAATAAATAATTGATTTGCTTAAAACGATCTAATAACTCTTACAATTATAACTAATAATATATGTTTGTTTGTTTGTATATAAATATCTCTCAATAAATAATTTAAAATTAATAATGATATTTGGAATTGTACACAGTTTATTTTGAGCCCCTTTTTATTATTTCATTATTTTAGGAACAACATTATTATATGTATATGTATTTGGCACAAAAAGATATTAGAACCATAAAATGTATTTTTACTTAACACTAAAACTGTTTATTGATACGTTCAACGGATCCTTGGACACTTAAATATAAACAGAGTTTAGCTAAACTCCCGCAGTGTGACCCTACTTAGTAGTATGCCTCGCCCATGCAGTCCGTTGGACTTGCGACATTAATTCACTCCTATTCGGCACTTTTTCACTAGTAGTCCTCGTTATCGCCGACCCAGACACGCCCCGATTATACTCTTCAATCCTCAACGCCCTCAACAACTCCCCAGCGTCTTCAGCACCTGACGGACACGGTACAATCACCCGAACACGTCCATCATAATCAGTAGTCGTCAACGTCCCGACTTGTGATAAAGGTCTTATGAAAGTCGCCTCGACTTCAGGCTGCTGCTCCAAATGCTTCGCCGGGCTCAAACGGCGCTCATCTATGTTTGGTGAGCGTTCAGGTCCAGGTGACCGTTCCGCTCGACGGTCTAAGCGGCGTTCTGGTACTGGTGACCCAAACTGGGCGTGGCGGATTGGTACAGGTGAGCGTGGAAGTATGTTAGTGGGTGGGGCGCTTAGGGTGTAGTTAGTTGGTGGTGGAGGGGTGTATAGGGGGTATTGGTAGGTGTAGGGTGGGGGGAATGGTGTGGGGTGTGGGAATGGGGGGTTGTAGCCGCTTAGGCGTTGTAGGAGGTCGTGTGTTTGGGGCGGGTAGTTGAAGAGGTTGTATGAGTTGCGTAAGGGGGATGGAGGTGGGAGGTGAGTTGTAGATCGATTCTCGATCAATCCTCCGCCGGCTAGCGATTGGTATATTGATAGGTCCAGCGTGGAGTCCGAGTTTTGGTGGTAGGGGTCCAGAGCCGACTGATAAAGTTGGACAGAATTAGATATGGTTGGTATTAGTGACCATAACATTTGATGCAACCAAAAGAGCGTCAAACGTTATGGTTACATATATATGTATATAGTTGATGAGTAGTGTAATTATAATTTCTGTCGTATTAGAAAATTACCTAACATTTAGTTGTTGCATATAAATCCAGCAGCATAGGGTTAAAGTTATCCTTTCGCTTAGCAAAGACCTGTCGAACAATATATAGCAGTGTTGTTTGTTGGCGCAGCGAAATACACAAGCAGTATTACAAACAAACAAACATACAAAAACACTAAAATAGAAACAAAAAAACACATGCATAATAATAGTTTTAATTAACAAAATATATTATTCAATCAAATGTCTTGTCTATTATAAATTATAAATAAATGTGTAAAATTCCAAATATTGTATTTATTGAGAGATATCAACGTACGTCGACCATTGATCAGACATACTTGTTGTAAAACGGATGCAATTTATTATTAATTAATATAAACTTATGATACATTAAAGCATTATTTATTTATATATATGTATATTGGAAGCGCATTTCAGTCTTCAGTTTCAGCGCTTACGCTTTATCGTATATAATTGAGTGTTTTATAAAATAAGCACGTACACAGTAATAAAAACTAACGATAGCAGCGAATGCATGCGATTGAATTACCTGGGGCACCATGGTGACATGTGGCTGCTGCGGTCCATGCGATCCCGACCTCTCGTTATCCTGCAAATGCGACACCAGCGCCGTAATATGATCCAACAGCTCCTTATTATGGACTAGCAATTGGTGGGTGCGCGCTTGCGCCTCCAAACGTGCACTCTGCTCCGCTTGCAACTGGTCTCGCAATAATTGGATCTAAACATTATCGATTCTTTATATTTGCACGCTTTTTATTAATATTTATTAATTATTCTACATAGCAAAAATTTCCCAATATATGTATGTGTCAATAAGTAAGTATATTGCTGGGGGTGTGTGTGTGTTTGGTGGGCGTGTGTCGATGGGGGTGTGTTTAGTGGGCGTGTTTGGTGGGCGTGTGCATTGATGGGCGTGTATGTTGATAGACGGGTGTGTCGGTGCTTGCGTATGTGTGTAGGTGTATGTGCGTGTGTTTTCTGTCCCTAATATTGTAAAGTACAAAAAAAAACAAATAATTGATGTTATATTACGGTTCAAGTATGCGTATTTTAATAATACCGACAAAAAAGACTCATTTAAGTGAACCTTTGTGGAGAATTACAAAAAAGGAAACTGGATTAAAAACAGTACCCTAAAAAGACGACAAAAAAAAGATCGCTTAAGAAACGAACCTGTCCTAGAGCCGCTTGAGTTTGTTGCGTCTGTTGTTCCAGCTGCTCGCGAAGCAGCTGCAACTCATGATGGGCAGAAAGGGCACTGCCCGCTGCTGGTAGATTCCCACTAGCGTTCCGCAGCGGTTCCGTCAACGGAGACACATACGTCTCCGATTGAGTCTACACAAAACAAAAAAAAAACAAATATATACCCAAATCCACCAAAAAAAAATTAGATAAACTTACCAAATCAGCTCTTCGGTTCGAGTTATTCGGGGGCGGGGGCGGTAAAATATCCAATATTAACGAATGCGGCTTCACTGGCCGCTCAGGGGGGCCAACATCTAACACACTAGCCGCCCCACCCGAATTCTCATCCACCCCTAACAAAGAACCCCGCTCACTCAATTGGTCACCGTCTACAAATTAAAAACAATTCTTACTCCAAATTGTTAACAATTTATTTAAATTATTATAGTTGATATACAATTACACAATAAAATAACAGTATACGTAATAAAATATGCGCGAAAATTATACAAAATTGTTTGTACAGTTTTAATTTAAAAAAATCAAGTTGCACCTGCTGCGTAAATTATTTTTTTTATTATAGTAACCCAAATTGCGCATCACTGCTGAGGATGCATATTCAATATATGTTATTATATTTAATTTGCATAACTATTATAAACCTCAGCGAACTTGAGTGCTACTTATTTTTTTTATTGCCCCATAGAAAATTCCGCAAACATCTTCAGGCAATTAATCATTAATTGGCGAGTGTATTGTTAAGCCAAGCAATTTATAAACATATATGCCGTTAGATGTGTTACACTAACTTAGATTATATTTAGAAACACAACGCGGTTTTCTATAAGATTTATACGCGTATAATACTCATGTTAACACAACTGTAATGCGAAACTTAATTGTGTGAATTTGCACCAGATTAAACAGATTTTCCACTGTATACCTAAGCTGTAAACACTAACGCGCACATTCATAACACAAATAAATCTATATTAAAGTCATGCTAAATTTTGAATTCATCTACATATTCTTTATTAAGTTTAATCGTTAAAAGTTACGATTATTTAAAAAAAATATAAACGTATTTTTGTTAATGTGCCGCTCTCTAATTATCAATGTTCCAATTGACGTCATTGCGCCTAAGAATAACACCTACTATATACTCATACGAAAATCTACAAAACGTTACAGTTCGATGACTTCAAACTACTTCAAAGGGTTTATTCAATCAAAACTATAACTATAAAACTATAAATTATATATATATATGAGACAAATAAATAAATCCATATTAAAACGACTCAATTATCGTTTAATTCCATATAAATTACATTTAATTAAATAAAACCCTGAATAGTCATTATAAAATAAAAGTATTGTCTGGCAAAACATTTGGAAATGCGCCAAATTAAAATAAAAACAGTATTTTTGGCACTAAAACTCATTGCGAATTGTGTTTTTTTTATTAAATATATGTATATATACACAATACGCTGATTGTTAATGACGTCAAAGGTCTTAAACGTTGTTTAATTTAAATTCTACACAAATAGATATTTTAATTACTCGAGTGTTATTAATGTGTGAGAGTAATACGAATAGGAATATTTTTTTGCGAGTGGATAACTGCGTAAATGGTTAGAATTGCGTAAATTAAAATGATTTAAAAGTCGTAAAATAGTTGTAGACGTGTTTAATGTCTTGTCAAGTTTAAATATATAAGCGCAAGTAGTTGATACTTAAGTGGACAGTACTCAAAATGAGATACTTGTCTCAATGAGTTTAATTTAACCGATTTCTGATTGCTAAATATCATTAACAGTTTGTCTATAAACTGAATTTATTTTCTAATCATTTAAATTTAGATTTGTTTATATATATATATAAATTAAAATTGTGACTTCTTATACGTTTCTAGGGCTTTTAGATCTATTATAGTTGTAAGGTGAGCTTACCTCGTTTGATGAAAGTAGTTTTATCACTGGCGATGATGTCGCTTTGCAGATCTTGCGATAATTGCGTTGTTGCGTCGTCGTCCTCGTTGTTATCGGGATTCGGACCAGTTATGTCCAATTTGTGACACACTTCAAACGCTTGACCCACCGTTCGTACCACTCGCATCGCCTGGCTCTTCAAATTCAATTTAAACAATTATTATTTACGTCAATTAATCACCCTAAAGTGTAATTATGTCTCATACATATAAATTTTACGTAATAAATTAATTTCCGACTTGTTTGAAATAAAACTAATCTATTTGTAATTTTATTTTAATTGTAATTTACACAAAACCTTGAAGGTTACATTTGCAAACTTGCATTTATTGTCATTATAAAGGCAATTAAATTGCAATAGTTTTAATTTTACCTAAAAGGTATAATTTTTTTTAATAAATATGATCTATATGTGTGTGTGTATGTGTTAAGGATACGTCAACAATTTGAAATAAACGAAAATAAATTCGCAGCTGTCCCAATTTGCACAAAAATATTAGTCCGCCAAATTGTAGCGTAGTTTAAACTATTTATAATAAACGCGATGCCAAAACGCCAGATTACCTCCAACAACTCAAAATCCTCGTAACTAATCGACCTCTGCAGACAACCATTATGAGCGGTGCGTTGCATTTGTGGCGTTGTAAACGGTTTAATGTTCTTTCGCGGTAAAGTCTCGGAGCCGATCACCAATCTAGAGTAGCCAGATATTTCAGGTTCGCGAAACGAAAGCTTTTTCCTAGGGCGCTCAAGCGTTTGAGTTTTGTGCTCCGCTCCACAGACAGTCGCAGGTCGATCACGCGATATAATAGTCTCTTCAGGGATGTTTAGTAGGATTGGATACGACCCGACTGACATTTGTTTTTGGAGCATCGATGGACGACCGTTTTCTTTCGTTTTTTTTGTTGTATTCGGTTTTGGTTTCGATTTTAAGAAGTAATCTAAAGTCGTTTGGGTTTTAGATTTTTTTGGACTGTTTTCATCGAGTTTCGATTTTTTGATGGTGTCGTTTTTCGGTTTTAACGCCTCACTCAAATTGGTGAATTTATTCCACCATATATCCCCCGGCATTTTCGTCTTGGGGGCTTCCTTCGGGGGTGGTAGCAACTCGGGAAGATCGGGCAACTCTAGACTGGAGTGTTTCGACTTGAGGAGTAAATCCGTTGCAGGTTGTTTGAACATTTTGCCGGTTCATCATAAATAACCGTCCACTAATTTAAACTCGCGTCGAAGCGTTGCGTTGTTAATCATAATTTTAGTGTTTTGAAGCACATTTTCGATAAAAATTCACGAGCACATGATGCGACTAGAACGTAGATAGACTAAAATGATACTAATTTCGAGGCAGCGAGTAAACTTGGCGTCGGTCGGCGTCGCGATGCCAAGATTTGAAACGCGAGCAAGTGGCGCCTTGGGCGTGTAAATATTTCAATACGAAATGCCGGTATTTTTTTGAGTTAAACAACACAATTATTATTACTGTCTGTTTCAAAATAATATTTACTCGTCCAGTGCAGTTTATTTTTAAAACAAGTACAATCATTTTTTTTTAATTTATGCATCTTCAGGGGCGTAGTTATACTTAGAGTTCACAAACACACACACACATTTGCAGTGTAAAGATAATATTTATTTTTCGAGTTCATTTCAACAGCAACACAACTTTATGGAGCTCATCCATAATTTATGCGTTAATAAGCTTTAAAAACATGTATTTATATTAATAAACTTTCATTTCACATCTCCTTGATTACAATAATATTTATCTAAATTGAGTAAAATAAAATATATGTATACATATTTATTAAAACTGTATAAAAAGATACCAAATTATATATAAAACAAAAAGATTTATTGTTGATAATTTGCGTAAAAATTCTAAATATAACAAATATTTATTTATTTCATATAATTATATGTAACAAGCTGGACGCATTAATAGCTATATGCTTGTTTATTATACAATATTGGGTGTATGATCTATATAAATTATAATAATATAATAAATATTACTTGAAATGTTATATATAGCAAGCTGGATGTATTGGTTGCTAAGAGCTTGTTTATTATGTAAATAAGAGTAAAAATATTGAATGTAAGGCCGATTACTTAAGCTCTGCGTAATATATACGTAAGCTTATAAATAATAATAATATAAAAAAATATTTCTAGCAAATATATATCCCAAGCTGGATGTATTGGTGGTCATATGCTTGTTTATTATGTAAATAAGTATGGGATTATTGCGTATGTAACCGATTACTTAAGCTCTGCGTAAGAAATTTGTAAACAAATATAACGAATATTTAAATATGTTATTTTTGTTGTGTCACAAGCTGCATGCATTGGTGGTTATATGCTTGTTTATTATAAAATTGAGTATTTAATCGATTACTTAAGCTCTATGTAAGGAATATGCATATAATTAATTGTACTTATTTAAATATGTCAAGTTTAAAAAGCTGGGCATATTGATGCTTATATGCTTGTTTATGCTATAAATAAGATATATGATATGTAATCGATTACTTAAGCTCTGTGTAAGGAATAAGTAGATATGCATATGTGAAAAATAGTGTAAATAAATATAACGAAAGCTGGATGTATTACTGGTTATATGCTTGTTTATTATATAAATAAGTATAAGGATGTTTTATGTCTGACCGATTACTTAAGCTCTGTGTAAGTAATATGTAGGTATACATATGTAAATAATAGTGTAAGTAAATATAATAAAAGCTGGATGTATTGGTGGTTATATGCTTGTTTATTATATAAATCAGAGTAAGAGTATTTTAGGTATGACCGATTACTTAAGCTCTGTGTAAGGTATGCATATGTAAATAATAGTATAAGTAAATATAATAAAAGCTGGATGTATTGGTGGTTATATGCTTGTTTATTATATAAATCAGTATAAGAGTATTTTAGGTATGACCGATTACTTAAGCTCTGTGTAAGGTATGCATATGTAAATAATAGTATAAACAAATATAATAAAAGCTGGATGTATTGGTGGTTATATGTTTGTTTATTATATAAATAAGTATAAGAATGTTTTAGGTATGACCGATTACTTAAGCTCTGTGTAAGAAAAATGTAAGCTAGCATGTATAAATAATATTTATATATTTCGTATATGTTTGTTTTATATAAATAAGTATGAGAGTATAGGGTGTGTAACCGATTACTTAAGCTCTGAGTGGCGTAAGTATTTTAAGGAATAAGATACGAAATGCCTTCGCAGAATCTAGTACGTCATGAAAGTAACAAATGATGATACAATAGAATTCTCTGAAAGTGTAAAACGATTTCGCAATCCGTGCACCGTAATAGTTTTAATGACGTCAAATCTTTTGGCGCTACCAACCAAATACAATAAAAAAAAAACCCAACATGTTCATGATGACACAAACGACAATTGCGTACTCAAACATTTGAAACAAAACACACAAACAAAAAAAAAAACTCACCTTTTTGCTAGATTTAAAGACGTTACACTTGAAAACATTCGACGCACCATCCCTGGCGATATAACTGAATATCTTGAGATCCTGCGAATCGTGACTAACATAGAAAATCCGGTAAATCGGATGCGACAACAACAACGGCTTCCCCTCATCCAACCAATTCTTTTTCTACAACACACACACACACTTTTCCATTTAGCTTAAAATCATTTTCATGTCAAAAAAAAAACCCCAACAAAAATAAAAAAATAAATCAATTACTAATCAATATTCAATGCGAGCAACTCACTTTTTTCTTTTTCCGCAACGTCACCCTCACCCCATCCACCGACACCTCAATCGTCACCTTCTTCTTCTTAATCCCCTTCGCTTTGAACTCGTACTACAAACACCAAAAGACACAATCACTCATCCATCAACAAAATGGCGTCATATCTACTTACACGTATTCGACGCATCGCAGCCACTATTTCCACCCTACTCGTCGGTCGAGGTACATCAAGGCTACCAATATACTAAACAAACAAACAAAACACTTAATTAACACAACTAATTCAAAATTTCCAACGAGCTGGACGCATTAGCGCGTTCAACTCAATAATTGAAACAACATTTGTTGTTTACAAATAAAAACTACTCCCAACTTTTAAAAATAAGCGTGCTGTGCACTGGTCTAAAAATAGACGCCATTTTCTGTCCAACGCCAACTACTTCACAAATAAAAATCGACATTTTTTGTCAAAAATCAATCACTGTTTGTGATAACAGATAAGAAAAATTGATAAAATACTCGAGTTGTATTAATCAAGTCGCCTGCTGAGTTAGTTGTGTGATCAATTAAAGCAAAATGATTTTTAATTACAAATCGCTAATTATCTGCTTGGTTTTAAGTGTAATAACGATGATAAATAGCGATAAATGTGAGTTTGTGTGTGATCAACAAGAAGCGCTTGTTTTGCGGAAAACAACGCATAGTGAAGAGATAGTTGAGGGAGCAGCGAGAGAGAATTACGAGATCTCTTGTATCAATGTGGATTGCGGCATTCTCCAAATAGATTGCACGATTTTAAGCGGAGGAATTGGACAATCTGCAATTAAACTGGCGATTAAAGGCGATTGTTCGGTTGATATATTCGAAAAGAAGTCAAACGCGGCGCCGCAACTATTCGGAAATATTTTACTCATATTATTATCAACTATAATTATTAAGCACAGCTTTCAACTTGTATAAATAATTAAATAAAAATATACCACCATCTTGAAATTTATTAATATATTTATTGCTAAGCCAGCATCCATAAAAAAGTATTTTTAAACCAAAAAAAAACAGTATCAATTTCAACATTTTCGCTTTCTTTCATGTGTCAATTTAAATTTTAGTATTCGTGCGAATATCAAAGGCCCATTAGGCCCCTCTAACAACATCTGCACTCAAGGCCATTGGGCAGAATTTAAAATAACTCTTTTATTCGCGATTTTCTTTCATTTCACCTTGAATCTACAAACACATATTCGTAACACACCTGTTATACAACTACACGTATCAGATACGTATCACTCACATATCTGTTACATTACAAATAGGACTTAGTTTCTTGGAAAACAATAACAAATAACAATTTTTCTTACTTATACACCTACATTTTCAAAATAATATATATCTCCTACATAACACTGTTATAGTACTAAAAGTATCAGATATGTAACATACATATGCCTGCTATATTATTTATAAAGCTCAAACAAGGAACAATAATTTTTCTTGTAAAAAAACGAAAGGGACTAATTAAAAATTAATACTTAATATTACCTTGCATCAGTATACGTTACATACTTAATATATAACAGTTATAGTACTAGAAGTATCAGATATATAACTAAGTTTCTTGGAAAATAATAAAAATAATACTTTTCCTAACAATTTTACTTATACTCGTAAAATTAATATATCTGATACATAACACTGTTATAGTACTAAAAGTATCAGATATGTAACATACATATGCCTGTTACAATATTTATAAGGCTCAAATAAGGAACAAAAAACGACAAAAATGAATATTTTAATATTGCTTTGAATCAGTAAATACATACGTATACGTTACATACTTAATATATAACAGTTATAGTACTAAAAGTATCAGTTATGTAAGGTATATGTGTCTGTTATGTTACTTATAAGGTTCAGAGACGTTACAATTAATTTTAATATGAAAAACGACGGGGATTGGTTTAAAAATGATATTAATTAACGAATTTGTTTCTATATGATATTGAGTGTGCTAAAGCACATGTATATGTTATATACCTGATATATAACATAGTTACAAATAACAAATATGTAGCTCACACGTGTTTTGTTATCTCCAAGGTTTAGATAAGGGGTCAAAAATTAAAATATAAGACCGTGAATCGTTTTTGATTGTGTTGAGAGGTAGATAAATCTGGACCACGTTGACGCAAGTGAACGCGATGAAAGTCGAAGTCATTTCAGTGACGTTCGTGAACGCTTTCTCAGGCGTCCAGTGTCATAAACGCAACGATGCGACGGCTTTATTATTGTTTTCCGATAAACGAAAAGACATGACAGCTCTTTTGGGATACAGAACAGGGTTGGACCAACGTATTTATTACCCTCTTGGGGCGATACAGTTAATCGGATTTGGGCGAAAATAAAAAAAAAACGCTCGAGTTACATTTCTCTTCATACCTATTTCCTCTAAATGTTCTTTTCCATCCCATTCACTTTAATTACCTACATATCTTTCAATCTAAACTTAATTAAACTCGAATATGCTTCATTTAAAAGAGTCTTTTAAGGAATACTACATTTACAAAATCGTTACAGGTTACTGATTATAGGTGGCGGGGGGGGGGGGGGGGGATTGAGCGTTTTAGGGGTTGTTGGGGAATGGTTTGTTTGTTTAGGGATGCATGTTGGGAGCAGTGCGGTTTTTGAGATGTTGGCGCGCAAGTAGTTGTTGAATCAGCAAGTGCAAGCACGTTTCACTGATGGTGAACAGAGGAAACGATTCGAACGTGTGCACCATCAGTACATTCACACTAAGCTGCGCCAAGCGAACCCAAGGACATGTACAACACTCTTTTGTTTCTCCATTTGTTTCTACCATTTTTATTAGCAATCATTCTAAACCTTTGCGGTGGGGGGGGGAGGGTGTTGGGGGGGGGGCTTTGTATACGAATATAGATACAATTTCCGATTCTAAAAATAACAACTGGCAAACATAGTTGACATAACGTTTAAAATAGCCGATTTTTCAATCTTTTAAATTCATTATTTCTCATTTCAACTCAACCGACGCTACTCGCGTCTCAGACCCAAACCCCTCCCACCACTCCTATTCCCCCCTCATCCATATAGACCCAATCTAGTGAATAATGCAGCCTCATTGAATCTTACACAACTGACCACACGAATGACGTCATTCCAAGTGCGTCGCGACGCTTGAAATAAACGAAAGCGCCACATGTGTATTCAATTCAATAACACAACTATATATATATATATATATATATATATATATATATATATATATATATATATATATATATATATATATATATATATATATATATATATATATATACGAATTCTATTATATATGAAATTGACTACTTTTTTACAACGAAATTTTCTCTCGTTCGCTCTCTCTCTCTCTCTCTGTATGTGTGTGTGTGTGTGTGTGTGTGGAAATGAAATATGTTTATTGTAGATATTTGGATGAATTTGTGCGCGTTTAGTTTTATGATAATAGAATTAGTTGTAGATATGATAAAATATGCAAATGCTGTAAACCGATGCAGTTTGCGCTTGCTTGGTTTCCGGGCCGTTGTAACAACGGCCCGGACTCTGGAATTTATTACTAGTCGACGGAACAAAAGGGGGCACACAATCTATTATTTCCATTCGCACCATAAGATATTAATTTACATAAAAGAGAATTATTACGCGCGTCCGAACAAAACCGATTTCAAACTGCTTAAAAATGTATTAGTCACATTTTTAGGACAGCATTGCTCAGTTGTACAATTATTTACGCCGACATATGCGATTAATAGAGAAATAAACAAATGTACGGTTTAATAGTGCGATTAATTTGCCCGCTTGAGTTACCATTGAATTTTTAATGAATTATTGTTTCGCTCAATTTGCTTTTGTTTAATTCACAAATGATTTATTCATTTGTCGTAAATTTTCCATAAATTTAATCAATTTACCCGAAATTTGCAAAAATATTTCGTATTATATAAAAATAAAATAATTTTTTTAAAAATGTGTGTTTGTGTGTGGATCATTGACGATGATTTGTTGAAAAGGTCGAGGTCGTTTGAGTGCCACTGGTGGTCAGATAAACACTGTTGCCACACCTCCAACTCTTACAACAATAAACCGGTTCTTATATTCTCTGAATATATATTTTATTTAAACCTGTACTCAGTTTCAAACTTAATACTAATTATCTATACATATTTTCTAACATATTCCACGTATAAGAGACTAATTCACCCCCTAAGTTGAGTTTTAACGTATATTTGTACTCAACCCACCCCTCCCCCTCCACCAAATAAATATTTCATATATATATATATAGTAGTTGAGCAATTTAGTAATAAATCAAATTTAATATGTATCGACAGCGAATAAATCGAGTATAAATATTTATCTGTAGCGGTCGGTTTTATAGCATCGATAAAATTAACTCTTATAGATATTATTATAGATATTCAAATCGTAAAATTTGTTGGAGAAATATATAATATTTAAAACGCGATCTTTTTTGGGGAAAATGTTATTTTGTTTTATTGCTTTTGGGGGACAAAAAAATGCTTGTTTAATAAAGTATAAATATTTTTATGGTGGTCGTAAAACAAGTCTATGAAGGAATAGTATTACTACTAAATGGCAGTTGGTAGCGTGTAAAACGGGCTTTAAAATATTAAATACACATTCTATGTGACCTATTTTCGCGGTTTCCTAATTTCGCGGACGTCAGCAAGTCACCGATACTCTTACACACACACAGTTATTCATTTCGGACATACACTATTCTAAATTCGGGTTGACATATATGTTAAACAATTTTAAATTTATTTCGATTGGAATCTTGAACTCCCACTACCTACCACCCCTTATACATATACATATATATAGATACTATATTGGATTTGTGTTTACATACATATATCAACCTACGCCTCAAATATCTAAATAATAATTCAACTTAAAGCTCGATTTTATAGTTTACAACACCCTTTAGCCATTGTCAAGGTCAAATCATTTACGAAATTTAATGTAAATCCGACTCAAATCTATTTATTTTCACCAATTAGGCAACGCATCATATATTTATTGTACTAAAAAGTACCTTAAAGCCCTATTTAATGCTTTATAACACCCTTTAAAGTCATTGTCAAGGTCAAATCATTAGTTAATTTGATTCAAATTAGAATCATATTTATTTATTTTAAGCAATTAGGCCATGTATCCAATTTTTAGATGAGAATTGGGCGTTTTGTACTATTCGGTTGCACCGAATACTTAAATATACTCTTTTAAGTCATTTTTAAGATCAAAATTAGATTTGTGTTTATATATTTCAATATATAAGACAGTATAATAAATATTTATGTAATAATTGTGTTTAGGAGTGACTTAAAGCGCGTTTTGTACTATTCGGTTGTACCGAATACTTCAAATTACTCCTTCAAGTCATTATTAAAGTCAAAATTGGTTTTGTCTTATATATATTTCTATATATATAAGACAACGCAATAAGTATTTAGATGAGAATTGTGTTTAGAAGTAATTTAGAGTGCGTTTTGTACTATTCGGTTGAACCGGATACTTAAAAATGCTCTTTAAAGTCATTGTTAAGGTCTAAATTGGATTTAAATTTATATATTTCAATATATAAGACAACACAATAAGTATTTAGATGTGAATTGTGCTTAGGAATAACTTAAAGCGCGTTTTGTACTATTCGGTTGCACCGGATATTTAAAAATACTCATTCAAGTCATTGTTACGGTCTAAATTTAATTTGTATTTATATATTTCAATATATAAGACAATACAATAAATATTTAAATCATAATTGTATTTAGGAGTAACTTAGAGCGCGTTTTGTACTATTCGGTTGAACCGGATACTTAAAAACTCTACTTAAAGTCAAAATTGGATTTATCTTACATATATTTCAATATACAGCGTGTAACAGCGAAACGAGCTACCTCGAATAACTTCTATGTTATTAAAGATACAATAAAATCGTATAAGACAATCTTATGCAGGACCAAAGGGGACATCCAACTATAAAAGAAAATATTTTTTTAAACCAGTGGTTCTCAAGCAACAACACAAAGTTATGTTTTTTCAAATGAGATGCTATATATTTTTTAAGCCCATTCAATAGAGTATTTTTTTCTGAATTCCATTATGTATTCGTTTTATACCCTTACATAAGTAAAATATTGAGAAAAATGCGACTGAAAGTTAAATAAATTTTATTTTTATAGTTACTTTTCAGTAGGCTATGAAACAAAATTGAGCTTAAATACATGAAATTATTTGTTATTTACTTTATAACACTATTTATAAAGTAAATAACAAATAATTTAATGTATTTAATGTATGTTTTGTTGTATTTAAGCTCAATTTTGTTTCATAGCCTACTGAAAAGTAACTATAAAAATAAAATTTATTTGACTTTCAGTCGCATTTTTCTCAATATTTTACTTATGTAAGGGTATAAAACGAATACATAATGGAATTCAGAAAAAAATACTCTATCGAATGAGCTTAAAAAATATATAGCATCTCATTTGAAAAAACATAACTTTGTGTTGTTGCTTGAGAACCACTGGTTTAAAAAAATATTTTCTTTTATAGTTGGATGTCCCCTTTGGTCCTGCATAAGATTGTCCTATACGATTTTATTGTATCTTTAATAACATAGAAGTTATTCGAGGTAGCTCGTTTCGCTGTTACACCCTGTATTTATTATATTTCAATACATAAGACAATGAAATAAATATTTAAATAATAATTGTGCTTAGAGTGTGTTTTGTACTATTCGGTTGTACCGGAAACTGGTAAAACTACACCTAAAAGCTATTATGAAACTCAACCTTTTGATGAAATAAACGAGAATTAAATTCATATTTTTATGTTTTAATCCATTAGGTACAAAATAAGTGAAATATTTTGATAATAATTGTAGTTAACGCTCGATTTATAGTATCCGGTTGTACCGGAAGCTTTAAAAAAGCGCGTTAAAGTCACTGCCAAGGTGACATCATTGCCGAAACATGATTAATCTATAAAAGTTTCGACTTGTAAGTGTTGCAATACATCACGGGTGAGTGTTTGAAATGACAATTATTGTACGGCCGAGGAATCTAAATCGCCGCAAGGCTTTTGCTGCAACGAAGGCTGCGTTTATTAGAAAGTGATCTATCTGCAAGTTACAATCATCGAAACACGTGGGATTTGTGTTTGTGACTAATTTTAATCAACGGACAACAGCTGAGAAATGCAATTCAAACGAAAAGTGACTCAAGATTCATTCGAATGAACAACGCATTCGAATTCGTTACACAAAGCAACTTAAGGTTGCTACCCAGAGCGTAGACTAATCGGTTGCGGAATAAATTTAAATTTCTTTAAAACCACCCCTTAATTAGACTTACCTTCGCTTGAAATGTAATTCCATGGTGGAACGCCTCATCCGGGTGCAAAGGTATCCTGGTGTCGTAATCGTCATTTTGCACTAAATCATACTGTTTTTTCGACGGCATTTTCACCAAATATTTACACTAATCACTGTTTAAACTTCGAACTAAATTAAAACGCGACACTTGTACATAAACACTTTCCGAGAACATTTTTTCCACTTTGAATTCTTCGTAAACCTGAAACAAATTAATTTATTTACTACTCATAATATGTGGCGTAATTTGACAATAAAACAAGACGCACTGTTTTGATACGACTTGCGCTTTTGTTTTTGTTGAGATGTTGAGTAGCGTCTCTAACGAAAAACTAAGTGACTATATAGTATGATGCACACTCGTTGCGATGCTGATGATTCAAACAACGCATGCACGCGCAACGAACGACAATGACCCTAGATCGCGTTGTTGTTGCTGCTGCAGCACTGGCGACTAACAACTAACCGGTTGTTAACGCACACAAAGATCAACCCTGAGCATACACACAGGTTGTGCAGCTGCTAGATTATCAGAAAATTGTTTGATGCATCTTTCGAGTGATTTTCCCGTCGCAGCCTACTACACTATTATTGTATGCTATCGTTGAACAAATACGAACGCGATTCGAAACAAAGACATATCTGCGTTACTATAGCAACTCGGTTTTCTTGGAAATTGCTTCGGGTACGAATCATAATAAATGAATAACTGCGCACCGAACGTACATTCCATACAGTTGCTACAATCGCCTATACATACCTTATACTCATAAAAGGCCACAATTATTACTATTTCACCATTTATATACTATTCGTTTTGCTTAAACTATTATTTGTATACGTTAATTAAATAAATCAAATATTAATTTAAACGAAATAGACCTCGGCGTTAATGAATCAGTTACAGGGTACTTTTTGACCGACGCGGTTTGAAAGTAAAGAGCGAGGGTTGCGCTTAAATTTGGCGGGAGTTGCTGCGTCGTCGACCGGGTACTTATTGCGTATTGGCGCCGTTGTAATGTTAAGACTTAGGGTTGCCTTTATATTTAGCGGGTGATATTGCGCGTTTTTAGGGGGTGTCTATTGTATGTTATATGTTTAAAATGTATTATGATTAAATGGTTGTGTTTTTTTTTTAATTAAAATATTATATATGTTTATTGATGGATTTACGGTTAAAAATGTAGCACGTCATATTGCACTTATATTTAGATGTGTGCTGTTTCCGGTTTCGCTGTGTGCATTCCGGAAATCACCTATAAAACCGGTGTTTACAGTGCGGAAAACACATCACCTGGCCTTATATACTTACATACATACATACATATGACACATACAATATACTATTTTATAATTTGGTATTACCTTTGAAGTATTACTCATTTAATTCTACAAATATTTTAATTAAATTCTAGAAATTTTTATAATCATTTCTACTTTCTTTCATTACGTAATTATTATTTCTCCCTATCGCTCGCTCGCTCTCTCTCTCTCTCTCTATGTATGTGTGTGTGTTTTGGTGTGTTTTAATATGTTTTAGTGTGTTTTGCTGTTTGTGTGCGTTTGTGTGTTTTGGTGTATTTTAGTGTGCTTTAATATATTTTAGTGTGTTTTGGTGTGTTTTAGTGTGTTTTGGTATGTTTTAGTTTATTTGTGTGTGTGTGTTTTGGTGTATTTTAAAGTGTTTTGGTGTGTTTTAGTGTGTTTTAGTGTGTTTTAATATATTTTGGTGTGTTTTAGTATGTTTTGGTGTGTTTTGGTGTGTTTTGGTGTGTTTTAGTGTGCTTTAATGTGTTTTAGTGTATTTTGGTATTGGTGTGTGTGTGTGTGTTTTAGTGAGTTTTGGTGCGTTTTAGTGTGTTTTAATGTATTTTAGTTTGTTTTGGTGTTTGTGTGTGTTTTGGTGTATTTTAATGTGTTTTAGCATGTTTTAGTGTGTTTTAATGTATTTTAGTTTGTTTTGGTGTGTTCTGGTATTTGTGTGCGTGTGTGTGTCTGTGTGTGCGTGTGTGTGTTTCAGTGTTTTTTGGTGTGCTTTGGTTTGTTTTATGTGTTTTGGTGTGTTTTAGTGTATTTTGGTAAGTTTTGGTGTGTGTTTTAGTGTATTTTAATGTATTTTGGTGTTTTACTGAGTTTTAGTGTGTTTTAATGTGTTTTACTGTGTTTTACTGTGTTTTACTGTGTTTTACTGTGTTTTACTGTGTTTTAATGTGTTTTAATGTGTTTTAATGTGTTTTAATGTGTTTTAATGTGTTTTAATGTGTTTTAGTGTGTTTTAGTGTGTTTTGGTGTTTATGTATGCATTATGTATGTATATATGTATGTATATGTGTGTGTATAAAATATGTATAAAGAGTTATGAATGAAAAATGCATAAATTTACTATAAGAATTCAATTAAAGACCTTCAATGTTTCTAGTAAACAAATATATAAATAAATCAGATATTTAAATTGAAACATTATTAAAATATAAAGTTTTAATTTAAATAACTAAATATCTATTTATATCCATAATAATAATAATAAATGTAGGATTAATTGTATTTATCGGTTTGAATTTACAGTTTTCTGTTAATAATAGTACAGTTAAACAATTGTTTCCAACACTAATAATTTCCGGTTTATACTGTAAAAAAAATTAACAGTATTTTCCAAACAAAATACGCAAATTGTATATTGTCTAGTTTTTTGTTTTATTTTATTTAAACAATTATCGATGGTTCACACTTCCGGCGGCTTCAATATTATTTCCCGTCAAACACCACCTCGCCTCAACAACAGCATTCCCAGTAAATAAAGTGTCAGAAGCAGCGAAATGCAAAGCGTCGCGTATTTTAAAATATATGCACGGCACACGACAAAGTTTCTCCCCGTTTCGCAAATTGCGTTACACCAAAATGTTTTATTCAACACAATTTCCAATTAATAATATTTCACTCAAATCATACGCTTAGAAATAATAATATTATTATTATTTAGTTGCGCATTACGCATCAATTTCAGAACAAAGAAATTCTAATCAATTTTAATTAAATAAGTGACACACTTGACTGGATCAGATATAGGAAAGTTATAATACTAGAAAATTAAAGATAATTACACTAAAGATCGCAACGGCGTACATGGATTTAAACAAAGCCTTACACATTTATAAAACTAATGTATATATGCCGTAAAGAGGCATCATTCATTTGATAAAAGCGTAATAGAACATATCCTGACGTAATACTACAGAATTTTCAGTTTCCTGTAGCGGATTTTGTAATTTACTGATACAATCACTTTAAGTACTTACCCTCAATAATAAACCTACACAATATAATTTTATGTTCTCAACTACACTACATTACAGTACAGTACAGTTTATAAACATAAAAGCATTTATATTATTTTCTGAGCCGAATAAATACTTATACGCAAAACTAGAATACGATTTTTTACTTATAATACAAAGCTAAGTTAGTTAATAGTCTATAATCGTTAGAAAAATAGATATAAGGCTTCTACAGGGACGGACTCACCACATAAACACACCAAACCACTCTGGGTGAGGGCTCAAATCTACACTTTTAACCAAAGTTGGTCAAAAATTAAATAAACAGAGCTTAAATATTAGTTTTAGTCCGGCCCTGCTTTTTAAATATTTAATCAACACTAAAATGACTAAAATATAAACAAATATTTCGATAATAATGATTAGAAAATCAATTTTAGTCTAAAACTCTATACTTTACTATAAAACAATATAAACACGTCACCATTGCGCTCTAAACTCCCTTCGAGGCTTTAAAAAACAAATCAAACCAAATGTTATTAAAATGATTGAAATGTATTACTTTTAAAACGTAGAATATTAAATTGCAATAATAAAGCTAAATGGACATAGCACCATTGAGCTCTAAGCTCATAGACGCCTCCAAGGTACAAAAAGACATTCTTAAAATTGCAAAACACTGTAGAATATTAAATTTCGTTAATAATAAATGTTTTAAAGCGATATGGATATATCACCATTGCGCTCTTAGCTCTTTACGCCCTTAAGGCACCAAAAAAAGCGTCCATTTCATTATTTCTATTATTATATCTTAAAATTGTTGTTTAAACTGTAGAATATTAAATTTCGCTAATAATAAATGTTTTAAAGCTAAATGGACATAGAACCATTGCGCTCTAAGCTCATAAATGCCTCTAAGGCACTAAAAAAAAATGTCTATTTCATTATTTATATTGTTATATCTTAAAATTGTTGCTTAAGCTGTAGAACATTAAATTTTGGCAATAAAAAGCTATATGGACATAGAACCATTGCGCTCTAAGCGTATAGACGCCTTTATGGCATTAAAACATGTCCAGCCTATGGTTTCTATTATTATTTGTTAAAATATATTATGTAGAATATTAAATTTCGTTAATAATATATTTGAAGCTATATGGACATAGAACCATTGCGCTCTAAGCGCCTAAATGTCTGCGAATGCTTCGAAACGAAGTCTAATTAATTGTTTCAACTATTCTATCTTAAGATGTTTGAAATATATTAATTGAAAGCTCGATAATATTAAATTCCAATTAAAATAAATGTTTTGAAGCTAAATGGATATATCACTATTGCGCCCTAAGCACCCAAGTGGTTTTAAGACTCGAAAAACATTTATTTAATTGTTTATATTATTATTTATTGAGATGTTTGAAAAGTATTGATTTTAAGCTATAGAATATTAAATTTTGTTGGTAATAAATGACATATCACCATTGCGCTCTAAGCGATAAATAATGATATGTATGTATTGATTCATTAATGACGGTATAAAAGGTGCGGATCATGATATCATGTGCATATGCAGGTGTGTTTGGTTGCTATAATGTTAAAAGCTGTGCTTTCTGCATGGCTAAGCCCACCTGGGACATGCTATCCCATTTTATGAATATCCGGATTTTTACCGCAACGAAAAAGTTCATTGCCTTTTCGTAGCTTGCATTTATTATTTTAATTTATTACGAAATCCTTGCAATGGAACATCAATTTATTTATATAAACAAAAGCAGAATTTGTTCCGTTAAAATCTCTCATAATTAATTAGAAACGCGTCGATATTAATTCTCGTACAGAGACAAATTTTAATGAAGTGAAGGACAATATTTAAAAAAATAAACAAGGTTCCTAAAGCATCATATGCAAAGCATCTAACATTTCTTGCATGCTGATGTGCTAACACATTAAATAAGCGCCATTACGCCTTGAAATTCCGCGCCAAATACACATTTTACTAAAGTTTATTATTTACGAGCTAAGCGCAATAAATAGTTGCGCCGAAGCGCAAAATTGCACAAAACATATATAAGTGACACAAAAAAAAATTACCGTAATTTCTCTAAGGTATATTTTTATTCATTTGACCTGTCTAATTTTTACCCTGTTCCAAATCACCCTAATTTGTCAACGCGTACATATTACCTAGCCTACTATTACTCTATTTATTACGCGACTTTTATAGAAATAAACTATAATCCTGTAAGGATCTATTAAATAGTCGAAATTTCTTATAAAACAACTCTAAGAATTGTTATAAATATCTAATTAATTATTTATTTATTTATTTACAACTATCTTCCTTGTATTTATTAATTAAAAATGGTATTATAAAATAAAAAATAAACCAGACATTCTTTCTATAGACAGGAAGTGCATAAAACACGAAATATTTCAGATACCTGCGCCTAATTCGCCTTAAAACCACAGGTAAAACATACCTGACATAAGTATACTCAACATAAAACGTTGAGTTGTTACAGCGTCAACGGTAATAATTTCAAAATAATTTTTGCATCAAATGCAACAAACAACTCAATTTAACGACACTATCAATAAATTTATATGTTTTATCACCAAAATATCTAAATATTCTCGTAAATCAACAGGAGAAAACATGTTTTTTTATTTTTTAACTATTTATTCGTTGAGAAAACAACTCAACACGTATTAATATCATTTAAATGAAGTGGAAAATATGTTAGGGTTGATCAAGTAGACTTATAATATTAATAGTTATTTAAATATGTGTATGTATATAATAAAAAATAATAAAAATAATAAAAAGTGTTTTATTTACCTCGATTGATGTATTTTCCTGGTAACCACTATCACTTAACAGAAACTTCAAGTCATTTTAATGACACTATTGTTTGATGAAAGTCCCGACGCGAGTTAGGGGTTTGTTTGCGTTAAACCCAGGGTTTTTAAGCATGGTTTAGGCCAAAAACAGACCGGCCCAGCACGATGGAGACGCCGGTTTGGCCAGCAGTGCCGCTAGAGCACACAGAATCAAATAGGATTCCATTGGGCCATGCGCACTAGCGCTGTGGTTGTTCGTGGGTCGTTGCTCGAACAACGTCTACAACATGAGGGTGGCTCGGCTGGCGGCATCAAAAGGGTCGTTAATTAAAAAAGGCTATACGACAATGGATCTGATTCTTTTAGATACAAATAAACGTTTTATTTAGACGCAACAGCTGCGGAATATAGTTTAATCAGCATTTAAATATGCTAAATCAACGGCTTTTACTTTTACCACTACTTTTACTATTTTTATTCAGCCTACATGCACGCAACACAATCTACAAGTGCGTAATGCGTATTGCTAATTGGATGACTGTTTTTATTTCAACAATAAAGTAATACTGGTTGTCTACTAAATATTTATTAATTGATACTGTAGTAACTACTTAAATGTATAATTGGTCACATAAAATAAATTGCGCTTTTAATATAGCTTTATTAATTTTAAGTTTATAGATCTGTAACGAGAATTTGTAAAATAAATATTTGTAGATTTTATTAAATAAACCTACAGCTTTTTCAAGCCCTTACAGATGCTAAACAATCTGTAATGAGTATCTGTAAAAGGCTTAAATATTTCAACTGAATTGTAAATTCAGAATTTATTAAATAAACCGAGCAACATTTATGTGTATCGTAATTAATTATAGATTTATTATAAAACTACAGATTTTTGAAGCTCTTACAGATGTTTAACGATCTATAACGAGTATCTGTAAAATTGTAAAAGGCTTAAATATTTCAACTGAATTGTGAAATACATATTTATAGATTTTATTAAATAAATAAAGCAACATTTATATTTTTAGTAATTAATTATGTATTTATTAAAAAACTACAAGTTTTTCAAGCACTTACAGATGTATAAAGATCTGTAATGAGTATCTATAAAATTGTAAAAGGCTTTTAAATATATTTTAACTAAATTGTAATAGAATTTATTAAATAAATGGAGCAACATTTAAGTTTTTTGTAATGAATTATGTTTAAAAGTGTATTTATTATAAAACTATAGGTTTTTTAATGCTCTTACAGACTTATTTAAGGGTTCTTAATTACAGAAACATACATATATACCCTATTTTCAGGAATGGGGTGGCAGAAAACTTTTTATATTCTTTAATTAGTATAGGAGTATTTATTTAAAGGAAATACGCGTTTTAAAACAGTGAAAAATCGCGGGTGGCCGTTGTGGTTGAGTTGTTTGCAACACGCAATGCGTGTGGGTGGATTTGGTTGCGTATTAGGCGTATGTTTTCAATTTAGTGCATAATTAAATGGACAATCTTGGGAAAATAGTAGGTAACAATGTAACCTTGGCAGTAATTTATTAAGAAATATTTAGTTACAAGTTCGTCACGCTGTTTGGTTTAATACCTATCATTTTTTAAGCCTAATTATAGCTGCCTTTAATTAAAGTGATTTTGTTGTTGTGTTATTTATAATTTTAATGTTTTTTTATTTTTACATTGTTAAATTAAACACTGCAAATACAATGAATGTTTAGGGCGCAAATTTCCAGTGTGTTGAGTTGTTCGAAAAATTGATAATGAATAGAATTGTTTTTGATTGAATAAATCATGGTGCGCCAAGGCAAAAAACAAAGGAGTTTCGAAGCGTATTATTATTTTAAAATTTATAATAGACGCTAAATCACTCGGTATATCCTTATAGTAATTACCGGAGATTAGTTTTGCATAATTTTTGCTTATGTTATCTGTTACCTTGATCTTGTTATCTCGTTTTCGAAAATTAACAACAATAAAATCGCAGCCGCCTACTCTTATTTGTAGTAATTAATAAAAAAAAATATTAAAACACAAATAGCGAAACTCAATAAATGTTTGGTGGCACAATCAAATATTTTGACCCGATTTCCTTTCGCGATGCTAAACGATTAATAATATGAGCGCTGGATTTTTATGATGTGTGCCATTTGAAATTTCATTATCATGCTTGTCAAGTTACGCTGTTATCGCGAAAAAACATAATTCATCAGTGTTGGATTGTACTTTTTTTTTGCAATTTAAATATTTGGAGATGTAATGTAATGTTTTTGACCATTTTAAACTATAATTCGTCTATAAGTTCTGTACAAAGACACTATGTGACTTGCAGGTGTTGGTCAAAAATGAAATACATTAGTTTATTTTGATTGCAATCTTAATGCGGACGTGTAGGTCAGTGATTTGAATTTGTGTGCTAAACTAAAGTATCTAAATCATATACATATGTATGTATATTATAGTGGTTTTAAAAATGAAATAAATTAACTTTTTATAGGGATTTTAGTGCAGTTTAGTTTATTCGCTTTATTTAGTTTTTGGTAAAATTAATACAAGAAATAGAACATTCTTATACGTATTTTATTTAATCATACACACACACACACGTACACAAAAAACACACACACATACATGTATGCATTCACACTTACATGCATACAAACATGCATGCATACACACACATATATGTATGCATACATACATACATACAGTGTACGCATACATACAGGGTGTAACAGCGAAACGAGCTACCTCGAATAACTTCTATGTTATTAAAGATACAATAAAATCGTATAAGACAATCTTATGCAGGACCAAGGGAGACATCCAACTATAAAAGAAAATATGTTTTTAAACCAGTGGTTCTCAAGCAACAACACAAAGTTATGTTTTTTCAAATGAGATGCTGTATATTTTTTAAACCCATTCGATAGAGTATTTTTTTTTGAATTCCATTATGTATTCGTTTTATACCCTTACATAAGTAAAATATTGAGAAAAATACGATTGAAAGTTAAATAAATTTTATTTTTATAGTTATTTTTCAGTAGGCTATGAAACAAAGTTGAGCTTAAATACATTAAATTATTTGTTATTTACTTTATAACACTATTTATAAAGTAAATAACAAATAATTTAATGTATTTAATTTATGTTTCGTTGTATTTAAGCTCAATTTTGTTTCATAGCCTACTGAAAAGTAACTATAAAAATAAAATTTATTTAACTTTCAATCGCATTTTTCTCAATATTTTACTTATGTAAGGGTATAAAACGAATACATGGTGGAATTCAGAAAAAATACTCTATCGAATGGGCTTAAAAAATATATAGCATCTCGTTTGAAAAAACATAACTTTGTGTTGTTGCATGAGAACCACTGGTTTAAAAAAATATTTTCTTTTATAGTTGGATGTCCCTTTTGATCCTGCATAAGATTGTCTTATACTATTTTATTGTATCTTTAATAACATAGAAGTTATTCGAGGTAGCTCGTTTCGCTGTTACACCCTGTATAGTGCATACATACATACAGTGCATACATATATACTTATGTATACATACATGCATATATGCATACATACACACCTACATACATACATACAGTGCATACATACATACATACAGTGCATACTTACATACATACATGCATACAAACGTACAGACATACCTGCATACATACAAACAGTACTTATATACATACATGCATACATACATACAGTGCATACATGCATACGTACATTTACATCCGTACATACATACATACGCACATATATATATAGACAGACAAACATAGAGACAGACAGACATACAAACAGACAGATACACAGACAAACAGACATACAGACAAACATACAAAAATACAAACATACAGACATACAGACATAAAGACATGCAGACATACAGACAGACATACAGACAGACATACAGACAGACATATAGACAGACATACAGACAGACATACAGACAGACAGACATACAGACAGACATACAGACAGACATACAGACAGACATACAGACAGACATACAGACAGACAGATAGACATACATACAGACATAGAGACAGACATACAGACATACAGACATACAGACATACAGACATACAGACATACAGACATACAGACACACATACATACAGACACACAGGCATACAGACATACAGACACACATACATACAGACATACAGACATACAGATATACAGACATACAAACATACAGACAGACAGAGACAGACAAACAGACAGACAGACAAAACAGACAGACAGAGACAAACAGACATACAAACAGGCAGACATACAGACATGCAGACAGACAAACAGACAGATACACAGACATACAGATAGACAAACAGGCAGATATACAGACATACAGACAGACAGATAGACATACACACATACAGACAAACAGACAGATATATTTCCGTTATTGATTTCTAGATAGATAATTGTTTATGATAACAATAATGTAGTACTACGTATAAGAAAGTAAAAATGTATAAATAATTTCGAATAATAAATAATAATGACGACGTAGCAATAATTAACAAAGAGTCTATTCAAGACACACGGGTGCCAACACAAAAAGAGATTGTGCTCGGCTGGAGTAGGTAGTATGTACACACGTCATCCGGAAAAAAAGCCCCTGGAGCAAAATATGATTCTAGTTTGAACCAGCCACAAAATCAACGCAAACACGAAACATAACATTACTTTCACATCAAACCATACTTAGTATATACATTTATTTATTTATACATATTTGCTAAATAACGGACAAAAAAAAACCGAACGCTACTAACAGAAAAAAAATTATTTTTCCGCTATAAAAAAATACATACAATACATTACTCAGTACCAAAATAGGCTTGGTTTTTTTTTTTTATTTATTTGAACAAGTTTAAGAAATAAATTTCAATCCGTCCCAGTGCTTTAGATTTTATTTATTATTTGTGTACAAGTTGGAATTATTTCTAAACAAATATTTGCCGTTTAATTGTTCCGTTTACGCGTTCATATAATCAAATAATTGTTATATTTTCTAGAAGCGACGTCATCCAAGTTCTGTTTTAATACCAGATATTTCTAGATTCGGATGCGAGAAAAAGAAAAGAATCATTTTTAGAAAATTATTACTTCGTAAACAAAAATATTTTAATGACATATCCCACTAAGCTGCACGATTCATCATACAATTTACCGTTTATTTATACAGTGAATACGTTTTATTTTACGCGGATCATTGTCACAAATGACTCCATTTTTCATTTTTTCGCCACTAAAAACATTGTCACATTCTATGTACACAATTACAATCAAAAACAGTATAGAACATTTCAAAGCATTTCACAACAACGCAAAAACAATTCAAATCAATTCAATTCAAAAAAAAAGTTCAAAGCACTTTACAACAGTCTCAAAATAACAATTTTTTTTTATTCAAAAAAGTTCAAAGCACTTTAAAATACTCACAGATAAAATTAGAACAGATTCAGACAATTCAAAACGATTCAAATTAATTTAAAATAGTTTCACAAACCGTTCAATTCGATACAGAAAAATACAAAACACTTTAAAATAGTCGCAGAAAACAAATATTTAGTCTCAGAACAGATCAGAACTGTTCAGATCGCTTCAGAACAATCTAGTTCAATTCAGAAAAATTTAAAACACTTCAGAATACAATTAAAACGTCTTCCGTTGGTCCAGAACTCTTCAAGTTGCTTTAACATTGTTTCAGAACAGATCAGAACAGTTCAGACCAATTCAGACCAGTTCAGTTCAGAAACGTTCAAAACTCTTCAGAATAGTCTCAGAAAAAATTATATAAGCTTCGGGTGATTCAAAACTGTTTAAATTAGTTCAAAAGAGTTTCAGAACATATCAGAACAGTTCAGACCGAATCAGAACAGTTCAGACCTAATTAAAACAGTTCAGATCGAATCAGAATAGTTCAGACCAAATCCAGAACAGTTCAGACCAAATCAGAACAGTTCAGACCAAATCCAGAACAGTGTAGACCGAATCAGAACAGTTCAGACCGAATCAGAACAATTTAGACTGAATCAGAACAGTTCAGACCGAATCATAACAGTTCAGACCAAATCAGAACAGTTTAAACCGAACCAGAACAGTTCAGACCGAATCAGAACAGTTCAGACCAGATCAGAACAGTTCAGACCAAATCAGAACAGTTTAAACCGAACCAGAACAGTTTAGACCAAATCAGAACAGTTCAGACCGAATCAGAATAGTTCAGACCGAATCAGAACAGTTTAGACCGAATCAGAACGGTTCAGTTCAGTATGAAGTACTTCAGAATAGTCTCAGAAATAGTTTGAATGACTTCAGTCAATTCAGAACTGTTCAGATCTGTTCTAAATAGTTTCAGATCAGATTTAAATAGTTTAGATCAAATTGGAACAGTTTAGAATTGTTTTAACTAATTTCGGACTAGATTAGAATAGTTTAGGTCAATTTATGATAATTTAATGCAGTTTAGAAGTGTTTTATGGGTATATATGTAATAAAAGAACGTGTAGGATCGTATAGCTCAGTTGTACAGTTGTAGATAGTAATAAAAATAGAATTCTAGTAGCGTTTATGGTTGTAGTAATGTTTTATTTGGTAAATAAGTCGACAAGAACGCGACCTCAACCTAAAGACGACTACGTCAAAATAAGCATTGAGATAAATATCCGCAAATAATAAATTAGCCATTAATTTAAAGTTTTCGATGTATCGAAGGATTCTGCGTCGAGTTGAAAGGTAACTTTCGAACGTCTTTAACCCCAGTGTTACAGATTACAACTACTGGGTCAAGGGAACGTGATTTAACATACAATTACAATTGACATTTTAGAAGGAAATCATACTTTATTGCATAATAATTGTAAACGGATTTTATGCAAAAAATTCAACCGGAAATTAGCATATACATATATTTAAAGTTATGAAAGCGAGATGGAAGCTATCATCTCGCCAGAGCTTAATTAATATTAGTGTTTACGAACATTTTGGAAATGATTCGTCGAATATTTTAAGTAATAATTATTTTTGCGAAAATGTTCTCACGATTTTTGGATTTCAATTGAATTTATTTTTATTTATAATAATACAACATTTATCCCGAACCGAGTTGGTATATGATTAAAATTGTTTTGATTATTATTGACGGAAAACTAAACTGTGCATAATTAAAATGTGTTCCCAAGGTACTTACTTCATTTAAATAATAAACAATAATTTGTTGTTTCGATTCTATTTTTGGTCGTTTAGTTTTCGGAAACTTTCAACTCTAATAATTGTTGTTTGAATTTTAAAACGCACCGAAAAAACATGATTCATTTATTTTTACGTTTATATATTTTATACCAAGTCCACATCTGTTAAAATGTATAAAACTGTAATTAAAATATCTAAATATAAATGTAATTTCGTTGTTTATCAAATAAAATATGATTCGACTTCATTAAATTATCTCGTTTCCATTAATACATCATTAAATGACTCATACTACGTGAATTATAACTTAACTTAGGGGGTCTATTTTAAATTATTTTAATTTCTAAATAGCACTATAAGCCTTGACTACGCCAGTGTTTACAGCTTAACTTATTACTAAATAATGTATAAGGGTTTAAATGAGTTTAGGTCGCCTTAAATACATATTTTAAGTCCTAAAACGGCTTTAAATGTATATTTTAAATTATTTTAGTTTCGAAATGGCTCTATAAGCCTTGACTACGTTAGTGTTTACAGCTTAATTTACTGCTAAATAATATATAAGGGTTTAAATGAGTTTAGATCGCCTTACATACACATTTTAAGCGCTAAAACGGCTTAGAATGTATATTTTAAATTATTTTAGTTTCGAAATGGCTCTATAAGCCTTGACTACGCCAGTGTTTACAGCTTAACTTGATACTAAATAATATATAAGTGTTTAAATGAGTTTAGATCGCCTTGAATACATATTTAAAGCGCTAAAACGGCTTAGAATGTATATTTTAAATTATTTTAGTATCTAAATGGCTCTATAAGCTTTGACTACGCCAGTGTTTACAGCTTAACTTATTACTAAATAATGTATAAGGGTTTAAATGAACTTAGATCGCATCAAATACATATTTTAAGTCCTAAAACGGCTTTGAATGTATATTTTAAATTATTTTAATTACTAAGTAATTTCAAAAGCCTTGATTACGCCAGTGCTTACAGCTTAATTTAACTTAAATTTTGGGTGGCTATAGAACGTTTCAAATGTGTATTTTATGTTCTAAAACGAATTCAAATATATGTATATGATATATGTTAATTTAAAAATAGCTCTAGAAGCCTTGATTGCGCCAGTGTATACAGCTTAACTTACTAAATCATATACTTGGGTTTTAGTGACTTTAGACAGTCCCAAATAAATGTGTTTAGTGGTGAAATTAATTAGAATGTATTTCTTAAATCATTTAAATTTTTAAGTAGCTCTAAAAGCCTTGAATGCGCCAGTGTGATCAACTTAACCATTTATTAAAAAATGTACAATATTTACAAATTTTAGTTGCTTTAAACCGCCTTAAATAAATCTTAAAACAGATTCTAACGAATTATTTAATTAATTTTCGTCTCAAAATGGCTCTAGAAGTCTTGACTACGCCAATGTGAACAGCTTGACTATTTTCTAAATGTTATACAATTTTTATGAAGCTTTTAGAAACTTTAGAGTGCATAAAATAAATGTTTTATGTATTAAAACGGTTTCAAATGTATATATTTTTTAATTATTTTAGTTTCAAAATGGTTCTAGAAGCCTTGACTACGCCAATATGATCAGCTTTACTATTTATTAAGTGATATATAATTGTTATAAGGGTTTTAGTAACGTTAGATCGTCGTAAATAAATGTTTTGAATGCGCGAATGAATAAAAATGTATATATATTTTTTTTAAGTAAGACCTCATCTTAAGCATACTACGTAACGCTGTTCATTAAGAAAATACCGAAGGCCGTAAACTTCTCACATAGCAGTTATAGCGGACAAATCACATTGAATCTACTTCCGCAAATAATAATAATCTTTACATTACATAATAACACACACACACATACATACATCGTAATTTTAATGAGTGTGTCACTACTCTTAACTCGATTCAAAACTTTAATATCTTTTTTTTTTAAATACTACCAAGGGACGCACCTAGAAAACTGACCTTGACTTATCATAAATCGTAATTTATATATATTTATTACCGAACATATTATATAAATAGACATTTTTCACTTATACATTCATGGAAACTAAGAGCGTTATGCGCCTTTACGCTTTAGTTCCCAACACCACCACCAGATCTACGAGCTCAAAGTGAACGCTACGTGGTTCTAAGCAACGAGTTATTTTAAATATAAATTCAGGTACTTTAGGGGTAAAATAGAAAAAGTAGCACATGGTAGTTGAAAATAATAAATAAATATTCAAGTTTACTTATCATAAATAACGTTTAAACTTGAATAAATTTACATTATTATCACGTTATCTCCTACTGTGTGTGTGTGTGTGTGTGTTAATTTACAAATTGTAAATTATGAAACAATATGAATGAGTTATAATTCGTCTCGACAAAATCATAACTCATTCAAGTGCTACCCTTGTTATTTTTTTTGCGTTGTGCCCTTGGACTAGAACAATTCGTTTCACGGGCCTTATTACACTCGCTAACAAGCCTAAATGCAATCACAAAATCATACGCAATTTGTCATAAATAATCATGTTTGTCTGTCGTTTAATTGGGACATTATTTTACACCTGATAACAACACTATTCATATGATCGGAAAGCTACTCTCACACGAGTTTAACTAGATTATTTCACTTTTTTTTTGGCGATAGTTTCTCAGAAAATGTACTAATTGTTTTATGTTGGATTATTATAAAAAGTTGTGCAATTATTTATTTGGTTGTTTTGTATTTGTCGAAGTACTATTTGCGTGTTTGTTGAGTTAATTGTTGAGTATGTCGTGAGACTACATGAAATTTCGGGACATTTTTCGCTTATTTGTCCTTGTACACTTAAACTCTATTTTTTTTTTTAAATTTAATTAACTTTATTAAGGGTGATGTTTAATAATTTTAATAGTTTTATGGAAAATAAACGTTTTATTGACGGTTTTATGGAAAAGAACTGTTTTAGATTTAGTGTGAAATTAAATATAATAAAGATTGAATCGAGTTACTAAGAATTGGAATTAAATAAATTAAATAAAAAATTGAGAAATATGAATGTAAATCTCGTGTTGTTAATAATTATAAATTTCAATTTCATGATAATGTTTAATAACAACAAAAATAGATGATTCCATGAATCAAAAGGAGATTTGACCTTGAGTTGCGCTAAACCGGAACTGTCGGTTTAGCAATTGTTTTACAATCGGAAACGGGTACAATAGATGCGATCAACATCGGGAAAATTAAAAAAAAAATCATACAATTATTCACTCATTCACTATTATTACGTCAATTATTGTTTATTAAACGCAATTTTATTTTTAGGCAAATTAAACCACTCAACGGGACTCAAACCCAATACCTTAATATTCCAAGGTCATTTCACGTCTTTTATAGATATTAGGTGTCTGAGAGGTATTTATGGTGTATCTAAGAGAGATAGATGACTAAGTACATATTGTATAAAATATTTTAAATCATTTGAAACAGGAAAGGTTAAAATTTAGTCTTGACTTGAATGAATATTTACTCAAACTTCTAAAATCGTAATTTACGGTTGGGTTTTTATTTGATTATCCTTTTGGAAGTTGTCAAAAAGATAAAAAGTGACGACGATTATTATAAATTTCGTAAAAATTAACTAAATATTTATGCGAATATGAACTTGACCGTATGGAAATAAAAATGGCTGCGGTGTCCTTGAGCGGGCACTGGTACCGGATCACGTGGTACCCAGCGGCTCCGGGTACTAAACACGGTTACAATACTCCGGATAAGCACCAGTTGAGTGTTCAGTTGATACCAAACAAGCGTTAAGTGAACACCGATTTCGATTTCGATTCCAAACACGATTTATAAATGTATGTTTATATAAGAAAAAAAATTGCGACGGTGTTTTTTTATTTGTGTTAAATTTCCAAATAAAAAATAAAAAAGTGTCTATAGTGGGTGGTTTTGTGTTTAACAGTGGTTCTTAAGCGGGCTACGTTGATGTAGACCATTACAGACTTTTTGGGTTCTTCGAATTTTTACTTAAGGTATTTTAATTTTTTTTTTTTATAATTTGTAATTTATTACGCAAATTTGTTGGAGAAAGCTGATTTTTATTTCGTGTTACGAATTTTCGCACACAATTCAATTAGAAAGTAATAAATCTTATTTATTTCAATTACAAAATCATTTTAATACACCGAATTAGTTTCTTATATATATATATTTGAAAGATTAGGCCCTATTTAGTATACGTCACAGTTGGTTTAGCCTTAAGGTCATTTGCGTAAAGAATTTAGCATTCTAGATTTGCATTTTGGCCTAGATACAAATTTAATGTGAAGTTACTTACAAAATAAATTTGTAAACAATTATATTTACAAATCACTGATTGGAATAACTATAAATCGTATTGGAATTGTTTTTTTATTTCTCTAAACATTTATATCGCAATTTGTGCAATTTTATTCGTTGTTTTTTTTTTATTTTATTGTTAAGTAAAATAAGATTGAATTTAGATTTATTAGAAAATTGTGTGTCACCTATTTTTGTAATAATTTTCTGAACGTGTTCAAATGAGTTATGCCCGTTTATTATCTATTTAGTACAAGGTGTGAAATAAATATTAAATATACTGATTTTTACCACGAATATGTATCAATTTATCGCGCTGGAGACATTGGGGCTTTAATTACTAAATTATTTAAAGTATTTTATTTAATTATCAATGTATAATATTACAAAATATCGCTGACTTGAAATTTGTTTAATGAAAACAAATTAAATAAACAAATATGTTTATTTTTAGTTGTTTTAAATAATAATAAGGTCTGAATAATTAATTTTAAAAAAAATTTATTAGGAACAAAAACCATCAGATTGGTTTTAATTATTGTTATTAATTAATTCTAACAAATATGATGATTAAGTATTTTTTTGTTGAGAAATAAATTCACACGTTCCTATATAATTAAACCCTAGGTTTAAAATTTTTAATGAAACGACCAAGGACGAGTGTTGCGAATTTTTGAATGCACCCTGCACACGTGCACTCAATTAATATTAAAAGTTGACGGAAAAATATGAAATTAAAATTAAAAATAAAAAAATTGTTTTTAATTTTTTGGGAAATTTTCCTAAAATATGAACACAATGGCGTATAAACAGATAAAAATCTGAATAAATAATAAAATGTGTCGTGAATTCTCACGATTATTTGCGTTCGAAAAAAATTTGAATTACGCGTCCCAAAATGTTTGCTATATAGAGGTACTTATGCGAGTTATTTTCCACCGGTAACCGAGTCCGGTTAACCAGTTTAAACCGCTTACAACTGGAGTTTAGAATATGTGCAACAGCAACCAATAACAAGAAGTGTTGAAGGCGCCTTCTACTTCACGTAGGCCATCGACGCTTATGAGCGTTACACGTACATTTGTAAGCCGCAACGCGACGATTCGAAATGTCTCAAATTGCGCCAGTGCACCTTGAAGCTTAATAGCATCGGAATTCTAATTGTATTAGTAACATAAATGCTTTTAAGCATTGTTTTATAACATCGTCAATGCTACTTGGCGCTTTAAGGCACCTGATTACTGATTACACCTAATAAATAATTGCATCAGTGCCACTACACGCTTTTTTAGCGTCTGATTTGTTATTATACATAATTAGTAATTGCGCCTGATTAGTAATTGTACCTAATTTGTAATTTAACCTTATTAGTAATTGTGCCTAATTTAGAATCGCGCATGTATAGTAATTACGCCTGATTAGTAATTGCGCCTGATTATTTTTACGCCAAATTAGTAATTGAGCCTAATTTGTACTCATGCGTTATTAATAATAACACCTACTAAGTATTAACGCCCGATTAATTTTATGCCATATTTGTAATTTTGCCTAATTAATAATTGCGCCTAATTAAAGAAACACCTGTTTTTGAACGCCTGATTTGTAATTGCGCCTGATTAATAAATAGACTTGATTAGTTATTTTGCCTAATTTGTAATCGAGCCTAATTATTAATTGTGCCTCATTAGTAATGACACTTGATTTGTAGCTGTGACTGATTTATAATTGCGCCTAATTTGCAATTGCACCTGATTAGTAATCGCGCCTGATTTGTAATTCTACCTAATTTATAATTGCGCCTAAATACTAATTCTGTCTAGTTTATAATTTCGCCCGATTAGTAATTCCGCCTAAATTATAAATGCGCCTGAATAGTAATTCCGCCTAATTTAGAATTGCACCAAGATAATAATTCCGCCTAATTTAGAATTGATCCTGAATAGTAATTCCACCTAATTTATAATTGCGCCTGAATAGTAATTCCGCCTAATTTAGAATTTCACCTAAATAATAATTCCGCCTAATTTAGAATTGATCCTGAATCGTAATTTCGCCTAATTTATAATTGCGCCTGAATCGTAATTCTGCCTAATTTATAATTGCACCTGAATCGTAATTCCGCCTAATTTAGAATTGCACCTAAATAATAATTCCGCCTAATTTAGAATTGATCCTGAATCGCAATTCCGCCTAATTTATAATTGCGCCTGAATCTTAATTCCACCTAATTTATAATTGCACCTAAATAGTAATTCCGCCTAATTTAGAATTGCACCTAAATAATAATTCCGCCTAGTTTAGAATTGGTCCTGAATCATAATTCCGCCTAATTTATAATTGCGCCTGAATCTTAATTCCACCTAATTTATAATTGCACCTAAATAGTAATTCCGCCTAATTTAGAATTGCACCTAAATAATAATTCCGCCTAGTTTAGAATTGGTCCTGAATCATAATTCCGCCTAATTTATAATTGCGCCTGAATCGTAATTCTGCCTAATTTATAATTGCACCTAAATAGTAATTCCGCCTAAATTAGAATTGTGCCTAAATAGTAATTCCACCTAATTTATAATTGCGCCTGAATCGTAATTCTGTCTAATTCATAATTGCACCTAAATAGTAATTCCGCCTAATTTAGAATTGCGCCTAAATAGTAATTTCACCTAATTTATAATTGCGCCTGAATAGTTATTCCGCCTAATTTAGAATTGCACCTGATTAGTAAATCCACCTAATTTAGAATTACACCTAAATAATAATTCCGCCTAATTTATAAGTGCGCCTAGTTAGTAATTGCACCAGTACTACTACACCTATAAAGCACTTATTTTGTAATTGCTTTAGTGTTACTGATGCTTTTTAGTTCCAACTTTGTAAATTGCATAAGTACCAATCAGTGCTTTTAAGAGTTTAATTAGTAATTACATTAGTACTAGTGGTACTTTTAAACAACCTTACCTTAGTACCGATACTATATTCATCCAAGTAGCTTTAGGCTTCGTCGCACTTTCAATAAGTGGCACTTGTAACAAACTAATGTTAGTTGTAATAAATCTCATAAATAAACACATATAAATAATATTTGAAATTATGTGCAGATTACATTGATTTCTTAATTAATTATGATAATTATCAGGCAATTGCCAATTGGGACTTCCGGTAGCGTGCTACGACGAGAAACATTTTACATATTTACCCATGTCAGTTCAATGCTGGCACCAATAAATAAATTACGACACTGACATTCTCAACAAAACCCAATCAAAACAAAAAAACAAAAAAACTGGTCATATATTTCGTCTAGAATATATTTACTAAACAAAACCGAGTAATTGCAACAAATCCATAAATTATAACTACAGAGAAATCTAGATACTTATTACGAAATAAAACGCATGAATTACACCAATTACAATTAGAGTAATTTCACTTGCAATTGTTTCGAATAGTGCATGTAAAATCATTGTCAATGTTAGAAAGTGTTTTTATTTATATTTGTTTTCTAATAAATAATTATAAATTGGGGGAGTTTAAACAGGTGTTTCGATTCGATAAATAAATACAGTTGTTTTTCGTATTTACAGCTATTAATTTCGTGTTTTTAAACAAGTGTTTATTTGTTTCGACATTTTCTTAGAAATTAAAAGCAATAAATATACTTGATACAACGAATTTAATTGCGCCTACGGCCGCAACGACAAACATATTAAAATGATATTAGTGAAGGAAAACTTGTTGCTTTTCTCTCAATACTATGAATTGTGGGGAAAAACAATCAGTAATTTGGGAAATTCTCAAACCCAATTACTTTCCGAAATGTACGAAATTTCGAAAATCAATCAAAATATCATAAATTGCGAATTATTAGTCAAGGCTTAGACAGAAAATAATTTTTATTTTAAGAGTAATAATAAAAAAAATCGCGTGTTTAATTGATATATAATAACATATATGTCCTGTTTATGGTCGGTTGGGTCCTTTCTAGTGTATTACAAACAAAGAAAAGGCTTTAAAAAAAAAAATATCACCAAGGCCTATATTAGTTTTTAGCAACAATATCCATGAACACTTTTTTGTTCGTTTTAAACATCGTTAATTACACCATTTGATAAAAATGTTTGTAAATTCATTGAAAGTCTATTTAATATGAAATAACACGGAATTTAATCGAAATTAGCAACAATTTTTCGTGTTAACTAATAAATAAGTGTATGCAGTAAATTGTTTGCGAAATAATTATTGAACATTCACTATATATAGCGAATTATAACATTTATTACGTAATAAAGATAGCATTTTATGTGACCTTGCAAATATGTGCCAAATTGTTTATAGTTTACAGATTTCCCTCAAAACTAACCAACAAATCGTAATTTATAACTCATAAAAAAAACACATAGATTTTTGCAGTATAAATCAATTATAAAATGTACAAACATCGTAAATAATTGTTTTTACTTGAAATCTAATATTTATTAGCGCATTTATAATTAAATCGCGTGAAAACTGTGTTACATAACCTAAAATGTAATAAATGCATAACTGTGTTTTATACATTTACGAAATTTATGATAGGAAATCGATTTTTTTTTGAGGATTTTAGGTATCGATAAATCAATAAAGGTCATTGCTCGATTTGTAATAACAAGTTGGCCTTGAGGGTGTTTTTTTTTTTATTTTAATGTAAATATGTAATAATTTTCGGTTTTTAATTTTTAATAATAAATACTACACATGCCAAAATTGCGTAATAAATAAATAAATAATTAAGCAAGTGTAAGGTAATTTAAATTGTTATTTTTAACGAATATTTCGGGGTCTGCGTGTGCATAAATAAAAATGATTTAAATAAAAGATGCGATAATTTTTTTTTATCTGAACGACCTTGGGGGTTACTAAGGCAACGGAAATTAACAATTGATAACTTCCGACAGTAAAATTGCATATCATTTTTGATTTGTTTAATAACGTCACCAATTAACTATAAGTTTACCTCAATTTGAGGTTAAGGGTTAGTTTTATTTAATTACAAAAATTTATTATAAATACTTTCGATAAATATTTAATAAACTAATAATTTAATGGTGGCAGTCGTCGAAACGTTTTAACAGTGTATTGGAGCTACACTGTTAAAAATAGCTCGTTAAACCTAATGAGCTAACCAGTTCGGTGGGGAATACCGTGCATGAATGTTAATTATTTGTTTTTATTATTACAATAAATATTAATTTGTCAAAACACTTAAATATAAATTAATATCAGATACGGGAAAATTATACACGATAACACAAAAACTATTTAATTATTATTAGCGTAATTAATCATAATTTTTTTGTGCAAAATCAACCATCAATCCTCAATGAGTCACTAAATTAACTTAATATCAATCATAAAACACACTCAACTCATTTAATTCCCTTTTAAACTAACATAAAACCACAAAAACATACATTTACCTGTTAACTATAACCAAAAACGTCTTCAGCACTCTTCAATCTACCATTTAATACCAAAAACGCCACCAAAAACGACTTTATTACCTCATTTTTAACGAAAAACAAACAAAAACGTCATTTAAAACCTAAACAGGGTAGCCATCTTTGTTACTAGTGTATCTCAAACACTATAATATCCATATGTAGATATATGGACCCCCCTACCCCGCGTATAGTGTTAAAAACTATTAAAAGCGCTTGATTTACAGTGAAACTTAAGTTCAGCACTCTTCAATTTGCCATTTAGTACCAAAAACACCTTTAAAAACGACTTTATTACCTAATTTTAACGAAAAACAAACAAAACCGTCATTTAAAACCTAAACAGGGTAGCCATCTTTGTTACTAGTAGCGTATCTCAAACACTATAATATCCATATGTAGAAATATGGAACCCCCTACCCCGCGTATAGTGCTCAAAACTATTAAAAGCGTTTGTTTTGCAGTGAAACTTAAGTGCGCAGTATCAAAATGACTGCGTCCCTTGGAACAGACGGGACTGATGCAACAGACACAAACTCAACAAACAACGTTGCTGTTGTGTCGGTAACTGGGGGCGGGTATCACAACGCCGGCTTTAAAGATGATTTAGAATCGATGACGGGGGTTCACAAACCCCCGCGGGAAATAACCGATGAAGAAGCGTCGCAGCTCGGCAAAGTCAAGTTATCCCGCAAAGAGAAATGGAGGATTTTAAAGAACGTCGCTGCCGTTTCATCAGCGTTCATGATTCAATTCACAGCGTTTCAAGGTACGTTGTTTGTTCATTTATAATTTGTACGATATTAATGTGTTGATTTGTAGGAATTGCTAATTTGCAATCGTCGCTTAACGCTGCTGAGGGTCTAGGGACGGTGTCGCTGAGCGCGATTTACGCGGCGCTTGTTGTTAGTTGTATATTCGTTCCGACGTTCGTTATAAAACGCCTCACAGTCAAATGGACGCTGTGTTTGTCGATGTTGTGCTACGCGCCGTATATAGGCGCACAGTTTTTCCCGCGCTTTTACACCCTAGTGCCGGCTGGGGTGCTTTTGGGTATCGGCGCCGCCCCTATGTGGGCGAGTAAAGCCACCTACATCACACAAGTCGGTAGCGTCTATGCCAAACTCACGGATCAAACCGTTGAAGCGATCGTTGTTCGATTTTTCGGGTTCTTCTTCCTAGCGTGGCAAACCGCTGAACTTTGGGGCAACTTAATCTCAAGTTTAGGTACCATTTAGCATATTTAATCAATTCTAAGGGGTGCTAATTGTATATAATTACAGTTTTATCCAGTGGACCCCATGGAGGCGCTGGAGGACATGATTCAAACGTAACCAAAACGTACGAATCGTGCGGTGCAAACTTTCTGGTTGTTAGCACCAATAGCAATCAGAATCTGGAGAGGCCCGATGATTCCGAAATTTTTACAATCTCTGCTATTTATTTAGTGTGTATTTTCGTGGCCGTTATCATGATTGCGCTTTTTGTGGATCCCCTATCAAGGTTGGCTATTCTTTAGAATTTTTTTTTATTATTATTCAATTGTTTAGTTATTAAAACAGTTGAGTCACGAAACAAAAAGTCTATATGTCTATATGTCGACATTTTGTTTAGAGTATATGGTGTACTTTATTGCTCTTATTAGTAATATAATGCTCTATCTTTCTCAAACAAAGGATAGTAGAAGTTATATTAGTGGGTAAAGGATAGCGCTTATGTCATATTTGCGAGAGCGATAAGGTGCACCATACAACTAAGAAGCTCTAAACAAACTATAGGGTATTATAGCCTACTTTGTTGCTCTTATATGAGGTATTACACTATTGTTAAGCAAGCGCAAGTTGTATAAGAGAGTAAAGGATGGCGCTTATGCGATATTAATGAGAGTGATAAGGTGCACCATACAACAAATGAAAAATAGACTAATATGATTTTTATTTCGAATAGATATGGTGAGAAACAAAAGCGTCGTGATTCAGTTCAAATATCCGGTATTCAGTTACTATCTGCGACGTTATACCAACTGAAAAAACCCTACCAACAACTATTAATACCAATAACAGTCTGGATTGGGATGGAGCAAGCGTTTATAGGCGCTGATTTCACGCAGGCGTACGTCTCCTGCGCGTTAGGCATCCAAAACGTCGGTTATGTGATGATTTGCTTTGGGGTCGTGAACGCAATGTGCAGTTTGCTGTTCGGGTCCGTTATGAAGTATATCGGACGCGTTCCGATAATGGCCCTAGGCGCTGTGGTCCATGCGGCCCTAGTTGCATGGTTGTTACTCTGGAGGCCCCATCCGGATACGCCCGCGACGTTTTTCATCATTTCCAGCTTGTGGGGGGTGGGGGACGCGGTTTGGCAGACGCAGGTCAACGGTAAGTTCGATTTGTTTTTGTGCCCCGCTATGAAACGATTGCGCTACGGCGTTGATGGTTTTTTCCATCCGACGCAAATATCCAGAAAAAACTGGTTTGATCCAACGTTTTTTTTTAATCGTTACAAAAAATGTATACAATTTATACGCGGTTTTATTCAGACATTTATCACATTTAGACATCAAACTATAACTGTATTTATATATTTAATTTAAAATAACTCAAACATCTAAATATGTATACAATCTCAAAATTAATTAATAATCAATCGAAATCATTAAGTTCAATGATTTATCGCCTGAGGTTCAATTTGAATTTGAGTCTAAAATAACATGTTTTGACGATTGAATGCGAAATGATTACACATAATTGAGTTTGATTAAATGATTTAGAATGTTGATTGACTGTTTAGGTATTTATGGAACGTTGTTCCGAAGGAATAAAGAAGCAGCGTTTTCCAACTATCGTCTATGGGAGTCGGTGGGTTTTGTAATTGCGTACGCGTACTCGACGCACTTGCGCGCCCGCATGAAGCTGTACGTGATGCTAGCGGTGCTAATCGCTGGGGTTTGTGGGTATATTGTCGTCGAGATATTGCATATCAGGAAAGCGCGACGGCTGAAACGGTTAGAAGACCCGAAGGTAGCCGAAGCTGAGGCCAAAGTCAATCCGAACATTGTCGACGAAACGGATGACGAAAAGGATGATATCGATGATGATATTATTGTCACACATTTTTAAAATGATTCAAACTACAGGTACGCACTATTTTACTACATATCCTTTAACACTCAATATATATCGAACTACTATCTCATTTACACATATAAATCCCTAAAAACGACAACACATTTCCAAGCAAACCCCTAATTAAGCAAAACTAAACATGTCTAAGCATGCATTATCAAGCGTCCTTTACATATAAACGTGATTTATACAATATTTCCATAAATAAACAACTATCAAGTCATTTATTTGAGCTTATTTCGCAAATAAAACTATTTAAACACCTAAAGGTCTATTTTTTTATACAATCAGCACTACTTTTTGTAGTCATACGCCACTAAGTTAACCATACATATGTATGTAAAGGTCTAGATTTTTATACAATCAACACTACTTTTTGTAATCATACGCCACTAACTTGTCCATACATATGTATGTAAAGGTCTAGATTTTTATACAATCAACACTACTTTATGTAATCATACGCCACTAACTTGTGCATATATATGTATGTAAAGGTCTAGATTCTTATACAATCAGCACTACTCTTCGTAATCATACGCCTCTAACTTGCCCATACATATGTAGGTAAAGGTTTAGATTTTTATACAACCAGCACTACTTCTCGTAATCATACGCCACTTGTCCATACATATATATGGACAAGTTAGTGGCGTATGATTACAAAAAGTAGTGCTGATTGTACAAAAAAATAGAACATACAACGTATAGATGTATGCAACTAGCATAACGTTGCACGTATAATAATTGCCTATTAATAAACCTTGAATTATTTAGCATTTTTCAACTTTTTCCTCAATTATTTATAACCTAACCACTCCCTTCCCCCCAAATTAACACATACACACTTTAAACATCTATAAATAGCTCTATATGTATAAAATTACGTATAGGTGAAGGAATTTAATGAAATGAATGTTTTTAGGGTAAAATCTTCATACAAATTGTGTTTTGGGCGACAAATGAAGAAAAACAAACAAATTTTGATTAAGTTATTTTTTAAATGTTGTAAAATACCATTGTTGATATTGTTTATTGACGGTGTTTAGGGCCCAAATAACGAAAATAGTACACTAGATTAAATTAAATTAAACCACAATATTTGTGGGTTTATTGATCAATGTTTAATGTTAAGTATCACTGTTAAATTGAATAATAAAATTGAATCTAGAAAGTTTATTAACAAAAGTAAAAAAAAAAAATAGGTTCCTAAAGTGAGAATTGTTATCAATACTTTCTTTTACATGTTTTCACTCTTTAATTATATATTATCCTTATTAGTTATGTAATATATTTATGAATAAATACTTTTTTTTTGTTTTAAACCACATTTAATTTAAGTAGTTTTTAAAAACGCACATTTGTACAGTTATTTCACTTTTATTTGTTATTATTTTTAGTAATCAAACAAAAAAACGTATTTAGTTTAATTTTTAAAACTTAAGTATTACAATTAGTGATATATATATTTGTAGCGAAAAGAGATAAAGATTTTCTCGTATATAATAGCATTTTAATTGTAAAGTAAAGAAATTTTATTAAAAATATACAAAATCGATTTAATTGTTTGTCTTATTTTCACTCCTACGCAATTTTCAATTGTGAATATTAATAATAAATCAATTTAGAGACGTTTAAAACCGGTTTATGAAAACAAAATCTGCCTCTCCGCGGTTTAACTTTCACAGAGTTATAAAATAAGTTTGTTGGACTCGTTTTTGCAGCATTACCAATATGTTGCTCTTCGCAGTAGCACTGATTGCTCTTAGTTTCGCTCAAGTGGTGTTTGCAATAAGCGGCGAATGTGTATCGTTTAAAAACCACGCGAAAAACGAGAAATTCGAACTCGTTTACCACTGGAACTTTATTAATTTCACGTGGCCGTCACCCGAAATCTACGAACAAGCTGTGATATCCGGTAAATATGTACCGGAAGACAACGCGATTGTCGGTGTTAAGTTCTACGAAGATAAGTTCTATTTGGCGTTGCCGAAACCCAAACCAGGAGCCCCGGTTACGTTAGCTTATGTTGCCCAGTATCCTGAAGATGGTGGACAGTCTAATCCGTTATTGACGCCTTATCCGAATTGGAATATGAATTTAAATAAAAGTTGTCGAGCGCTACAGGATGTTCAAAGCATGGAGATAGACAGGAAAGGCGTAAGTTAGCTCTATTATGTATCAGAGAAGTGAATTACATCGTTGACACATCCCAGAGATGTGAATTACATCTCTGATACATTCCAGAGATGTGAGCTACATGTTGCATTCCAGATAAGTAAATTAAGTCTTTGAAGTATTCAAGAGTGAATTTTGTTTATAATACGTCCTAAAGATATAAATTACATCTTTGATACATGTGAGTTACATCTCTAGTACGTTTCATAGATGTAAATCATATGTTTGAGGTATTTAGTGTAAGTTATGTCTTTGATACATGGTAGAGATGTGTGTTACATCTTTGTTACGTACTAGAGAAGTAAAGTTACATGTATGTTATGTATTTGATATGTTTTAGAGACATAACTAACTGATTTTATTGTCTGTGTGTTTTAAATAAATTCGAGAACCTATAATTAGGATTTTGTAGTTAACAACTAACTTAAAATATTAATTTAGGTGATGTGGGTGTTGGATGGACGTAGATTTGGTGACAACCCCAATAAATGCCCGCCAAAAATCGTTTTATTGGACTTAAAAGCCGGGGGACGAACCATAAAATCGTATAATTTCCCAAATTCAGTTTGCAAAAACGACAATTGTTTCCTAAACGATTTAGTTGTGGATGAATTTGATGATGGTTACGCTTATATAACTGATACAAGCTCAGATCCTGGTTTGATAGTATATTCGCGCAAGTTAAACAAATCGTGGAAAGTCCGCGATAAAACAATGTTCGCTCAACCAGAAGCAGCGAATTTCACATGCCATGGTTACGTACACACTAAACTCACACCAATTGATGGTATCACCATGGCTCCTCCACAATCTTTAGATGATCCTGAGCGTATGGTTTACTTTACAGCTTTAACAGGTGCGGTAAAACGAAATATTAAACAAATGAGTTACTAATATGTGTTGTAGGTTTTAATTTGTATGGAATAAGCAGCAAAGTGTTGCGAAATCAAAAACTTGCAACTGGGGCGAATGTTGGGGCGAAAATTATAGATTTTGGGAAAAAAACCGGACCGTCGGATGGTCTAATAATGGACTCGGAAGGCGATATATATTTCGGGATACTTTCAGACGATTCCGTACAAAGATGGAACGTTAAAAATCAGCTATCGGACGCGGAAACAGTCGATACAAATCCGGAAATGCTAATATGGCCCGATAGCTTCGGCATGGACCCGTTCGGGAATTTATATTTGATCGCCAACAACATCGGGAATTTTTTTGAAAATCACATCTCCAAAAACGATACTAATTTTAGATTATTAAAATTATATACTGGTACTTGTAGTTATTTATATTAAAAACTATAATTTTCGTCTTTATTTCTGTATATATATATAATAAAAAAAAAAATAAACAATTTATTTTATCGATTAATATTTATTACAAATAAAAACTAATTTCCGCGAAGTCTTATCAATAAAATAATACTCAAACATAATCTAATCTAACAAAAAAAAATAATATCTGTCTATATTTCCTGTTTGTATTATAATAAAATGTCTGGATACATAACAACCGCAAAAAAACCTCAAAATTTAATTCAAACAAACGCTATTAATTATTTTAATAAAAAAATTTACAATTTAAAAACCAATTCTAATTGAGCACTGCGCCCATATGGGATATATAGCTACAGTACATCGTGTAAAAACCACGCAAGGAAGGCGTAAGAACAATAGAGTGCGTAAGGAGCTTGAAACAAGTGCGTGAGAAGCGTAAGAACTGCTTAAAGGACGCGTAAAGAGAGCGTAAGGGTCCCGTGAGATGCGGGTAAAGAGAGCGTAAGGGTCGCGTGAGAAGCGCGTAAAAAGTAAGGACAGCGAAAGACCGCATAAGTGCAACAAAGAATCGTAAAAAGGCAATAAAAAGAGACAAAACTAGCAAAAAATAAAAAAATACTTGAGGGAAACAGTATAACAACCCTTGAACAAACACAAGAAAGCACTAATGACAATAACAACATCAATTGAAATAAATTATAATCATTTCAACGGAAACATCGTCAAAACGAGCAACAAACATACGCGTTAAATACATGTTTCTCTTTAATCAAACATACTTTATATAACCAGCAATTCTAAACAATATTTTTACGTTCGCAAATCTTTATAAACACGCCAGAGAAAGTTTCACGTTCATTTCCTAATACAAGATAAACAACAAACTGATAAAAAAAATGAAATAATAAAATATCTAACGCGATAATCAACAAATACGAACAACAAAACTATTCGTGGGATTCACAAACGGAAACCAGACACAAAACAGTTGTGCAAAGTCTGGTTTACATACCAATTCGTTTGCAACTTTGCTTGCCGTCATTATTTAATCATAATTCCAAACGAAATGGAATCGCAAAGTGCACAACACATTTGCACAAAATGCGGACTCAACGCCGACGATCTTGAATCATTCGATAGCTCTAAAGTGATATGTAATAGTGATAGTATCGCTAAATGCGAAGAATGGTTATCGGAGAAGTGTTCCATAAGTGAAAGTGAGTCAAATAGTGCCTTAGTGTCATCGAATAAATCAACCAATGAATACAGTGATGAAGTATCTATTTCAACTGAATCGGATTACCAAATTCAAGAAAACAGTGTAAGGATTTAAAATCAACCATATAAAGTCCATACGATCTAATAAATAGTGTTACATCTCTGATACATCACTGAGCTGTATATGTAACTGGTACATCCCTAAGAGGTCTCTGTTACATCTCTGAGATGTCTCAATAACTATTATATTATTGGTATGCCTCAGTGACTTAGCGTAAATACACCAATGCGTCTAATATGTTATTAAGACACTTGAAGTCTCTAATACATCTCTGAGATCTATAACTGTTACGTAACTTAGATGTATCAGGGACTATACGAATTGCCTGATATGTTACTGAGATGTCTCAATGACTGTTATGTGACTGAGATGTATCAGTGATTACGCAGAGATGTATCAATGTATCTGATACGTTGCAGAGATGTAACTAGAGGTGTTTTAATAGTGTGATTGTGTGTTTTAGGTATCAAAACAAATAGGAGAGTCAATAATAAGAAATAAATCAAATTCATATGGAGATGTAATGGTTGCGAATTCAAAACATGTAATAGTGGGTAATGTTACATATGTAACGGGACCGATACATATAACGCAGACATCTTCGAGTATTCAACAAAGTACTGTTGTTAATCAAGTGTTTTTAGAAGGATCGTCTGGTATTTAAAGAGCTAATTAATGTTAATGTATTAATTACGTTGTAACAATTTACAGTTACGCAAAAAAGCACGCAATTATCAATCATTTCGAGAATAAATTGGCTCGCTCAGCCTGCGTTGAGTAAAACAACTCTAACAGAGCCATTGAAATATGTTATTATAGGTAAATATATGTTTGTTGATGTTTATTCGGCGAATTGTTGCAAATAAAAGTTTTACGCAATAAAACAATAAACAACTATTGTTTATAAAAATTCACTGTAAGTCTAATTAATGAGTTAAATGTTTAAATAACAAATTTCTAAAAATGTCAAACTACAATAAATTGCTATTAATAAAAGTTGTAGATAATCAATAATCAATCAACTTTTGTTTAATAACAACATTTTTATCTTTAACGGTTTACGAAATAAACTCAAATATATAAAATTAAATTCCAAACGAGCTAACTGCTACCATCTAGGGGCAAAGTTTAAAACTAATATTAGCAATTTTGGAAAAAACTGCCGAATTCAGGAAAATGTTGTTAATAAAAGTTGTAGATAATAAATAAATAAACAACTGTTGTTAATGAAAAAAGCTTCTAAATGTTACTATTTACGAGAAATCGCGTAAAACTTTTCAATATGTTAAATCACAAAAAATGTTTAAATAAGGAAAATGTCTCGAATAAAAGTTATAGATAATTAATTATGAGGGAACTTTAGTTGAATAACTATATTTTTATTTGTAACCGTTTACGAGATAAACTCAAAAATGTAGAATTAAATTTCAAACGAGCTATGTGCTACCATCTAGAGGCAAACCTTGGAACTATTATTGTCAATTTTGGGAAAAATTGTCGAATTCAGGAAAATTTTGTTAATAGAAGTTGTATATAATAAATAAATAAACAACTTTCGTTAATAAAAAAAGCTTCCAATTGTTACTGTTTACGAGAAATCGCGTAAAACTTTTCAATAATTTAAATCACCAAAAATGTTTAAATACAGGAAAATGTCTCGAATAAAAGTTATAGATAATTAATTATGAGGGAACTTTAGTTCAATAACTATATTTTTATTTGTAACCGTTTATGAGATAAACTTAAAAATGTAGAATTAAAATTCAAACGAGCTATGTGCTACCATCTAGGGGTAAAACTTGAAACTATTATTGATAATTTTGGAAAAATTGTCGAATTCAGGAAAAAGTTGTTAATAAAAGTTGTAGATAATAAATAAATAAACAACTTTCGTTAATGAAAAAAGCTTCTAAGTGTTACTGTTTACGAGAAATTGTTAAAAATAACCAAAAAAAAAATTAAACAATGTATGTATTGTTTAATTCGCAGCTCATACAGCAACCGAAGAGGGTTTCACACAAGCCGAAAACACCCTACTCGTTCGCCTAGTCCAAACATTTCACATCGAAAGTCGAAAATGGGACGACATCGCCTATAACTTCCTAGTAGGCTCTGACGGGCATATATACGAGGGAAGGGGTTGGGGTCGACAAGGAGCTCATACATACGGGTACAACAGAAAATCGATTGGGATCGCATTTGTTGGTTGTTTCATGGATCACTTACCACCAATATCGGCTCTAAACGCTGCTAAATCACTCATTTTAAAAGGAGTAGAGCTGGGGCACATTCCCACCGATTACACACTCGTTGGACACTGCCAATGTTCCCCGATTGAATCCCCCGGCAAAGCTCTATACGAAGAAATCAAAACTTGGACCCAATGGAGAGAATTAACTCAAGATGATCGTGCATAATTTTATATTATTACTATACATTAATAAACACATAGCTGGTAACTAATCCTATAAACTAACCTAAAACACCTAACCTAAAAAATTGATATTTATGATAAAACTCGATAAAATGCAAATAAATAATCGAGATTTACGATTTAGCTTTAGTCGATTTTCTTTCAATTACTCTCGAATTTCTCTTGTCCGTGTACGTTGCGGTAACTCTACCGGTTGGTAAGTAACCGTTGCCGGTTTGCGGTACAGATAACTCACCAAAATGGCGGTTCACATAATTGATGGTCGGGTTATTAAAAGTAGGGTTAATATTTAAATTATCAGTAACCACGTGGTTCGGGATTGTTAATAAGTAGGTCGGAGGAAGCGGGGGGACTTCTTTGAGCTCTGCAGGCGTTTTAAAAGGGCGAATATTGCGTTGTGCGGTTTTAAGATCCTCTAACTCAGCAATATTGATCATCGGCGTTGATGGATATGAGAATTCATGTTCGTTTTCGACTTTTAGTGACGAAACACGCCGTTTTTTAAGCGGCAAATGAATCTCATGTTCCGTATTCGTTTGATCCACCGACAAATTCGTGCCTAAAAGTGATTGTTGATCAACGTTTCCCCAATATGTAGTCAATTCGGGGATTTGAGCTAGTTGGGGGGTAGGGGGTGGTAAAATAGGGTTTGTTGGAGGATCAAATTGACGTATTTTTTCACCATTTACCGGAAGCACTACCGATTTCAGTTTTACTGAGTTATACGTACGGATTTTCACGGTTAAACCAGCGTTTTGTTGATTTTCGCACTGGAGATCTGCGAATGTTGCCATTGAAACATCTGTTAAGATAACCAGCGTAATCTACCACAAATCGATTACATCGACGGCGATTGATCATCCGATTCAATTTTTTTGGCCAATTTACCAAATTTGGATTCACGAAAACACAATCGTCATCACTAATTAGAATTGTCTATTTGTTGTATAATAAACCAATTTATTAAGGATTATAAATAATTATTTACTTGTATTAAGTGAGTAATCAATATAATTGAGCACAATTAACGAAATACTTACTTATATATTGAATAAATATTGTATATAAAGCGTAAACAAGCTTTAAGTGACTTTAAAGCATGATGGTGTGGTTTAAAGGTGGTTGTTTGCGTTGCGCAAAATGGCGCCGCCTCTCTTCGTTGCCTTCTCTCAACACGCCATGCGTACGAACGCGGCGTCTCTTTGTTGCGCTCATGCAAGCCAGATGTCGGTCTCTCTCTTTAAAAATGGTGGGTAATTTTAGTGGTGGCTGTTTTTATAAAGCACTCGTTGGCAGTTATTTATTCGAAAATCTAAATAGATGTTTGTTGTACATATGAATATTAACAGAAAAACGTATTTGCAATTTTAGTACGTGCGTGCGAACACTGATTGAACACACGAAAAAGACAACAAGTTTTTTTTTTTTGTTTTTTTTTTTTTGTAAATATGACAACTACGTCAAGTAACATCGAAACAGAATATTTGGAATTGAACGCGAAAAACGCGTGGCTCGCCGCTTATCAAGTAAGCTGTGTGTGGTGTATGGGTTTAAACGTGTGTTAAATGTGTTGTGTTTGCAGCATATTAAAACAGAATCGTCCAAATACAATTATAAGTGTTTGGAGTCGATTAAACCACAAAATAAGAATTTAAACCGGTATAGAGATGTCAGTCCGTACGATCACAGTCGAATTGTCGTGCAACGAGGCTCTTGCGATTATATTAACGCGAATTTAGTCAAGGTATATTTTCGTCGAAAATAGGTTATTTTGGAAGCTTTTAAACGTTGATGGTTTATAGGTGGACAAAGCGAATCGTCGGTATATATTAACGCAAGGGCCGCTACCGGAAACTGTCGGGAATTTCTGGTTGATGGTTTGGGAGCAGAAGAGTAGGGCGGTTTTAATGTTGAATAAAATCGTTGAGAAAAAACAGGTTAAGTGCCACTGGTATTGGCCTCAATCAGTTGGAGCAGAACATAAAATGATTTTAGCTGATGTCGGTTTGAGTTTAGAGTATTTAGAGCATCACGATCACTCATATTACTCCACGAGAGTGTTTAGGTATGTTTTTTTTTATTATTTTTGTAAATGAGGTTATGTTTCGTTTGAATTGATTGTGTTTAGGTTAACGGATATTGAGTCGGATGCATCGCAAGAGATACTTCAGTATCATTATACGACGTGGCCGGATTTTGGGGTGCCGAGTTCGCCGAATGCGTTTTTGGAGTTTTTGCGGGTGGTGCGCGGTTCGGGTTCGCTCGATGCGGATGTTGGACCCGCGGTGATTCACTGCTCGGCGGGCATTGGCCGCTCGGGCACGTTTTGTTTGGTGGATTCGTGTTTGGTGTTGGTAATGCGTGGCGTGCTTTTTTTGCTTGTTGCGTTTGGAGGTTTGTTGATGGGGGTGTTTTTTTTTGGGGGTGTGTTTTAGATTGAAAATGAGGGTGTTAATTCGGTGAATGTTAAGGATATTTTGCTGGAAATGCGGAAGTATCGTATGGGATTGATTCAAACACCTGATCAATTGCGATTTTCGTATCAAGCGATTATTGAAGGCGCCAAACAACTCTCACAATGCAAAGATATTGAGGTTAGTTACTTCAAATATATATATATATATATATATATATATATATATATATATATATATATATATATATATATATATATATACACACATATATACACACATATATACATAGAGTACATACATGCATACAGTACATACATACAGTACATACATACATACATACATACAGTACTTACATACATACAGTACTTACATACATACATACAGTACATACATACAGTACATACATACAGTACATACATACAGTACATACATACAGTACGTACATACAGTACGTACATACAGTACGTACATACAGTACATACATACAGTACATACATACAGTACATACATACAGTACATACATACAGTACATACATACAGTACATACATTCATACATACATACAGTACATAGAGTACATACATGCATACAGTACATACATACAGTACATACATACAGTACGTACATACATATAGTACATACATACAGTACATACATACATACAGTACATACAGTACATACATACATACAGTACATACATACATACATACATACATACATACATACATACAGTACATACATACATACAGTACATACATATAGTACATACACACACACACACACACACTGCAAAGATTGAGGTTAGTTACTTGAAATTTTATATATACATATATACATACACAATAACTCTGCAAAGATTGAGGTTAGTTACTTGAAATTTTATATATATACACAATAAATAGGGGCTTCATTTCTGATGGTTTTTTTTGTTTGTTAAATTTGACGCGTTTATAGAACTGTAATTCGGACTACATCGAACCATATAGTCCGAGTTCGGATGAAGATGAACCCCCGCCACTCCCCCCACCGAGGAGCGAAAGCCTGGCGGCGCGGCCGAACTATATGAAGGATTCCGGCCCACCAATCGATCGACCCTTGCCGAAAATCCCGAACAGTACGTCCTTGAACGATTTCGCGTTCGACGAAGAGCTTAAAAGTGGAACAGGCGCCCCTAGCCGCCCGTTACCCATCGTGCCGAACCATGAAGGCGACGAAGACGCAAGCAGTTCAGACGACGAGCTATTATCAGCGGATTCGAACCACTCCGTTACACAAACACTTAGGTATGTTTTCGCAACGCTAGGTGTTTGTGATCGTTTCGATTAATGGGTGTGGTTGTTGTTTAGATCGACGCCATCGCCGTCGTCGGAATTGCGGCAACGCAAACGGATCGAACGGCGCGAACACTTGACGGCCCAGGTACGCGACATCAAGAAACGGCAACACGAAGCCGAGAAATGGACGCAATTGAAGAGGTCTCTGTATAAACCAGTTGTTATTGGCGTGGGCGTGTTATTGTTGAGCGGTGGTGTACTTGCTTATGCGTATTTTCGGGCCTAGAGGTTCGTCAAAACTCTTTTGATCATTTTTTAAAAAAAAAAAAACAATTTTCACCACCGGGAAATTAAAAAAAAAACTGTTTGAGCTACTACATCTTGTGATACATTTTAGGTTTGAGTCTTTTGCACCGTTCAACGCAATTTCTAATTCATTTCAAACGAAATTACACTCTTAGATTTATATAAATATATTTAGTAACTTTATTTAGTTATAAAAGCTGCATTTAGCGTCATTTACGCTAAACATTGAGCTTTAAAACGCGTTTATAACGAAAACCTCAACGAATTGTTTGCCGTTTTTGCGGAAAGGATTTTTTTTTTAATATTTTAACCTAGCATTTGTCAGTTATAATTCAGGGAATATATAGCTTTTTTTTTATAATTGTATAAGGTTTGCTGGCTTGGAAAAAGACTGAACAATTATCACCCGGTTTTTTATTATTATTAATTTTTTTTTTTTTTTTGAGATGTTTACAAATTTAGTTTTGGCGAATTTTTTTGTGTTTACTGTTTGGGTGATAATTTATTGATAAACGTATAGATGGATTCATTGAGTGATGTATTTGCCTAATCTACACGATTGGTTAATTAAAATGACGAAATTACGAACTGATTATTTTTTTTTTTGAATTTAAAATCATATATTTATTTTACGTGGATTTATTGAGTGTAGATTGGGTGACTTTTTATTTTTTTTTTTGTTTTGGGGATTCGTTTCTATTCTTTACGAGAGATTCCTTCATATAAGTGTAACATACTTGTAATTTAGTATAAAAAAAGTAGTTCTATGATCAATGTATTTTAATACTGAACATTCATCTGTTTTATTATAATTATTGTTGGATTGTAATTGCATAATTAACGATTTAGTGTCTAAATCATCAATTTATCGTTGCCGCAAATGTTTGTTGCAATTTTTCGCGCATTTCAACGCGCACAAATCGCGACAATCATTTACCGTTTCATATATTTTCTTTTTAGATGTGTATGTATTAATATTCTAGAATTCATAATATCAATAGTTCATACTAAAAAACAAACACCTTTCTTATTAACTGGGCATTGTGCATTTTTGACCAAGTATACAAAATAACGAAACGTTTGCACATTTTATTCTACTAAAATATGAATTCGTTTCGTCTAGAGTGCCTAGATGCATCAAAGTAACAAACAACACTTAGAGTACAGTGGGCGGTAACCTACTCGTCTGTGATTGGTCAACTGGCTATTAAATTAATTTCCTAAACACTCAAAACGCATTGCGCTATTCAAACCGCGCTTATACTACTTATTACTAAAGAACCACTTAAGCTAATTACACCTCGTATTTTTTGTGTTATTCCTTAATAGATTCTGCGTATTTTATCCCGATAGTACACCTCTATCTATTATAGAAACATTTATATTAAATTCCAAACATATCACAAATCGTTGTAGTAATGTTTGGAATTTAATATAAATATTTCTATAATAGATGGATGAGTATTGTTGAGGAATAAAATACGCAGAATTTAATGAGGAGTAATATAAAAAATATGGGGTGTAATTATGTTGAATGGTTCTTTAGTAATGAGGAGTTTAAGTGAATATGAACGGTGTGGTTCATTTGACGCAATGCGGTAGAATGTTGACCAATCACAGGCGAGTATCTAGGCACTCTAGTTTAATAATAGTGAACATTCCTTTTTAAAAAAGTGCCTGGCAGTTGCATCACCTTATTATAATTATAATCGACAATATACGCAATAATAAATCAAAAGATCAATAAATAATACACAATTAACATAGCACTAGATTATTGTAAACTGCCAAGTGTTTTTATAGTGATTTGACGGAAACAAAACAGGATTTTTTGGATGTACCAATCCGTATTTTTGGTGTCAATCATTCATACATTTTTACGAAAGAAAAGAAACATTTGTAAAATAATAAAAACGAGAAAAAAAAACTAAACCACTCTTTAAACCATTCGTTATTTGGTGATTTATACGTTTTTCTTTACAGGGCCAAACGAAATTGCGATTGAAACCCAATGGATTTACACGAAGAATTTCATTAATTTTTAACTTGACTTATTATTTTTTGCCCCCCCATATAAAAATTACTTTTTTGAATGTACATACATTTAATGATATATTTTTATTACATGGTTTTTTATTTTATTATTATTTTTTTTTTAAATAATTAAAATGTGATATATAACTGTAACAATTAAATAATCTGCATTTTCTATTTTACTGTCATCATTTTTAACAATTTACACCAGTTTTATAACGAAATCAATTCTGATTGGCTTTTACTAAAAAAATACATATGACGTTTCAAATTACCAAAAATGATTTATTATATTTCGCTCATATCGCTCATATTTTTAACGAAAACCACCCAAACCATCGACGACAATAAGCTCATCGGTGTTTTAAATCAACAAGACGATAACTACGAAGAATTCGAAGCGATTCAAAACGTAAACGTGCCAAAAGACACGCAAATATTCAAATATAAAACGCAATTTGTGCCCAAGGATCACCATTTGGAGAGTATTGCGCGATTATTGGATGATGTTTTACTGAAAATCGACGATTTTCCTGCGAATTTAACGGATGCGGAGGAGTTTAAGTTCGATAACGATAAATGGAGTGAATGGAGCAAGTGGTCTAGGTGCAGCGTTAGTTGCGGACGCGGTCGACAAATCCGTTGGCGACATTGCAAAAGTGCCAATTGCGAGATTGAGAGTGAATTGCAAGAAAAAATGTGTCAATTACCCGAATGTAGTCCTTACGGACTATTAAAATAAATTTGCAATCCATAAACAGTATAGATTTTTATAAGTTATATGTATATATATATATATATAATAAAGCCTGGTTTAAACTACTGAATAAATTTGTGTAGGTTTAAAAAATGTTTAAGCTTGTATTTTGATTTAAAGTGTTTTTAATGGGTTGGCAACACTGGTAGGTCAATGAAGTGCGCTCATAACCAAAGAATGTCATTCGTGTAGTTTTTTTTTTTGCTTCAATTACGATTAAAAGCGTTGTATTTCGCGTTTTAAATAGTTTGTGGTTTCGTATCGATATATCAATCTATGATTATCGCGAATTCGAACCGTTTAATTGTCCATATGTATTACACAGTGTGCGTGAAAAATTATCGCGATCGTAATTTCGATATTTTCATGTCGATGATAACACCAACATGAATTGTTCGTGCACTTGATTACCGAAGCGTAATGTAGTGATTTTGCCGTTCAACACTTTTGTAAATACTTTTATTATTATTTATTTTTTGCGGGGTGGCATAATGGGGAGTTGTTTGTGCAAAGAGAAGCCTGATGATTTGGAGCAGCAAGCGTCGTCGAGTGCGAACGACGAACATTTCGCGTATGGCGATGTCATCCAAACCGTTTCCGCGAACATCTCATCCGATTATTATCCGCGCGTGGAGAAAGGCTGTCCCGATTCGGACACCGTCGATAAACTAGTCATTGAGACTCTAGGGGTCATTGGTACTCTTGTCGACAAGTAAGGCATTCATAACCTAATTCTAAGCATGATTTTTTAATAAATTACGACGAATTTATAGTGAGCAGGAGCCACCTCATTCGATGTTAAAATTGCATAATATTGCTGATAATGAAGATGGTTGGATTCAGGTGGTTACGTCTATGGTGAATGTGATCCCGATGACGGATCCGTTGGGTCCGTCGGTGATTACGTTGCTGTTGGATGATTGTCCGTTGCCGTCGCGTGAGTCTGTGCTCCGGGTGGCGCAGCTGTTCAACTTGTCGGCGACGAGTGCGATGCTGGGACGCGCGAACGCACCGAAAGAACGGAATATCTGCGTTGTGTTGGGGTGCATTGCCGAGAAGTTGGCGGGGCCGAGTAGCGTTGCCATTTTAACGGATGGCACATTGAATTATTTAATCACTAATCTTGTAAGTATGTTTTATCAATTTGCTCATCTTGGATGATTGTTGAGTGTCTGTTATCTATTTATTGTTTTGTTCCCATATAATCACAATTATCTGATTAGATTACACATTTAGGGTATATGTACAAACTTTATATATATTTCCCTTCCCAATTATGTCTACTTAACCCCCATTTTGTTCTTGTTTAACTTAAATATCTTCTAATTTTTATGATTTATACCCTTTTTCTAACTGCGTTATTTATCTCATTCCCGTTTTTTTTTTTGTTCCTTAATCTAATCTTATTGCATTATTTGTATGTTTATTCATATATTTATAGTTATAACGCGTTGACGCTTCTAATAACGCTCGACGCTTCTAATAACGTGTTGACGCTTCTAATAACGCATAGATGCTTCTAATAACGATTTGACCCATCAAATAACGCGTTGGCGCTTCTAATAACGCGTAGACGCTTCTAATAACACGTTGACTCTTCAAATAACACGTTGACTCTTCAAATAACGCGTTGACGCTTCTAATAACGATTTGACGCTTCTAATAACGCGTTGACGCTTCTAATAACACGTTGACTTTTCAAATAACACGTTGACTCTTCAAATAACACGTTGACTCTTCAAATAACGCGTTAGCGCTTCTAATAACACGTAGACGCTTCTAATAACACGTTGACTCTTCAAATAACACGTTGACTCTTCAAATAACGCGTTAGCGCTTCTAATAACGCGTAGACGCTTCTAATAACACGTTGACTCTTCAAATAACACGTTGACTCTTCAAATAACGCGTTGACGCTTCTAATAACGATTTGACGCTTCTAATAACGCGTTGTCGCTTCTAATAACGATTTGACCCATCAAATAACGCGTTGTCGCTTCTAATAACGCGTTGATGTTTCTAATAACGCGTTGACGCTTCTAATAACGCGTCGATGCTTCTAATAACGATTTGACGCTTCTAATAACGATTTGACGCTTCTAATAATGCGTTGATGCTTCTAATAACGATTTGACCCTTCAAATAATGCTTTAGCGCTACTAATAACGCGTTGACCCATCAAATAAACGCTCTGACGCTTCTAATAACGATTTGACGCTTCTAATAACGCGTTGACGCTTCTAATAACGATTTGACCCATCAAATAACGCGTTGTCGCTTCTAATAACGCGTTGATGTTTCTAATAACGCGTTGACGCTTCTAATAACGCGTCGATGCTTCTAATAACGATTTGACGCTTCTAATAACGATTTGACGCTTCTAATAATGCGTTGATGCTTCTAATAACGATTTGACCCTTCAAATAATGCTTTAGCGCTACTAATAACGCGTTGACCCATCAAATAAACGCTCTGACGCTTCTAATAACGATTTGACGCTTCTAATAACGCGTTGATGTTTCTAATAACGTTTTGACCCTTCAAATAACGCTTTGGCGCTACTAATAACGCGTTGACGCTTCTAATAACGATTTGACCCTTCAAATAACTGTTGACGCTTCTAATAACGCGTTGCCGCTTCTAATAACGCGTTGCCGCTTCTAATAACGCGTTGACGCTTCTAATAACGCGTTGATGCTTCTAATAATGCGTTGATGCTTCTAATAATGATTAGACCCTTCAAATAACGAATTGACGCTTCTAATAACGCTCTGACGCTTCTAATAACGGTTTGACCCTTCAAATAACGCATTGGCGCTTCTATAACGATGTGACGCTTCTAATAGCGCGTTGCCGCTACTAATAACGCGTTGCCGCTTATAATAACGCGTTTCCGCTTGTAATAATGCCATTTGTAGCCTCCTAACTCACATTCTGTATTAAATAAGCTACATCGCGATTCGTTTAGCGCCTAGGCGCTTTTTGTATATTAAATGCATGACTAAAATAGCAGTAACCATCGCATCTAATTGTTTCTACAATGTTTATTTTTATATTTACGCGTTTTTGCTTAAAATAACGCTATTTCTAACCTTGTAAAACGCATTCTATGTAAAATAAGTTCAAACTCGATTCGTTTAGCGCCTAGGCGCTTTTTATATATTAAATGCAAAACTAAAATTGCGTTTTCCGTATTTGTTTTATAACAAAACAATTGATATAGATCTATATTACGCTATTTTCTATTGGGTTTCTATTAATTTATTTATGTTTTTTTATTATAATAACGCTATTTCTATCCTACTAAAACGTTTGTTTTATTAAAATAGGGAATTACTAGGCGCTTCGCGCTTAGGGGGGTTAACTTTAATTTATATTGGTTGGTTTTAAAATGAGTAGTATTTTAAAATATATAATGAATTCCTAGACGGTTGACACGGATCCATATGTGATTCTATTCTCGTTGATTGCGTTGGAGAAATTCGCGCAAACCAGCGAAAACAAAGCGACAATAAAGCGTCGACTGCAACAAGAATCACCAAGTCCGTTGACAATACTAGAAAAATGGCGGTACGAGCAGCACTACGTCAAGCGTCAAGTGGGTTTTTGCGCCGAATGGTGCCTCGACAATCTATGTACGTAAATACCAATTAACCATTATTACCAACGGCGATTCCTTATATAGCGCGATTTGCATTATAGTTTTGATGGAAAATCGTAAATTCTCGTACGAAATGGTCGATATGAGTCGCGTGAACGCCATGCTGAACACATCGGATGTTAGCGAGTACTTGAAGATCTCCCCCGATGGTCTAGAGGCGCGGTGCGACGCCTACTCTTTCGAGAGTGTTCGATGTACTGCGCAAGCGCACACTGGCCTATGGTACTATGAAGTGACAGTTATCACACCCGGTGTCATGCAAATTGGTTGGGCTACTAAAGACAGCAACTTTTTAAACCATGTAAGTAGCAAATTTTGTGTGTACAGTTTACGTATTTTATTGAGTATATTGCGATTTATTTAGGAAGGTTATGGGATTGGTGATGATAAGTACTCTTTGGCGTATGATGGTTGTCGACGGTTGATTTGGTATAACGCTCGATCGGAGGCTCAAATGTTGCCCCGTTGGGAATCTGGCGATGTGCTAGGTTGTTTATTAGATTTAGACAATCAGGAAATAGTGTTTTCTGTAAACGGTATATGTTTACCGCCGTGTACTCATGTATTTACGAAAGCTAAGTAAGTTTCGTACACTAATATAACGTTTTAGGTGTTATAGCGCATTTGGAAATGTTCACAGAAGCGGTTTCTTCGCTGCAGCTAGCTTCATGTCATTCCAGCAATGTAAGTTTAATTTCGGTTCGAAACCATTCCAGTTTGCGCCCGATCGAACATTCCTAGCGTTCAACGATCACGGGTCGCTCAACGCGGACGACAAACGCGTCATGCCGCGACATATATTCTTAGAGGAACTTCGCAAACATAGTGTTCGAGAAGATTCGTGTACTTTATGTTTCGACAAAAAGGCGTCCGTACGACTTATTCCATGCGAACATAGGTAAGTCTATATATATATATATATATATATATATATATATATATATATATATATATATATATATATATATATATAAGAGAGCAACCATAATCCATTGCTACGCCATTTTAAACCATATATATGTATAAAATATCATCCCTCCATCATTTTAAACCAAATAACTGTCATATAAACGTATGACGCAACGTTCCCCCACCATTTTGAACCAAATAACTCATGTATGTGTGACGTAAGCGTTCATCCGCCATTTTGAACCAATTAATGTGTGAATTTGCGACCCTCTGATGAGTGTATGTGTATGAGAGAGGGGATAATGTATTCCTACGCCATTTCAAACCATATAGGTGTAAAACAGCGTCCCTCTACCATTTTAAACCAAATAACTGTCATATATACGTTATGACGCAACGTTCCTCCACTATTTTGAACCAAATAACTTATGTATGTGTGACGTAAGCGCTCGTCCGCCATTTTAAACCAATTAACTTATGTATGTGTGAATATGCGTCTCTCTGATGAGTGTATGTGTGTGAGAAAGAAGATAATGTATTCCTACGCCATTTAAAACCATATATATGTGTAAAACAGCGTCCCTCCGCCATTTTAAACCAAATAACTCATATATACGTATGACGCAACGTTCCTCCACTATTTTGAACCAAATAACTTATGTATGTGTGACGTAAGCGCTCGTCCGCCATTTTAAACCAATTAACTTATGTATGTGTGAATATGCGTCTCTCTGATGAGTGTATGTGTGTGAGAAAGAAGATAATGTATTCCTACGCCATTTAAAACCATATATATATATATGTGTAAAACAGCGTCCCTCCACCATTTTAAACCAAATAACTGTCATATATACGTATGACGCAAAGTTCCTCCACTATTTTGAACCAAATAACTCAAATATGTGTGACGTAAGCGGTCGTCCGCCATTTTGTACCAATTAACTTATGTATGTGTGAATATGCGTCCCTCTGATGAGTGTATGTGTGTGAGAGAGAAGATAATGTATTCCTACGCCATTTTAAACCATATATATATGTGTAAAACAGCGTCCCTCCACCATTTTAAACCAAATAACTGTCATATATACGTATGACGCAAAGTTCCTCCACTATTTTGAACCAAATAACTCAAATATGTGTGACGTAAGCGCTCGTCCGCCATTTTGTACCAATTAACTTATGTATGTGTGAATATGCGTCCCTCTGATGAGTGTATGTGTGTGAGAGAGAAGATAATGTATTCCTACGCCATTTTAAACCATATATATGTGTAAAACAGCGTCCCTCCACCATTTTAAACCAAATAACTCATATATACGTATGACGCAACGTTCCTCCACCATTTTGAACCAAATAACTCAACTATGTATGATGTAAACGCTCGTCCGCCATTTTAAACCATTTAAGTTATGTATGTGTGAATTTGCGTTCCTTTGATGAGTGTATGTGTATGAGAGAGAGGATAATGTATTCCTACGCCGTTTTGAATCCTGTAACTGTCGTATGTTGTGTAATATGGCGTTCCTCCGCCATTTTGAATCAATTAACTGTTGTATGTATGTGTGAAGTGGCGTCCTTTTGCCATTTTGAACCAAATCGTTATGTTTGTGGTTAATAACCGTTTTGATGCCTTTAAGCGTTGTTTTGTGCCGAATAATCGTTGTTTTATGACCAATAATCGTTGTTTTGTGCCCAAATATCGTTGTTTGGTGCCAAATAATCGTTGTTTTGTGCCGTTTTAGGGGGTTTTGCACATCGTGCGCAAACCAGTTATCCGAATGCCCCATGTGTCGATCGTCGTTTCAGTTAATAGAGACGGATAGCCCCTGACAAATATTTCGATGCCGCAATGATTTTTATGTAAAAATAGCGTCCAATTACTATTGAATTACGTCAGGTACTGACGACTCACACAAACGTGAGAAAAAAAAATGTATATTATTGTAAATTAACTAGAGAAAAAATCGCCTACTTATATAAAAAAAAAACAAAAAAAAATTGCGCATATCAAAAACATGCCACAAACATATAGATATTTTCAAGTTTATTTGCTATAATATTTATTGGAAACAGATATATTATACTAAAAACAAATCTATTAAATACTATTTTAACTGTTTCAAAGCGTTTTTAATCCCCTAAAATTTAAAAATCCCGCCACAACTTGCTCGAACTTAACGCGTCAATCACACCAACTTATAAACAAATATATATATATATAAAAGTCGTTTAATGTTTAATAAATATTCAAATATTATTTATTACGCGTTTTATTCCATTTAATGCTACCTGAAAGTATTTTTAAGCAACGTCATCAATACCAACTGTTAGTTATGAAAGTAACTATATTTTTATTATATTTGGTTAATTATGTAGTTAATTGTTGGTTTTAAGTGGTGAATTGATTAAATGTGGTAATTAATGATTGGTGTGTGTGGTGAAACGTGGTAATTTGTGTTTTTTATTGTGTGTTTTGTGTAAGGGTTTTTCGTTTTGGACTAGATTGAGTGTTGGTATTAGGAGAATATGAGAGCGGCGATATTATACTTGAACGCTGATTGTTAGAATATGTTACCGTTGTTTTTTTTTTTAATAATGTGATATGTGTGTTTTTTAATAATCGCAAACAACCAATAATCAGTAATTAATTGTTTGGTAGCCGAATTAGTCCGCCTTGCGTATTTGCTGCAACGAAGTTCTGTGTGAATCACGTGCCTTTATAAATGCTGTGTTTGGGTACAAAATGGCGGGTGAGATGTACAGAAAAGGTTTTCAGCAATTTAGAACGTAAAACGTTCTGACAGTGGTTTATTTGTAACGTTTCAGATATCTCCTTAATACAAGACGAGTGCTACGATGATCCCGATGATGGTAAGTCAGTGGATGCGTTTGGTTGTGTTGTATAAAAATATATATATATATATATTTTCGTGTGTCGTCGCTTTTTCGTATGGCGTGGTCTGTTGTTATTACGCGTCGTTATGATGTTATTCCATCTATTTTACGTGCTATTTTGTTTGTTTGTCGTACCGTATATGCGTTTTACGCGGTTTTTAAGCTACGGTAAGTGCGTTTTTTGGTACATCGGGTTTTAGGTTTTTTTTTCGATTAGGTTAGTTTTCGTGTATTGTTCACGGGAAAACAACAAAGGTTTTTGTTTTTTTCCCGTAACGGTTTTGTTACTCAAATCATCCAACAACGCGTTGTTATTGTTATTAATCGTCATTATTGGGTGTGCTTTTTTTTTTATTAAACGCTTACATTTGTAATCAATTCTTTTTTGGGGTTATTTCTACTAAAAATCTATTTTAATCATCTAATTAATTATTCATTTATTTAAATAACCGCGAAATTTAAATCGGAAACGTACCGAGTTGAAAATAAATTAATTTATTACGCCCCGATCTGTAATTTATATATATATATATACAGTGAAGTCCGGATATAACGAATGCTTATTTTGCATACATGTGTCGCTATATCCGAAGTTCGCTATAAAAGATATGGTGCTAAGGATATACATATAGGAAAACATTAGTGTGTTCCAGAAAGGTTCGTTATAACCGAGAATTCGCTATATAAACGAGTTCGTTATAAGTGAACATTACTGTATATATATAATTCTATAACGCCTCAAAATTCAAATAGATTATTTCCTTACGTTAATTTCTATATTTAAATCTGAAGCGCACTGAGTTGTAAATAGAGCGATCGGTGATTTTAGAGCGTTCAAAGATCAAAATATTAATGTATTACGCAATTTTTACCCATTATTTAATTCCTATATTAAATCTAAAGCATATAGAGCTGAAAATAGAGCAATCATTGACTTTAGAGCGTTCAAAGATCAAAATATTAATGTATTACGCAATTTTTACCCATTATTTAATTCCTATATTAAATCTAAAGCGCATAGAGCTGAAAATAGAGCTATTTGAGACTTTAGAGCACTCTAAATAGACTATAATAATTTACATCCCTGTTTTTAATGCTTATATATATAAATTCAAGGCGCACAGAGTAGTAAATAGAGCAATTAGTGACTTTAGAGCGTTCAAAGATCAAAATATTTACTGTATTACGCAATTTTTACCCATTATTTAATTCCTATATTAAATCTAAAGCGTATAGAGCATAAAATAGAGCTATTTGAGAGTTTAGAGCACTCGAAATTGACTATAATAATATATGTCCCTGTTTTTAATGCTTATATATTTAAAATTGACGCGCACAGAGTAGTAAATAGAGCTATGTGTAGTTTAAGAGCTTTAAAAGTTCGAAATATTAATTTATTACTCTATATTTAATTTCTATATTAAATCTGAAGCGCATAGAGTTGTAAATAGAGCAATTTGTGGCTTTAGAGCACTTTGATTCGTTAATATTAATTTATTTCGCTGATTTTACCCGATCTGTAGTTGTGATTTTTTAAATCTGTAATATGATTTCTATAGCGCTGTTTTTTTACTCCAATCTGTAACGTCTATATTTATATTTGAAGCTTATAGAGAGCTTTTAGGAGTGTAGAGTTATTTTATTTAGTGTTTTTTTGTTATTATATGCATAATCTGTTGCTTTAGTATTAAAATTGCGGTAGTTTATTAAATAAGTTGATGGTAATATTTAATTAAAAACTAATAAATGTGGTGGTGTATAAAATGTGGGATATTTTCGGTGGTAATATTTCTAATAATTACCAAGCCCTCATCCATCTTCTTTAAGGCCTTAGGCGCTCTCAACGTGTGACATACAACGAGAATGTTGTAAGATGCTTTACTAGTTTCCGAAGCCTATAACGAATATATATATATACACCACACCCTTATACGCAGGCCCATATTGATTACCCAATACGCCGTCTAGTGGTGCCATCTTGGCACCGGCGACACGCACTAGCCGGCATCCATATCGGCGAAACGTTCGCCGAAACAGCCCGGCCCCAAAAAACCGTCGCCCGTAGTAAAACACAGCCAGTTAAAACACCGCGTCAAAAACCGCCCCAAATCGGGTTTGTTATGGTATTTTGTGGTATTGTTTGTGTGACTCCAACCAGACTTAACAGTGTCGTTTATTTACAGTGTATTTTCCACGTTTATTTAAACAGTGTAAACCAGGGAATGTTACCCATGCTGGTTCTGGTAAATATACCATTACATATATTTTTATTCTCGTCATATTTCTTGTTACGCATCTATTTGCATAGCTGTCCTAATTCACTTATAGCAGTTAACCACCCCACTTTATTTTTATTAAAACATTTATTTCATAATCTACGATTTTCCCACCCTATATATATATATATTTATTTAAAATTAATCCTACATATTTATTTTAATACAAATCTTGTTTAAACCTCATTTAATAAGCTGCCTTAACGTAAATATATAATAAACCAACCCACATCATTTTTATGTTATATATAAACTACCCTAAAACACATACTAAACCACCCCGTATATGTAATCATATATTTCTTGTTCACGCCATATCTAATAAGCTGCCCTAACGTACATATAAATTTCCGTTAAATGCTTATTTAGAACTAGTGTAATAAATTATACTTATATATATATTTATTTATTTTGCTATTATATTTATAATATGTGTAGATTTCTTGTTGGGGAATTGTTTGATGAGGTGCCGTGACGTTTTGTAGTTTATAAATGTGTGGTGTGGTTTGGAATATTTGTTTTTCTGGTTTTTTTTTTTTTTTTTTGAGTCGTATAGAGTTTACTAACCTTCAATTTCGCGATATGACCTCTAGAGATTTTAAGGGTGTTGCCCTTTAAGAACAGGGGTGAGATGTGTTTGGGGCTTTGACGCGGTTTTTTTTTTCTTTACCCCCGTAAATCCGTGCGTGCTCTAGTCGCATTTTTCTTATTTACAGATATTTCTGTTTATATTTCATTAATTTTTTACTACAACCAGGACCGTAATACATTAACAAACCAGAGCCCCCTTACATTTGTAAAGGGACACCAGTTAATGCAAGATTTATTATACATTATATATTTTTAATAGAATATTTAAGTGCCTATATACCCTAGATTCACCAAAGAATTATTTTCTCATATTTTACGAATATTCTGTAGGCGCCATTTATTTAGAGGCCACATTTCATTGGGGGCAAAACTAGGTGCCCTAAATGACTATTAGTTCCAACTAGTTATAGTTAGCACCCAAGCTTCCCTCAAACATCGATAGTTACCCTCAAATAACAATAACTTCCCTAAAACAACGATAACTTCCCTTAAACAACGATAATTTCCCTCAAAAACCGATAAACTTCTCGAAAACAACGATAACTTTTCTTAAACAACGTTAATTTCCCTTAAACAACGTTAATTTCCCTTAAACAACGTTAATTTCCCTTAAACAACGTTAATTTCCCTCAAACAACGACAAGCTTCCCTAAAACAACGATAAGCGTCCCTAAAACAACGATAATTTCCCTAAAACAACGATAGTTTCCCTAAAACAACGACAACTTCCCTCAAACAACGATAACGTATCTTAAACAACGTTAATTTCCCTTAAACAACGTTAATTTCCCTTAAACAACGTTAATTTCCCTCAAACAACGATAAGCTTCCCTTAAACAACGATAATTTCCCTCAAACAACGATAAACTTCCCTAAAACAACGATAGTTTCCCTAAAACAACGATAACTTCCCTCAAACAATTATAGTTTACCTTAGACGACTACAGCTTATAATCAAGCGTTAATAACCTTACTTTAACAACTACAGCTTGCTTTACTCAGCTACTGCTTCTTTCACTCAGCTACAGCTTCCCTTACTCAGCTACAGTTCGTATTTAAACATTGATAATTTCTTTTATTCGACTATAGCTTGCCTTATATGAGCTACAACTTACCTTATGTGAGCTATAACTTGCCCTAAGTGAGCTATAACTTTCCCTAAGTGAGCTATAACTTGCCCTAAGTGAGCTATAATTTACCTAAGATGAGCTACAACTTGCTTTAGGTGAGTTACAGCTTGCCTTAGGTGAGCTACAGCTTGACTTAGGTGAGCTACAACTAGCCTTAAGTGAGCTGCAGCTCGTCTTAGGTGAGCTATAGTTTCGGTTAAGTGGCTATAGTTTTGCTTAAGCGACTATAGCGTTGTTTAAGTGACTATAACATCGCTTAAGTGACTATAGCTCGTTTATGAGGTTATGGTTTGCCTTAGGTGTCTATATTTTGTTGAATGTGATTATAGCTTGTGTTCGAGGATGATTAGGTTTTTTTTGAAGCGATGTGTACTACGAGCACATCCTCTGTAATAATATTGTAATCGTAGGTGTGATGTACGTGTAATGATAGTTAACGGGTGTATTGAGAGACAAGAGGTCGATTTAGTGAATGTGTGCATGTACGTACGTTTTAGTTTAGCGAATGAATGAAGAGTGTATGACCGACTGTACACACCCACATTCACATAGCGTAGCCGTGGTTGTATTACGCGCTTTGCTTGTGATATACGTTCGTTTGATCGTGAGTACGATGCTCTCAAAACTCGCGGACGACTATCGATTTGTTTGGAGAACACGACGAACGCGCGCTGATTCCTTCCTCTTACGCCCTTCGTAGCGTACGCAGAAGAAGCGCACGAACCGGTGGCTTCAGCGTACGCTGGAATGCTCCTAGGGGGGAGGGGGTCCAAACATACCCTTAACACTAAAACTCCCACCACTTACTCCAAGACATTCATTTACCATATAATATTTAAAAAAAAACAATTTTTATAATAATATCTCAACAATAAATAAATTAAATCTCATCCAAAACCAAATTTGTTTATAAAAAAACTCATTAAATCAATTATTATAACACATACACGCAATATACCATATACCCAAACTATCAAAACCAATAAGGGTCATATGACCTCTATAATATAAATATAAAGAAAAAAACCTCAGTGCAAAACTACACTTAAGTGCACCGAGTGCACTTTACGTAAGATTAACCCGGTGCACTGAAACCGTTCCGAACAGTCATCCACGTACTTGATTACAAATCTAAAATTCGGTTTGCCAATGCGAATATGACCCTTATATATCCTACGCACCCCTAACTGTCAGTCAGCCATTTTGATTTCTTTAACGATCACATTTAAATTTAATTTAAAGCTAAACGGACTTAAAAGGCGCTTTTGAGCAGCGGAAAAGTAGGGAATTGATAAAAAAATATGGACAATTTGAGTATTTTGCCTTAAAACACCCCTTAAGTATCTCAAAATTAATTAATTTCATGTTTTACTCCTCTTATGAGACTTTAGTGTATAACATAGTCGTTTAAATTACATGTTAGGGTAAAGGGGCAAAAATATTTTTGGGTGAAAATGGGGTAATAATATTGCGAATTTAGGAATTGATGTTTATATAGTTGTAAATAATTAGTTTCGCGTTAATCTACTTGGTTATTAATAGATATTTGTAAGAAAGTTGGTAAATATGTATACGTGTTTGTGGGATACCCCGGGCGTTGTTTTAGTTGGCCGTAAGTGCACCGTCGGTGGCCGCCAACTATAATAAGTTCCCTGCTCTTATAAAATTGTCGGATTTTTTTATTTTTTTTGTATATATATATATAAATATTAACAACATATTAGAGGAATGACAAACAAACAAATAGTAATGAAGTCAATTAGTGTTTATTTTGCTCAAATTATTTATTTCTTGTATTAAATAATTGTTTTACATCATATGGACACTAAATTCAATTAATTAATTAATGTCTATTAAATCGACTTAATTGTATAAGTATGTTGTTATAAACGTGTTCGTTTTTAGGTGGTGACACCTCAGACAGCGGCGACTGTGACACCAGTGGCTACCAACAGGATGAAGAACCCCAAACTGCATGTGCAAAGTTGCAGAAATACGCTCAAAGTGAAGAAATCAATTGTCGGTAAGTGATTAAAACAACTACTCACAATTTATAAGTCGTGTGTGTTTCGTATTCTTTTGTCTTAAATATTTGGCACAAACGAGTTGTAAACGCGTGGGCGTTTACCCGTGACGTACGCGCGATCACTAACCCCGATACAAATAAAATAGAGCCAGTCGCCCGAAACACCTAGGCGCCGCTTATAATTACAACAAAATGTACCACACATTTACTTAAAACCGCCGTTGTACCGTTGCCGTTGCGTTGATTTTCAAATCTCTAAAGAACGTTTTTTTTATTTTGTTTTGTTTTGATTATTGGACGGTTGCGGATGGAATAGCCGCGTAATCGTCTGAGCGTCCAGACGCTTATATCTGCCAAACTATTTTCGGCGCATCACAGACGCGAATACACCTAGCCTATATTACCGACCGAGTCCTCGTACACGAGGTCAAAACATATTATTAAAAAAAAAAAATCTGTAATTGCTTTTATGTATCTAGTAGTAGTTTTCAATATAAATGGGGTCGTGTGTAGGCTTAGAGTTTAATCCAATTATTGTAACGCGGAGAGTAAACAAATGTCATCTAGTCTATTTATTCCATTGGTGCAGTAGGGTTGGCAAGGACAAGGGCATGTAGTGCCGCGTCGGTCGCTAGTACGGCCATTGCACTGTAGAGGCGTTAGGGTTCCCGGGCACTTTGAATGCAAGCTGTCGGGGTACTCACTAGCGCGGTTCAAACTGAACCACACCTGCCCCCAGACGACACATAAAGACAGATGCACCGAAAATATACCTATATCACACACATATTTCATATAGGGGTACTCAAAAACTATATATATTGAATCCCAATACCGTTACTATTTCCAATCGTCTTTCACCATTAAAACATTTCTCACTTTTAATCCCTAAACTTACTTAAAATTACTTAACCTCGACCTATGTTATACACAATAAATCTATCTCTGAATTATGATTTTTGAACCTCAAATAGTACTTTTAGTTACCTAAAACACCCACAAATAAAAGCTCCACCGTTTATCTATTAGGTAACAGTCGAAATAAAGCGCCAATACTAACTACTTAAGCTCTCTAACTGTCTTATTCACTTCGGCTAAAATTTATCAAAATCTAGTCCTAAGAGCCTTAAATAGAGCTTTTAGTTGTCCAAAACACCTACTAATAAAAGCTCACTTCCAGTCAATTTAACTAAAATCTAGACCTAAGTTATAATGATTTTAGAGCCTTAATACTAATTACTTAAGTTCAAATTATCTTATATATTTCGACTAAATTTGATTAAAATCTAGCCCTAAGAGCCTTAAATAGAGCTTTTAGTTGCCTGAAACACCTACAAATAAAAGCTCAATCATATACTACTTCCAGTTAATTTAACTAAAATCTAAACCTAAGTTATAATGATTTTAGAGCCTTAATACTAATTACTTAAGTTCTAATATACATTTCGACTAAATTTGATTGAAATGTAGCCCTAAGAGTCTTAAATAAAGCTTTTAATTGCCCAAAACACCTACAAATAAAAGTTCAAACGAATTCTATCTCCACTTAATTTAATTAATATCTAGCACTGAAATAAAATGACTTTAGAGCCTCAAATAGTGCTTTTTGTTACTTTAAACGCCTACAAATAAAAGCTCCAACATATACTGATTAGTTATTCTATTAGTACCAGTTGAAATAAAGCGCCAGATACTAATAAGCTCTACTTATCCTATATAACTACTAAATTTTATTAAAATCTAGAATGGAATTATAGTTCTATAGAGCTTCAAAAAGAGCTTTTAGGTACCCTAAACACATACAAATAAAAAGTCCAACGTATACTGATTAATTTATCTATTAGATACTAGTTGAAATAAAGCGCCCATACTTATTATTTAAGCGCTATCCACTAAATTGAAATCTATTCCTGATTTCTAATGATTTTAGAAACTCAAATAGAGCTTTTAGGAACCTTAAACGACTACAAATAAAAGCTCCAGCGAGTACTGATTAGTTTATTGGGTACTAGTTGATATAAAGCGTAAATATTAATTATTTGGCGATGCCTAACTGTATTACTAGATAAACTAAGCCTCCTGGACATTTTGTGTACCACTGTTCGTCTAGGTGCAACAGATGCGTCGTGTAGGGACAGCTGTACCCCATAGTTTAAAAGAGGTCTTTTCAGATTTTCGGCACGAGCCTACCACTAGTATAGCTACCTCATTACATCTGCTTGGAAAACTTTTTTTTTTTTGTTCTGGTTGTAAATGCAGCCGTAGTCATTTCGGCTGTTTTCGAAAAGACCATACGTTTGATGGCGTTAAACAAATCCAATTAAGATAGCTGTATGCCTCAAAACGCAATATAGAGTTCAATTCGGGTATTACGAAACGAAATTTCATTTACGGATTATTATTTCATTTTTGACCCAAATTTAAATAAATTCTTGAGTATTATTTAGTAATTTTGTCCTTAAAGACGTTTTCAATATGAAATATAAACAATTCTTAATTATTATTTAGTAGCTTTTGTTCTTAAGGTCGTTTTTGACCCGAAATGACAACAATTCGTAATTATTTTTTAAGTAGTTTTGTTCCTAAAGACGTTTTTGATATGAAATGAAAACTGTTCTTGATTGTTTTTTAGTAGTTTTGTCTCTAAGGTCGTTTTTGACCCGAAATGTATATAATTCCTGATTATAATTTTGTTTTTTTTTTGTTAAAGACGTTTGCGACTATTTGATAAATGTAGGGTGTTAGATCTGGTTTTAACGGTCCCGTTCCAGGAACGGGACCTTTGGTCTTTTCCCACAGACCCAAGACGGTCTTCAACCCTTAACCGGTTACCGTAAAAGGCCTGTATGAGAAGCTAGTTTTCTGTATAGTTACAGATCGTGGGATACATTTGTTCGTTGTATGGATGCTTTATAGGTGTAACGATTATATATGTGTTGATTTCGTTTGAGTTGTAAATGTTTGCAATATGGCCGACCTTGTCTTGGTCGCACGTGGTTTGATGGCACGCCACGTGGCACCTGCTGGTCTCGTGTGCCATCTGCAACACGCGTGCCTTCCACAACATTACACCTGGTCAATTTTAGACGTCTTGTATAGGTATAACATTCATGCGATCCTATACCTTTTTTATTTCTATCGTCTTTTCAGTATTTCTTGTTCCGGATGCATTATGCTTCGGAGCAGATGTCGTTATTGTGTGATTCAAAAACACATTTTATGGATTCAAATTACTTTATTTTTAAAAGTACCATTTTTTATTTTATTTTATAACAAATAAATCAAGGTTTTTAAAGTGAACTTAAATTAAACTGAGACAATTGTTTAGTGTAGATGTTGAGGCACGTTCCATTTAGCTGGGGTTGGGTGACGGCACCATGTGGTATACATATATCTTCCGTCACCCCATGTTTTGGGGAGATTCTCTCCACCATTTGGTACGGATGTTCGTTTCCGGTTTCATCCACCTTCCAAAAAAAAAGACATATAGCTTAGAAATGTGCAACATATTTGTCGAAAGTTAAAAATAACTAAATTTCACATCTTGCATTTGATATAAACGCGTCCAAGCATTGGCTGCGCCAATGCCTCTTATAGGCAACTTGGACTGTGTAACCCGGAAGAAAATATTAAATAAATAGCGAAATAGCCCGACTAGACTTTGAGAGAGAAAAGAAATCGTCCTCAATACCAAATCCTAAAATAACACCAGGATGCTTTGTAAATGAGGTATGACTAGTGCCCCTTTCGCAAGGGGCCCCCGCTTAGGCTATAGGGGGTCTTGTAGGCGTCGGCTCTGCTGGTGGGCTTACCACCGACGCCAAGCGTCCTTTACGTCCCCCACACCGCACACCTCCAGTCATAACAAGTCTATAAATACTTTTTAGGATCGTAAATTATTATATAGAAAAAAATTCTTCGTGAATTAACTTTTTCGTTGTTTTAGAGCACATTAGTTACTTATATATATATATAATTTTGCTAAAATGATTAAAGAGCTTAAGTATTCGATTTATGTTGTTTATGGGATTGTTTTGTTGGTAATTGATATTTACGAGAAACTAGAGGAGGTTTATAGTTCAGAATGTTTATTAAATGTTGTTATCAATGAGTTTGATAAGAGTTGTAGTAAAAACATCAATGAAAAGAAATGTTATCAAAAATACAAATAAAATGTTATCAGGGATTTTCATTCATTTTTTTTTTTTTTTGTTTTTTTTTTACCATTGACGTTCGTAAGTCAAACATCCTCTGAGGATTTCATCATTGTTTATCGAATAAATATGTCTATTAATTATTTTTTAATAGGCGCAAATATGGTTGATGCCGGATGATCCGCTAGTGTGTGTGTTTTTTTTTATGTAAAATTGCATGTAGAACAATATCACCTGATTGATAGGACGTCGTGACGTCATTTCGCTAAAATTCTAAACAATTTATTCATCGGAAATCGACACATGTTTACAATTATTATTGCGCCGCATTACTTTCTTTAAATCGACACTCAATACATGCGCATGTATCGAATAAACATATTTCAACATTGCGTATAAATAGAAACAAAGAGCTTAAGTATTCGGGGAAACGGCTCTAATCAGTATTTTAAATAAAAGCTTTAGTTTACGATGGTGTAATAACTCGAATGGTTATGGGTTGTACGTTACTAAGAGCTTTAATATTCGGTTTGTTCGCATATTTAGAAACTAGGAATATTCATTTATTAGATTCTTAGGAGTTTTATGAGCGATAGCGTAGTTTAAGTAGGAGATTAAGTGTTCGGTGATGTGTTATTTCGTATAGGAAATAGTTGTAGGTTTGCTAAGAGCTTTAATATACGGTTTGTTCGCATATTTTGAAAATAGGAGCTTAAATAATCATTTATTAGATTATTAGGAGTTTTATGAACGGTAACGTAGCTTAAGTAGGAGCTTAAATGTTCGGTGGTGTGGTATTTCGTATAGGAAAGAGTTGTAGGTTTGCTAAGAGCTTTAGTATTCGGTTTGTTTGTGTATTTCAAAAATATGAGCTTTAATGTTCATTTATGAGACTTAGGAGTTTTATGAACGGTAGCGTAATTTAAGTAGGAGCTTTAGTGTTCGGTGGAATATTATTTTGTGTGGGAAATAGTTGTAGGTTTGCAAAGAGCTTTAGTATTCGGTTTGCTCGCAAATTTCGAAAATAGGAGGAATTAGACTATTAGGAGTTTTATGAGTGGTAGCGCAGTTTAAGTAGAGGCTTAAGTATTCGGTGGTGTATTGGATGGGGTTGTAGGTTTGAAAAGAACTTTAGTATTCGATGTTTGCCGCGTATTTAGAAAATAAGAGACTTAGGAGTTTTATGAGAGGTGTTTAGTTTGTATTAGGATCTTAAGTGTTCGTCGCTGATATTATTAGGGGTTTTTTGAGGGGAGTAAGGTGTAAAAGCGTACTTTGAGGTGAATCGCTAGTGGGAGTTGTTATGTGTTGTTATATCCGGTGTTTATGTGTTGCTTTAGGTCAATGCCCATGGTGTGGTATTATTTAGAGGTCTAACAACGAATTGTTGAGTTTTGTTTAGTGAGAATTTATTTAATTTCGCATGCAGCCTTCGATTGAAGTATAACGCATGCATTCTTCTGGTTCTTGCCGCGGTTGTAGTGGTGGGGTGGCACTGAAAAACCGAAATTCCAGGAAGGGCCTGGTTTGCGAGTTCTGCTTTCTGAATCGACTGGTGTGTTCTCTGTTTATCTCGCACGGAATGAGATGCGGTGATCTTTGTTGCGAGTGTCTGTGTGGTTCTTTCGGCTCGCGGCTCGGCGTTAATAGTATGACGCTTAGCGACTGCATCTTGCATTCCAGTGCTGGGTACTGCATCGGGGATTAAGGGCACTTCATAATTAATTTATTAAATGTGTATATTGGGAGTGGAGGTTTAAAATTTCGGGGTGGATTTTTTTTTTTTTAGAGTTTGTTATGTTGGGTGAATTGTTTAGGTGTCCGTCCCTGGATGAATGCAGACACTCCTTGGTCATTGCCGCGGCTATGACGGTCACATTCCTCTGGTGCACTGGCCCCTTGGTCGCTGTATGGCCCCCTGCGCCTGTTTGCTACTGCGCAGTCACTTTTCCCATCTCCCCCTTGAAACTTACTACTACTACATTACAGACTACCAGAAAATAACAACCAATGTCGCATCCGTTGCGTTGTGTATGCAGTCGGTTTCTTGCCTTTTCTGGGTTGCGTAGTTTTTTTTCGTTTTGTTATTATGTCTTCGTGTACAGGTGAGGCGCAAGTGGGGTGGTTGTTTACCAGATTTCCCGCCATTTTGTGACCTATCAAAGAATGCAGTCCGTGTTGTTGTTATTGTATCCATAGGCGCACGCATATTACCAAATGGGGGGCGCTGGGGCGGGGGGTGGGGCGCTTCTAGTATTTACAGATCGAAATGAAATCTTACGAGCACACATATCAGATATCACATTGGTATAACTATGTTATTTTGTTGTTGTTGTTGTTGTTGTGCGTTGTGTTGCGTTTGCTTGTAATAGAAATACACATACGGTTGTTGTAGGCATCATAGCACACGAATCATCATGAACCCGGCGTTCCCACGGTGCCACACAGTGCTCTGCCCCCCCTGTACCCCCGCACCCGACCCCTTAAACCCCCCTGACACCCTCGCCCAGGGCTTAGCCACTGTAAACTACCTACCGCTACGCTAAGCGCCGACTATCAAGCTAGTTTGCATACCATTTTATATCGTATTTATTTTACTTATTATTTTAAAGCTACTTCTAAATCAACTGGGCTATGCTTTAACGTATAGTTTTACTACCTTATTCATAATCTTAGTCTAAACTTGATAAAAAATGATAGACTTATCTAGTTGTACATGAATTAAAAAAGGATAGTCATATAGTATACATTTTCTCTATATATATATATATATACAAGCGAGCTTAAGTATTCGGTGTATCAATAATAATGTATTAGGCTTTATGGTTTAAAAATCACATTTTTAATTAAGAGCTTAAGTATTCGATATATACATACAATATTGATATAATAGATACACATTTAGACTTCTTATACATAGTCAACTAGGAGCTTGAGTATTCGGTTACATAGTTGGAATATCTTCCCGTGAATGGTGTTTTTTACACATGGAGCTTAAGTAATCGGTGTATATTTAGGGTTTATAGTATAAATAATACTATTTTAGACCACGTAGAGTTTAAATAATCGATGAATTATGGTTTTTGAACTATTTGTTGGGGATTTTATTGGTTTATATTGAATAGAGGGCTTAAGTATTCGATATATACATATATATTAATAGATTTTATTTAAATAAATATATACATGATACATTTAGACTTCTTATACATATTAAAAAAGATGTTTTATAGTTGAAATATTGTTTTGCGAATTGTATTTTGTATGAGGAGCTTGAGTATTCGGTGTTATAGTGTAAATATTATTATTTTAGACTATGTCTTCGATGAATTATGGTTTTTGAACTATTTGTTGTTGGATTTTTAATGGTGTACTTGATATATTTGTGTTGTTTGTAATGATTGAAGGGCGTAAGTATTCGATGTATGTGTAAATGAAGGTATATTTTGTTTAAATGGTAGTTTTTGTGGTGTAATTGTGAATTATTGACCGGTTTTACCTGTGAATAGCAAGCATGCGTTTTTGGGTGTACGGTAATGGGTGTCTCGAGTAAAAAGGGAACAATTCGTAGAATGAACACACCCCGAAATGGTGTAAGGTCGTTCTAGGAATTGTGGACCCTCTGTGCGAGGTTTGCGTGTGAGCCTGCCGCGGGGCTCGAACTCAGGCTTATGAACTGCATGTGTGTTTGTGTGTGTGTGTGTGTCTTATGTCGGGACTGATTTATATTTCGGAAATGAGTTTCATTGAATGGGACGAGACCGCCGAAAACTCTATAGAATATAGATTGGAATTTCTATTTAGTTCGTTTTATATTAGTTTAGCGAGTAATTTTTAGAAGTGATTTGTTATTATTTATTATATATTGTTGTTAGGTGTATATAACGTGTATCTACAGATGTTCTTGCATATATCTAAGAATGTTGTATGTGTATGTGTGTGTGTGTGTAGGATGCAGGAATGCCCCTGAGGCATCATAGATGCCACAATCTGCAGGCGCACACAATCGTGCCTCGTTCCCCCCCCCCTCTTCGCGCGTAGTGCCCCACACACGCAGCGAGGAATGCATCTCGTATGTATGTTTACCTTTTTAGAGTTACCTGATACGGCCCTCCGCGGTGGAGGGGCCCCCGCCTAGCTCGTGCGCCACTGTAACGTGAGTTTGTTGAACCAAATAATACATCACATCGCATTGCGCGAGGCGACTCATTTTTACGCTTTTATACACATTAGATTTAGTTAGTTGTCGTCTCGTATGATGATGATGATGGTAATGATTGTTTATGCTTGGATTTGATAGGGAGCGATTTTTATTGGTTTGATTTTGGTTTGGTTTGATTGTTTTTGGGTGTAGAACAATTTCGGAATTCCAGGGGGATTGAGGCGCCCTGTGTTCACGCCTTCTTCTTCTACTTCTTTTAAGGCGTATTGAGTGAGGTGATTGCGAGTAATAGAGCGAGAGGTCTAAGCGAATGAATGTGGATGTATACCTTGGCTTCGGTTCGACTGGGCTGCATTGCCGCCAAGTCAAAGGTAACAAGCTGAGAATGGAATGTAACGTATAATACATTTTTCCAAGAACTGACCGCTATCCAATGCACCAACCAACTGTATTATACATATATATACACATGCATACATACATACAGACATACATACTTACATACACATACCATTTAATACGTATATACAGTACGTACATATAATGCATATACATGCACATGCATATAATTCATACATACATACAGCGCATACATATATACAGTGCATACATACATAAAATGTATATAGTGCACATAAATACATACTTGCGTACATACATACATACATACATACATACATACATGCATTCATACATACATTTGTACATACATGCGTACATACATATATACACTATACATAGACACTGTATACACATACATACATACTGTACACATATACATACATACACACACACATACATAAATATATATATATATATATATACACACACACACACAAATACATACGCACACACACACAGAGTTCATACACATTCATATGTATGTATATGTACTTACCTGCATATACATACTTACATACATACATATTTATACTTACATACATAAACATACATACATACTTACATACATAAATATACATACATACATACATTCACACACATATATACATATACATACATATACATACTTACATACATATACATACTTACATACATATACATACTTACATACATATACATACTTACATACATATACATGCATATACTTACATACACATAAATATACATACATACACATACATACACATACATACACATACATACACATACATACACATACATACACATACATACACATACATACACATACATACACATACATACACATACATACACATACATACACATACATACACATACATACACATACATACACATACATACACATACATACACATACACATACATACACATACATACACACACATACACACACACACATACTTACACACACACATACTTACACACACACACACACACACACACACACACACACACACACACACACACAAACAAACACACACACACACACACACACACACACACACACACACACACACACACACACACACACACACACACACACACACACACACACACACACACACGTGCGCGCTTAGAGAAAGAGACTTGCATACATAGGGTTGTAGGTTTGCAGAGAGCTTTAGTAATCGGTGTTTTAATATCGGATTGTGTATTTCGAAAATAGGAGCTTTAATATTCATTCTTAAGATACACACACACACATATATATTTAATGCATACAGACACACTTATGTACAGTGCATAGAAGCACACATGCATACTGTAGAAACTTTCGGCTGCGACAGGTACTTTCGTTTAGCACCTCCTTAACCCACCCAAGAAAGTTCCTGTACCCTGTTGTGTACAAAACCATTTATGAATCCTTACAGACGCTTTCAATATCTAATCAGCTAAAAACGTACAGTTATCATCCAAGACTTTGTGGTATACCGCAAGCAATCATTATTGGAATGAGGCGAATCGAATCATAAGAAAAGAGTAACAAAAACCCCCTCAAACCCCCTCCCAAACAAACAAAAAAAAAAACGCATTGAATGAGTCCGAGAGGCTCGCCTGATGTTCGCTTGACCGCTCGGTGCACTGCGCCATCATTTCGACAACAAGTGCCGACATTCCTCGGCGGCATTTTTCCCTCCATCCCAAAAACGTCCACCAATTTAAATTCGCGTAGTTTTTTTTTCTTCGTCATAGTTTCTAATACACTCACGCACAATAATTCATATATGAATGATCTATACGAAAACAGACTTCCGGAACAGTCTATTTTCGAAGTCCGAGGTGGGTTTAGCAGCGAACAGACACGCTTAAGTTCCAGAATGGCTATGTGGGGTGGGGTGGGGTGGGGGGGGGGGATTTCAAACATCCCCACTTTTCAGGCACAATAGCGGACGCATTCTGTGTTTGAAAATAGCTGCGTGCGTTTGTCGCACGTTTCGCTGTCGAAAAACGTGTACGATTTCGTGTTTTTTTTTTAGTGCGTATTATTGAATTTTTGTAATTGTTTAACGCAATGTGTTTTCTAACTGATGTGGTGATGTTTTTTGATGGGGACTTGTGGATGTTTGGGTTGTCGTTTAAGTGGGTTTTTTTTTTTTGGGATATTTGACGGTGATGATATTGTGGTTTAATTATGATAGTGTCCATTGAGATGAAACTGTAGTAATGTGGCTTCCGTTCGGGGTCCTTTGAGGGGCCGTTTTGAGACAGGAAGTTCAGTACAGGCACACGTGCTGTTGCAGCGATCGCTGTTGTGCGTTGTCGGCCATATGACTATTATTACTGAGGGCAGGATACACTACTCGCAACTATACCGGAAGTGATTTGTTAAGTAAGATTGCCTTTCTTTTAGATTGTTATTGTTGTTAGTTTGGGTCTATAGGTCGGTGGACTGCTACGTTTAATTATATTTAGGGACATTTCCCGCTAAATCTCACTTGGAGCTTAAATATTCGGTACTATTTTAGTTACCTAGATTTGTAATAAATTGATTTTTATTGACTAAAGAGCTTAGGTAATCGATATATACATATATAAATGATTAATAAATTGTTAACTTGTATAAATAAACACATTTAAACATCTTATAAATATTAAACAGGAAGTTGAGTCTATTGTTGAAATATGTTCCCGCGTATTGTATTTCATACATGGAGCTTAAGTAATCGGTGTATAATTAGGTATATAATGTAAATAATGCACTTTAGGGAACGTAAAGCTTACATATTCGGTGATTTACGAGTTTTTGAACTTGTTACTGCATTATTTTAGTATTTTAAGGTGTATATCATACATTTAACGTGTTTGTATTCAATAAAGAGCTTAAGTATTCGGTATATATACATAAATTAATGTTTTCGTTAATTAAATAACGTATTTAGACTTCTTATAAATATTAAACAGGAAATTTGAGTATTATAGTGGGAATAACTTCCCGCGAATTGTATTCTACACATGGAGCTTAAGTAATCGGTGCAGTAATACACTTACGGGTACGTAAATATTAATAAATTATTAATCGTTTTCAACTTATTTGGGGAAGCTGATTTATTTAAATGGTTTGTTGTGATTAAAGAGCTTAAGTATTCGGTATATGCATTTATATATTTTTGTTTAATACATATATATGCACAGGGCGCAGTTAGACTTCTTATACATATTAAATAAGAAGCTTTATGGTTGTGATACGCATTTTCTACATGGGGCTTAAGTAATCGGTGTATGATTAGGGTTTTTAGTATAAGTAATACATTTTAGAGTATGTAGGGCTTAAATAATCGATGATTTATGGTTTTTGAACTAATTGTCTCAGAAAGGTAAATTGTTTTATTGGTTTTATGGTGCAAATGATACATTTAGTATGTTTGTAATGAATAGAGAGCTTACGTATTCGATATATACTAATATATTTTTGTTAAATAAATATGCTCAGGGCGCATTTAGACTTCTTATACGTATTAAATAAGAAGCTTTATGGTTGAAATACGTATTTCATACGTGGGGCTTAAGTAATCGGTGTATGATTAGGGTTTTTAGTATAAGTAATACATTTTAGAGTATGTAGGGCTTAAATAATCGATGATTTATGGTTTTTGAACTAATTGTCTCAGAAAGGTAAATTGTTTTATTGGTTTTATGGTGCAAATGATACATTTAGTATGTTTGTAATTAATAAAGAGCTTACGTATTCGGTATATACACTAATATATTTTTGTTAAATAAATATGCTCAGGGCGCATTTAGACTTCTTATACGTATTAAATGAGAAGCTTTATGGTTGAAATACGTATTTTATATTTGGGGCTTAGGTAATCGGTGTATGATTAGGGTTTTTTTAGTATAAATAATACATTTTAGAATATGTAGGGCTTCAATAATCGATGATTTATTGTTTTTAAACTAATTATCCGAGAAAGGTAGACTGTTTTAATGGTTTTAAGGAGCAAATAATACGTTTAGTGTGTTTGTAATTAATAAAGAGCTTAGGTATTCGGTATATACACTAATATATTTTTGTTAAATAAATATGCTCAGGGCGCATTTAGACTTCTTGTACGTATTAAATGAGAAGCTTTATGGTTGAAATACGTATTTTATACATGGAGCTTAAGTAATCGGTGTATGATTAGGGTTTTTAGTATAAGTAATACATTTTAGAGTATGTAGGGCTTAAATAATCAATGATTTATGGTTTTTTTATTAATTGTCTAAGGAAGGTAAATTGTTTTATTGGTTTTATAGTGCAAATAATACATTTAGATTGTTTGTAATTAATAAAGAGCTTAGGTATTCGGTATATACACTAATATATTTTTGTTAAATAAATATGCGTAGGGCGCATTTAGACTTCTTATACGTATTAAATAAGAAGCTTAATGGTAGAAATACGTATTTTCTACATGGGGCTTAAGTAATCGGTGTATGATTAGGGTTTTTTAGTTTAAATTATACATTTTAGAGTATGTAGGGCTTAAATAATCGATGATTTATTGTTTTTGAATTAATTGTCTAAGAAAGGTAAATTGTCTTATGGTGCAAATAATACATTTAGATTAAAGAGCTTAGGTATTCGATATGTGTATATATATATATATATATATATATATATATATATATATATATATATATATATATATATATATATATATATATATATATATATATTAAATGACTATAAGTATATACATTTAGATTAATTATTTAAATATTTAATCTATATGTATTTAATGTATGTTGACTTACTGTGGATGGTAGATAGGGAGCTTGGGTAATCGGTGAGGTGAGGGTTTATTTTGTTGTGGAAGTTTTAAAATGTAGTGGTAATGAATGTAGTTTTTTTTTTGGGAAGATGTAAATGTTTCAAAACACCAAATATTTGACCACCTGAGCCCACCAATACGCGATTGTGCAACAAACGCACGGTGCGTATAGGATTTCGTGAATGAACAACCACACGAGTTGTTAATGGTCAATTTCAATATTTGAGAAGAAATGTGTGCGTGTGTTCGTGTGTATGAGAGAAGAGTTTAACTAGGCCGCGTATGTATGTATATGTGTGTGTTTGCGTTGTAACGGGCCCCGCATTCCAGGCCTACTTGGTCCGGAAGCGCATTGGAAGACACTTCACCTATCATGGAATGTTACTATGTTCACGTGGTACCCAACCATCTTCATAGACCTCTAGATATATTTTCATCAATTAACAACCCCCCCCCCCCCCTCTTATATAAATATATAACTGTAGTACTTTTTTGAGTAAAGTATTCACATTTTCGCCCTTACGTTTAAAAAACGCAAGTTATGTGAGAACAATTCGACGAAAGGTCGACATTCTTTTGTTGCGAATTCAGCTACCTGCACATTTCGTTCCTTTTCATGTGAAATATTCCACATTCCCACGGTTACTTTTACAACTCGACGCAACACAAAAATCACTGCAAAAAATGCACTCTTAAAACTAAATATATATAAATTTGAAAATCTATTTGCATTGCGAGCGTAAATATATTTACGTATATCCGGTTCCTAAAGGATATCCTGTTCACCCACTCGAAAAACTAGATTGGGATGATGTGTGTTTTTTTTGAAAATATTGAAAATTGTTGGGGGGGAAGGGTCAATATCTGTAAATTGACCCATTGATAATGTTTGTTGTTTATGAATTAAAATATGTTTTTCAATGAAACATGAGATTGTATGGAAAATACTAGGCAATCGTCAAACGTCGTAAATAACATAATACTATCGTCACGAGTTTTGTTTTTGAACTCGGTGACGTCATGTGTCATAATAGCTTCGTGTTATTATCGTGTATTCTCAAGTTATCTTAATACTCAGAAAAATCTGGATCATTCAGTCGAATAACTAAACTAAAAATAGCTCGTAAATTAATACGAATTTATTCTATTTTGTTACTTGTTGTATTTTCATTTCTCGAATAAAATCACATTTAAAACAATCGTTTTTCTACTTATTTCGATATTTAAACGCGTTATTATTTATTTAACTAGTTGAAAATAAAGTTTTAGCACGTATTTAGGGGGGAAATAATTAATACGAATTTATTCTATTTTGTTACTCGTTTATTTTCATTTCTCGAATAAAATCACATTTAAAACAATCGTTTTTCTACTTATTTCGTTATTTAAACGCGTTATTATTTTTTTAACTAGTTGAAAAAAATGTTTTAGCACGTATTTAGGGGGGAAATAATTAATACGAATTTATTCTATTTTGTTACTCGTTTATTTTCATTTCTCGAATAAAATCACATTTAAAACAATCGTTTTTCTACTTATTTCGTTATTTAAACGCGTTATTATTTTTTTAACTAGTTGAAAAAAATGTTTTAGCACGTATTTAGGGGGGAAATAATTAATACGAATTTATTCTATTTTGTTACTCGTTTATTTTCATTTCTCGAATAAATTCACATTTAAAACAATCGTTTTTCTACTTATTTCGATATTTAAACGCGTTATTATTTATTTAACTAGTTGAAAAAAATGTTTTAGCACGTATTTAGGGGGGAAATAATTAATACGAATTCATTCTATTTTGTTACTCGTTTATTTTCATTTCTCGAATAAAATCACATTTAAAACAATCGTTTTTCTACTTATTTCGATATTTAAACGCGTTATTATTTATTTAACTAGTTGAAAAAAATGTTTTAGCACGTATTTAGGGGGGAAATAATTAATACGAATTCATTCTATTTTGTTACTCGTTTATTTTCATTTCTCGAATAAAATCACATTTAAAACAATCGTTTTTCTACTTATTTCGATATTTAAACGCGTTATTATTTATTTAACTAGTTGAAAAAAATGTTTTAGCACGTATTTAGGGGGGAAATAATTAATACGAATTCATTCTATTTTGTTACTCGTTTATTTTCATTTCTCGAATAAAATCACATTTAAAACAATCGTTTTTCTACTTATTTCGATATTTAAACGCGTTATTATTTATTTAACTAGTTGAAAAAATGTTTTAGAACGTATTTAGGGGGGAAATAATTTCGTACTAATGCAGTTTTGTAGTTATTAATGTTACTTGAAATTTCTCGAGTAAAACTACGTTTAAAACAATTAAAACTAACAATTTTAGGATTAAATCGCGTAATATTGTTTATTTGGGTAGCAGAAAAATATTTTAGGGTCTATTTAAGAGGAAAGGGGGAAATAGCCGTAGATAATTTCATATTAATGCAATTTTGTAGTTATTAATATAAATTTCTCGAGTAAAACTACGTTTAAAACAATTAAAACTAACAATTTTAGGATTAAATCGCGTAATATTGTTTATTTGGGTAATGTTAGGGGGTATTTAAGGGGTAAGGGGGAAATCGGCGTAGATAATTTCATATTAATTCAGTTTTGTAGTTATTAATATTAATATAAATTTCTCGAGTAAAACTACGTTTAAAAACAATAGTTTCATGATTAAATTGCGTTGTATAATTTATTTGAGTAGTTTAAATACGGTTTAGTGCGTATTTAGGGGGGGGAAATCGCCTTAAATAATCCCGAATTAATTGTTTTGTAGTTATTTATATTAATTTAAATTTCTCGAGTAAAACTACGTACAAAACAATAGTTTTAGGACTAAATCGCGTTATATGATTTGAGTAGTTATAAAATGATTTTGTGCGTATTTAAGGGGGGGTGGGGGGCTTTGTTATAGTCGCAAATAATTAGGAATTAATGCAGTTTTGTAGTTATTATTACTAATTTAAATATCTCGAGTAAAACTACTTTTAAAACAATAATTTCAGGTCTAAATCGCGTCATATTATTTTTTGGGTAATTGAAAACTATTTTAGTGCATATTTAAGGGTGGAGGGGGGGGGGGGGGATAGTCGTAAATAATTTCGAATTAATTGTTTTGTAGTTATCAATATTAATTTAAATATCTCGCGTAAAACTACGCTTAAAACATTCGTTTTAGGATTAAATCGCGTTATATTATTAACTTGAGTAGTTGAAAAATGTTTTATAGCGTATTTAGTTGGGTGGGGGGGGGGGATAAGGGCCGTAAATATTTCCGTATTAATGCAGTTATTAATTTTAATATAAATTTCTCGAGTAAAACTACGCTTAAAACAATCGTTTTAGGACTAAATCGCGTTAAATCGTTTATTTGATTACTAGAAAAATATTTTAGAGCGTTTTTAGGGGGTAGGGTGGCAAATAACCGTAAATAATTGCGTATTAATGCAGTTTTGTTGTTTTTAATTCTAATATAAATTTCTCGAGTAAAACTACGCTTAAAACAATAGTTTTGGGACTAAATCGCGTTATATCGTTTATTTGATTACTAAAAAAATATTTTAGAGCGTGTTTAGGGGGGTAGGGTGGCAAATAACCGTAAATAATTACGTATTAATGCAGTTTGGTTGTTTTTAATTCTTATATAAATTTCTCGAGTAAAATTACGCTTAAAACAATAGTTTTGGGACTAAATCGCGTTATATCGTTTATTTGATTACTAGAAAAATATTTTAGAGCGTGTTTAGGGGGGTAGGGTGGCAAATAACCGTAAATAATTGCGTATTAATGCAGTTTGGTTGTTTTTAATTCTTATATAAATTTCTCGAGTAAAATTACGCTTAAAACAATAGTTTTAGGACTAAATCGCGTTAAATCGTTTATTTGATTACTAGAAAAATATTTTAGAGCGTGTTTAGGGGGGTAGGGTGGCAAATAACCGTAAATAATTGCGTATTAATGCAGTTTGGTTGTTTTTAATTCTAATATAAATATCTCGAGTAAAACTACACTTAAAACAATAGTTTTTGGACTAAATCGCGTTATATTATATATTTGGGTGGCAGGAAATTATTTTATGACGTATTTAAGGGGGGAAATGTGTATTTTAAATGTTTTCGCGTTGTTTTCTTCTCGTGGTAGATGTATTGGGTTGTAAAATGATGTCTTGGAATGCGGATGTACATACGAACATCTGGACTAGCCGTAGTTTGGATGTGCGTCCATATTCCAAGTATTCCAACACAACCTTGCCGTTGTGTTGTTAATTACCTTACTACACTCATTTTTCCAACACTGTGAATCAGTTGATTTAACAGTTTTTTTTTTTTTTTTTTGTACCCCTAACTCGCGATTCGTTATTTTTATGTGTAATGGATGTGTGAAGTGTGTTGCTTTATTGTTTGAAAATCTATAGATTAATTACTGTTGTAATTTTTTTTTTTTTTTGTAACCGGAGACAATGATTAATTTACGTATTAGTTTACGAGAAATTCTAGTTAGTCATTTAACAAATGACACCGGTAATCAAAATGAGTCAGTTGTAATATTTCAAATTATTAACGACCGATATTCTCATGGAATTTGTATCGTATTTCCCATCGTCACTCTTTTAAGAAATCACTCATAACAATTGGTGAGTTATAAACTACGAAATTTCCAAGTATATGCGTTATTATATTAGTTTTTACAACGATTGAGAGTCATTAACTATGCGTAATTTTGAGTACTCTTTGAGAAATCACTCAAATAAGTGTTCATTAGGCTTAGAAATATATAAAGTCATTAGTTGTTAAACGGCGAAGAGTTTTAATCTATATTTAATCGCGATTTAGAATTATACATCTCGATATCTTTCTCCCCCTTAATACTTAAACTATTCGTAGATAAGCGCTTAATTTTAAACTAAACTCGATTAAAAATGTACGTAAATTAAAATGGGAAGGAAATTTAGTAGTAGTTTTTATATATATACGTAATTTGAACAATTGTTGAGTTAAAAGCATAAAAATACACTAATTACTCAATCATCGTTGAGTTTATTTTATTATTATTGTATTAAATGCCACATTAAAAGTAGTATGAATTTATTGGCTAATCAAAAATGTTTAGAAATTCCTACAATTTTAAAGATATTCGGTTTAAAATTTGGATTTTTATTCTATAAATTCGATAAATGTGCCCCAATTTTAGTTACACCCCTTAAAAAAGCTTCCCAATTTATTATATTTCTGTAGTGATTAATTAGAGGATTGGAAATAGATTAAATAAGTCGAAAAGTATTTTTATTAATTGTTTATTTTATAACTATACAGATTTTCGCGTAAATTTTTTGTTACATTTGTAGATAAGATTGTAAATTTGTTGTTTAGTTTACAAATTGTTTAATATATTCGATGAATTAAATATTGTTTGGAAATAATATATTATCAAAAATAAGATAACGAATTTCGTGTCGTTGCCAGAAAACTATTAAATACATTGTAACTCGAAAACAAAACAATTACACTTGGATTTTTGCGAATCGAAGCGATTTTTTATCTAAACAATTAACTAAAAAGTAATACAATTTGTCGGTTTTTCGGCACCAAAACAGCGGTATTTTATCGCGAAATTTACGTCGCAGATCACAGTCGCCTTGGAGATCCGCGGTCGGCCATCTTAGCTGAGCGGGGCGGGGCTCAAACGAACCAACCAATCAAAATCTTTGTTGTATACAACCTAACCGCGCATTGGTCCAATAACCAACTAAAATTCACAAAAGCGCGAAAAGCATTTTTCATATATATTTATTTAAATTTCTCAATTTATAAAAAATACATATAATTGTAAGGTAATTTGGCGCCAAAAATCTATTCACCATTAAATATGAATCACGCAAGTGATTTACGGTGGCTGTATTTCGTTTAAACGCATTTATAAACCCCCTATTTATATGAATGTGTGTTCTAAATTTGAATTTAGCGCACTTTTTGTCTGAGTCGCCGCTAGGGCGCACCGTTTCCGGTGTTGTTGCGCATGGTACGAGCGCACAGCGCTGCCAAGCAGTTTACCGCCAAGCGCCTCAGTCGCCGGTCGCTCTTGCTAGTGTTCAAGTTTACACCACGTGTTACCACATAAAAACTATTCAAATCTTCATAAAAACAATATTAAACCTCTAGTAATTTACTTATACACTAATTAAACTTGAAGTGTGAACATTTAGTGCTGATTAAACCGTGGTTTATTTAAGTGTTGGGTGTAACAATTCTCAGAAATGCTCGCTCATAGAGCTGCATCAATGGGACGTTTAGCGTGCCTAGGTATGTTTAGCGTTTTATTAGTTATTGAGTGGGTTTTTGGGGGTTTGTTTGCGTTTGAATGTATTTGGGTTGAGCCTCGTGTTTTCCGTTGTTCGGGGTTAGGGGAATGCGGGCACTTGTTTACGATTGTGCACGTAGTATGCTTGCAGTACATTGCTCCGAGATTCTTGTGGTTGTGTGTATGTGTGTGTGGATGAGAAAGATTGTCACACACACACACACACACATATATGCACGCAAGTTGTGTGTGTTTTTTCTACGTAGAGTTGCGTGTTTTAAATGAGTTTTTGTATGAAGGACGCGTTGTCTCTGTTTTTTTGAGGATATTGCGCGCGCATCGTTTCATCTGGCGGGAAATTGCCGTCGACAACAATACAATTTTGCCGTTCTAAAAACACAAGTTCTAGCTTTGTTGTGTCCACAAATTTGCGTTTAAATATATATATATATGAACGATTTTTATCGTTTAGACCTCTGCATAATTAAACGAAAACGCCTAATTGTTTAATTTTTTGTAATTCTAGGCAAATTGTACCATCCATTTTATTGGAAATCTTCCGAGATGGGACCGCCGATTCGATTACCAATGATTTACCAGCGTTGCTGGACGTTATTGCCAGGATAGCGAGAGATTTCGGTGAGTTTTATTCTTATTATTAATAATCCAATCGCCATAAAAGCCCTTAAAGTGCCTTTTTGTCCCATTTTAATGTTGATTAACGCAAATTAATATCTATAAGTGATTAGTTTGTTGCGTTTGATATATATGTGTGTGTTGAGTTTTGTATTTATAAATTTGCGCGTTGGGGGGTGGGGTGTATGGGAGTGTCGCGCCAAAATACTCACGTGTGTGTCACTTCCGGTGGACACACGTGGCGCGTACGATGCTCTTGCACTTACCGGAAACGCGGGTCCTCGATGAGCTGTGTGCCTCTATTTTTTCTTATTATTATTTAAAACGGGTGTTGCAAGTCTTGCGCGGCTCAGATGTTCTATGTCCGGTGGTGTATATGTTTTAAAAGCGTTTAAATGGCGCGTTCTAGAGGGGTTTGTTGATGGTTTGCGTTTTGTTTTGAGTACTGTTGTCCCAATGCATGTCGTAAATTCTAGCAAAACTACCGTTGTTTGCGTTTCTTTATTATTGCCCAGGAATTCCATGCAGCTGCTCGCATGGAATGCGTCGCTATTTTTATCTTTAATTAATGAAACATGACTCAAACGCAATTTAACTGTTTTTTTTTTTTTTTTTTTGAGCGAAATCTACTACATTTTCCGTAATACCACTCAAAAATATATTTTAAATCAAATTTAGCGCCTCTAGTACTGTTTATATAAATATATATATATATATATAGGATTAAAATCGTTTAAAAGTGTTTTATTGTGGTTTTAAATTGGAGTAAAATTTGTCTTATTTGGTGATGTGTATCAATATAGCATCGTCCATCTTACTACGCGGCGTTCGCTGTTTGTGAGAGTTGTACAAGTAGTGTATGCCGCGCGTTTGGTGAAGTGGGGGGGACCGGGCCCCCCCGTTTCATTGAGAAAGCTATGCGGTCGTCCAGTGCGCCTCTCGTCTGGCCGGACCCCGTGCTACAGACATTTACCGTTGCGTTGCGTCGCGGTTGCACGAAGGCATTGACACCCAACAGACACACCAACAGTTGCGGATGGTCGTGCTGGCTAATATAGCGCGCTAAACGATTTTTTTCCCCACTTGCAAATCCGGCCATTATCGATAAACTTCCCCAAATACCTTTCCCACCAATTTTTACAACAAATCATAATTCTATTATTTACCACTCACCCTTAATTTATTATAAATAATAAGAACTCTACATATATACATATATCGTAAAAATCGTCCGTAAATAATAATTCGAGAATGTGAAATTAAATTGCGCTTTTTGTGGGATTTTAGAGAACTCAATACGTATGGACCTAGTGCAACATATACCGCATTTAGCAGCGGCGTGCGTTGAGTATTCTCAACGCATCCCCGCGCTAAGCACCGTCGTCCTCGACAATTTACTGCCCCTAGTCGTTAACTATTTGAGCGATGCGGACTATCAAGTGCGTAAGTCCACGCACGCCACCTTACTCACCTTAATGGAGCAGTGTTTGGTGCCGCGGCAGGCCATCGAGAGCCAAGTGTGTCCTGTCGTCTTATACAACGCTTCCGACAACAATTTACCCGATCAACTAACCGATGCTGTCGTTGTAAGTATTTTTTTGTTTTTAATTTCTATATGTTTATACTAATATTCTAATTTGTGTTATTAATAGTACAGTCCCCGTGAAAGACATGGGTAGTGAGATGTGTAGTCTAGTGTCTCACTACCTTGTCTTTCATGGGGCCTGTACCCCGAAACATCATTTTCTTCGACCCCAAACCACCTAAATCCCCAAAATTATCAATTATTTACTCCCAAACACATACATAACCCTATTTCCATCATTTTGAGTGGTAAACCACCCTTAAATCCCAAACACACTTAAATCTCATCCACCCAAATCAAACACCCTAAATATTTATTTGAAATATATTAATTTAGTATAAAAAAGTGTAAAATTTATGTAAAATCAACGCAAAATCATTGGGTATGATTTTGGCATCTAAGTGGGCTGTCATAGGTAATTATTCATGTCTATCACAGCCAGCTTTGATGAGCAAAATTATACTTCTGCACCGCACCATCTGTTCCACAACAAACTGAAGATCACCATCAGGAGCTAGTGGCATTACCGGGCCATCAAAGCGGTTGTGAACTCTTTATCGAAAGATATCACAGCCACTTTGATGAGCTTGGTGGTGCTACAAATCACCAATCCACCACTGGACGGGGGGCGCTGAAGAGGTGTCGACTGCTCGAATCGTCAAAATAGTTGTGAAATGTGTTTTTTTTTAAATCATATCACAGCCATTTTGACGAGTTTGATTGGTTGCATTAAACGTCATTCATGTGAGTTTGAGGGTGTTTTAAGAAGAGTGGAGGAGTAAATGAGTGTTGCGTCGCTCATCAACTGGTTTGTGAAATGTTTATATGCAATCATATCACAGCCAGCTTTGATGAGCGACGCGGTATCTCGTAAGCGTCGTGAATGAGCGTACGCCTTGTTGAGCGCATGCGCGTTTAGTTAGTTGTATTAGAAGGCGAAGTGTGTATTGTTGTACTCATCAGCTGATTGTGAAATGTGTGTTATTATCATATCACAGCCAGCTTTGATGAGCGCTAAGATACACTTAAACACATCAGATCTCCATTGAAGAAAATATATATTAATATATATATATAGACTGTGTTTTTTCTGTTGTTTATTGGTGGTGAAATTAAAAAGGGTCTTTTTTTCTGTTTTGGTTTCAGCTGATGGGTAAAATGGTGCCGTTGTTAGGACGTGATTTAACGGAGCGGCTATTTTTGAAACGATTCGCCGAGTTGTGTTCGAATTCGTTGTTTCATATACGGAAAGTGTGCGCGTGCAGTTTCGGCGAGTTTTGCGCGGTCGTTGGCAGGACTGCATACGAAAACATTCTCGTAAGTTTTGCATTTTTTTTTGGTTGTTGTGATATTTAGTTCTATTTGTGTTTTTGATATGATGATAACAACGACGGTCTTCTGAAAGATACTTGTCGATAGAAACGTGCTTACTGATCAATTTTTGATTTGTTTAAATCGCGCAATTTGTTTTTGATAGGGTGTATGTGATGTTTGTAATTGTACACGTTGTTGTGTTATGTCCACAGTTGCCATGTTTCATAGAGCTGTGCGCTGACCAGACATGGGCGGTCCGTAAGGCCTGCGCCGAGGTTGTAATGACGGTCTCGTGCGCTTGCACGCCCCAATTGCGGCGGCACGTACTAGCGCCTGCGTTCGCCCAACTGCTCCAAGACCAGAGCAGATGGGTGCGCATGGCTGGCTTCCAAACGTTAGGTCCTTTTATTTCAACATTCGCAGATCCTAGCATCATCGGTTTGGCTTATAATCATCTAGGTGAACTAGTACTGATCAATCCAGCCGGTACTGAATTTAGGTAACTATTCTAAACATTTTTTTACCACCTCCTATATACTCACATTTATTTTTGTATATATATTTTTTTAATTAAGTATGTATATATTTTTATAAATAAAATGATGATATTTGACGACGGTCTTCTTAAAGATAAGTGTCGATAAAACGTCTAACTGATTCGTATTTCAATTTAAACAATCTCTAAAACCATTTAATTAACCGTATAAGTTGTGTAAACCAATATTACTATTTTTTGTGTAGAATAAATTCGCCAGCGTTTACGGACGCGAACCTAAAAGCCGCCGCCGATTTCAAGCAACTGATGTGCCAATCGCAAGAGCGCCTGATCAAAAAGTCGATGGTCGACCAGATGATCGAGGACGAAATCGATCCGAACAAACTGTACGAATTCGGCGACAATAAGACTGATAATAGTTTAGATATACCACTATGCGATCCCGACACATTCAACTGCTACACCACCGAACTAGACACGGTCAATTCCAACTCACTGCCCGCCGAACCGAGTCAAGCCGAAGCGAACATCGAAGATGTACGAGCGCGCGGCGACAACAACAACTCCGACATCGTCGATAGCTTCAAAAACATCGTTATCGCAGATAAACCAGATACACCGCCGAAAAAAGACGAAGATCTAGGACAATATAATATTTATCAATATTGGTACATCAGTCCAGATCTACCTTTAGATCCTAGCATCGTTGGTCAATGTGGATCACCGAAAAAAAACCTTCAAAACGATTTTATTGTAAGTCGAATCCATTTAATTCGTATTATACAAAAAATAAATATAAATGATGATATATGACGACGGTCTTCTTAAAGATAAGTGTCGATAAAACGTCTATCTGATACTCAATTTACCCCCCACCCCTTCCGAACCATTGTGGTGTAGGTGTGTAATTGGAATATTTGTTTTAGAATCGATTAGATGATATTCATTTCAATGATTCGTGGTCGATGGACAAAACCAAACCGCTAGAAGGTAATTTGTGGATTTGTTATGGGTTTTTTTAGGGGTTTTTAATTGAGTTTTTGTTTGTTTAGTGTCGATGGTGCTGGATAAATCGTTGCCGTCGTCGATTTTAGATCGGGATTCGCAACAGATAGTGCCGCAATTTTTGATCGAACATTTTATATCGATGACCGATGCTGATTTGGCGCAAACTGATAACGATATGCCGTACCATTGCGCGTTTAGTTTACCTGCTGTTGCCCTTACTTTAGGTAAGAAATTACCCCCCCCCCCCCACCCCAAACCCCTTTAGACTGTTTATTACTCAATTTAGATTAGAACTAGATGTGGTGTTTTATTTAAAACGTAAGATATTGTGCATTGTGGTGGTTTTTTAAGTGTGGTTTAACTGTTTAATGCAGTTTGGGTTTATGTGGGTTTGGTTTTTTTTTTTTTTTTAGGTAAAGAAAACTGGGTGCTGTTGAAGCAAACTTGTGAAGTGTTGGCGTCGAATATGCAGTATAAAATACGGAAAATTGTCGCAAGTAGTCTGCATGAGCTGGCGCTTATTTTAGGACAGGAAATGGCGGCGAGATTCTTGTCGCCTATTTTCGATGGGTTCATCAAGGATTTGGATGAAGTTCGGATCGGTGTACTTAAACATTTAGCGCATTTTTTAAAGGTTGGTTTTCAAATATGTATTTAATTAATATTTAATACAAATATGATGATACGATGTTAGATAGGAATTGCCGACTGATACATACATGAAGCAACTAATCATTTTAATAACTGATTCCTCTAAACCCACCCCTCTAATCCTGTATTTAATTACACGAGTCTAATGATTTGTTGTTGTTGGGATTTTAGTTGATTGGGCCACAAAAACGCAACGAATATTTACCACGGTTGACTGAGTTCTTGCAAACGGATAACGAATCGAATTGGCGATTTCGCGAAGAACTCGCCAACCAACTCCTAGCCGCCGTTCCGCTTTTCTCCCCGACGGATTCCGCACGGCATATCGCGCTGCTAGCGAAAAAGCTACTCTGTGATAAGGTGTTCGCTGTCCGCCACGTTGCTTTAGCACTAGTAAGTTACCTTAAAAACTAAAATTAAAAAAGTCGCCATTTATAATAATAAACGACTCGTTCGTAATAGGTGACTGAGATAGTGCGACATATTTCCGATGAACCCACTCTCACCTCATGGTTGTTGATCAAGTACGCTGAAGAGTTCGCGCACTCGAAACGCTGGGTGCGAAGGCAGGCCTTCGCCCTCTTGTGTTCGAGTCTCATAGCGAAAAACGCCCTCTCCCCCGACCAGTTCGCTACAATTGTTATGCCGCACTTGTTAGATCTCAGTTGGGATCCTGTACCTAACGTTCGATTAGCTGTTTCTCGGACGATATCACGTGATATCATCGTGCATGGTGAGTTTATTACATATATTTATAGGTTAAATTAAACTACATAAGATTATTTTTTAATGATGTTTGAAGATTATGAATATAGTTTTAATTAGATGTGTGTTTTAGAATATTTTTCAGATGTAAACAACGACCAACATGAACCGTTATTTATGGTTTTGCGGCGACTGCAAGCGGATAAAGACAGAGACGTTCGTCAATATGCTGTGCTCCCTGTACATTAGGCGCCCCGACCCACCCCCCTAACGGCCAGTCGTCTATTCCGCCGCCCCTTAACGATTACCTCCCTATACGAGCAGGCCTCAAATGAATAACTTTTAACCGTATTCTTTTTTTTATTGTTTTAACAATTGTCGATTCGTTTTATTAATTTTTTATTATTATTATTATTTTCGTCGTACTTTTCCCGGGTGCGACTGGAATAGGTGGACTGATCGCGTGAAAATATGATTAGATAGTGCATTTTTCTACTACCAATTTATATGATTTTCTGTTACGAAATTGTTAATAATTATTAATATTGTAATATATGTATTCTACAATAGTTCATTTATTAAATAAATTTGTATTATATTTAAACTGACCACTAAACACCCCCCCCCCCCCCCTCTCTCTCTCGAATAATATATATACAGGGTGTAACAGCGAAACGAGCTACCTCGAATAACTTCTATGTTATTAAAGATACAATAAAATCGTATAAGACAATCTTATGCAGGACCAACAGGGACATCCAACTATAGAAGAAAATATTTTTTTAAACCAGTGGTTCTCAAGCAACAACACAAAGTTATGTTTTTTCAAATGAGATGCTATATATTTTTTAAGCCCATTCGATAGAGTATTTTTTTCTGAATTCCATTACGTATTCGTTTTATACCCTTACATAAGTAAAATATTGAGAAAAATGCGAATGAAAATTAAATAAATTTTATTTTTATAGTTATTTTTCAGTAGGCTATGAAACAAAATTGAGCTTAAATACAACGAAACATAAATTAAATACATGAAATTATTTGTTATTCACTTTATAAATAGTGTTATAAAGTAAATAACAAATAATTTCATGTATTTAAGCTCAATTTTGTGTCATAGCCTACTGAAAAATAACTATAAAAATAAAATTTATTTAACTTTCAATCGCATTTTTCTCAATATTTTACTTATGTAAGGGTATAAAACGAATACATAATGGAATTCAGAAAAAAATACTCTATTGAATGGGCTTAAAAAATATATAGCATCTCATTTGAAAAAACATAACTTTGTGTTGTTGCTTGAGAACCACTGGTTTAAAAAAATATTTTCTTTTATAGTTGGATGTCCCCTTTGGTCCTGCATAAGATTGTCTTATACGATTTTATTGTATCTTTAATAACATAGAAGTTATTCGAGGTAGCTCGTTTCGCTGTTACAGCCTGTATATAAGTACATATTCATAGAGAAAATAAACTTAAACTAAATAGTTATCCTTTTAACTCGGGTGCTACTAAATTAGCTTATCTTTTCTTGACGAGTTTAGTTTTGGTTTAAAAATAAAACTCATTGTTTATTTATTTAATTAAGGTTATTTATTGAATTAAATACATAAGTGAACTTAAAATCTAATATATTCCAACAGGAGGTGGACTTCCATAAACCAAATCCCAAGAAACTGGAAAAACAAGCGTTTCAATTTTCTCCAACATTAAACACTTATTTAAAACATGAATCATCGAAATCGCATCCGGTCGATTATCACCCTCCGAAGTATACTTAATAACCATAACAACATCCACCCCACCCTTCAACAACTCATATAACTTCGTCGCGAAACCAGATCCATGCACAACTAATCCAGTTTCTTGAGTTTCTAAAGGTAAAACAGAATGCTCCTCCAAAACAGCCCCCAAATTCGTATTAGTCACATATCTATAGTGGCCTGAGTTCAGATTGTGCATTTCGTACGCAAATGAGCTTGTTAGAATAACGACTCGTTTGAATTTAGCGCTTTGCACATAGTTGTTCAAGTCGCCCAAAAAGCTTCGCACTAGTTTTGGCTCGATGCTTGATCGTAGTTGGATAACGATCAGTTTTTGGGTTTCGGATTCGAATACCTCGCAAGCGAGACAGTTGTCGGTTGCGTTGGTGTCGAATGGGTTTGCGCCGCAAGCCGGGATGAGTGATTTGTGCCAAACGGTGCCGATTTTTGTGAGGTTAAACGTCGCGATTAGTAAATCGGTTGTTAGTTGGCCCACGTTTCCCACCGATACACTTGGGATTATTAGCGTGTATTGTGTGAAATCGATTGATTTGTTTAAACGAAACATTTTTAATAACTTGCGCGTTATATTTGTTTAGTCATTGATGACTTGGTTGTTTGAAGACTCGCGGAACAATCATCACAAAACAGTGGTACTTAAAATGTACAAGCTGCTTAAGGGGGGCTTCGTCTTGGGGTTTATACGTTAAGCTTATATTTTCTATTTTTGTGAACTTTAATTTAATAATTGTGTTGTATCTAGTTTAAATGCATATGAATGTAATTGTTGTTAGTTTTAAGTTAAGATTGTTGATATTGCATTTATTTGGGCTTATTATTGTAAATTGTATGTTTCTGTGTATATAAACAAATTATAATAAAACCTTATACGTTATAATTTAAACAAGTCTTTAACTTATTTCTATTTCAGAGCCTTTAAAAAAGTGCTTCTAAAAGCGCTTTTTTGTTTAACAAGTTATAATAATATTTGTGTGTATTTATTAATAAATATGAAATAAACTATTAATATAATATATGAATTGTTTCATTAATCCCAAAATAATCCTTTACCCAATGCGCTCTATAAACAATATTAATATATTTCTTTTTATAATAAAATATTGATTAACAATAAACAATATTAAAGTTTTTAATAATACCCCTAAAGACCGTAGAAATAACTTTGGAGTTACGTAATAGTTCTGCATTTGACCAATTTCGATTCAAAACCGTCGAAAATTAGATTTTGTATCCGGGTATCAGGAATCAAAAGAGATCTTTTTTATTCATTACCGAAGTATTGGAAAGATGTAGGTAAAACCATACTATTCAGCTGCGTCTTGAATTTTTTTTTGTTAAAAAAGTGCTTCTAAGAGTTGAAAAGTCATGAAAATGGTAAAGTTGAAAATGTGCTCTTAAAAGCACTTTTTTTCTATGACCAATTTCGATTCAAAACCCGGATACAAAATGTCATTTTACACGGTTTTAAACTGAATTTGGTCATGGAAAAAAAGTGCTTTTAAAGCACAAAAAATGAATACTTGTTAAGAAAAAAAGTGCTTTTAAGAGCACAAAAAATTATTATTTGTTAAGAAAAAAAAGTGCTGTTAAAAGCACTTTTTTTCCATGACCAATTTCGATTCAAAACCCGGATACAAAATGTTATTTTATACGGTTTTAAATCGAATTTGGTCATGGAAAAAAAGTGCTTTTAAGAGCACAAAATTTTTTTACTTGTTAAGAAAAAAAAAGTGCTTTTAAGAGCACAAAAAATTATTATTTATTCAAAACGGTCAAAATGATATTTTGTATCCGGGTATCAGGAATCAAAAGAGATCGTTTTCATTCATTAACAAAAAAAATTCAAGACGCAGCTGAATAGTATGGTTTTACCTACGTCTTTCAAAAACTTCGGTAATGAATAAAAAAGATCTCTTTTGATTCCTGATACCCGGATACAAAATCTCATTTTCGACCGTTTTGAATTGAAATTGGTCAAATGCAGGGCTATTACGTAATTCCAGAATTATTTCTACGCTCTTTAGGGGTAGTATTACACTATAGGTGCATTATTATAAACTTTAATATTGTTAATAAATAATTAATTGTTTTTAAAAAAAAATGTGCTTCTAAGAGCACTTTTTTTTAACAAATAATAATTTCCGGGTTTTGAATCGAAATTGGTCATGGAAAAAAAGTGCTTTTAACAGCACTTTTTTTTTCTTAACAAATAATAATTTTTTGTGTTCTTAAAAGCACTTTTTTTTCTTAACAAGGAAAAAATTTTTGTGCTCTTAAAAGCACTTTTTTTCCATGACCAATTTCGATTTAAAACCGTGTAAAAAGACATTTTGTATCCGGGTTTTGAATCGAAATTGGTCATGGAAAAATAGTGCTTTTAACAGCACTTTTTTTTTCTTAACCAATAATAATTTTTTGTGCTCCTAAAAGCACTTTTTTTCCATGACCAATTTCGATTTAAAACCGTGTAAAATGACATTTTGTATCCGGGTTTTGAAACGAAATTGGTCATGGAAAAAAAGTGCTTTTAAGAGCACATTTTTAACTTTTCCATTTTCATGACTTTTCAACTCTTAAAAGCACTTTTTTTTTCTTGACAAGTAATAATTTTTTGTGCTCTTAAAAGCACTTTTTTTTCTTGACAAGTAATAATTTTTTGTGCTCTTAAAAGCACTTTTTTTTTTTTGACAAGTGATAATTTTTTGTGCTCTTAAAAGCACTTTTTTTTCTTAACAAGTAATAATTTTTTGTGCTCTTAAAAGCACTTACTTTCTGAACGCGTGTTTATATTTTAGTTAAAAAATTTACTTACCCTTTTAAAGGACCTCTTTCTTGATATATAATTCACAAAACTGTAAATAAAAATCAAAGGAATAGGGTTCATTTGCTAATAGACAACTCATAATATAAAGTTTCATACATTTATTTAATCAATTCATATTACAGATTGTTCACAAACGACATAAATAAATAGTTCATTAAATATAAACAAATACATACGATACAATTGTTATTATATTACAAACAAGGATCATTTTTGTTGCGTTGTGTATTATTTCATTGGATCATATAAACAAACATAAACATTATTAACAAAATGTACATCTAAGAACACACAAATAGTTTAAAAATATGCCACTACGAACAGGAATGATTTCCACACTGTCATCTTGTCAAGTAAAGCTTAAAAAAACCGCAAAACTTTAAACCATCAAAGCTAACAACGATATTTCAAATAAATTACTAAAAGTGTATTTGTACCAAATAAGTAGTAAACAAATTAACATGCTCTGTGATTGGTTAAAAAACACCTTGTTAATCAATTTAAACCAATGAGAACACAGCACTACTCAGTGTAAATGACACTTACTCGAGCAAGTTCGGGATTTCCTCGCTAGGTGGCGCTACTTGTTAGTTAAGGTATGTTTCTAGTACATAGATAAAAGAAAAGCTGTGATTGGTTTAAAATGTGTATGTTATATGAGATTGACCAATGAGAGCACAACAAAATAAGAGAATGCGATTGTGTAAAAGAGGCTAATATATATTAACATTATAACAGCTGTCAAATGAATGTTTTTAATTAGAAAACCAATATTTATATAAATTAATGTTAAGCATATAATATTTATATAAAATGATTAGAATTAGATGTTATACCGATGATAAATGCTATTTATAAGTATGAGATCCATAAATACGTATAAGAAGGTATAAGATACTTAGAGTTAGATGAGTTTTAAATGGTAAATATTTATTTAATCATATAAAATCCTATATAGTCCTATTTTTGGTGCTCTTAAAAGCACTTTTTTTACAAGTACAATTATTTATAATTATAATTCATATATATAAATAAACATAAAAAATAATGTATAATTAGGGGTGGAGGTGCTGATGTTTGTACTGTCCATGGACTGCAATTGACTGCATCTTCTGAAATAAATATCAATAATTAGTATAAATTGTAAATTAAATTATTCGTAATAAATATAATTATTTAAACACTAAATACAATTTTATTACCTTCATTACTCCCTTAGGGTCTTCCAGAACATATATGACTCTATGGCATAAATTCCTCCAGAAGTGTCTTCTGATTTGTAGATGGATTGTCCTTAGAGTCTTCTAGAATCTAGATACCTTGGAGAATAAGGATTACGATCCCAGTTAGTCCCGATTTGGGACGGTACGAGTTGGTACCTCGTAAGATCCTAAAGGACCACAGCGATGATGGAAATCTACGTAAAATAAATAAAAATAATCATAAATAAAACAATTAATCAACTAAAACAATTACCTATTCCGTTTCTTTTAATACAAAACAATGAATATATTATTTATTAAATTTATATGATTAGGCATGTTATATATTTATTAAATAAATAACCGCACATTTAATCAGGATGTTTGCGATGCATATGATCAGCCAAATGTTGTTGTTGCCTAAACGAAAAGCTACAAAGTGTACACGGGTATGGTTTCTCTCCAGTGTGAGTACGAATATGGATAGTTAAACTGTGTCTATGCTTGAATGAAGCACTGCAAAATTGGCACGAATATGGTCTTTCCTCAGTGTGCCGCCTCATGTGTCGCGTTAGATTGAATTTATTATCGAATGCGGCATCACAAACAGTGCACGCGAATGGTTTGTCGCCGGAGTGCGTCTTCATATGGGCTGTTAAACTAGAGTCACGCGTGAACGAAGCATTGCAAACCAGACACGAATATGATTTCTCGGTGTGAGTGCGCATGTGGTACCGTAAGTAGGCTTTGCGCTCGAATGCCCTGCTGCATATTGTACACGAGTGCGTTTTATCGTCCACTGGCGCACGTTTGTTCAGGTAGTGTTTTTGTTTCATGTGATACTTTAGGTTGTCTTTGCGTGCGAACGAACTGTCGCATACGGCGCAAATGTATGGTTTCACACCGGTGTGCGTTCGCATGTGATTCGCGTAGTGGTCTTTGCGTTTGAATTCTTTGTCGCAAGATGCACAGACGTAGAGGCGTCCGCTGGGGAGGGTTTTCTCAGGTTGGATTTCCGTATGGGGTTCGTCGAGCATCGAGGATGCTTCTAAATCACTTTGGCTACATTGGTTATCTGTAATAAAAATCAATCCATAGGATCTAGGCTGCGTCAATTTGTATGTATGTGTGTGTGTGTGTGTATGTGTGTGTGTGTACCTTGTTCCAATTGCTGATTTGACTCTGTTTGTTCATCTTCTTCAGATTCTAACTTAATAACCTCATCTAAATCACGCATCGGCGTCAAAGCGTTCAAACACCCCCGCGAATCATTGCCCAAATCCTCTACATCCTCCGCCTTAATATCTAACTCATCCTTCACATGTAGTAACCCTACTTCGATTTTATTTTGTATAGCAAGAGCTGTATCTCCTAACGGGTCTACACTTTCAAGATTTCCTGCATAACTTATGGAGCAATACGGTTCTGCGTATATTTCCGGTACCAGTCTTTGGATGTGAACCCTCAATTGACGATCAGAATCGCGGCATTTCGTTGCGAACGCGTACGAGCGCTGTAACTCTTCGATACACTCCGAGCACATCTTGATCGGCAGGCCATCGGTCTCGTAATACTGAATCAAAATCAACTCATAACTACGATAACATCAAGAATCTATTAGTTTTATATGCTAATAAATCATTATTAATCCTCAAATAAAATTATTAAACATATGTAACCATTTATAGAGCTGTTAGACGCTTTAAAGCTTTAGAATCGTGACGTCACGATCCCTTAAAGCAGTCTGGTATTTTTATAATTAACAGAAATTAGCTACAGAAGTATTAGTTAGAATCCCTTAGGGTAATTTAGTGATTATTTATAGAAACTAATTACAGAAATATTAATTACAGTCCCCGATTCCTAAGGGTAGTCTAGTAGTTGTTTATAGGTTATAGAAACTAGTTATAGATAAAATTAATTACCTCTACTGAAGTACACATCATTAGCATATCAGCTAAAGGTATTTCAGTTTTAGATTCGTTGTATAAATACGTTAAATCGCCGGTTAATAAACATGTTCTGCAAACTTGATGAGAATCTAACTCATCCAAATTTGACATCTTTTTACAGATAATTCAACTAATCGTAACGCAATTTATCTAAACGTTATCATAAACACCTATAAGTAACAAATCGCACTCGTAAACCCGGTAAAATTAATTTAAATTACATATTTAATACTCATACACCTAAAATCCCACCTAAAACCCACCAAACAAAACAAAGCTAAACCAAGACCACCAGGTTTTTGTAGTCAAGCGGCTTTAAATATTTAAGAGTCTAAAATGTCAAGTCGTTTTATATCTATATATATATATATATATATATATAAAAAAAAGTGGTGATATTTGAACATTTTAGGTTAGAATCAGTTTAATCGTAAACCACAAATGTCAATAACAATTTTAAACGACAATAACGTGTGCAGAACATGTTTATCACCGACGAATTTACGACCACTATACGCGAAAAGTCCAACCGACTCATTATCAACAATGCTCCAAACATGCACCGCAATGACCGTAAGTTCGTTATTACCGCACGACCCCGCGACACCAAATTGAGCTTTTAACCTATCTAGTACCAAGAAACCGACGGCCTACCCATACAAATCTGCGTCAAATGTATCACAAAACTAAAACAAGCATACGACTTCATCCACAAATGTCACGTAACAGAAAAACAGCTACGCGCGTTCGGAAAACTATACGCACAACCCCAACCAGGGCTTAAGGACCCGTTAGCCATAACCGAACCAGTCCCAATCAAAACTGAAATAATAAATCACGTCAAAATTGAAAGCACAAACGCGGAAGAGCCTAACCAACACCTAAACGACAATCACGAAAAAGGTACCTAAATTATATCGAAAACTACGTCATAGCCTTCTAATATATAAACAAACTACCATAAATAGGCCTCTAACTATCTTATAGACCATGGTTAGACATAAAACGCGTATGCTTATTAGTCTAAAACAAGTTTAAAACCTCTATACAATAAATTGTGCAATTTAATGCACTTATGTGTTTTTTAAGCTGATTGTTTACGCAAAAATCGAGTTTGAACCTGTATATGAAAGCTCATACGCGGAAAAAAGCGCATTTATGCACTCGTTTAAACACAAACATCACTTAAGTACTCACATAAACGAGCATTACGCAAACAAATTAAATATACAATAAATCTGTATTATTTTTAAATATATATATAATAAATGGCATAATTAAAACTTCCCTTATTTATTTTATTTCCCTAAATAAACAATTTTAGTAGTTTTAAAAACTACTTTCGTAATTAATTTCGTAGTAAAATTACAATAAATATAATTGTTTTTATTGTTTCAGTACACCAATGCAACATCTGTCCGGCAAGTTTCGACTCATTATTATCGCTAATATCTCACAAAAACGTCCATAACGAACCTGTACGATCGTTTTTGTGCACAATATGTAACATTGCGTTCCAAGGGCGAATCCATTTAAACAACCACCTAAGAATCCACGCACGCGAACCCCAAAACAGAGAACCATCCAACCAAAACGCAAACTCTCGCATAGTTTGTGATGAATCGTTTCAAGTAAAACCGGCGCAACGAAACGAAACGTTATTTAATTGTGTCGTTTGCAGTGATACATTTGCAGAATTAGCTGAGTTAAAGCTTCACATACGTCACGAACACAGTTATATATGTGAGCGGCCGTATTCGTGTGAATCGTGTGATGCAGTCTTCAAAACTGCATCCTGTTTGAAGAACCATACATTCACGCATACCGGGGCTATGCACGTGTGCTCGTTATGTAAACGTTCATTCACTTTAAAATATCATTTAAACAAACATATGATCGTACACACGGGCGAAAAACCGTTTGCTTGTTCAATTTGCAAATGCAACTTTAGGTGCAAAGCTAGCATAGCGAGACATTTGCGCAAGCGTAATGGCGACAATAAATCTTGCGACATTTGTAAACAAACATTCTGTTTATCTTCGCAATTAATTCGGCATAGTCGATTGCATGAATGAGCTAAATCTCATTGTTATACAATTTGCGACAATACTATTAATCTTAAAAATAGTTTAAAAGCTCCAAATTGAAGCTTTAAACTACATATAAATGTAAAGCGCATACAATTTATACATACTTTCATTGTTAAATTATTTAAAAATATTACTTTATTTGTATTGGGAATAAAATAAATAAATAAATTTAAAAGTAGCGTAAGCTTCCATATGAAAGCTTTAAGCTACTTGAAAATGTAAAACACATACATAAAAGTTGAAAATACAGGGAAAAAATAGGTTTAATGCAAATTCAGTCTTAGACAAGCTTAAACTACCATATGGAAGCTTAAAGCTACTTCTAAATATAAAACACACAATTTATTGTATTAATTGAAACTAAACTAAACTTTTCCTTTAATGTTATATATTTAAAAATTTTGAGAATGAATTAAATAAATTTGAAGCGCCCTTAAAGTAAATTAAACGTAACTTGAGCTTCTATATGGAAGCTTTAAACTACTTATAAATATAAATCACATAATTTATTGTATTAATTGAAAATACGAAGAAAAATACGTTTAAACGCTCCTTTAATTTAAATCATTTAAATTCAGTCTTAATAGTGGCTTAAACTATCATATGGAAGCTTTAAGCTACTTCTAAATATAAATCACACAATTTATTGTACTGATTGAAAATTCAACCTTTCCTTTAATGTTTAATTATTTGAAAATATTAAGAATGAATTAAATAAATTTGAAACGCCCTTAAAGTAAATTAAACGTAGCTTAAGCTTCTATATGGAAGCTTTTAACTACTCATAAATATACATCACTTATAATTTATTGTATTAATTGCAAATACAGAGAAAAATACGTTTAAACGCGCCTTTAAATTAAATTCAGTCTTAAGAGTGGCTTAAACAATCATACGGAAGCTTTAAGCTACTTCTAAATGTAAATCACATACAGTTGATTGTATTAGTTGAAAATACAGGGGAAAATAATCTAAAATTACATTGTTTTATTATCTAAAAGAATTGCGGCTTTAATTTATGTTAAAAATGCAACAAATAAAATTTGAAGCGCCTAAGCATGAATTTCAACCCGTTTAATCCTATAATGTATACGTATTAGTGCCTAATAGCACCTAATAGTTCGGATTGAGTTACTGAATTTAAAGCTTTATAGGTCTTGGTCGTTTATTAGTGTCAAATATGTTCAGAAATGGTTAAAACGTACAGAAAAACAACAAATAATGGCAAACTTGGAGCAATTTGAGTTCAACACAGTTTGCAGAACATGTCTATCATCAACAAATTTAAATTCATTATACAATAAAAATGCGGCGGAAAATAGTTATGCAGATATGTTAATGTTATGCACTCCAGTCGAAGTAAGTTAATTTCTCAAATGTAATCGTAAATCTACTTAATATCTATTCTAGTATAATGAAAACGATGGTTTACCGCTACACATATGCACGGATTGCACAAACGAATTAAAACGTTCGCACAGTTTTGCGTTAAAATGCCGCGAATCGGATGCCCAATTGCGCAATTATATACAGAAACTTGTTCCGCAAGAGTATGCGAAACCGAATTGTTTCGAGCCGATTCGGTCACTTAAAGAGCCGTTGGAGATTTGCGAATTGGATGATGAGTTGAATCAGGAAATGTTGATGAAAAACGAGTTTGATGATACGGGGGATCCGCATATGATAGATCCGATGCAATTTAACGACTTTACGGATGTTATTAAGGTTGAAAGTGAGAGTGAAGCTGAAGATACACAAACACCGCCCGATGTCTCTATGACTCAAGTGCAGGATATTTTTGAAGAACCAAATCAAAGTTTACACGTTAAGGGTAAGATTTTATACTAAATCACTAATTTTATATACGTTAATTGAGGGGTTTCTATGATTTTATTCTATTTTAAAACAAATTACTAATTTTATGTTTACTAATTGGGAGTTTTCTACGATTTTAAACCAAATTACTAATTTTATGGTTTTTCTAATATTTTATTCGATTTTAAACCTAAATTACTCATTTTATAAATAGAGGGTTTTTTTTGCGATTTTGTTCGGTTTTGAACCAAATCACTAATTTTATGTATTTTAATTGAGGTTTTTAGACGATTTTATTCGATTTAAAATCAACTTACTAATTTTAAGTATGTTAATTGTGGTTTTGCTACGATTTTATTTGATTTTGAAATAAATTACCAATTTTTGTACGTTAATTCGGGGTTTTTCTACGTTTTTAAACTAAATTACTAATTTTATTGTACGCTAATTGGGAGCTTTATACGGTCTAATTACTAATTTTATGTACGTTTATTGAGATTTTTCTACGATTTTATACCAAATTATTAATTTTATATTCGTTAATTGGGGTTTTTCTACGGTCTATTTTCGTGCAATTTCCTAAATATTACCCGAAAGAGAGTAGCAGAAAACCCATAAATCCTTTAATCTCCTTTCAAATAAACAAACTCGTTTTGCTTCATTCCGATTCTCAACTTGTTTTTTTTTTATTCCGCTTGCGCACTATTTTACTTTCGCGCATTTATACCCAATCATTTATCCATTTATTCCGTATTCTTGTACTATTAATTTCGCTTACGTTTCTAAAACGCTTTAATTATATATAAAACAAATTTGGCTGGTGGAGGGTAAAAAAATATATTAATTCCGAGAAAATTGGGAAACGGCTTATTATTTTAATTTCATCAACCTAACTCAATCAAATCGGATTAAAAATGTGCTTTAATTACAAAGCCAATTTTAAACCAATTTTGATCGAAATTAATATATATTTTCCCGCATTTTAGCCCGTAAATCAACGCGAAAACCAATTGGCCGAGGCAGTGGACGGTTGTACCACGAAGACTGGTTCTATAAGTTCGGCGTCATCGAAAAACATAGCAAAGCGTTCTGTATCATGTGCAACAACGCCGTCGTCACCCGCACATTTAACGTAAAGCGGCATTTCCAATCGAACCACAAAAACCTAGTGTCGCTAACGAGCGACGAGAAACGAGTACTATTCACTCAGAAACTAATACAGTATCATGAGCAGCCGAAAAGGCGCGAGCATGTTGAGAGTTCTGCCCCGAAACGGCAGAAAAGTGATGTTTTAAAGCGGAAGCTAAAAATTACTAATAAACCGGCGGGTAGCGGGCGGCAGTATCATGTCGAGTGGTATTCGAAGTTTGGTGTTGTTGAGCGAAGCGGAAAAGCGTTTTGTATCATGTGCAATAAAACTGTTGTTTCGCGCAGTTTTAACGTGCGGCGGCATTACGAATCGCACCATAAAAACCTAATGACTCTTACGAGCGATGAGAAAATGTTACATTTCTCACAATTACAACAATTAGCGACTAAATTTACTAACAATAGCAGTGATCAAAACTAAATGTTATATATATATATATAAAACCACCTATATTATTTATATTAAATATATTGTATTATATTATTAAAATAAACACTTGTTTTTATTATTATTTATTTATTTTTATATGTAAATACGAACCTAACAAAAATACGAGTGAGTGGCGGATATTTAAACATCTCCAATCGTGAGTGCCACTCACCTGTAATTTTACTATATTTCATCCATTAATGCACAATAAAAGTAACTAACTAATATTTTTTTTTAGAATTACGCAATAACAAACGAAAATTGGAGCAACAAGAAGCTTTAAAATCGCTTAAACCAACCAATATAAAAGTCATGAAGCTACAAAAAATGTATAAACCCGATAATTCAGCCTCAAATGTCACGAAACGTTATATACTAAAGCCAAAAAGACAATCCATGAACGACATATATTTAAAACATCAATACGACACCAACAAAATCTTCTCCAGCGACATGGAGGAGGACTTCAAAGAATACATCGCCATGGCCTTCCGGTTACATCAAGGTCAATCACCAGACATCATAAAGAAACTAGCGTACCAATTCGCGAAAAAACACCTCATAAAAACCCCACCAACATGGTCCACCACCCAAATGGCGGACGATAATTGGCTGCTCAAATTTTGCAAAAGACACCCTTACATATCATTCCAACGCCTCGAAGACGGTGAAGAAGACTTTTTCAACAACTTATCCAGCGCGTATCGCCATCTGACCAACATGCATAAAGGATGCGTGTACAATTTCGCGGAAATCGCATTTAAAACCACGCACGACGAAATCGATACGTTTAAATGCGTAACAGCGTGTTGTTTTGTTAACGGTGCCGGCCGTTCAATCCCACCGTTTTTAGTGTTTCCTGGGTTTGATTTCAAACCGCTAAAGCTCGGAGCGCCAGCTGGGAGCTTAAGTGCCGCCACGATAGACGGTTGTGTGAACGGGGCGTTGTTTATTAAAATATTAGAGCATTTCGTGAAGTTTTCTAAGTGTAACAAGGACAAACCGATCATTTTAATTGCAGACTATCACGAGAAATATATTACGTTAGATAGTTTAGAGTTTGCGAGAGAAAACGGGGTGATTTTTATGACGGTGCCGCTGAATAACGTAAACGAATTGCAACCCTTACACAAAATTGTTTTCCATTCATTGCAACGCCACTATGATAACACTTTTATTACTTTCGATCAACCCGTATCGCTTAATACGATCGATCAATTATTTTGGAAGTGTTATCATAAAGCGTTTACTGCAGCGAATATCGAGAATGGTTTTAAGTTAACAGGGATTTGGCCCTTTAATCGAAATCTCTTTTACTAAAGTTCCATAAAACATGTTATATTTATTTAATCTTAAAACGTATTATAATTTTGATACAATAAACTAATTATTTTTGAAATATTACTTTTATTCCCTACCGAACTGATTATTTAGTTAATTAACGCGATTTAAGTAAAATTGTATTAAATTAATACTCTACAATGGATTATAATAATAAAAGCGCAAGAAAGTATAAGAATTTAATAATAATAGACAATTAATCGCGTTAAACGAGTCTTGGGCGCCATTTATTAACTTATCAGGGATCAGAGTAGGTTGTGCTTTCTTAGCAACAAGTGACAGGTCATTTGCCGCCATTTAATAACCTATCGGGGTATAAGTAGGCTGGTTTTGCTTTCATTGACGCTAATGACAGGTCATTTGCCGCCATTTGATAACCTATTAGGGTATTCAAATAAGAGTATATACTTTAATCAGGCTACATAAAAATACGAATACAATAAATATAAAGTGAATAAAGCTAAAATTAAGTCGCTTCATGTAAACGTATGACCATGGTTTAGCAATTTTGTGGTGTTTTGTAGAATATATTGACGCAGAGATGTCAACTTTGGAAGAATATGAATTTAATAAAACATGTAGGACATGTTTATCGCCACTAGATTTAAGTTCAATGTACGCTAAAAGCTCAACTCAAGCTAGTTTAGCAGATATGTTAATGATTTGTACTCCAGTGGAGGTAAGTAAACACATCTATGCCATTTTTAAGTCTACAGCCACCTATGATCCTATAGTATTATGAAGATGATGGATTACCGGGTCAAATGTGCACTAAATGTGTGAACGAGTTAAACTACTCGTATAGATTTGCGTTAAAATGCCGGCAAACAGATGATGAGTTACGGTTATATTTAGCTAAACGTGCAGAACACAAACGACCCACTATTATAAGTGTGCTAACACCTAAAGCGCTAAAGGACCCATTAGCGATACCTGGGTTAGAGCATCTAGATGAAGTTGTGATTAAGGATGAAATCGATGTTGATATTAAGATTGAACCGGATGATTCACTTCAAATTGTTAATGTTGATGTTGGAATTATATTGGAAGCTAGTCGGAATATTAAAGATTCACAAGATGAGCAATTTGATATTATGAACATGCCGGTACATTTAGATTCACTTCAAACGGAACAAATACAAGGTAATTCATTTTATTTATTGGTTACAAGTGTATTTATTAAGTTTCTCGACACTATAACACCATTTAACACGTATTAGGGTATGAAATGCACATATATACCCTATTTGAGCAACTAGTGACGCGTCATGTGTCGCCATTTTATTACTTATGGCGGTTTGCTAACACTAGTGTATGTTATTATAAGTAGGCGTGTGTTTTCGTTGCTGCTAGTGACGGGTCATTTGCCGCAATTTAGTTACTCATTGAGTTATTTATAAGAATATGTTTTGATTCTAGTGCATCAATGCGATATATGTAAAAACAATTTTGACACAAATGCGCTATTAAATGAACACCAACAGACGTGTAGTAGTGAAAATTTGAATAATAACCAAAAATTATTCAAATGTGCGTATTGTAATCGAGCATTTAAGAAAAAATTCAACTTAAAGCAACACACACAAATACACACAGGCGAACGACCCTATAAATGCTCCATGTGCAACAAGTCATTCATACAAAAAACCAGCTTACGCTACCACATGCTCAAGCACACCGGCGAACGACCCTACTCATGCCAACTATGCGACAGGTCGTTCATACAAAAAGTCACGCTCGTGCAACATATGCGCACGCACACCGGCGACCGCCCACACACCTGTAAACTGTGCAACGGGTCGTTCCGAGAACGATGCGACCTAACCTCTCACATGCGACGACATTCAACCGTAAAACCCTACTCGTGCGAAGTGTGCAAAAGCTCATTTAAGCATCAACACAATTTAACCATCCACCGGCGGATTCACACGAATGAGAAACCGATTTCGTGTAAAGTATGCGAACGCACCTTTCGGCAACATTGCGAATTAAAGTATCACATGTTTAGTCACACGGGTGAATCCCCGTTTAAGTGTACGGTTTGTGAGCGCTCGTTTCGCCAGAATATTATTTTAAAACGACATATGCGCACGCACACGGGCGAACGCCCGTTTATTTGTGCGTTTTGTGATAAATCATTCACGTTAAAGAGCAATTTAAAATCACATTTATGTGTGCACACCGATGTGAAACGATTCACGTGCACTATGTGCGAAAGCTCGTTTAATCACAAATACACCTTAATTCGCCATATGCGAATACATAGCGATGTTAAACCGTATATGTGCACGTTTTGTGATAGCTCGTTTAATCAAAAAGTCGGTTTAGAAATCCATTTATTAAAGCACACGGGAGATAAGTCGTATTGTTGCACGGTTTGCAAAAACACGTTCTGGCAAAAATCGCATTTAATCCGCCACATGCGCACGCACACCGGGGAACGACCGTACCCGTGCGCGATTTGTAAAAAAGCGTTCTCGCTGAAAAGTGATTTGAAAACGCATATGCGTATACATACGGGTGAGAAACCGTATTCGTGTACGGTGTGCCAGATGTCGTTCACGCAAAAGCCTACGTTGAAGGTGCATATGTTGAAGCATAGCGGGGAGAAACCGTATGCGTGCACGGTTTGTGGTAAAACGTTCACGCAGAAGCCGCACGTGACGCGGCATATGTTAACGCATACGGGTGAGCGGGCGTTCGTTTGCACGTTGTGCGGTAAAACGTTCGCGTTAAACGGGAATTTGACGGCTCATATGCGCACGCACACTGGCGAACGACCCTATAAGTGTCCTGAGTGCGGGAAAGGGTTTTATAAGGGTGATGCCATGAGGAAACATAAAGAACGTGTACATAAAAACCACGATTAAATTTCATATAGATATATTTAATTGTATTTAAAATAGGATATTTATTAAGAAATAAATTTTTATTTTGATATACTAAACTCTAATTTAGCTCCCTAATTACTTTCTTATACGCAGTATAAGTATTGTAATCATGAAAAATTTCAATCTCGATATTTTAATTGAAATATACGTTTTGACCTTCCCTGAATCGATTCCAACTATTTTTGGAATGACGTCTGTATGTGTGTGTGTGTGTGTATGTATGTGAGCGCTCTATAGCCCAAATGGCTAAAGGGAAAATTATGTAATTTTAAACTTAAGATTTGTATATGCCTGGCAAGAAAACCTCTTATCTATGTAAACAATATTCCGACCGGAAGTGCATGTTTACTCTAGTCATTTTTTGCAGTTTCTGCCAATACTCAAAAATAGTTGCAGTTACAGAAAAATTGTTACAATAAAACTTATAGATATCAGCATTTTGTACAACTTTTATTTGAAACTTTTTTCCCCAAACGGTACCGGAAACAAGAAAATCGCTCTTGAAATTTCTGCTTATTATATTTATTTTTACATAAATCGTATCATCTGCGCCTGTCAATTATTCATCAAAAAAATAACAAAACAGACTTAAATAATTTGAAGTTAGACATTTTATATTTATTCTAAGAAATATATTTAGCGTAAAAGTGTTCCAAAGGTTAGAACACATATTATAAATTAGGAAAATAATGAAAATAGGATGTGATTTCACCCAAAAGCGTATATGACACCGCAGATGTTTTATATATATATATATATAATTACAATATTTTAAGCTATTTACTGCTTGATATACTGTGCAATCTGGATTGTACAATTTTTTATTCAATTTATTGTTTAAAACGCGTTTTATACTTAATGAGCTCATATAAACATATTTTTGGAATTTGTGTTTGTATGGACTTGACTTAGCAATTATTGCAATAAATATTTTGTATCTAAATGGCTATGGTCAAATAAAAACTCGACTCAATCCGATTTAGTAATTTGGTTTTAGACTCCGCATTACTATATTTTATATCTAAGTGGCTTTGGTGAATAACTAACTCGGATTAAGCTCAATCCGAGTACGTATTTTGTGCTTAACTAGAGACCCTAGAGACGTTCTGCAGCACTGGGTTTTGATATAAATAAAAATGTCGACGACAAACGAATTCGATTTGAACAATATATGCAGAACATGTTTAGCAACCGAGAATTTAAACTCGTTACACTACGCAAACGATACGTTCGCAATGCTCATGATATGCACGTCAGTCGAGGTAATATTTGCACATGCATATTAAGAGATACCCGCAAATCGAACTGAAAATCTATTCCAGTGCCACATAAACGATGGACTCCCAGTGCAAATGTGCACTGAGTGTATCACCGAATTGCAACGCTCACACACATTCGCATTAAAGTGTCGCGAATCCGCTAACAAATTACGGCATTACATACAAACACACGACACAATTGGTCAATGCTCCAAATACTCATCAGCGACATTAAACTACCCTGAATTACAAACAAATCTAGATCACAAACTAAATATGATTGACAATGAACTAGATATCACAATTAAAGCCGAACCGCTCGATTCATTCGAGCATGAGAAAGATATCGATCCTCTAGAAATCCAAACGATTAAACTCGAACCACTAATTGAGATCGAAACAGAAATGACCGTTCCCATCCAAGAGCAACCAGTTACTAACGAACCCATACTCATTGAGTTACTAAGTCATGGCCCACAAGATCCAGGTATGTTTATTTAAAAAAAACCAAATCGCGTTTAACAATAAATTAAACAAGCAAAATTAGGGTTGCGCAATTTTTTTATACAATTGTGTCTAAAAAAAAAGGCTTAATTATAATTAATGACGTCAGTACGTTTTGAAATTGTTTTAAAACATTTAAAAAAAAAAATGTTTTTAATTGCGTGTATTTCGCAATATTGCGCAATAATTAATATTTAGTGCGTTTTATTGTTGCTATTGTAAGTAATACTGTTTATTATTATATATATATTAAAATTGATAACTAAGAATGTTTTAATTATGCGATTTTATAGAGAGTCCAGAAGCGCGAAGAAAACGTTTAGATAAAGAGCGGTATTTGAAGTACCGATCATCGCTGAGCGAAGCTGAGCTTAACGCGATTCGATTAAAGAACCGGGAACGGAATCGGCGTAGCCGCTCCGAGTTAACTGAAGATGAATTGAATATTCGGCGGCAAATAGGCAAAGAGCGTGGTCAACAGTATCGCAGTGCAATGCATGAGGATGACGTCATCTATAGACGATTTCTGGACAAAGAACGCCATCGCCAGTTCCGCAGTGCGTTAACACCCGAGCAAATCGAAGCTCGGCGGCTCGTCGATCGGGAGCGCCACCGGAAGTTTAGAAAGTCACTCACCGATGAGCAAATCGCTCTTAGGAAGCTTATTGATCGACAACGCTATCGCCAAAGTAGGGATAACAATTCCTCCTGAATCAATCTTTATTAAATACATTTATAGCAAACATTGTATTCAATTCTCTAATTTGAAATCCTTTAAAATATATATATAGCATATATAACTGTGTATTCATTCCCAAAAAGTGTCTAAAAAGCTTTAAAATAATCGATAAAGCTTTCGTTTTATTAGTTAGCTCATCGCGTCATGAGTAAATAATTTAAGGCTACGCACCCAGTAATTACGCGTTTAAAACGTACTGGAGTCGATTAAATCTATTATTAAATAAATCGTTTAATAAACAATAGTAATATATAATTTATTTCAGCAACTAATTACGACTCAAGTAAATATAAGCGACAAATAAACGGTGAAATAGAAATCCAGGTGAGTAAAACGGCGTCGAAATTATATGCGTGCACGTCTTGTGATGCGGAAATCAATGTAAAGCGGCGAATTGAGGTAAATAAGTGTTTGAGACCTGAGGTGGGGGAGCGGCCGTTTTTGTGCACGATTTGTAATAAGTCGTTCGCGCGTAAGGCGATTTTGAACATACATATACGGTCGCATACGAAAGAAAAACCGTATGCGTGTCCTGTGTGCGATAAATCGTTTTGCGAGAAATCAAAAGTCACGCGACATATGTGGATGCACACGGATGCGAAGCCGCATTCGTGTGCGATTTGCAATAAATCATTCGGGCAAAAAGTGCACTTGACCAATCACATGCGGATTCACACCGGCGAGAAACCGTTTTCGTGCTCGATTTGCCACAAATGTTTTAACCAGAAAAAGAACTTAATTGCGCATAAACGATCTCAACACAAAGATGAGTTAATCAAGAGATAAAAATATTACTATTAATTAAAAAAATGTTTTATGTATATATATATATTTAATAAATTGTTTAAATTAATTCGTATATTTTATTTATAAACTTATAAGAAGTTATTAATTGCGTTAAAATGCGTAATTTTGTATATTCCCTCTAAAACCATACATGTGAAGTTCGCACGGGTCATTGAGGTCATTCGTTGCACTGACTGCGCGTTGAATTAGTTGCTTAGAAGCTTAAAATAGTTTCAAGTGTAGTTTTATGTAAACGTACATGAAATTAGCTCAGATGAGCGTTTCTAGTTACTGAATTTTAAATCTTGTTGGTCTAAGGCGAACAATATTGTTTTTGTTGAAAGGTTAAATAGATCCTGAGTTAAATATTAATTATGTCGGAGTCGATAGAATTTGATTTTCAAAACGTATGCAGAACATGTTTATCGAAGACGAATTTAAAACCATTGTACGATAAACGCGCGTTACAAGAATGTTTGGATGAAATGTTAATGATATGTACGTCAATGGAGGTAAACATTAGATATAAATTTGTACCAATTACCAAATCGTATTAATTACAAATATACAAGATGAACGCCATCAATCCTTTACCCTCGACCAAAAATCAAACATATATATTCATATAGACACGGTCACACTATACGTTTTTTATTCCCTTATTCTATTTATGTATTTAAGTTTATATTTATTAAAATTCAATGATTTATTTATTATAATGTTTAATATTATTAAATAAAAGATTATATGGTACGAAAATCAGTGGAATTATTTGTAGTACTCTGCGAACGATGGTTTACCGGTACAAATCTGCACTGATTGTATTTGCGAATTAAATCGCGCGTATGAATTCGCATTAAAATGCCGCAAATCCGAAAACAAATTGCGGTTGTACATCCAAAAACTTGTACCTGATGAATACGCAATACCAAACTGCGCAAATGCGGATTACGAAATCACGAAAGACCCGTTAGAAATTGAAGATCAAGAACTCGAAAATGAGGAAATAATAAAAAATAACGCAAACATAGAAATTAAAATCGAACCAAATAAATCTATATGTTTGTTAGAAATCGATAAAGAGCCGATTGAGTTTAATGATGGTATAAAACGCGAATTAATCAATGAACTACACCAACCGATTCTAGAATCCGAAAACGCGCAAGGTTCGTCAAATAAATATCGCAAATCGCACTTATCAACAAATTGCCCCCCCATAACAGATGTGGCGTCTATAACGATAGTCTTAGATGAAGAAGAGAACGAGGAGCCGAAGAATAAACGGCGACGTGTGTGGGTCAAACCGCGTTTATTAAAGCGCAAAAACGAAGGTGAATTTATTACGCTGTACAAAGAGTTATTAGACGATGAAACCAAGTTTTATCAACATTTTAAAATGTCCAAAACCAAATTTGATACACTATTATCGAAAATTGAGGTGGGTTTGAAGAAAAGAAACACCCAGTTTCGGGATGCGATCACACCCATACAAAAGCTCGCAGTATGTTTAAGGTACAGCTTTTATTTATTATGTTGTGTTTTAATTAATAATAAGACTTTTTAATTTTTTTGTCCAATAATAATTGCGGTAAATTGCGATTGAAAACACGAAATAAAATTATTTACGCGACTTTAAGTCTGTTTAAATTAAATATAGACATGATTCTAGATTTTTAATTAATAACAGATCAAATATATTTTATACGAAAATATATCTTGTAGAAATTCTATTTATATTTACTGTAAAATACGAAATAAAATTGTTTACGCGACTTTAAGTCTGTTTAATTAAATATAAAACTGATTCTAGATTTTAAATTAATCACAGGTCAAATTTATTTTAAACGAAAATAATTCTTGTAGTAATTCTATTTATATTTACTGTAAAGTACGATTAAAACACAAAATAAAATTGTTTACGCGACTTTAAGCCTGTTTAATTAAATATAGACATGATTCCAGATTTTTAATTAATAACAGGTCAAATATATTTTATACGAAAATATATCTTGTAGAAATTCTATTTATATTTACTGTAAAATACGAAATAAAACTGTTTACGCGACTTTAAGTCTGTTTAATTAAATATAAAATTGATACCAGATTTTAAATTAATCTCAGGCCAAATTTATTTTAAACGACAATAATTCTTGTAGTAATTCTATTTATATTTACTGTAAAGTACGATTAAAACACGAAATAAAATTGTTTACGCGACTTTAAGTCTGTTTAATTAAATATAAAACTGATTCCAGATTTTAAATTAATCACAGGCCAAATTTATTTTAAACGAAAATAATTCTTGTAGTAATTCTATTTATATTTACTGTAAAGTACGATTAAAACACGAAATAAAATTGTTTACGCGACTTTAAGTCTGTTTAATTAAATATAAAACTGATTCCAGATTTTAAATTAATCACAGGCCAAATTTATTTTAAACGAAAATAATTCTTGTAGTAATTCTATTTATATTTACTGTAAAGTACGATTAAAACACGAAATAAAATTGATTACGCGACTTTAAGTCTGTTTAATTAAATATAAAACTGATTCTAGATTTTAATTAAATATAGAAATAATTCGACAATTTTAATTAAAAATTGGGTAAATGTATTTTATATAATATTTGCACTAAAATGTGATTAAAAAACGAAATAATAAACTACTTTAAGCCTTTTTAAGTTTAATTAAATATAGTAATAATTCCAAATATGAAATTAATAATAGCGCAATTTTTTTTAAAATGATAATAAAGCGGTAAAAAAACAATTAAAAACACGAACAAAAATCGCTTAGACGACTTGAAAATCTAATCAATAAAACCAAAAAAACAATTCCAGATTCTTAACAACTGGCGAATCTTTTCGAACCATCGCATTTAACTACCGTTTAGGCAACTCCACCGTCCACAACATCGTGAAAGAAGTGTGTAAAGTGATCATCGACACAATGCAACCAGAAACGATACCACCCCCGAAGAAACAAGATTGGCAAAAAATCGCCGATGATTTTTTGAGCTTAAGACACTTCCCGAACTGTCTAGGCGCTTTAGGCGGTAAACAAACCGTTATTTTAGTGCCCGCATACAGCAAATCGCAATTTAATTACGAGAAAACATTCTCAGTCGTTTTACTAGCTCTAGTCGACGCGAATTACAAATTCATAGCCGTGGACATCGGATCGTATGAGAACAACAGCGAAGGTGGGATATTTTCCAAATCGAAACTAGGTCGTGATTTCGATAATAAAAAACTAAACACACCTGACGATTCCATCTTACCGAACACAGCTCAAATCGCGCCGTTTGTCATCGCAGCGGATGAATCATTCCCGCTGAAAACATACATGGTGCGGCCGTATCCGGCGTTACAACTCGAAAACGACATCGAGAAAAAAATCTATAATTATCGATTATCGCGGGCGCAACGAGTCGCGGAATACGCGTTCGGGATGTTAGCGCGGACATTTCAAATATATAATCGCAGGAAATTAACTGCGAAACCCGATAACGTGGATAATTTTATTTTAACGACTTGTATTTTGCATAATTTTATACGCGATGATATGCGGGGTGAGGAAGCAACGAGTTCGAAGGAATTGCCGTCGAATTTGTTGAAAATTTGTAAACAAGGCGGAAATGCGCCGAGGGCGGCGTATAACGTTCGGGAAACTTATAAAACGTATTTTAACTCGGACGCGGGTTCTGTGCCATGGCAAGCAAGTAAAATTTAATTTATTTCGAGTTTTAGAGAGTTATACATAGATTTTCTATATATATATTATTGTACATATATAAGATTTAAATTTTATGTACATATACGGGTCGTCAAAGGGCTAAATATATTACGAAATCATCGATTTTTATAAATATATTAAATTATTAATAAAACTTATTCAATAATTATTTAATATTTATCCTCATTTCTAAAAAATAATACTTATATACGCGATTTTAAGCGAATTTGACTAAAGTATAAGATTTTTGTAGTAAAATAGCGACAAATTAGTAAAATATAGTGTTTTCTACCACCCCATTTCATAAAAATAAGCATAAATGTATCTATTTGTGTAGTTTGCGAGCGCGTAAAATTATAATTGATTTTATACCGATTTACTGTGCTATATAAACGTATAAGAGCTATGTTCAGGTATGTTTATATGTAGTTCTTACTACGTTTACAGTTGGAGGTTTTTTTTTTTTAAGTGAAATGATGGGATTTTATTGTTTTTGAACATAATGGTTTTGGTGTTGTTATTGAAATGGGTTAAAATCGATTAAAATGTTGATTTTAGAAGAGTTGCATTTAAATAAAGTGTGCGCATTTAATGTTATTAATATACGAGGAAAAAATGGTTTAATGCAAGTTAAACAAATGTACGTCGGTGGAAGTTTATTTATAACCCTATTTCTAACCTAAAGTTTATTTATATTTAACCAAAATACTGTAATATATTATATTTTAGTGTTATGAGAACGAAAAATCATCAATCGTAAACATTTGCATTAAAATGCCGAAAAACGAAAGAAACGTTACGAAATTATATACGAAAAATTATTATAGCGCAAAATGAAGAGGTTCAAACTAAATCGAAACATAATTACATCCTAAAACGACAAAAATACAACTAGAGCAAGAAATATGCGCCGTTAAAAACGAAATAGATCCTCAATTTAAGGATTAACCACATAACCCAACAACAAATTCAAATATAACCAATTAAATGACGCTACATTTGAATACATTAACAAAACAGGACAAGATAGTCAATAATATATGTCGAAAACAGGATTAAAGTATAATTCATAAAGATAAGGTATATAAACTCACCCATGACACTAGTTACCAGACGCCATCTTGCTAATAAAAGCAACCGACGCCATCTTGTTCTAGAAAGTCGTATAGGAACCATGAATTAAAAACGTTTATATAGTCTAAGCGTCTTAAAACAGTAAACCCGCGCATTAATCACTACAAACTCAATTAAAATGCACGACAAAACCGCGATTACTAATTTACGCAAGCGCTTTTATTTCTATAACAACAATTGAATTATTTGCGTAATTCTATACAGACAACCTATAACATTTATAGATTTACTGTACACTATATAAAAATCACAACCATACGAACTGGCGTCAGTCTAATACTGAATTAAAAACGAATTTAATTAAATCCTCATAGACAAGTTTTAACTTGGTTTATATATAAACTTGTGACGTCATTACGTTGTAGTATAAAGCGGCGTTTGTTATTATTGTAGGTAAGCGTTTATGTTACGTATATAGTTATATAGCTCACTTAACCAGGATTATATTATATTTTCGAATTGTGTTTTTTATATTAATAAATATTAAGTAATATGAGTTTTAATATGTAACCGACTTTAATTTAAATTGGCGTATGTAGACGTGCATATATGTATCTAGCTGGTCTTGGTTGTACGTTGCGTTCGTTTGTTCTGCACTAGTGCTGCACTGAATGCGTATATATTGCACAAATAAACAATTAAAATTTGACAGCGTTACGGCCATTAAGACCTTAAAAATGTTTGATTTCCACAAAGTATGCAGAGCGTGTTTATCAACCGAAAACCTAAACTTATTACACACGCAAACCTCACAACCAGCGTGCGTCAGTGAAATGTTAATGATATGCACATCAGTAGAGGCAAGTTAAACCCAAAAAAAAAACACGGCTCATCTAACCCATAACACCCCCACAAATTAACGCCAGATACTCCATTATAGTGTCACGAAGACGATGGCTTACCCGAGCACATCTGCACTGAGTGCGTCGCCGAATTGGATCGGTCGTATAGATTTGCGTCGAAATGTCTAGAAACTGATAACAAACTGAGGATGTACGTACAAAAAGTGTTCACTGAAGCGCATTGCACCAGTAGTCCAAGCGCACTTAAAGATCCACTCGCCATCCTTGAATTACAACAAGAGTTGAGTCAGGAGATGGTGGTGGTTAAAAATGAAATCGATCCGGATATTAAAAGCGAACCGATGGATGCGCCGATTGAAAGTATTAAGCTAGAACCGTCGGTGACGTTCATCGAGAATATTAAAGTCGAACAAATCGGTGATTCTGAGTATTTAGATGAGTCGGAAATTAATTTCCCGGTGCTTCTAGAACCACAACAAGCGCAAGGTACTTTTTCCTATACTAAATACAGTACTAGAAGTCTTATAAGTAAACAATTCGTGTTTCTAGTACTGCATTTATACCTGATACAATTAACCGCATTAAATCTATTTTTACCCTGTATATTATTATTAACAACAAATAAAAAGGCATTAGTTTATTTCAATTTAGCGAATCCGTATTTATTTATTTTCCGTTTAAGTTAGGTTACGTATTCTGTATTTATTTATATTCCGTTTAAGCGAAATTTTTTAATAAATATTAAATTTCTGCATATATATCACTTATTTTTGCTATTATTAGGTTTGTTCCAACTTATATACAAAGCATCCGTTCCAACAGAACGCCATTTTGTTTTATGCGCATGCGTCCTACAGTTTCAAACTGTTCTGAACTGATTCTAACCCCAGTTGAAACAAACCTAATATAACCATTAATTTGCGACATATTTTCAATATATAAAACCCCTCCACCCCACCCCTGCGTTTTATAACAAAATACCCTATTTGAGCTGATGGTTTGCGCTATCGAAAACATGGTTGTATTCCCATAAATAATAAATTGCGAGTTTGAATCATAAAACCCTATTAAACTATTATGTATATCACTTACACGCTATATACCATATACCCACTATTACTGTCAATAAGGATCATATGTGCACCCCTATAATATAAATATAAACAAAAAACTCAGTGCAAAATTACACTGAAGTGCACTGAGTGCACTTTACATAAGATTAACCCGGTGCACTGAAAGCGTTGCGAACAAACAGTCATCTACGTACTTGATTACAAATCTAAAATTCGGTTTGCCAAGCGAATATGACCTTATGTATCCTACGCACCCCTAACTGTCAGTCAGCCATTTTGATTTCTTTAAGGGTCACATTTAAATTTAATTTAAAGCTAAAAGGACTTAAAAGGCGCTTTTGAGGAGCGGAAAAGTAGGGAATGGATAAAAAAATATGGACAATTTGAGTATTTTGCCTTAAAACACCCCTAAAGTATCTCAAAATTAATTAATTTAATGTTTCACTCCTCTTATGGGACTTTGGTGTATAAGTTCGTTTAAATGTTAGGGTGAAGGGTTAAATAGTATTTAGGATGCGAAAATAGGGAAATAATATTGCATCTATAAATAATTTACGTATAATATTAATTAAGTTGGGAATAATTATGAGTAAACGCCCCCTAAATGTGTAATTACGAAATCCGTGTAGATTTTAATTAAGTAGTACTGCTAAGTGTATATACAACATATTTAAAAACAAAAGTCGAAAATAGCGTCATTTAATATTAAATTAATTATGTTGACAAGAAGAAAGTGTTCATTATTAAGGTAATAGCCGGGAATATCGTTATGAACCGCGTAAATAGTGAACAAACTTACTTTCCAGATCCAATACTGAATTACGAGGAAACCCCGGTCGAAAAACGGTTGCGTTTGGGACGCGAACGATACCGCCGTTGGCGCGCTCGCAAAAGCCAAGAAGCCCTCGACGAGCTTCGCGCGAAAAACGCCTACCAAAAAGCGATATCCCGCGCCAGCGCCACCGACCTAGAAGCAGCTTTACGGCGCGCCGCAGACGCAGAAACAAAACGCCTCGCACGGGCGAAAGAGACACTAGAGGAAGCAGCAGCTAGGCGCGCGATGAACGCAGAAAACAAGAGGATTGCGCGTGCGAAAGAGACTTTAGAGGAAGCTGTCGCCAGGCGCGCGTTAAACGCGGAAATAAAACGATCGGCGCGCGCCAAAGAGAGCCAAGATCGCGCGGATATCCGGCGGGCGATCAACGCGGAACGACAACGAATCCGGCGCGCCAATCAAATCCAAGAGGAGGCGAACGCCATACGGATTATTAACGCGGAACGGCAACGGGTGCGGCGCAATCTAGAACTACAAACAGCGGAGAATTTACGACTGAGTATTAAAACCGAAATGCAACACGATCATGCAGAACAGATGGAGAATGATCCAAGCAAACATATGTTGCAGATTAATCATACTGAACATATGACGGAGCAAATATTTTTTAATAACAACTAATGATGTTTATTGGTAATTATTAATTGTCTTAATCACGCATCGCATTTATTTGTGTCTTAAATACAACATGCAATAAATATTCATTATATTAATCGTTTAAGTTAGTTAATTACATTTTTAATCAAATATAAACCCTATAAAGTATTCAACTCGCATTTAATTCACACAAATAATTCGATCTATAAAAACTACATCGTTTTAATTTATTTATCATGACTCAGAAACGCGTAATTCACACCTAATTCATTCAATTCAACCAAACTTGCCATCAGCTTTCAAATGTAACATTTATCGAGTTTCAGATACCTTAAACGCACCATTTAGATTAATGATCAATTAGTTTAAATTAATATAAATATAGGGACTTAAAATATGCGGAAAATCAACGTTTACGCTTGATTTTTTAATTAAATTAAATAATAATATTGATGTTCAAACATTTATATATAAACAAGAAAAAAACATGTATTATATATGATTTTAATTTGTTTAAAGGGGTAAGGGGAGGCGAAATATATATTTTTTGAAAATAACGAATATTTGACTGTTTTTTTAAGATGCTAAATATGTCTCAATTCGCAAATATAACGTTTAGTTGATTAAATGCCTTAAATATAAATTTAATTACTTATAAATAAAGGGTCTTTAAAGTAGTAATTAATCATAAAAGTATTATTTAGTCGAATTTAAGTAGGAATATTAAGATAGTTTAGAGTAATAAATAAAACGATTTGTTTCCATTTATGAAGTAAGTGCAATAAAATGTTATTTAATTTCAGCAAATCAAAGCAACTTAATTGAGCAACACCACCAGATTGTCAACGAAACAAAAATCGTTGACGAACCCTTAAAACTACTAACTACACCTAAAACTAGCGATAGTTTATTTAAAAGTAATTTTAAGACGCATAGCGTAGAAAAGCCATTTTCCTGTACATTTTGCGACAACACATTCAAGCGCAAATACTCACTAAACATTCACCTAGCCACGCATACGGAAGCGAAACCGTTTTCGTGTCCGATCTGCAACAAACCATTCAAGCTACAAGGGTATTTGAATTGCCACATGCGCATACACGTCGAAGGGAAACCGTTCTTGTGCTCGATTTGCGGCACATCATTCGCCAACAACGAGTACTTAACGCGTCACATGCAAATACATTCCGAGGTGAAACCGTACAAATGCACGTTGTGTCACAGTTCGTTCAAACGTCGCCACCATTTGAACGATCACATGCGCACGCACACGCGTGAGAAAGCGTACGAGTGTGCCGTGTGCGGTAATACGTTTATTGGCAAATCGAATTTGAATCGACATATGCTTCGGCACGCTGCGGACAAACCGAATGCGTGCACGTTTTGCGCGAGCTCGTTTAGCGTTAAAGCGGATTTGATACGACATATGCGCGGCCACACGGGCGAATCGTATTCGTGTACACTTTGCGAGCGGGTATTTCGCCGGAAATACCTACTCAACAAGCATATGCGCACGCATGCGAAAACGTAATGGCGTATTCGGTTGTTTCGGTCACTTCTTATTGGATTTATACAAGATTTTCGGTGTCAATTCAACAAGAATTTAATATATGTTTAAGTTTTTTTAACATATGGAATATTGTAACTATTTTGCCTTGTTTAGAAAATATATTTGTAAACCAATCACTCGTTTTATTTCCCTAATTCTTAAAACAAACCCATTGCTTTATTTATTTAAAACACATACTTAATTTTAAACATGTTCAATCATGAGTTCCGCCACTCACTCATATTTTAGAGTAGAATAGAAATCTATCTCTATCGTATTTTAGATTAAATCGTAACGGAAATTGAAGTATTTATAGAAATGTTGAAGAAAAACGATCGAGAAATTAATTTTGTGTTATAGTTTTTGGGTAAAACAACTATTTGAGTCGTTTATTTGAGAATAATTGTTGATTTGTTAAAACTAATCAGAGGAGGCGAGCTTCAAAAAGTCAAGTCGTTTGAGACATATATACATACTATGAAGCTCGCAACGTAGTAGGTCTTGGTAACGCATTGTCAATGTAGACGTAAACAGTGAAAAAATGTCAAATTCCGATCAATTTAAGTTCCATAAAGTGTGTAGAACATGTTTATGAATAGAAATCTACTTCTACCGTATTTTAGTTTAAATCGTAACGGAAATTGAATTATTTATGGAAATGTTGAAGAAAAAAGATCGAGAAATTAATTTTGTGGTATAGTTGTTAGGAAAAACAATTATTTGTGTAGTTTATTTGAGAATAATTGTTGATTTGTTAAGGAAACTAATCAGAGGAGGCGAGCTTCAAAAAGTCAAATCGTTTGAGACATATATACACACTATGAAGCTCGCAACCTAGTAGGTCTTGGTAACGCATTGTCAATGTAGACGTAAACAGTGAAAAATGTCAAATTCCGACTAATTCGAGTTCCATAAAGTGTGTAGAACATGTTTATGAATAGAAATCTACCTTTACCGTATTTTAGATTAAATCGTAACGGAAATTGAAGTATTTATAGAAATGTTGAAGAAAAACGACCGGGAAATTAAATTTGTGGCGTAATTTATGGGAAAAACAACTATTTGAGTCGTTTATTTAAGAATAATTGCTGATTTGTTAAGGAAACTAATCAGAGGAGGCGAGCTTCAAAAAGTCAAATCGTTTGAGACATATATACATACTATGAAGCTCGCAACGTAGTAGGTCTTGGTAACGCATTGTCAATGCAGACGTAAACAGTGAAAAATGTCAAATTCTGACCAATTTGAGTTCCATAAAGTGTGTAGAACATGTTTATGAATAGAAATCTACCTTTACCGTATTTTAGATTAAATCGTAACGGAAATTGAAGTATTTATAGAAATGTTGAAGAAAAACGATCGAGAAATTAATTTTGTGGTATAGTTTTTGGGTAAAACAACTATTTGAGTCGTTTATTTGAGAATAATTGTTGATTTGTTAAAACTAATCAGAGGAGGCAAGCTTCAAAACGTCAAGTCGTTTGAGACATATATACACACTATGAAGCTCGTAACGTAGTGGGTCTTGGTAACGCATTGTCAATGTAGACGTAAACAGTGAAAAATGTCAAATTTCGACCAATTTCAGTTCCATAAAGTGTGTAGAACATGTTTATGAATAGAAATCTACTTTTACCGTATTTTAGATTAAATCGTAACGGAAATTGAAGTATTTATAGAAATGTTGAAGAAAAACGTTCAAGAAATTAATTTTGTGGTATAGTTTTGGGGTAAAATAACTATTTGAGTCGTTTATTTGAGGATAATTGTTGATTTGTTAAGAAAACTAATTAGGGGAGGCGAGCTTCAAAAAGTCAAGTCGTTTGAGACATATACACACTATGAAGCTCGCAACGTAGTGGGTCTTGGTAAAGCATTGTCAATGTAGACGTAAACAGTGAAAAATGTCAAATTCCGACCAATTTGAGTTCCATAAAGTGTGTAGAACATGTTTATCGAGCGGAAACTTAAACTATTTATACAACCAAAACGCGACACAAGCTAGTTTCGATGAAATGCTATTAATATGCACGTCACTAAAAGTAAGTTCATTTCTAACCTAAATCCACTTCCCGTATTATATATACAACCAATTTCGTTTTAGTATTACGAGAACGATGGCCTACCAGTACAAATATGCACAGATTGCATCGGCGAATTGAATCGCGCGTACAAATTCTCGTTGAAGTGCCGCGAAACGGACACGAAATTACGGACGTACATGCAAAAACTCGTACCGCAAATCTACGCAATACCCCACAGTTATAACCCTAGTTTTAAGAGTGCCAACTCACTAAAAGACCCACTAACCGTTACTGAAATTCAAACGGAATTAAACCAACACTTGGATTTGATTAAACATGAAATTGATATTAGTATTAAAAGCGAACCGAGTGATGCGGTTATGGATGTTGGGTTACCGGTTGCGTTGAATATCAAAGAAGAAGACAGTAAAGAAGACACAAGTCACAATAAAGGTAATTTGATTTTTTTTTGTGTGATTTGAGTGTTATTGTGGTTATTAGTCGGGTAATTGGTTGTTTGGAATGAAATAAAACATGTTTTCTCATTGAGATTGAATAACGCACAATACTAGATTTGTTTTGTCACTTTTTATGTTTATTTGGCATATATTTATATGTTTATGCATTCTTAAACACTTTTTAAGTTGCTAATTGTGTGTTAAGTGGTTTTTAAGTGGGCTTTGGTGGCACTTTGATGACGTCATATGGTTTATTTGCCTTAACCTTATTTATTAAGTGTTTATGTTTAATTCATTCACACACACACACGTACAAACACACGCACACACATGTATATACATACATACACACGTATATATACGCATAATAACGTAAAAATAATCGGAAATGTGTAAATTTGTACAATAAGAGTTGAAAATGTTTTTTTTTGCGTGTAACTTTATAGTTTGACGCCGGAAATGGAAAACCGGATATAGAATAGGGCGTTTGGTTAATGATTCATATAGTTTTGTGTGATACTATCGAATATTGTGCGTTGAATCCACTGTAGAAAAGCTTGTTTTATTTTATTTCAGCGTACCAATGCAACGTGTGCCACAAACGTTTCCACCAAACGACATTACTCGAGCAACACCGGCGGCTGCACGCCGAAACGAAACACACCGAAATACCAGTCGCCTGCATCCCCATAATAAGCGAAAACCACCTGCGCACGTTCCCGCACGCGGGCGCCGTCGCCAAACGCGAGAAACCCTACCTGTGCAAAATTTGCGTGAAAACATTCAGCCAACAACACGATCTAACGCGTCACATGCGCACGCACACCGGCGAGAAACCATACTCGTGCACCGTGTGCGGTAAATTCTTCAACCGCAAAACTAACCTAAAAATCCACATGCGCACGCACACCGAAGTCAAACAATACTCGTGCACCATTTGCAACGCATCGTTCAATCGGCAACAGTGTCTGTTGGCACATTTACGCAAACATTCCGGCGAGAAACCTTATCCGTGCACCGTTTGCGATAAATCGTTTAATCAATCGCATGATTTAACGCGACACACACGCACGCACACCGGCGAGAAACCATACACGTGCAACGTTTGCAATCGCTCATTCACCAGGAAAACCTACTTGAGAGGTCATTTCCAAAAACACCATCAATGGTAACTCGATTTAATCGGAAACACATATTTATTTAAGTTGTCATAACGACATAACCTCTTTAACTCACGTTTTTGATCACTTTTTGATTTAACTGTGAATTAAATATATTTTCTTTTATTGTATGAACGTTTATATATAAATAAAGTCTAATAAATATTGTTGGATAAAGTCTTTATTGCGCAATTACGTTATTTATACACAAAATTGCACTATTTTAGCTGTAGAGTGAGACAAAAGGTCTTTAAGGCGTGAATTTAGACTCGAATGAACAAATTAAGTGCTTTAAGTAGGATTATAGGGGAGGAATGTTAATAAAGTTGTTTATATATTAGATATTTATTGCGTAATATATTTTATGGCGCAATTACGTTATTTATACACAAAATAGCACAATTTTAGCTGTACAGAGAGACAAAAGGTCTTTAAGGCGTGAATTTAGACTCAAATGAACAAATTAAGTGTTTTAAGTAGGATTATAGGGGAGGAATGTTAATAAAATTGTTTATATATCAGATATTTATTGCGTAATATATTTTATGGCACAATTGCGTTATTTATACACAAAATTGCACAATTTTAGCTGTAGAGAGAGACAAAAGGTCTTTAAGGCGTGAATTTAGACTCGAATGAACAAATTAAGTGTTTTAAGTAGGATTATAGGGGAGGAATGTTAATAAAGTTGTTTATATATTAGATATTTATTGCGTAATATATTTTATGGCGCAATTACGTTATTTATACACAAAATAGCACTATTTTAACTGTAGAGAGAGACAAAAGGTCTTTAAGGCGTGAATGTAGACTCGAATGAACAAATTAAGTGTTTTAAGTAGGATTATAGGGGAGGAATGTTAATAAAATTGTTTATATATCAGATATTTATTGCGTAATATATTTTATGGCGCAATTGCGTTATTTATACACAAAATTGCACAATTTTAGCTGTACAGAGAGACAAAAGGTCTTTAAGGCGTGATTTTAGACTCGAATGAACAAATTAAGTGGTTTTAAGTAGGATTATAGGGAAGGAATGCTAATAAAATTGTTTATATATTAGATATTTATTGCGTAATATATTTTATGGCGCAATTACGTTATTTATACACAAAATTGCACAATTTTAGCTGTACAGAGAGACAAAAGGTCTTTAAGGCGTGATTTTAGACTCGAATGAACAAATTAAGTGTTTTAAGTAGGATTATAGGGGAGGAATGTTAATAAAGTTGTTGATATATCAGATATTTATTGCGTAATATATTTTATGGCGCAATTGCGTTATTTATACACAAAATTGCACAATTTTAGCTGTACAGAGAGACAAAAGGTCTTTAAGGCGTGATTTTAGACTCGAATGAACAAATTAAGTGGTTTTAAGTAGGATTATAGGGAAGGAATGCTAATAAAATTGTTTATATATTAGATATTTATTGCGTAATATATTTTATGGCGCAATTACGTTATTTATACACAAAATTGCACAATTTTAGCTGTACAGAGAGACAAAAGGTCTTTAAGGCGTGAATTTAGACTCAAATGAACAAATTAAGTGTTTTAAGTAGGATTATAGGGGAGGAATGTTAATAAAATTGTTTATATATCAGATATTTATTGCGTAATATATTTTATGGCGCAATTGCGTTATTTATACACAAAATTGCACAATTTTAGCTGTACAGAGAGACAAAAGGTCTTTAAGGCGTGATTTTAGACTCGAATGAACAAATTAAGTGGTTTTAAGTAGGATTATAGGGAAGGAATGCTAATAAAATTGTTTATATATTAGATATTTATTGCGTAATATATTTTATGGCGCAATTACGTTATTTATACACAAAATTGCACAATTTTAGCTGTACAGAGAGACAAAAGGTCTTTAAGGCGTGATTTTAGACTCGAATGAACAAATTAAGTGTTTTAAGTAGGATTATAGGGGAGGAATGTTAATAAAGTTGTTGATATATCAGATATTTATTGCGTAATATATTTTATGGCGCAATTGCGTTATTTATACACAAAATTGCACAATTTTAGCTGTACAGAGAGACAAAAGGTCTTTAAGGTGTGAATTTAGACTCGAATGTAGACTCGAATGAACAAATTAAGTGTTTTAAGTAGGATTATAGGGGAGGAATGGAAATAAAATAGTTTATATATTAGATATTTATTGCGTAATATATTTTATGGCGTTTTTGTGCTTAAAACACAAATAGGGCATTCACAATCGGTGGAATTGTAGTATAATTCGTATTTTTGGGGGCAGATTGTTGTGTTGCAATGTTTCGGTATACATTCGCATTTCGGGCAATCACATCCGGTTGCGTCTATAACGAAATGGCGTCCGTTGGGGCATTCTTGGCCTAGGGATGCGCATGCGGCGCATTTACATGTGGGACACCGACAGTTGAATGGATCGCGTACTATTTGGTGACCTGGTGCACATTTTAATTGTGGACAAGATGTTGGGGGGCAGCACGGTATTATTTTCCGATATGTGGTCTTTACATCTGGTTTTTTAAGCCCAGTTGTATTAATTGGTTGTCGTGTTGGGCCTATTAAGTTTTTAACATACTGGAACCAGGATCTTCGATGATTTTCATTATTTGTAATCAAATTAGGATATGGCATTATTGTTGTTTTCACTAAGTGGTCGTTGTTTCCAAAATACTGTACCGCGAATCTTGGATGCATTTTATCTATTGGAATACATCGAATTGTAGGAGTTGTCGGAAAGCTTTTTATTGAAATTGTTCCAACACTATTTGTAACGTTTTTCAATTCATATCCACTCGATATATCAATTATAAGACTGATTAGAACGTAAATTACAATCATATTTAGTTTAAAACGCCTCGACCTGAAATAATCAATTATAATTAAATATTAGGAGTAATATATATAATAATTGTGTTTTAACTTACCGAATAACAGCAAAATGCACTATGAGCAACACTTGGCAACAAATATATAATAATGCTTGTCGCTTTTAATAAATTGCGCGTTTATTTTATTTATTGGGTATTTCTATTCAATCGTTGATAATTTATAGTTTACGAGTATTAAATATTTCCAGTACTGTACTTTTAATCATCAACTCTTTTATTTATAACAATAATATAATGTTGCAGCGCTTACAATATATATTTTACAAATTTATTTTTTACAACATTTTTAAGATCATCCAACTGATTTAAAAACTAAAAACGCCTATTTAATTTATATTGTCCAAATGTGACTATAATTGACAAAAATATAAAATACGACGGATATCCTAAACACAAAAATGTATACATTTTCTATGCTACATTCGCAATAAATTGCTAAATAAGTAAAAGCTGTGAATAAATTACACGATTAGTTTTAATCGCCCACAAAAAAACAAAAAACCAAAAAAACAAGCTTTAGACTCCTAGAATTGTTTCTTAATATAGTTTAGGGTTACTTAGAGGCACATTCATTTTTATTTTTATACTGAATTCCCAACTTGTCGAACAAGTTCGCATTATTTGTCTACCCTGAAATTAATAATACTCAATAGTGAATTAAACTACTTAACCGCTAATTACCCAACTACACTCTATAGTTCATAAATCGAAAATACTTTCCCCTCTCTCTTGAAATACTACAAAAACATTTAATTTAATCAGACCTTTCGCCATTGTTTACCTATACACAATCTAAATCGATACTAAACTCAATTTTGTCACTAAATATGATTATTTACATATGAAAATACATAAAAAAAAAAACATAAATGCTATTTACACTTTACTCACAATCTTATACGTTAACAAAAAACAACTAAAATGGAATTCTCAATTGTATAAGGAATAATTGTAAACATTATACAATTATTTATTTAATCTTATAGTAATCATCAAAAATATTATTGTTCGTTGCAACAATTTGTGTTTCATTAATTTTGACTTTATTTACAGGTTAATTAAGCGATTTATAATACGAGGAATTTTATATCCAGGGGCGGACTAGTTACATAAACACCCAATGGGTGTTAGTATATAACAGTCGACTCTTGTCTATACGTAATATTTGGATTTAAGGAATATCCGACAGGCCTTAATAATAATCAAATAAATAAAAAAAAAACAGGTAATTATATAAATAAATCGCATGACGTGCCGTTTGCCTAAAAAAAATCTAAATGAAAAGCTTACCCCTAGATATGTATTACATTAAAAACCGGCTTTCATGAGTAGGTCGTCGTCTTCTTCGACGGAACTGTCGGAGGAGGAGCTTAGCAGTGCCGTGCCCATGGTTTGTTGGCGACGTATCGGGGGTTTGGGCGTGCACCGAAGCAGCGTGGGACGAGGTAACGCTGAATGACGACGCATGTCGGCGGTGTAAGAACTAGTGCTTTGTTGGCGTATCATTCGCGAACATTCTTCTGGAATTGTGTCGCGAGTTATGTGCCTATATGTAAACAAAAAAACATCTATTATTTATTTAAACTAGTATTTATAGGCAATTGGCGCTCAATATTTGAGCAAATAGTAAAATTGTCGTAAGAAGATACATAATTAATATATAAACATATATATTATAGACATTCACATTTAAGGTATAATGGTATTTGAATTAGAAAATAAATAAAGCAACCCGCAACTTATATAACTTATATAAGTTGCGGGTTGCGTTTTTATTTTTTGAATTAAACAAGTAAGCAGTGTGCGCTAGACATGTATGGTGAGTGATCATGCATTGAATTGTTTAGAAAAGTATTAAATATTCATTCAAAGCAGATATTAGAGATGTTTGTTGTCCTAAATCCGTTCCCCCCCCCCCTCAAATAGGTGTTAAATTAGAAATGAAAAAAAGAGACCCATAACCAATGATGAATAGAATTGTTGGTAAAATCCTGATTAGATGATTGCGACAAGTGCGAGTGTTACCAAAAAAAAAATGGCCAATTGGAAACGAGAAAAAAAAAATAACAGATCGGCACCTTTTAGAGAGATGGTTTCAAGAAACACACAGCTATAGGTAAAAATTGCGACAATTGGGGGGCCTCAAGAGCCTAGAGCCTGGCCACGCTAGATTTCAGTTTTGTTTGATTGATTTGAAACAGACCCGGTCAGCTCCAACATAGATCCGCGCCGCGTCTGCCGCCGTTGATTGGGCGTTGTGGGTGCGACGCCGATGTGCCCCAACGGGGCAGTGGTGCCCGATGCGGTCGCAACACCTGGCCGCTGCAAGGCGCCGAGGGGGTCAGTGTCCTCGATGAGCAGGACCGCGTTTAGGCCGACGGAGCCGCGGCGTTCGTGGTGCGGCGACGTATCACAGCTGCTCATATGCGCGGATCCGGTGGATTCGCGTCGAAATAAGCCTATCACAGACGATCTTGGGTTTTCTATACCACCTAGTCACAGAAAGAGGTCACATGCAAGCCACACTTCGTCACAAGATGACTTTAGAAAAGGTCACACAAGCATTGCATACATGTACAACATTACAATTTGTACCCTAACTTTCATTGCTTGCTTCACACTAATCAAAATTCATACTTAAATCTAACATATTTGGACCAATTCACTCCCAAACCTCACATATAATAACCAACCCGAATATAGGAACGAAACAAGTTACTAAAACATCTAAAAACACACTAGAAAGTACAAAATCTCAATTAGAAATCAGCGTTCGTTATAAGTTATCAGTTTATTAAACGAAGGGTGATATCTAAACTAAATAGCGTTAGTAATAAGTGTTTGATTTTTCTACCTAATGCGTAAAAACGTTATAATATATTTATAAGAAACAGTAAATATGGTGTTTTTCTAGATTTTTGGTACAAAACGCCAAAAATAGTGAGTTATTTGAATTGTAATTAGAAATAAGCGTTCGTTATAAGTTATCAGTTAATTAAACGAAACTAAATAAATAGCGTTAATAATAAGTGTTTGATTTTCTACCTATTGAGGTAAAAACGTTATAATATGTTTATAAGAAACAGTAAATATGTTGTTTGTTAGTATTTTTTGGTACAAAACGCCAAAAATAGTGAGTTATTTGAATTGTACCCGAAATATCGGGTACAAATTGTAATTACAAGCTACAACAAAACAGTTAAAAGCACGTAACATCAAAGAAAGAGTGCAAACCAAAAACAATAGAAAGTAGTCGTTAAATTAGGTCAAATAGGTCCAAATAATAAACGGAAGACGCGAAAGACGATGTGTGAGCTTACCTAAAAAGGTAGCTGATGGTGAATTGTACGCCAAGTATTCTTTATTCGAGGCCCACGCAGGGAACTCATTTTGTTGGACGGCTCCATTACTAGCGTCTTCATCATCTCGCTTCCACGGCAACATGGTCTCCGTAGCCGTAGGCGTGGTCACCCTCACCACATCACCACCAACTAAACAACCGAATAGTTCATTAAGTTTCTTACGTTTTAAATGTGTGATTAGGGGTCGGAAAAACAAAACTTACCATCACTCTCTCTCGAGAATCTTTTACAGTTATCTGAATATAAACTTTCATCTGTAAGAAAATAAGCGGTGTTATACAACAGTTATATTTTAATGTTACGCACGCGCACACGCATACATCGATTAAAGACATGCAGTTATACGGCAACAGTGCAACGGAATAAGCGTGCTGAAGTTAGTTATACATGTTGTCTAAAAGCGACGATTTATGGATGTTTGGAAGTTACTAATTGCGTTTATTTTTAATCGAAAACCTATTTATGACAAGCCTAATGGATGAAATTTCGTGTGTGGGGGCGGTAATAATGATCAATGCGCGGTTTTACGAATATATACTTTCGAATTGTGCTCTGATTGTAAGAATAAGTAAATATAGAGGAGGGGGGGGGGGAAGATAACTACCGATTTGGTCTACGGCAGCACTAATCGTACCGGTATAGTTAGATAGGTTCGATTTGTTGCGACGCCAGGGTAAGATGCCCTCAGCCGCCGTTGGTTTCAGCTGTATCGACACATCCTCAACATCTTTATTTAAGCTGCTATTACAGTCTGTTGTGTTGATAGGAGCGTCGTCATTCGCTAATGTACAAGACAACACGTATAAGAGCTTTTTTTTTTTAAACCAATTTCTACGACTCATTTTTTATTTTAATGCGAAATTTAACAGATTTACGCAATACTACTATAATACATACATACCGACCAATACCGACAAATGCCGATGTATACCGATGTTTAATCTTCGATCGTGAGTGCCGGCACTGACTCGTATTTTATTAGATATTGGCCAATATATAATAAAATACGAGTGAGTGGCGGCACTTAGGTTCTGGGTTCGAATCCTAAAGCCTGATGCGTTTGTTTGACTTATTAATATATATATTTAGATAATTGTATAATTGTAGTATTGCGGAATTGAATAAATTTGCGTGTGTGATTTGAATTTATGTAAATACGACAGACATACGCAAGTTTTTAGAAGAGTTATATTAACACGAATAGTGTTAAATTTTTTTGAAAAAATACACATGCTGTTTTTTTTTTTTAAGCACAGTTTATAAAGGCGCACATTACAGCCAAAATGTGCTCGGTTTTTTTGATGGAAGCATCGTTATTCAGAAAATTTCATCAATTATTAGACATGCTGTCCATTAATTACAAACAATTATCGACTTACGTGATGATTTTGCTGTAAATGTTATAGGACTGTCCCATTCTTCTTTAATTGATTTGATTTCACCGTCGTCCGTCTCGTGGAGGACTTCATTTATATAATCTATAATTATGAATTATTAACAAATGCGCGGGGGGGGTGGAGGGGGTAGAAAGCTTTCAAATATCAATAGTTTGTCACTATTTAAGTGATTGATTCATTGAAATTCTATTCCGATTGGTCACAACTGTTTTATTATGTGATTTGATTGATATTTTTTGAATGATTTAGTTGGTGTAATTACCGTGGGTGAATTGTTTGGCGGTGCCGTTTTGTTGGAATTCTGGAAAACTGACGTGATTCTGTTTGCCATCCTGAAATTAGGGTGTTGTTAGTTTATTTTTGGTTGTGGTGCGATGTGATATGGGGGGTGTTTTTACTTTGCCGAGTTTCTTGCTGCGTTTGTGGTGATGCCGTCGCTCGCCCACTAGGCGCCGGATGTTCATGTGCATTTTGTAGTTGACTTGTGTCGATAAGTCGCGATCGTTCACTGCGTGGCGACTATAACTTAATCGTCGGTGCTAAGCAGAACAATTAATCACGCAGGATTCACAATTGTAAACCGTATAACACATATACGAACACATATGATTGATTACACATTTAAAAAACGCAAAATAATATCATTGATGGTAACACAAATTACGGGTGAGTGGCGGCACTCACAATTAAAGATATATAAATATCAGTGTGTATGCGCGTGACCGGTACTTTCGGCATATACATACATATACATCCATACATATACATACATACATATATACATACATACATATACATACATACATACACACATATACATACATATATATACATACATATACTTACATATACATTTATAAATACATATACATACATATACATTCATATACATACATATATACATACATACATTCATATTTATATACATACATACATATACATACATATAAATGCATATACATACATATACATGCATATATATATACATATATACATATACATACATATAAATACATACATATACAGGGTGTAATAGCGAACCGAGCTACCTCGAATAACTTCTATGTTATTAAAGATACAATAAAATCGTATAAGACAATCTTATGCAGGACCAAGGGGGACATCCAACTATAAAAGAAAATATTTTTTTAAACCAGTGGTTCTCAAGCAACAACACAAAGTTATGTTTTTTCAAATGAGATGCTATATATTTTCTAAGCCCATTCGATAGAGTATTTTTTTCTGAATTCCATTATGTATTCGTTTTATACCCTTACATAAGTAAAATATTGAGAAAAATGCGATTGAAAGTTACATAAATTTTATTTTTATAGTTATTTTTCAGTAGGCTATGAAACAAAATTGAGCTTAAATACAACGAAACATAAATTAAATACATTAAATTATTTGTTATTTACTTTATAAATAGTGTTATAAAGTAAATAACAAATAATTTCATGTAGTTAAGCTCAATTTTGTATCATAGCCTACTGAAAAGTAACTATAAAAATAAAATTTATTTAACTTTCAATCGCATTTTTCTCAATATTTTACTTATGTAAGGGTATAAAATGAATACATAATGGAATTCAGAAAAAAATACTCTATCGAATAGGCTTAAAAAATATATAGCATCTCATTTGAAAAAACATAACTTCGTGTTGTTGCTTGAGAACCACTGGTTTAAAAAAATATTTTCTTTTATAGTTGGATGTCCCCTTTGGTCCTGCATAAGATTGTCTTATACTATTTTATTGTATCTTTAATAACATAGAAGTTATTCGAGGTAGCTCGTTTCGCTGTTACACATATACATACATATACAAACATATACATACATACATACGTATATAAACATACATGTACAGACAGACATACATACATATATATATATTGAAATATACACATGTTCAATCGTGAGTGTCGCCACTCACTCGTATTTTGTGTCGGCAAACGCGCACTAAGATGTTTACACAACAAACAATAACGCATTCTCTATATATATATATATATATATAATTATATAACAAAAGTTTATTTAAAATGTTGTCTGCAACACGTCGTTGCTATGTATCCGGCAGCCTCCCTTTTAACCGGAGTAACAAGGACCTACAGGACAACATCGAAAATAGCAAAGAAAACAAAATGGAACTAACCATAAACTCCGCAAAACGACGCGTACTGAGTCCTAACTGAAACAATTCATTCCCAAAATGAAACACATCCGTTAATAATCGCATTGCGTTGGAAACCCGGTTAAAAGGGGATTCAAATGAGCGCCACACGCATATCGATAACAAAATCAAACATATAAATCTCACCCGTCTCGGTTTGCACAGCTCTTCCGCAAGCAGATGATGTATCTTCGCATCCGTCAAGTCTTTCTTGCACGGATTGTACTCTAACTCTTGCATATCTATGTTCCAAGTGCTGGAATCTAATTGACTAAAGCTCGGACTATAAAATAACGGTTAATACCCAATAATAATTATTGTATTCGTTATATTTACCTTCCATTAAAATTACCCGCTGTATAATTGCGGAATATTGCAGACATTGATTCCGTACCGGATATGTTACCGATTGTCGACGCATTCCTCCGCATATACTCCATAGCGTCTTTCATCGTTAATTTCGAATAAGTTTCAATAATTTTCGGCTCGGCGCCTTGTACATTTCTCAACAAAAACGGCCGAATGAATTTATTATCGAATCGCTTAAATCTAAATAACGCAATTATATATGTCATAAATTAACGCCACTAATTAACATATTTACCGATCACGAACGTGGTAATTGCCATGTTGTCCTAAAATATCTTCAATACCAGCCATCATATGGTCCATAAACTGTAAATTGAATATGAATTTTATAAAACTCTTTACGACTCTTTGTGTGGTGTGTTAACACAAACCCGTTCGTGGATTCGTTCGTTCATGGTTGGTTTCCGTTTCTCAGCTCGTTTAACATTTAATATCTTCACGAGTGGTTTGATGGTGATGCCTTGGAAGAAGACGGTGAAGTAGATGACGGCGATGGTTGTCGTCATGAACATTGGTTGTTGAGGAACGTGCGATGGGTCGATGAGGAGCACTAAAGCGAAAGCGACAGCGCCTCTTAAGCCGCCGTAGGACATGACGAATTTCTCGACTTTATTCAGCTTTTGTAGACGGAATCGATTGGCGATTGCTGTTAATATTATCACACCTATGGAGGATAATTACTGCTAGATGATTTGTTTAGTGATTTTTGAGTGTTGAGTTTACCTATAACGCGGTAAAATGAGCAGAACACTATGGTTAAGGCGACGAATAATGTGTTCCAGTCGTGTTGTTTGTTGACGGTGGCAACGCCGAGGAACATGAAGATAATTGTCTCCGATGAGGAGCTTAACATTTTCATTGCGTATTTTATTGTTGTGTGAGATTTATGCGAAATGTTTGCCTCGACGTAATTCTTCATTGTTATACCGCAAAAAGTTATCCTAAACATCAATTTTTAGTCTATTAATCGAAATTTACTCTAAACGTGATTTTTATTATGTTGTAATAGTTTTAACAGTATATAATTTGAGTTGATATTCCAAAGCGTTAAATCATATTTAAATATTATCCTAAAAGTCGTATTTTAGTCTATTTTTTTTATATAGGAGGCTATTTTTATTATTTATTTACTTTACGGTCATATTTTTAACTGTGTAAATTTTTTAATAAATCTAGCGTTATATTATAGTTAAATATAGCACAAAATATTATCCTAAAAGTCGTTTTTCAATCTATTATTTTACGATTTACTCTAAACGCAATTTTTATTATTTAAGTACTTCGATGCAATATTTTTAACAGTGTACTATCAGAGCTATTAATCCAAATATCGCGATTGAGCGTCAAATAATAATTAAATAATATCCTAAAAGTCGTTTTTCAATCTATTATTTTACGATTTACTCTAAACGCAATTTTTATTATTTTTGTACTTCGATGCAATATTTTTAACAGTGTACAATTAGAGCTATTAATCTAAATATAACAATTAAGCGTCAAATCATATTTAAATTTTATCCTAAAAGTCGTTTTTCAATCTATTATTTTACGATTTACTCTACGCAATTTTTATTATTTTTGTACTTCGATGCAATATTTTTAACAGTGTACAATTAGAGCTATTAATCTAAATATAACAATTAAGCGTCAAATCATATTTAAATTTTATCCTAAAAGTCGTTTTTCAATCTATTATTTTACGATTTACTCTACGCAATTTTTATTATTTTTGTACTTCGATGCAATATTTTTAACAGTGTACAATTAGAGCTATTAATCTAAATATAACAATTAAGCGTCAAATCATATTTAAATTTTATCCTAAAAGTCGTTTTTCAATTTATTATTTTACGATTTACTCTAAACGCAATTTTTATCATTTAAATACATCGTTGCAATATTTTTAACAGTGTACTATCAGAGCTATGAATCCAAATATAACAATTAAGCGTCAAATCATATTTAAATTTTATCCTAAAAGTCGTTTTTCAATTTATTATTTTACGATTTACTCTAAACGCAATTTTTATCATTTAAATACATCGTTGCAATATTTTTAACAGTGTACTATCAGAGCTAATTATCCAAATATAACAATTAAGCGTCAAATCATATTTAAATTTTATCCTAAAAGTTGTTTTTCAATCTATTATTTTACGATTTACTCTAAACGTAATTTTTATCATTTAAATACATCGTTGCAATATTTTTAACAGTGTACTATCAGAGCTAATTATCCAAATATTACAATTAAGTGTCAAATCATATTTAAATATTATCCTAAAAGTCGTTTTTCAATCTATTATTTTACGATTTACTCTAAACGCAATTTTTATTATTTAAGTACATCGATGCAATATTTTTAACAGTGTACAATTAGAGCTATTAATCCAAATATCACAATTAAGCGTCAAATATTAATTAAATAATATCCTAAAATTTACAATTTTACGATTTACGCAATTTTTATTATTTAAGAACAACGCTGCAATATTTTTAACAGTGTACAATTAGAGCTATTAATCCAAATATCACAATTAAATGCCAAATTATAATTACATATTATACTAAAAATCGTTTTTTAATCTATTATTCTACGATTTACTCTAAACGCAATTTTTATTATTTAGATTTATCGTCATATTTTTAACAGTGTAAAATTAGAGCTAATTATCCAAATAAGCGTTAAATTATATTAAAATAATATCCTAAAAATCGTTTTTCAATCTATAATTCATGGACTTGCCACTAAACGCAATTATTACCTATTTAAATACTTAATTGCAATATTTATTTCATAATAGCGTAAAATTTGCACTAATACTCCAATTATTATAAATAAGCGTTGAATCATATTTAAATATACTACAAAATAACCAAAACGTCGTTTTTCCGTCAATTATACGAAAATATACACTAAACACTATTTATATTAATTAAATACTGTCTTGCAATATTTATAACAGTGTAAACTGTGAGCGAATAGTCTAAATATAATACAATATTTAAATAAATACACACAATATACTAATTAAGTATTCAAGTTTAAATAAATAAACAACCCTATTAGTTTTAAATAATAAATCCAAAAATATATGTAAATAAAAATCTCTATAATTTGTATTGGAACTATTTTTTTGTTAAGTGTACGGTGTAGGAATAAATGGATACTTACGCTAAAATCCCAGACATGTGAAAGATCTCAGCGTTGAGATACGCCAGATACGCCATCACAAATATAAATATCGGTTCGATCACACGCACTTGATACGTAAACCGTGTCACAAAACCCGTCGCAAAACCCCACAACACCCCAATCACCGTTCCCCCAATAGCAACAACAAAAAACGACCCCACACCCGACAACAAATCCGTATAAATAATATTCTCCGGCCCCATTTCACTATACGTCTCAAACATATGATACAAAACAACCGTAACGGCATCATTCAACAACGATTCCCCGAACACAACAATATACAATATCTCGTTTACGTGAATTTCCTCAAAAACGGCTAAAACCGCAACAGGATCCACCGCAGAAATCAACGCCGCGAATATAAACATATGCAACAACGGGATATCATGGCCGAATAATTCCGTTTGACCTACAGCCCATAAAGACGCTCCTAAAACGAAAAAAAAAACACAATTTATTCGAAACCAAACACAAATTTTGTACAACAACTCGTTATTTTGTAAAGTTATTTATTGTATATAAGAGTTAAAATGTGTTATTTAATATAAAAATGTGGAATAATAAAGGAAAATAATAGAAAAAGATTGCTCAATCGGAACCAATTGGTTGTGGCAGGTTGACTGGGGGTGTGATGACGTCATTGATTATATAAAATGACGTAAATACATTGTTGTTTGTGGGATTTGATACTTTTCGGACTTAACGAGTTAATGACCTTAAGATTAAACAAACAAACAAAAAAAAAAGTCTCAAATCGTTCAAAATAACTGAACGTGGTAATTATTCAAACAATAGAAATGTTTCAATTATGTGTTGTTAGTTGGTAAATTAATTTGTTTTTCTTCGCGTTAATTTATGAGAAAATTAACTCTCAATTGAAATCTATGCCTACATATGTGAGTACGTTCATTAGAACTGCATTGAACGAGTTAGTTTTTCGACTAATAACTCTTAATTGTTAAATTACTTACCAATGGTGACGGTGTTGAAAATCGTACCAATTACAGCGAATAGCAAAATCGTTCCGAGATGATCGAAAAACAGTCGATTTGGCATGAAATATCCGGCGTCTAGGATTATCGGGGGGAGCATGTAGATGAAGAACGTATCCGGTGTTAGGGGCGACACGTGGACGTTATCAGACTTGTGGAACAGTAACATTCCAATAGCCACCCCAACGACGATTAACAGGCACGATTCAGGGAAGATTTTACTCAATTTTGGGGTCATATGGAACCCTACAAAACAAATAAACAAACTGTATTTTCATATAAATAAAAATCCTAAAAAAAAAAAAAAACATAAATATCCATTTATTTTTAAATTATTGCAACAATTACAAAAATATCTAGAGTAAACAAGCACTTATAACACACCTACACATACAAACATCATTTTAAAAAAATAGCAGTTTCGATTCAGGGAAGGACAAAAAGTAAATTTCAATATGTTTCATATTAACAATACTTATTACTACGTATAAGAATATAAATAGCGACTACTGTATGAGTCAACACATAAATCAATATCTCTATCTATATGAATCAATATTTGTATTAGAATCCGATATTAAAATTATGTTAACGGTTATCTAATAAATAAGCTTCCGATCGACTCGAATCCGGGAAATCGCAACTAACACGCCGGTAATTCAATACATTTTCCAGGAAAGCTCCTACATTTAAAAAAAAAACAACTAGATTTCAAGAAATTATATTAAAATACTGCGAAAAAACACATAAAATCTCTCTCAAATTTAATATGAATTCGATAGGCAACTCGTTTAACAGTAAAGATATTTATTTTATTAAAATACTACAAAAACATATATCCATCCTCTTTCAACTCATATACAACTATATAAGTCTATCTTTTTTTATTAAGTCTAGATAGATTCACTCTTTTAAATATAAAACGAAAGCATAGGTAACTTGTTTAAAATAGTACAAAGAACTAAAACATATTTCTATCCCCTTTCAACTCATATAGAACTACATAAGGCTATCTTTTTTTTTTTTGAAGTTTAGATGAGATAGGCAACTTGTTTAGCAGTAAAACAGTGCGATTTTTAGAATTCGTATTAGAAATTGAGTATTAAATAACAAATAGGTCAATATTTATTCCATCGACAATGGAATAATTTTTTCAATTAAATAGATTCGCTCATATAAAACGAAAGCATTTAAAATAGTATAAAGAATTAAAACATATTTCCATCCTTTTTCAACTCATATACAACTATATAAGTCTATCTTTTTTTATGACGTTTAGATGAGATAGGCAACTTGTTTAGCAGTAAAACAGTGCGATTTTTAGAATTCGTATTAGAAATTGAGTATTAAATCACAAATAGGTCAATATTTATTCCATTGATAATGGAATAATTTTTTTCAATTATTTTCTGAATAAATTGAATTGAACGGATGGTACCAAGGTAAACAATACAATTATAAAATACTAGGATTAGTAGAGTAGAAAATATAGATCAGTGCTTGTAAATATTATTCAAAATTGAATAAGTGAAAAAAACAAGCTTTCTGATTTGTTTTTATTTACTGTAAGGCCATTTTCGAAACAATAGAACCATGTAGGACAACTTTTACTAAATAACACGCTGCTATTATTAATATTTAATTCGAAAATTAGTTTAAACATTTTTATTTATGCAATTAGACGAAGGTTAAAATTGTTTCAACAATATAGTCTTCTTAGAAACAACAAACATTATTTAATAACAGTTTTTTTTGTTTACTTCACAATTTTAAACATTTTATAATTAATTTAATAAGTAGACACAAAATATGGATTGCCGTTTTTGGGGACTAATCAACATATATCATTTTATAGTCAACAGGCTGTTGGCATAAAGTCGATAACTAAAATATCAGGGCTGTATTAATAACATTTATAAAAAAAAAAAAAATTTTAAATGTCCTTCGTGTATTATTAAATTTTTGGCTCATTTGAGCGATTAATTATGGTTATTCAACCAATAAATGACCAAAAATGACTTGGGATAAGTGTGAGCAGCAGTGCTTGAAGCAATGGTTGTTTAGAAAGTATTTTTATTTTAGTGACCGAGATCTATTTTGGAATATTGATAAATATCGCAAAGAAACAGATGTTTTTTGGTGGACTATTTGGAAAATGGGTCGGAAAAATATTATTAAATGAAAATCGATGTTCCAGGAACGTTATCAGGACATTCCAGGAACGAAACGATTTTTAATATCAAGAAATATGTAAAAAATATTTTCTACCGACGAGAATTTTTATATTATTAATTATAAGTTGAAAACAATTTTTTTTATTATTTTATAAAACGCGTGGGGACTAAAAAAATTAATCGAAATTTAACTATTTATTAATAACAAAATTCCTGGTAGCAATTAACATTAATTACACTTTTCCTTCCCTAATTGTTGTGCGCAATAAACATCATAATGTTTATAAAAGTATTCAAAACAATTTTAAATGAATCAGTTTTATATTTCATCGTTTACCTCCTAAATGAGTGGACTTAGAATAAACTTGCTCAGAAGCAAAGTTGTAGATTAGAGTATTTTCTATAACTTTTATTTGAAACATTTTTGTATCACATGCCCCTGAACGGAGATATATTAATAATTAAATTAAATACCACCCTTGTATAGACTGTACTGCGGTGTATAATTGGTTGCAAACTTTCCTAGTGTAATAATTTATTATTAAATGAGTCAGTTTTCTATTTAATCGTTTAACTCCTAAACGAGTGGACTTAGAATAAAATTGCTCAGAAGCAAAGTTGTAGATTAGAGTATTTTCTATAACTTTTATTTGAAACATTTTTGTATCACATGCCCCTGAACGGAGATATATTAATAATTAAATTAAATACCACCCTTGTATAGACTGTACTGCGGTGTATAATTGGTTGCAAACTTTCCTAGTGTAATAATTTATTATTAAATGAGTCAGTTTTCTATTTAATCGTTTAACTCCTAAACGAGTGGACTTAGAATAAAATTGCTCAGAAGCAAAGTTGTAGATTAGAGTATTTTCTATAACTTTTATTTGAAACATTTTTGTATCACATGCCCCTGAACGGAGATATATTAATAATTAAATTAAATACCACCCTTGTATAGACTGTACTGCGGTGTATAATTGGTTGCAAACTTTCCTAGTGTAATAATTTATTATTAAATGAGTCAGTTTTCTATTTAATCGTTTAACTCCTAAACGAGTGGACTTAGAATAAAATTGCTTAGAAGCAAAGTTGTAGATTAGAGTATTGTCTATAAGTTTTATTTGAAACATTTTTGGGTAAAATGCTCCTGAACGAAGATATATTAAATATTAGATTAAATACCACCCTTGTACAGACTGTACTGCGGTGTATAATTGGTTGCAAACTTCCCATGTGTAACAATTTATTAAAATTATTAAATGAGTCAGTTTTATATTTCGTTGTTTAACTCCTAAACGAGTGGACTTAGACTAAACTTGCTTAGAGGCAAAGTTGTAGATTATAGAATTGTCTATAAGTTTTATTTGAAACATTTTTGTGCCACATGCCCCTGAACGAAGATATATTAAATATTAGATTAAATACCACCCTTGTACAGACTGTACTGCGGTGTATAATTGGTTGCAAACTTCCCATGTGTAACAATTATTAAAATTATTAAATGAGTCAGTTTTATATTTCGTCGTTTAACTCCTAAACGAGTGGACTTAGAAGAAACTTGCTTAGAAGCAAAGTTGTAGATTATAGACTTGTCTATAAGTTTTATTTGAAACATTTTTGTGTCACATGCCCCTGAACGAAGATATATTAAAAATCAAATTAAATACCACCCTTTTACAGACTGTACTGCGGTGTATAATTGGTTGCAAACTTCCCATGTGTAACGATTATTAAAATTATTAAATGAGTCAGTTTTATATTTCGTCGTTTAACTCCTAAACGAGTGGACTTAGAATAAACTTGCTTAGAAGCAAAGTTGTAGATTATAGACTTGTCTATAAGTTTTATTTGAAACATTTTTGTGTCACATGCCCCTGAACGAAGATATATTAAATATTAGATTAAATACCACCCTTGTACAGACTGTACTGCGGTGTATAATTGGTTGCAAACTTCCCATGTGTAACAATTAGGAAAATTATTAAATGAGTCAGTTTTATATTTCGTCGTTTAACTCCTAAACGAGTGGACTTAGACTAAACTTGCTTAGAGGCAAAGTTGTAGATTATAGAATTGTCTATAAGTTTTATTTGAAACATTTTTGTATCACATGCCCCTGAACGGAGATATATTAAAAATTTAGTTAAATACCACCCTTATATAGATGTAATATTATAGTGTATAGCTGGTTGCAAACTTTCTTAGTGTAACAATTATTTAAAATTATTTTCCCCATAAACTAAAGTGGTTTATATTGATATGTATGTAAATACATATTTACCTTTTAAGTAAGGGTAACAAGACCTGCTTTTTAGTCGACAAACTGCTGTGTATGAATAATAAAAAAATATTTGACTCAGAGCCAAATGGTAAAAGATAAAATTGACTAGTTTTGGATGTAAAAATGAGCTTTAAAAAAAATTGGGTCAATGTCAAAGACTTTCAAGGGGGGGATTAAGTTAATTTTGTGCGAGCATAAATGTTGAAATTGTGCGTAGCATTTTATCTGTGGCGCCTAAACGGGATTAGAACCCGGAACCTGTGGTTTTATGTGTGCGTAACATTCCAAGTAGTAATAAATTTTTATTTACGTAAATATAAAGTGACATTATTATAAACATAATAAAGTTAATCTTTTATGAATCTTTGAAGATGTTATCTTAATTATAGTGGAAATATGGGGGAAAAAAAAAACATATAACGTAGGTACTTGATGCATTAAATGACATTGAGTGTAACTCATATAACAGTCTAAACATATGCTTATCTGTTATATGTTATTTGAGAAGCTTATTTGGTTTTTTTTTTTTTTTTAGTGAACGCGAGAAATCGTCAGCAATTATTAGATTTCGCTCAAAATTGACTACCTTCATTTAAAAATTTATTGTTTGAGTAGTAAAAATCAGAGACGACTAGAAATTGTCTTATATTTGCGCAGTATGCTTTATTTATTATTTATAGGTATTGATTTATAGATCCGATTGAAGTGAACAATTGTTTTCACAATACAAACATAACGAATTTTAAAGAAAACTCATTTCAAATCGTTTTATTAGTGGGTCACAATTATTATACGCCGTACAGACTAATTTATGAGATCAGATAACATATGTATTTTATCTACTTACATTCTTTAATTAAAAGTGTTCCAACATATAAATAGATTTAATAAAAATTAAAAATTTATATAAATATTGCGATTTCATCGCAAATTAATTCGTAGTTTTTATTTTAGTGTGATTTATATAAGAAATGATTTAGATTAGAAACCCTTTGAATGTTCAATTTGCAAATGTTAAAAGGTTTCTTGGTAGGAATTAAAAATGCGTATATATTTACCAATTTTGGCGAGGGATGCACAAAAAATCCACAATCCGATAATAAATGGTGTTTCAACCCGATCGAATTCCACGTTAATCACTTTGTACCGTTGAATCGGATGAACCGTGTGCGGTTTATCGGTTTCGCTGCTAATAGTGGTTGTTCCAATGTCGCCGGTTGGTTCGTCTTGTTTGAGTAAATTCGACGACACCAAATCGCCGGTGCCCGTTTTGTCGGCGGGGCCCATGGGGCCGAATTTCATACCGGGATACAAGCCATGGTTGGTGTCGGCTCCAACCGTGGCACTTGGAGCCTGGGGGGTAGGGGTGTTCAAGCCAGGATAGAGTGGTTCGGTTGGTGTGGTAGGTGGGGTGGTTTGTTCGGCGAAGCACTGGTGGATGATGAATGTTAGGGTGATGATGAGCCTGCAGGCCCGGCGGGACAAGTTGACACCGTGTTTTAAGGAATGCATCATTCGCTGGATTTCGATGTACTACTGGCTGTTGACGCCATCGTGAACGTCAAATGGTGAGCCGATGCTGTTGTTTCGCGGCGGTATTACACGAACTGGTCGCCGGACGCGATGCGGTTTTGTTACAATGGCGATGTTTTCTTGTCGACTCGATTGTTTATATAATTGTTGTTGACATTTTTGGTGGAAAACTAAGGTTTTTTTTGTTGTCGCTGTTTTGCCCAGTGCAAAGCATGCCAGCGAACTGGGGCGGCTACAGCTGATTACCGGCGTCGCAACGGTTTGCGTCGGTTCACGATGCGCGCGCATCACCATCTACTGGAGAACATTCCAAATCACTTTGCAAGGTTAACCATTTTCCATATCCACATCTTAACACACTTACAAAACCAAATTACAACAACTCCAAACCATTACTAATTACACAAAAATACACAACTTTTAAACAATCTTTAAGTGCTAATTGTTTACAAAGATAATTAATACCAAAAACCGATTAATACCCATGTAATCAATCACGAAAAATGACAAGTGATTTAAATAAACAAACCTTTGATCTATTTTGGATTTATCTTGATTATAAATATACTTTTTATTATATGTAGCATATTAAATCCAGGCGACACTTTTATTTTATCGAAATTTATTTATATGTATAAATAATCAATTGCCGGGTTTCTAATTACAATCAATTGTTTATTTGTAATTATGTACAATTAAAAATTACTATATTATGTTTGTTTTTAAATATGTATAATATTTATAAATAAATGAATGCGTTTTAAGTATTAAAAGTATTTGGATACTTTGTTTTTTTTTTTTGGTGTGAAATTGTTTATTATGAATTATTTTTACGCAAATACGTACGTAATTCTGCAATACGCGATCTAAAAATACTTGGAAATGTCGAAATTTATAGATTTATTTTGGTAACATGACAAGTTTTGATTTTTAACAGACTGCTTCAGTTAAAAAGGTCATTTTCCTCTTTAAGGACTCGCTTAAATTATATTTATTTAAATAAATAAATAACTATATAAATTCATAACTATTACCGATTTAGTTTAGCTATAGAAACAATAAAATAAACGTAGCAGTAAAGAAGTCTGTATGGTTTATATCTTACAGATTTCTCTACAAGTGCTACAGATTAATTAAAATCATATAATTAGTAAATATTTAGTAAACGCAACCCGCAATACATTTAAGTATGTTTGGTTGTTTACGCCTTATTAATTTGTAATTATTACAGTTATAAGATTTATCTACAGAAATCTATAATAGACGTAGCATCTGTATGATTTATACCATACAAATTTCCTTTTAGGTACTATAGATTTTATTTGAATGCTATAATTATTACATAATAATTATAGGATTCGAATTAAACCTGTAACACTTCTAAGGAAATCTGTAAATCAATAATCGTACAGACGCTCTTACGTCTATTTTGCGTTGCTGTGGATAAATCTTATAAACTAAAACTGTAATAAGTAATAATTACAAATTAATAAAGCGTAAACAACCAAACGTACTTAAATGTATTGCAAGTTGCGTTTATTAAATATTATTTATTTATTATTGGATTCGAATTAAATCTGTAGTACTTCTAGGGAAATATGTAAATCAATAATCGTACATACGTACTTACGTCTATTTTACGTTTATGTGGATGAATCTTCTAAGCTGAAATTGTAATAATTACAAATTAATAAAGCGTAAATAACTAAACGTACTTAAATGTATTGCAAGTTGCGTTTATTAAATATTATTTATTAATTATTGGATTCAAATTAAATCTGTAGTACTTCTAGGGAAATCTGTAAATCAATAATCGTACATACGTTCTTACGTCTATTTTACGCTTCTGTGGATGAATCTTATAAACTAAAACTGTAATAAGTAATAATTACAAATTAATAAAGCGTAAACAACCAAACGTACTTAAATGTATTGCAAGTTGCGTTTATTAAATATTATTTATTAATTATTGGATTCGAATTAAATCTGTAGTACTTCTAGGAGAATCTGTAAATCAATAATCGTACATACGTTCTTACGTCTATTTTACGCTTCTGTGGATGAATCTTATGAACTAAAACTTTAGTAATTACAAATTAAATAAGCGTACACAACCAAACGTACTTAAATGTATTGCAAATTGCGTTTGCTGAGTATTATTTATTAATTATAGGATTCGAATTAAATCTATAGCACTTCTAGGGAAATCTGTAAAGGAAAAATCGTATAGGTTTTCTTACATATGTTACGTCTATTTTGCGTAACTGTAGTTAAATATTATAAGCTAAAACTGTAATAGTTGTAAATTAATAAAGCGTCAACAACCAAAAGTACTCAAATGTATTGCAAATTGCGTTTATTAATCTAAATAAATAAGATTTATTTACAGAAACACAAAATTCAAGTAGCATATGTGCTTACAGATTCAATTAGAATCATAATTAGTGAATAATATTTAATAAACGCAACCCATAATATACTTGAGTACGTTTAATTATTTCTGCTTTTTGTAACTGTAACTGTTACAGTTTTAGCGTATAATATTACTCTATAGAAACGCAAAACAAATATTGCATTTATCAGAAAACCTGTTTATCTATTAAAAATTACCATAAAAATGCTATAGATTTAATAAAAATCCTATAATTAGTAAATAATATTTAGTAAGCAATCCGCAATACATTAAAGTGTGTTTGGTTGTTTGCTTTATTAAAATATAAAAAAACTCTCAAATATTTAAAAGTACATGTTTAGACTTAAAAAGAAAATAAATACAAGTCTAGAATCGATTGAAATCAATCGAAAATATGTATTAAACACCAACCATGGCCGGTGTACTGTTTGTAATATGTGTGCCAACAGAAATCTACGAAAACAACTTAAAAAAGTCGCAAATACGTCTAAATAAATTACGAAACAAGGAAACAGAGCATCCAAACATAAACTCCCCAGTAGAAACAGAAGAAAGCTATTTAGCAAATAGTACTCTAGAAGATGATCCAACTATAGAAACAGTGAGTGGAATCTACAATTTACAACAAAAACACAAACTAAATAAACACACTTCGTAGGTGTTACGTAAGATTCTTAAAGAGAATAAAATAAAAAACGCCGTCTGGACGAAGGGCGAGAGCGGCAACTACCTCCAAGTAATCTTCCCTCTCGAATCAGGAACGCAATGCGAAACAATTTTAGCCGTTTTAAAAGATTACGGCATCGGGCAACGCTTAAACTCCGTCGTAAGCGTAATTCCCTGCAGTTTATACTACAAAGACAGTGAAGATTCATCGAAATTTATTTTAAACGAAGATGAAATGGACCAAAAAATGTAAATCACCATAAAAATATTACATGAATAAAACAATAACGGACACATTTCTAGCAAACGGGAACAAGAGAAAGATTCAACGTGGCACCGCTTCGTGACGTCAGTACGTGCGCGGTTAACCGTCGCACAAGTCGTGGAGAGCGTTAAAGCACAAGCGGCCCTAACTTTTGATTTTCTCGTCCTTCTCATCATAGCTACGTAAATATACACCTATAACTTCCCAATCAACTTTTTACGCTACTAATTTTTATAGAATTCTTTCCGCGATTGCTTTAGCAGAAAATAATAACGTTTATTTAGTCTCAAGTATGCTAATATCACCAATGATGGTAAATTAACTTCACTTATACCGTTTTTGTGTTTATTTATATATATATTTAAGGGACCTGTGATGGCTGGGACGTTTGGGAGTGTAATCCAAGACAAAAAACTCCAAAAAATGGGTGTTTTTAATGAATTAATAGGGGTAGGAGTTGCAGCTGGAGTGGGGTTCGGTTATGGGGTTATAATAACTAGTATTAATGATAAATACGGTGAGGGGGACTGGCCCACTTATGAAATGACGTCTAGGTATGTTTGGAATGAATTTTTTTTTTTTTTTAATTGTTTATATTTTTTTTTGATTTTTAGAGGAGAAATGAGGACTTTGTGGGTTGGTTGTTTGATAGCTTTGCTATCAGGAGCTGCAGTAGCTTTAGGGATACTAGGTGATAATATTGGGTCGTTGGTGGGGGTGGCGATATCAGCGTCGTTAATGCCCCCGGCTGTGAATGCAGTGAGTATATAGGTGGGGGTGGTTGTGATGGTTTAGTAATTGAATTTTCTAGGGGCTCTTGTGGGGGATGGCGGTTGTGTATGCGGTAGCAGGAGAACATAGCTCCAAGTCGATTGTGAGGTCGCATTTTTATTCGGATAACGATATGGTGGAGCTAGCCGCCTTAGGGGCTGTTAGTATGTGCTTAACGTTCGGGAATATTGTTTGTATTTATCTAGCAGGCATTTTAGTGTTTAAAGTAAGTTATTTTTTACTCATTTATTACTAATTTATTGCTTAAAGCAACTATATATGTATATAAATATACGCCACGGGCTTACGCAACCAGTTTTACATTAATGCGTGTATGAGTTTACTCGAACACAGTACCGTAATTCGTAATTTTAAACCGGCATCGACCGCCATGTTGTAAACGCTCGGGCTCAGTCAACTCATTAGATATACTAGCCTGTGATTGGTCGCCGCGACCAAACACAATGCGCTATATAGAGCGCTATAGTAGATTCTAATACTACAGTTTCCTCGCCTGTGATTGGTCAACCGGGCATTCATGTACTAAGCATACAATGCATTGCACTATATGGAGCGCTTGGCTCATATTTACTTATACTCTTTATATCTAGAGAACCACTTAAGATAACGGCACCCCGTAGTTTTTATATTATTGTTCATTAAATTCTGCGTATTTTATCCCGCAACAGTGCACATCTATCTATTATAGAAACATTTATATTAAATTCCAAACACGGACTAATACGATTTATGAAGTTTGGAATTTAATATAAATGTTTCTATAATAGATAAACATATACTGTCGCGCGATAAAACACGCAGAATGTATTGGGGAATAATATAAAAAATACAGGGTGTAATTATCTTAAGTGGTTCGTTAGTTATAAAGTGATTAAGTAAATATGAGCTGCGCGCTCCATATAGTGCATATTGACTGTATAGTTAATAAGAGCCAATTAGTGGCTTGTGATTGGTCAATCATTGACCAATCACAGCCGAGGAAACAGTAGCGATAAAATATTTATGTATTAGGTGAAAGAAGTCGCGCCAATTTCATCTCAAGATAAAAGCAAAACGTTTTGGCTCATATTTACTTATACTCTTTATATCTAGAGAACCGCTTAAGATAATTGCACCCCGTACTTTGTATGTTATTCTTCATTAAATTCTGCGTATTTTATCTCGCGACAGTACATGTGTATCTATAATAGAAACATTTATATTAAATTCCAAACACGGACTAATACGATTTGTGATGTTTGGAATTTAATATAAATGTTTCTATAATAGATGGATGTGCACTGTTGCGGTATAAAACACGCAGAATGTATTGGGGAATAATATAAAAAATACAGAGTGTAATTATCTTAAGTGGTTCGTTAGTTATAAAGCTTTTAAGTAAATATGAGCTGCGCGCTCCATATAGTGCATTTCGACTGTATAGTTAATAAGAGCCAATTAGTGGCTTGTGATTGGTCAATCATTGACCAATCACAGCCGAGGAAACAGTAGCGATAAAATATTTATGTATTAGGTGAAAGAAGTCGCGCCAATTTCATCTCAAGATAAAAGCAAAACGTTTTGGCTCATATTTACTTATACTCTTTATATCTAGAGAACCGCTTAAGATAATTGCACCCCGTACTTTGTATGTTATTCTTCATTAAATTCTGCGTATTTTATCTCGCGACAGTACATGTGTATCTATAATAGAAACATTTATATTAAATTCCAAACACGGACTAATACGATTTGTGATGTTTGGAATTTAATATAAATGTTTCTATAATAGATGGATGTGCACTGTTGCGGTATAAAACACGCAGAATGTATTGGGGAATAATATAAAAAATACAGAGTGTAATTATCTTAAGTGGTTCGTTAGTTATAAAGCTTTTAAGTAAATATGAGCTGCGCGCTCCATATAGTGCATTTCGACTGTATAGTTAATAAGAGCCAATTAGTGGCTTGTGATTGGTCAATCATTGACCAATCACAGCCGAGGAAACAGTAGCGATAAAATATTTATGTATTAGGTGAAAGAAGTCGCGCCAATTTCATCTCAAGATAAAAGCAAAACGTTTTGGCTCATATTTACTTATACTCTTTATATCTAGAGAACCGCTTAAGATAATTGCACCCCGTATTTTGTATGTTATTCTTCATTAAATTCTGCGTATTTTATCTCGCGACAGTACATGTGTATCTATAATAGAAACATTTATATTAAATTCCAAACACGGACTAATACGATTTGTGATGTTTGGAATTTAATATAAATGTTTCTATAATAGATGGATGTGCACTGTTGCGGTATAAAACACGCAGAATGTATTGGGGAATAATATAAAAAATACAGAGTGTAATTATCTTAAGTGGTTCGTTAGTTATAAAGCTTTTAAGTAAATATGAGCTGCGCGCTCCATATAGTGCATTTCGACTGTATAGTTAATAAGAGCCAATTAGTGGCTTGTGATTGGTCAATCATTGACCAATCACAGCCGAGGAAACAGTAGCGATAAAATATTTATGTATTAGGTGAAAGAAGTCGCGCCAATTTCATCTCAAGATAAAAGCAAAACGTTTTGGCTCATATTTACTTATACTCTTTATATCTAGAGAACCGCTTAAGATAATTGCACCCCGTACTTTGTATGTTATTCTTCATTAAATTCTGCGTATTTTATCTCGCGACAGTACATGTGTATCTATAATAGAAACATTTATATTAAATTCCAAACACGGACTAATACGATTTGTGATGTTTGGAATTTAATATAAATGTTTCTATAATAGATGGATGTGCACTGTTGCGGTATAAAACACGCAGAATGTATTGGGGAATAATATAAAAAATACAGAGTGTAATTATCTTAAGTGGTTCGTTAGTTATAAAGCTTTTAAGTAAATATGAGCTGCGCGCTCCATATAGTGCATTTCGACTGTATAGTTAATAAGAGCCAATTAGTGGCTTGTGATTGGTCAATCATTGACCAATCACAGCCGAGGAAACAGTAGCGATAAAATATTTATGTATTAGGTGAAAGAAGTCGCGCCAATTTCATCTCAAGATAAAAGCAAAACGTTTTGGCTCATATTTACTTATACTCTTTATATCTAGAGAACCGCTTAAGATAATTGCACCCCGTACTTTGTATGTTATTCTTCATTAAATTCTGCGTATTTTATCTCGCGACAGTACATGTGTATCTATAATAGAAACATTTATATTAAATTCCAAACACGGACTAATACGATTTGTGATGTTTGGAATTTAATATAAATGTTTCTATAATAGATGGATGTGCACTGTTGCGGTATAAAACACGCAGAATGTATTGGGGAATAATATAAAAAATACAGAGTGTAATTATCTTAAGTGGTTCGTTAGTTATAAAGCTTTTAAGTAAATATGAGCTGCGCGCTCCATATAGTGCATTTCGACTGTATAGTTAATAAGAGCCAATTAGTGGCTTGTGATTGGTCAATCATTGACCAATCACAGCCGAGGAAACAGTAGCGATAAAATATTTATGTATTAGGTGAAAGAAGTCGCGCCAATTTCATCTCAAGATAAAAGCAAAACGTTTTGGCTCATATTTACTTATACTCTTTATATCTAGAGAACCGCTTAAGATAATTGCACCCCGTACTTTGTATGTTATTCTTCATTAAATTCTGCGTATTTTATCTCGCGACAGTACATGTGTATCTATAATAGAAACATTTATATTAAATTCCAAACACGGACTAATACGATTTGTGATGTTTGGAATTTAATATAAATGTTTCTATAATAGATGGATGTGCACTGTTGCGGTATAAAACACGCAGAATGTATTGGGGAATAATATAAAAAATACAGAGTGTAATTATCTTAAGTGGTTCGTTAGTTATAAAGCTTTTAAGTAAATATGAGCTGCGCGCTCCATATAGTGCATTTCGACTGTATAGTTAATAAGAGCCAATTAGTGGCTTGTGATTGGTCAATCATTGACCAATCACAGCCGAGGAAACAGTAGCGATAAAATATTTATGTATTAGGTGAAAGAAGTCGCGCCAATTTCATCTCAAGATAAAAGCAAAACGTTTTGGCTCATATTTACTTATACTCTTTATATCTAGAGAACCGCTTAAGATAATTGCACCCCGTACTTTGTATGTTATTCTTCATTAAATTCTGCGTATTTTATCTCGCGACAGTACATGTGTATCTATAATAGAAACATTTATATTAAATTCCAAACACGGACTAATACGATTTGTGATGTTTGGAATTTAATATAAATGTTTCTATAATAGATGGATGTGCACTGTTGCGGTATAAAACACGCAGAATGTATTGGGGAATAATATAAAAAATACAGAGTGTAATTATCTTAAGTGGTTCGTTAGTTATAAAGCTTTTAAGTAAATATGAGCTGCGCGCTCCATATAGTGCATTTCGACTGTATAGTTAATAAGAGCCAATTAGTGGCTTGTGATTGGTCAATCATTGACCAATCACAGCCGAGGAAACAGTAGCGATAAAATATTTATGTATTAGGTGAAAGAAGTCGCGCCAATTTCATCTCAAGATAAAAGCAAAACGTTTTGGCTCATATTTACTTATACTCTTTATATCTAGAGAACCGCTTAAGATAATTGCACCCCGTATTTTGTATGTTATTCTTCATTAAATTCTGCGTATTTTATCTCGCGACAGTACATGTGTATCTATAATAGAAACATTTATATTAAATTCCAAACACGGACTAATACGATTTGTGATGTTTGGAATTTAATATAAATGTTTCTATAATAGATGGATGTGCACTGTTGCGGTATAAAACACGCAGAATGTATTGGGGAATAATATAAAAAATACAGAGTGTAATTATCTTAAGTAGTTCGTTAGTTATAAAGCTTTTAAGTAAATATGAGCTGCGCGCTCCATATAGTGCATTTCGACTGTATAGTTAATAAGAGCCAATTAGTGGCTTGTGATTGGTCAATCATTGACCAATCACAGGCGAGGAAACTGTAGCTGTTATATGTTTATGTATTAGGTGAAAGAAGTCGCTCCAATTTCATCTCAAGATAAAAGCAGAACGTTTTGGAAATACGATATAAAAATCGCTCGCGATTATAACCGAACGCTACAAAGCGACGAAGCGCATTTGATAAGCAAGCATTTATCGACAGAGCTCTCAAATTCAAAACACTGCAAACTACACGACCAAATCGAGCAAATAAACGATCGTACGTCACGGACAAATCTGCAAGAATTCACCGATCATTTGTACCAATCGACAGAAATCGAAACGAGAACCGAGCACATCATCGACGTCCGTAAAATGCAGCTCACCTGGTCACCATGCACATTAACACCCAAAAAACCAACAATCCAAGAGTTGAAAAATCTTTACTTCTCACTAATCGACAAAAAAACAAAAGCGCAAAAAAACCTTGGCACTAGAACCAACAATTTCGAACCCTTCCCCGCTATACTCCCGCCCATACCTGAGCACGTAAACTCAGAAAATACTGATAACCCTAAATATATATTGCGCAATCCGAAAAAATTCGTTGTTACACCGGCAACAATCGAAAATTAATTTATGTTTTTAATGTATATGAATAAAATCTCCTGAAGCCGCCTCTGTATAACATTTAACCGGCGTGCGAATTTGAGTTTTGACATCAAACACAATTTGGTTATGTTGAGTTTTAAAAATGAGTTTCTAAGTTAATAAATCAGTTATTTTATAGTTTTAAGTGCTTTATTTTTATTAGTTTAATCGTTACAAATGGAAGCAATCTCAAATCCTTTATACGATAAGTGTAAAAAAATAGTTAAAATATGGGAATACGAGTTTAAAACAAAAAACGGTCGCCCCCCATCAAAAGTAACTATAATACGAAATATCCAACAATTTTAAGTTATTTTAATGTACTTATTTGCAGTTAGATATCCGAGAAGCGGATAAAAACGTTCGTGATGCTTACAGCACGTATTTTAAGCTTAAAACCGCAGCTTTGGAAGAATCGCTTTTAGGTGTCTTAGATGAGGATAATCCAGCTCCAACGAGCCCAAAAACACCCGAAACTCACATACAATGCGATGTAATTTCAAACACAACACCCGAAGAGGCTTCGCCCCAACCAGAACCTCAAAACGAGGTGAAACTCCCAGAACAAATATGGGGCGAACATTTAAACAAACCTATCAATTCAATAACGGATAAATTAGCGCAAAAACGTGACGAAAACTTAAATTCATCGTTCGCCAAGAAACTGTTTGCGAATTCAAAGTTTTCGAAACGTAATCCACGCAAATCGATGCTCAATCAATCTGAATCGACGCCAAATCAATCACTTTCGCAACCTGAGTGCTCTGCGAGTCTATCGTCGCCGGTTTTTTCTTTTAATTCGTCGTTGCGCGTCGCTTCGAATTCGCAACCGGTGATTTCGCAATCGATTAATTTGTTTACGAATAAATCGGTGAATGTAGCGCGAAAAATCGATAAAGGTTGGTTAGAACGCGTCACGAAAACCGTTGATTCTAATTTGAGTAAAAGTGATTTAAATGATCTGTCCGATGACGATATTATTAGCGATTCGGATACGGAAGAGAATAGTATTTTCCACCCCGCAAAACGTTTAAAACTATCACCAACTTACGATACGATTACATTCCCTAAACCAGAACACCCTAAATTAGTTTTTAATATCACATCACTCGAAACTACGAACGATTCCAACCTACAAACTCCTCTAGTCGGTACATCTAACTCAATTCAACCTCTAAACACTCCTCAAACCCTAAAACATACACCCACTGTACCTAAAATCACAAATACTCCTCTAAATCCATCAACAACTAAAACAAAAACCATAAATACTCCTCTAAACCCAACAACCAACACAAATCAAATTGATCACTCAATTCAACCTAATTCAGAGCCAACTTCAAGTGATAAACCAGAGCGTAGCTCAAACCAGAATCAAATCAGCTCTGATAGTGAGCCTACGCCTAAAAAAGTAGTGCGCAAACGTAAACGCATAGTCGCAAAAACAACAAAAGCCTCTGATCGTCCTCCACGCAAACCACGTGCTAAAAAACTCGCTCCAACTGTAAAATCAGACGATGAAAGTGAGTTACAAGTAAAAACTACTCGTATTCGTAAACCTCGCACGAAACAAACGCCTTTAAACTCAAATCTAGATGAGTTACCATTGCGTAAAACGCGTAGTAATACGACAGAGCTTCCACCAGATTTAGACGCAAAACCAGATGATTACGAACTAGAATACTCGAAAAACCCACCACCAGCAACCGTACCACGCTTTACGAACGTCTTACAAGATATAACAGTTACAGAAACTAGTAAAACTGCCAGTGGCGTTAAAAGCGCGAAAACGAAATTAGAGAAGAAAATCGCCGCTGGAACTTTAAACGAAAACTTCGTGCGCATTGATATGAAAAAGAAGGTGTACGTGCGCGGTAAAAAGAGTATTAACTTCACTAAATATAAAAAACAACAGTGGAAGAATAAGAGGAAGGCGCTACATGGACCGGAAATGGATATGGGTGGCTGTGACGGGGGGGCGTTGACTTGTTTTAAGTGTGGACAGTCTGGGCATATGGCGCGCCAGTGCAAAGCTAAGCTTTATGACGCGTTGTTGCCTTTGGAAGCTTTTGATGAAAACGAGTGTGAGTTACCATCGTTGGAGGATGCGACTAAAATGGCGAAAGATAATGTTTGCGCGGTTCGAACACCGAATTTAATCCCTCAACCCTCCAATGAGGAATATAGCGGTTTAGACACGAATATAAATGATTTAGATGAGTTTGGTGATGATGAGGATTTGGAGCAGTTTATTATAGATAATGATTTTGATGATGAATCAGGTTCAAATTCGCAAGATTTGAGCCAATTTACGCAAACTTTAAGCCATAATGTCGTTGATAAAGATGTTATTAGTCCTCTATATGGATTAAATCAAAATCGTTCTTTATTAGGTATATATAATTTAATAGATACTAAAAATACGAGTGAGTGGCGACACTCACTATTAAAATTTTTAAGTAAATGAGTTTTAAATCTGTTTTTTTTTTTAATTTAGCAACTCCAAAAGAAGTTTACGCTGCTTTGAAACAATTCGGCCATGATTCATTCCGTCCCGGACAAGAACAAGCTGTAATGCGGATACTTTCCGGTTTATCAACCCTAGTAACGTTAAGCACTGGTTCCGGAAAGAGTTTATGCTATCAACTACCAGCGTATCTATACGCCAAATATAATAAATGTATTAGTTTAATAATATCGCCATTAGTCTCCTTGATGGAAGACCAAGTATCGAGTATGTCGGCGTTTTTAAAAGCTGGTTGTTTACACACATCACAAACAACAACACAACGCGAAAAAGTCATGAAACTCATCGAAACCGGTGACTTAGATATTTTATTAATCTCCCCCGAAGCAGTAACCGCAGGCGAGAAGAAAACAGGGTTTGGTTCACTATTTCGGAAGCTGCCACCGATTGCGTTCGCTTGCATCGATGAAGCGCATTGCGTTTCGCAATGGAGCCACAATTTCCGACCGTCCTATTTAGTTTTATGTCGAGTTTTACGCGAAAAACTCGGAATTCGAACCGTTCTAGGTTTAACTGCGACGTCTACACATGCAACAAGTACGAGTATAGTCCAGCATTTACAAGTAGGTGTTGTGTTTGTTTTTTTGTGGATTTTGGGGTTAATTAGTGGTTTTAGATTCCAGATGGTCGAGAAGGGGTTATTAGTGATGTACCGCTTCCGGATAATTTGATGTTGAGTGTGTCGAGTGATCAGCAACGCGATGGGGCGTTAAGGGCGCTTTTGGGCTCGAAACCGTTTGATACGTTCGATTCTGTGATTATTTATTGTACGAGGCGCGAGGAGTGTGAGCGTATTGCTGCGTATTTGAGGACGAGTATACGACAGGAGGTGAATGATAGGGCGTTGAGGAAGTTTAAGAGTTTGAGTTATGTGGCGGAACCGTATCATGCGGGGTTGGCGGCGTCGAAGCGTAGGACGGTGCAGAATGCGTTTATGTGCGGGTATTTGAGGATTGTTGTGGCGACGGTTGCGTTTGGTGAGTTTGTTTGGTTTGGTTGGTTGGTGGAGTTTGTGAGGGTTTTGTGATGGGTGTGTGTGTTTGTTGTTTAGGTATGGGGATAAATAAGGCTGATATTAGGGCTGTGATTCACTATAATATGCCGAGGAATTTTGAGAGTTATGTGCAGGAGGTGGGACGCGCTGGACGGGATGGATTACCGGCGCAGTGCCATTTATTTTTGGATTCTGAGGTAAGTTACATACATACAGTACATACATACATACAGTGCATACATACAGTGCATACATACAGTACGTACACACATACAGTGCATACATAAATACATACAGTGCATACATACATACAGTGCATACATACAGTACGTACACACATACAGTGCATACATACATACATACAGTGCATGCATACATACATGCAGTGCATACATAAATACATACAGTGCATGCATACATACATACATACAATGCATACATACATACATACAGTGCATACATACATATAGTGCATACATACATACAGTGCATGCATACATACATACAGTGCATACATACATATATACATACAGTGCATACATACATGCAGTGCATACATACATACAGTACATACATACATATAGTGCATACATACATACAGTACATACATACAGTGCATACATACATATAGTACATGCATACATACATACAGTGCATACATACAGTGCATACATACATACATACAGTGCAAACATACATACACACATACAGTGCATACATATATACATACAGTGCATACATACATACAGTACATACATCCATACAGTGCATACATATATACATACAGTGCATACATACATACATACAGTGCATACATGCATATATTATGCATATTCCCATGAAATGGGGTGGCAGAAAACCCTTGGCAATCTTTCGCCATTCAACTCTATCTTTACACACATCTTTCGCAAATTAGGAAAGTTAAATGACAATATTATATATATATATATATATATATATATATATATATATATATATATATATATATATTCGAAATTTGAGTTATTTGAGTTCGAATCCTGGTGACAAACGATGATGTCGCCAGGATTCGAACCCAGAACCTCCAGAACCTACTCACTGATGCTCTACCACTTAAACCACAGCTTGCTTGCTGTTGTTACTCAAGTAGTAAAGCAACAGAGCCTATTTATGTAGGTTAACGGTTCGAATCACGGTAACAACCAATAAATTTCCTCAAATTTAGAATATTTAAACAATAATATATTCTATATCTATCTATACTATTGTGAAACTTATCAAGTGCTTTTACATTTCTATAAATAATATCTTCATCGTAATATTGCGTAAATATACATAACTATTTAGTAGTACTTAATATATCTTAAATAATAATATTTTACTCCATTAATCCTGCGCTTAGTTACTAGTTTGACCATACTGTGCCATTATTAGACTCTAATCGATTAATATTTAGGGTAGAGATCAAAACGAATTAAAGCGCCACATATACGCGAATTCAATGGACAGGCACGCGATTCGCAAGCTCCTACAGAAGATATTTGTAGCTTGTGGATGCAAGGGGATATGTCCGCGCCACGAAGTCGCGTTTTCCGTTGCGGAAACTGTTGAGCATCTAGACGTACCAGAAGAAAACATCTCAACGCTCCTATGCTATTTAGAGCTCCACGAGAAGCGGTACTTAGAAGTACTAACTCCAGTCTATATAGACTGTAAAATCATCTCGTATGGGGGACCGGCGCATATTAAGAAAGCCGGCAAAGATTGTGCGCCGCTCGCAATGGCTTTAGCCCTCCATAAAGGCGAATTAAAAGATAACGTTTTTGAGTTTCCAGTCGTTGATGTCGCAGCCGCCATGGGGTGGGACTCAGGGATGGTTAAGAGTAAATTGAAGAATCTAGAATGGACCACTGGTAAGTTGTAATTACACACACACACACACACACACAGATGAAAATAGTCGTATGAGAAAGTAAAAAGCAGAAAATTAAAATCAGAATTATGTTATAGAAAATGTACCAAAACGCTCAACGTTAACAATCGAATTCTCCAATTTGGGCTTCCATTTACGCGCCCCCGGCAACCTCCCACCGTCCGAGCTCGATGGAGCCCTCGACTCGTTATTCGCGAAGAAAAAAGAACAAGAACAAACATCCTTATTGCAATTACAAGCCGTTCACTCCACTCTTACATCCGTGGCGGAGAAATCCTACCAGAAGTGCCTCGATGAATCGTATTCCGCTAAATCCACCGCGCTCAAAACGCGCATTCGGGAGTATTTCAGTTGTGAGCAACCGCTGAAAGATTTAGATTTGTCGGAAAAGCAAACGAACATCAATGAAGCGCAAGTGATTGCGGATATTCGGAATTTAACAGCGATGTATCGCGATACTAACTTTACGGGTAGGGCGGTTGCGAGGATTTTCCATGGTATTCAAAGCCCGAATTATCCGGCGATTATGTGGGGGCGGTGTAAGTATTGGCGGGCGCATTTGAACTCTGATTTTAATCGCGTTTGCCAAATCGCAACGGCTGAGATGTTGAAACTTCGTTGAAAAATAATTCATTGAAATCTTTATTTTTATATAAATATATAATAGATAAATTAATATTTGTTATTTATTTTAAATATCCTTCCCTTCTTTCATGATTTTTATCACTAACGTCTCCATGCTCATCATATCTAGGAAAATCGATCTGGAAAATTAAAAAAAATACCCACTCTTTAAAAGGCTATATTATAATTACTATAACATTTTTACTTTCTTATGGAAAGTAATAATAACTCGATTTTTAACACAAATATATTTGGACCTTCCCTGAACTTAAACTATTTGTGGAATGAATACGTATAAGAAAGTTGTAAATATGTTTTTGGTTGGTTTAAAATTAAATTTAATATAAAAACTTGTGTTTAAATTGTTGGAAAATGTATAATAATAAAAAACATCTCCATGGAAATCACTTTGAAAAAGCACTTAAACTTTCGTGACGCGAATTTTATTTGGTGAGTAAATTTCTATTAAATCGCCTAAAATTGTATAAAATAGTTGAGGATTATTTAAAAAAATAATAATAAACACATAATAGTAAGTTTGCATGCATAAATATTCAATTTGAGCTCATTATAATCATTTAAAGACTCTTTAAAATATGATTCAGCTGTGGAATATTCGTAAATGTGTATTTATTATTATTTCCAATTGCATCTAATTAATATTTTACTATTCTGTACATGTATTTTTGGTATAAATGCGTATAATTTGAAAGATATATTTAAAATATTAGTTTTAATTGTTGTCGAATTTCTAATAATAAAATACGTATCCATGGAAATCACTTTGAAAAATCGTTTAAATTTGCTTGACGCGAATTTTTTTTGGTGAGTAAATTTCGATAAAAACGCTTAAAATAGTAGAAGTTTATTTTTAAAACTAATTATAAACACTTTATAGTGAGTTTGTATGCATAAATATTCGATTTTTGCGCATTATAATCATTTAATGACTCTTTAGAATCTGGTTTAGGTTTGCAATGTTTATAAATGTTTATTTATTATTATTTCCACTCGCAAATAATTAATATTTTTGTATTTTGTAGGTGTATTTTTGGTATAAATGTTTATAATTAAAATATTAGTTTTAAATTGAATGTGTGCTAAATTTATATTTTTATTAATTTTTTTTTTTTTTTAGATTTTTTTCGAATTAACTACTTTTTTTATTATGGGTAATTTCTGCTTTTCATGTCGGAAGGAGGAGGTAAGTGATTATTTATATAAATGCGAGATCTACAATTAATTGAGTCGACTTTTAAAAATGTTTTTAAATGAATGATTGAGAAATCTAACATGTTAATTTGTTTTGCTTTAGGAAGAAGACCAGGAACCCATGTGGGTGCCCCACGAAGAAGAATGGGTTCCTGTTGAGACCTACGTCGCTGCACCGAAACCGGCCATCGGGGCAGCGATTGTAGGTTTCGAAGAACCTCCTATGGAACCAGCATCCGCCGTCGTTGAAGATACCACCACATCACCGCTCCGCGCCACCTGTGGTCCGGCACCGGCCGTCGGGCCCCAGGAGGCAGCCGCAGGGGAAACGTTTAATGTTTTGGACATAAAAATCGAACAAAATTGTGTTAGTGACAATTCTTCGTCAAAATTCGTATTAATTCTGGACTACATATTAAATTTTCTAAATCAAGATAGTTTTTTGATATGGCAACAAAATTGTTACCAACTTATATGTGATGACGTTTCCCCACAAATAAGGGAGATTTGCAGCTGCGCGGAGCGGATGGCAGAGGAACGGATGCTGGCCACCGACATCAAAATTAATAGTGAATCCAAAATTTAGTGATAAATTTTTAGTTTCCAAATTGTTTTTATTCGCATGGAACTATTGAACAATTTACCTAAATTCGTAGTGGATCATTTTTTAGTTTTAGTAGTTTTAATAAATAATATTTATCGATCATTGAGTTTATTTTCTTACATCGCAACTATTTTTGTATGTGAATGTGTGTATAATATATCATATACTCGAAAAAAAAATCGGTATCATGGGATACAGCTGTTAGATTTTCTTCATTAAAATCGATAGCACTTTTGAAAATCCCATTTTCTTAAGCAAAAGCCGAAAGGCCAAACGAGAACATGGGTTTCTAAATAAAAAAAAATGTCGGAATTACGTAACCGCTCTTGCATTCGACCAATTTCGATCCAAAACCGTCGCAAATGAAATTTTGTATCCGGGGATCAGGAATCGAAAGAGATCGTTTTTATTCATTAACAAAACAAATTCAAGACGCTGAACAGTATGGATTTTGCTTCGCCTGCCCGACTTCACAAATGAATAGAAATGATCTCTTTTGATTTCTGATACCCGGATACAAAATCACATTTTCGACGGTTTTGAATCGAAATTGATCAAGTACAGCGCTATTACATAATTCCAAAATTATTTCTACGCTCTTTAGGAGTATTACAAACAGTAATATTGTTTATTGTTAATAAATATTTGATTTAAATGAAATATATTAATTTTGTTTATGAAATGCATAGATAAAGGATAATTTAGGGTTAAATCAAACAATTAACATATAATATCAATAGTTTATTTCGTATTTATTAATAAATACACACAAAAACAAACATATATTATTAACAAAATGACACTTCAAATAGTAAATTTGAATTTAAGTACTGTTTACACTTAGTAGTGCTGTGCTCTGATTGGTTGACATTGGTTAACATGGTGCATTTTACCCAATCGCACAGCGTGCTAGTTTATTTCATACTTGTTTAGTGCATATGTACCTTTAGTCATTGTGAAATGTATAACAAAATTTCATATATGCGTTAATATGTTTAAATAGTTTATTTATTCTTCTAAAATAGCTTCTTTTAAAAATACGTAATACGAAAACGCTGCTCGAATTATCTATAAACAAACAATTAACGATAATTCAAACTATTTTATAATACACATACAGCAACGAAATTCGTTAAAGACAATTCCAAAATTCGTCCCGCCATTATCCGAATGTCCTTCTGCGCACGGCATATCATCAAAGAGAGACCCATTGACAATTCCCGATCCGCAAACACTTCCCATTCGATTCCATACGCAACAACTCCAATATTTGAACACTACAAAAACGCAAAATAAATTCCAACTAATTTTGAGCGATTTTTACGATCTAGTCACTTGGGTAGATATAACATCTCCCGTTGTACAGTAAAACAATGTTTGGATAACGGCCCCAATTATCAAAAACGGATATTTCGGACTGAATTCAACTCTAAAATATATTTAAAATTAAATAAATAATTTAAAACTGGTGAATAAAACATACTTCCCAGACATGAGTAGATAATTCGTAAAACACATAACGAACACATCGGAAAGCATTTTATTCAATAGAGAATACGTAAAAACAGTTTGGACATTTTGTAAAAAGCTTAAAATCGAAATTAGTAACTCGTTTAACTCTTCTAAACGATAAACTTACTCTAATAATAAATTATGGTGTTGAATACAAACGCGTAGCGTTTCCAACGCTTCCAATTTCGACATTTGAGTGTTAATCGTACTTAATTTGTGACATAGTAAGTCGAATTGAATCCATATGGATAGGATCATAACGAAATATAAAACATCGAATAGGATGGTGCCGGCGATTGCAGCGACGAATATGGTGAGCACTTGCGCCACGTAAATGAGTTCGTAATACGGGGATTTGGTGACGATTTCGGGATCAGGGACGCGTAGTACCACTGGATGGATCCGCTCGCGCCGCCACATCGGATCAGTGGACAGGGCCACTGTGATTAGGATGAAATAAAAACAGTATGTTTGGGCGCTGCGCGTTAATATTTTATAAAACCGTTGATGTTCGGCTGCTTTTTCCGGGTATAGTTGCTCAGTCGTCCAGAAATTATCGCGCAAAATCGTCATCATATTCCGGAAATTGTTACTATTTGCTCGAATCACAATCAACTCTGAAATAATCTAAATCGAACATATTTAGTTAATTAAACGCGTCTAGATAAGCGAATCGGAAACTCGTTAGTAATTGTACGTCGGGTACTTTCGGCTATTTACGACGTTTCCGACGCATTTATAATTTATATAATACCTGTGATATGCCTAAAAGGCATATAATCCCATTCCCTAATTGCTCCATATTATCCAGTTTGACTGATGTTAAAGCGCAAAGCGTAATCCACATGATATTAAAACTGACTAAAATCGCCCATAATATTTTCGCCGATATTGAATTATCGGCAGGGTTGCACCCTGCGAAACTCATCCCATGCAAGATTTGTCCGACTAGCTTATTTAACAGCGTATCCTAAGCAAACAATCATTTCAGCTGTTGAATAAAACACAAATTAATAATCTTACAGTTGTGTCCATGATTGCACTCGAACGAAATGGTGTTAAGGGACGCTTTTATAGTGTCAATTGGCAATGAATCGGGCGTTAAGTACCGTTATTAGATTTTTAATAATTCATATAGTTTGAAAGTTACAAAAATTGGTGTGTTAGTTGCTTAAGTTATTAAATATTCTACTAGGGCTATAATTTAGTAGATTGCTTTAATATGCAATAAATTGCAGAAAAATTATTAGCTAATATATTTGTAATTTATAAATAAATAAAAACGTCAATTATAGTAGCGAATAAGTGTCTTTAAATCTATTTAATATTAATAGGACATAAATATATAAAATAGCGAATAGAATTAAGATTTTTTTATTAATTACGGAATGACATAAAAATGCAATTAAAAGCGTTTGAAAACTAAACTAAAACAAATATTTAATAATTCAAAACAATAGTCCATTTCTCCCCCATGTTCACCCCCGGTTTTCGGACTACAAGTGACGTCATTTCCCCATTGTAACTAGTTTGCAACGTCACTGAACCAATACCTAAAAATCCAATAATTTTAGTTTTTAAAAGCACATTTTCAAATAAAATACAAACATACTTTCACTAGACGCTGTCGCTGATTTAACCCCCTTGGGAGGTCCGACAATTACCACCCGCTCCAACCAAGCTTGCGTTGGATAATTACTATTATTATCAATAAACTTCGATATCAATTTATTGCTTTTAAATTCGAATTGCATGTATAGGTATTTATTGTTGCGGTACTCGTACGTTTCGGTGTCATCGATGTAAAGAGTGCCGGAAGCAGTGCCCTAAAGATTTCGATTATAATTAAATTGTTAAGAGCTCGTGAGGTTAAGTGACTAACTTCAGCGTTCAAAGCAACCACTAGAGTGTACGGGTCGTTATGGGTCAATGCAGAGGACCGTCGAGGTCTGTCTTTGCGAGGTACTATGGTGCCGCCACGTTGGAACACGGGAATCTATGAAAGTTAAATTAGTAGCGCTCAATTTTGGTTTGGATCGGTATACCTTGTCGAGAGTTGCTTGTAAAGTTATGGTACCAGTACCTGGGTACATTTTGTGAGTCTCTACGTCGTACCAGAACTCTAAAGCACCTCCTGGGAGGTATAATGAAACTGTTGACGCCGCTACTTCAGTAACTGGATGGACTAGTATTGCGTTTCCTGTTCCAATTATATAATATTTCATGTAATAACAACAATTTTAATAAACTCTAATAAAAAATACGGGTGAGTGGCGACTCACGATTGAAGATTTCCCAGAAGCGCGCGTATATTATATAATAAAACCCTAACTTACCAACTAAAACCTGATCATCAATATCCAGCACCTGGACATCATCATCATACTCGTAAAACATGGGTCGGATCACCAGCTCCCCAGTTTTCTCATGCTCCCAAAACAAAGTATACCATAACGGTAAATATTGGTAGCGTTGCTGAAGCGCGTTACGAATCCTCGTGCGAACATCCTCCGGGAACAAATACGGCTCACGTCTCTTCGTATCGATATGCGCATGCGCCCTGTAGAATGGAAGCCAAGCGCCGGCTTGGTACCATCGAATCAACAACTCTGCATCAGGATTCTTGAAAAATCCACCGATATCCGCGCCGCAGAACGCGATCCCACCAAGGGCGACCGATAAACACATCGGGTACGATGCGGCTAAGTGGGACCACTCCGCGGTGTTGTCCCCAGTCCAAATCGCAGTGAAACGTTGACTACCAGCGAAGAACGCGCGCGTTAAGATAAACGGACGGCGTTTGTTGTGCGAGCGGGCTAGAAGACCTTCGAAAGTTGTACGCGTCTGGAATATTTAATTGTTATAAAGCGAGTTTTAGTTTAATTTGGTGTAAAACACACATGATAGAAACCATATAAGTTGTGGATATGTCTGTGTTCCCAATTGCCGTGGTGGACGCAGTCTTTCGGCATGGTGACTTCTGGACCGTTGAACACGGATGGTTCGTTCATATCGTTCCATATATACATGTCTTGAGTAGCGCCTGGGAATTTGGAGAGGTCATATAGGCCAGAGTAGTACTTTTGGACTTCTGGTTTGAAGAAATCTAAATAGCTGGACGCGCCCGGCCAACACCAACCTATATATACAAGAAATGAGTAGATTTGCGTTTAATTGATGATGTATGTGGAGGGTACCTTCATAGACGCTTCCATCTTTATTCTTAACGTAGTAATCATTCGCTAAAGCGTCGTTGTGCAAGAAATAACCGCCGTCGCGTTTGATATGAGGATCTATAATGACTACTAACTTACGACCCAACGCCGTGAGGTTTTGTTGCATTATTTGCGGATGCGGAAACTTAATTGCATCCCAAGTGAAGTATCTAGAAACAAATACAATAAATCCCAAACTTAAGAGTACTAATCACGAAATTAACCAACAACGACACCATATCCGTTCATATATATATTTTTTATATATCTGTAACCATAATTACTTCTTTATTTCGTTCCTCAATAGTTAATCGTAAAGCAATAAATACACTCAATCAGATTCGCTCTAATAGTTAAACAACCAATCAAATTTGGTCTAGACTTAAAAGCCACCAATCAAAATTAACCTAATATTAGAATCAACCAATCAGATTTGACCTAACAATAAAAGCACCCAAATACAAACGTCAAACTTAATATTAAATACACCCAATTCCTTCTAATATTTACGCAACCAATCCAAATTGGTCGACTTAAAACCCACCAATCACAATTACCCTAATATTAAAAACCACCAATGAGATTTATCCTAATATGAAATACAACCAATCAGATTTAACCTAACAATAAAAGCGACCAAATACACTAGATAGCAAACTTAATCGTACTAATCCACTCTTTAATGAATTTGTAACGCGATTAAATAAAAAAAACGCGTGTGATTGCGCATTAATAAGCGTTTTTCGTTGTATTCCCTTACTTCTTACTATCCGTATACTCGATATCCAACCACATAACATCCATGGGCATATTATGGGTGTCGAAATTATCGACAACAGTCCGAACATCATCTTCATCATTGTAATTCCAACGGCACTGATGATACCCTAGAGTCCAATACTGTGGTAGCGGTGCAGTTCCAGTGAGTTTCGCGTACTGTCTGGCGATATCTCGCGGTTTCGGGCCCAACATCACAAACAAATCAATCACCCCCGCCTCGGACATAAAATGCGACTCCACCTGCGGGTCCGTCTTGCTACCCGATACGAAATTAACCAACGACGACACCACATTTGAGTCGCGGCTGTTTGTTATATCCACCCAAGTCTCCGACGGATTATTCCAAAACACCCCAACCGACCCTTCCGTTCTAAACAATTAATATTAATAGATATAAAACGACTTTAGGCGCTCAACATACCCATGCGCATATAAAACGGGCACAGCTCCATAAATAGCCATGCGACTTTCTAATTCGTACTCAAAAACGTCTAAATTGTAAAGTCTGTAGGGTTCGTTGCCTCCTAAGCCTGTGCTGCGTAATGAGAGTTTATCGGCGTGTTCGGGGAGGCCGTATGCGCGCTCCGCCCCTGGGAATGTTATATCTAAAGCGACTGCTTCAGGACCTCTTGGTTTGGTGTCGTGGTGCGATTTGAAGTTTTCGTCCCAAGTGCCGGGATCGTCCTACATAAAAATGAGTTAGACATTTATTAAATTACTCCAAAAACGTTATTAACCACTTGTGTCGGTGTCACTTCAGTGTCGTCTAGTTTGTTTTCGGAATCGTTTTGGTTCAAATCACTAAATATAACATAAACAATTAGAAACGGATGATTGGGTTAATATTAATAAACTTACACGACCGTTCCTAATTTTTTCACGCGGTGGTGCTCGAAATTCATTAAACCCCGGGCGTTTGTAATCGCGACTAAGTTCTCGGCTTTAAAGAACTCAATCACAAACGGTGCTGCATGGATTTTCACTTTACTATCCCCATTTGTAATTGTTATTAACTCTTTAGTTCGTTCTTCAACATTTAACCTTAAATAACAAATACAACCTATCAAAATCGCTCGAATTGTTAACCAACTAATACAATTTAACCTAATATTAAAGCCACCAATCAGATTTACCCTAATATTAAATGTCACCAATCAAATTTACCCTAATATTAAATACCACCAATCAGATTTATCCTACTATGAAGTGTGACCAATCAGATTTACCCTAATATTAATGGCACAATCAGATTTACTCAGTATTAAATGTCACCAATCAGATTAACCCTAATATTAAATGGCACCAATCAGATTTACCCTAATATTAAATGTCACCAATCAGATTTACCCTAATATTAAATACCACCAATCAGATTGACCCTACTATTAAATGTCACAAATCAGATATACCCTAATAGTAAAAACAACCAATCAGAGCCGACCTAACAATAAAATTGACCAATCATATTAGTTTAGAGCTATTATAAGCTTATCACACCAATTATCGACATATTATTTAATTTGTATAACGATTAACAATAATTTGAGTTAAATATACTTGTCTGGTTGTGGTGTCCCATTTAATGACTCGTGCACTTTGTATCTCGGGTAAAGCGAATCGACTTCATCGACAAAAACCCTAAACGTCGAATCGGTTAAAGCCGTTAAAGTGAACTTAAACTGTGCATTACTCTCCTTAGAGACTAATACAGCTTCTAGTTCACTTTCAGTGACTTGCAAACTATCCATATTCAATTCGTAAATGGTTTGACCGCTTTTCATATTCCGGCAGCGCCTAAATCATCAAAACAATCATAATCATAGGTTTTTCGGGGGTTTTTGAGTGAGCTTACCGGCAAAAACTGCTTTGGTCACATGTTTTAAAATTGTTGTGATCCACTGCTAAAATAGTGGTTAGAAAACCGATTAAGAACAAACATCTGCAATCAAATAATACAATGCGTTTAGTGGGTGATAATATATATATAAATTAAGGTTTTTGAGTCAAATATTAATTAAAATAACTTACTTTATTGGTAACGCCATCGTAACCCCTAACCGGTTGGGTTGAGTATGAAGTTGACGTGACATATAGTAATGACGTGTATTAAATAAAGATTAATTTCATATGTAAACACTTATATTTATCAATGTTTTTTTTTGATGATTAAATCAGTAACTAATGGTGTTTAAACGAAATATTAATAATTGTTGGTAATAAATATATTTTTACTATAGTTGGCAACACTAGCTGTCATGTTTTGTTTTTATTTAATATATATATTTGTTTTTATGGTTTTTGTGTATAAAATATATGAATTATTATGGTTTATTATTAATAATATTTATTGTTTTAAGATTGTGATTAAATAAAGATTAATTTCGTATGTACACACATTTATCAATGTTTGTTTTTTGATGATTAAATCAGTAACTAATGGTGTTTAAACGAAATATTAATAATTGTTGGAAATAAATATATTTTTACTATAGTTGGCAACACTAGCTATCATGTTTTGTTTTTATTTAATATATATGTTTGTTTTTATGGTTTTTGTGTATAAAATATGTGATTTATGATGGTTTATTATTTATAATATTTATTGTTTTATGATTGTTGATATTTTCTGTTATGTAATACCGGCTTTTTGTGGCGCATGCGCGTGTTGGTGCGATTGCGTATGCAGAATGACGGCTGGTGAATAATTGACCTTAAAAATTGTTGTTCATCTAATAAAAAAAAAGTCTAATTCTGTTGATGATAGCGCAATCAAACGTAATATATATTTTCGGCCAAGTGCAAGAAGCGTTCGACGGCTGGAGATAAGTTTGTTAGAAAACAGACGGTTGGGAATATTGCGTTTATTGGTGTGTTTTGCTATATGGTGTTTGAGGTGTGGCGTAGTACGTGCTAAAACAAATACAGTTGCCTGTTAAATGAGCGAATTGTTGAAAAGCAATGAGATATGTGTTGGTCAAATTGTTTGATGTGTTTTAATGCGTTGAATCAGGGTGGTGCGGTATAAACAGCAACAGTGCGCCATATAAACAAACAGGTAGGTGGCATTTAGTCGTTATTGCGCGTTCACAAACGACCCAACAAAAGGTCGAAACCTTCCCATAAATTCAATTAAATCACACCTACTAGTGTTTTTATTTATTATTCGAGGCAAAAATCATTTAAAATTAGTGTTAAGGGACAATAGTTGGTTGGAATTTGTGTGTTTTAGAGTAGATTTGTAGGTTAAATTGTATGATTTTTGGCCACCCGGAAATTAGCGTACTTTTTTTAATTTTAATTGGAGCAAACAACTTTAAATAGGTCAAAAGGTCACAACGACTACGAATTAGTTCATGGTTGAGCGCGTTTTTTGTTTATAATCTATTTTTATTCAATTTATTATAGGCAACTCGTTGTTTAAAATAAATACGTTCAATAAAGAGGAATTAAACGAAATAATGGCGACAGTGACGCTAGCCCAGGAACAAAATAGCTACATTGTATACAACAGACAAGTCAGGTACGTAATCAATTTATTTTGGCACCCTTTTTTATTATTTATTTATAAACGACTTTGACATTCAAATTACTTTTAAAACAAACTTAAAATACACCCCCCCCCCCTCCCTTGTACAAAACAATCCCTTATAAGTGTCTAAATATCACCGGAAGTCGTTAGAAGCCTTATACGAACCGGAAATGGTGTATAAGGCGTTAAATATATTTATTTCGAATGAAAATCAGTTTTGGTTCGTGAATGAATGCGGAATGCGTTTTTTTTTTTGATTAGGCGTGGGTGCTTTCGTTCTCGATCATTTCAAACGAAAACCTACACGTTTAATTAACGCGAATTGCCGCTGAGGTCACAATTTGTGTCGGTTGTTTTTAAATTACGGAATTACGCGCGGTTATTTTTAGATTTTGTAGGTGTGTTGGTATCTTAAAGCGTTTTTGGTCACGCAATTTTATTGCGGCGAAACCACCGCAGGGTTGCACCCTGTTTAGGGTTGATTATAAAAAAAAAAAACACACCGCAACACACTTTACGCCACTGTGTATTGCTTTGCGGGGGATTTTAATAATAATATGTAATTTTATTCGATTCAAGTCGTTGGAATCTTATTGGATTATTGCACCGTATAGGTTTATCTATTTCTTATGTGTTTTTATGGTTAGAAACTTATAAATAACTCGTAAATAAATTTGATTTTTTTTTATTTTAAATGTATTTTAATCAAAATGCAAATTGGCAATTGCTTTAAATGCTTATAGGACTTATTTATCTGTATATATCGCGCGTTACAGATTTGTTTCTCGTTATTATGTATCCCTTATGGATGCTTATAGATTTATATGGTTAGAGACTTATAAATAACTCGTAAATATATTTGATTTTTGGTTTAAATTGTGTTTTAATCCGAATGCAAAGCGGGAATTGTTTTAAATGCTTATGGGACTCGTTTATCTGTAAATATCTCGCGTTACAGATTTGTTTATCGATATTATATATTCCTTATGGAAGCTTATAGTTTTATACGCTTAGAAACTTATAAATAACTCGTAAATATATTTGATTTTTGATTTAAATTGCGTTTTAATCCGAATGCAAAGCGGGAATTGTTTTAAATGCTTATAGGACTCATTTATCTGTAAATATCTCGCGTTTCAGATTTGTTTCTCGTTATTATGTATCCCTTATGGACGCTTATAGATTTATACGCTTAGAGACTTATAAATAACTCGTAAATATATTTGATTTTTGATTTAAATTGTGTTTTAATCCAAATGCAAAGCGGGAATTGTTTTAAAAGGTTATAGGACTCATTTATTTGTAAATATCTCGCGTTTCAGATTTGTTTCTCGTTATTATGTATCCCTTATGGACGCTTATAGATTTATATGGTTAGAAACTTATAAATAACTCGTAAATATATTTGATTTTTGATTTAAATTGCGTTTTAATCCAAATGCAAAGCGGGAATTGTTTTAAAAGGTTATAGGACTCGTTTATCTGTAAATATCTCGCGTTACAGATTTGTTTCTCGTTATTATATATCCCTTATGGACGCTTATAGATTTATACGTTTAGAGACTTATAGATAACTAGTAAATATATTTGATTTTTGATTTAAATTGTGTTTTAATCCAAATGCAAAGCGGGAATTGTTTTAAAAGGTTATAGGACTCGTTTATCTGTAAATATCACGCGTTACAGATTTGTTTCTCGTTATTATATATCCCTTATGGACGCTTATAGATTTATATGGTTAGAAACTTATAAATAACTCGTAAATATATTTGATTTTTGATTTAAATTGTGTTTTAATCCAAGTGCAAAGCGGGAATTGTTTTAAATGGTTATGGGACTCGTTTATCTGTAAATATCTCGCGTTACAGATTTGTTTCTCGTTATTATATATCCCTTATGGACGCTTATAGATTTATACGTTTAGAGACTTATAGATAACTTGTAAATATATTTGATTTTTGGTTTAAATTGTGTTTTAATCCGAATGCAAAGCGGGAATTGTTTTAAATGCTTATGGGACTCGTTTATCTGTAAATATCTCGCGTTACAGATTTGTTTAGCGTTATTTTATGATCCTTATAGATTTATACGCTTATAAACTTATGGATACCTTATAAATCTATTTGATTTTGGTTTAAATTCAGTATTTAATCAACTTGCAAAACGGAAATTGGTTCAATTGTTTATAGATTTTGTTTATTTGTATATATCTCAATTTACAGATTTGTTTCTAGTTGGTTTTTATTCCTTATTGGTACTCATACGCTTTAAATACTTATAAATAACTCTAAAATCTGTTTAATTTCGATTTAAATTGAGCATTTAATTAAATAGCAAAACGGAAATTGGCTCAATCGTTTATCCGTATATATCTCTATTTACAGATTAATTTCGTGTTGGTTTATATATCTTATTGATACTTATAGATATATACGCTTTAAATACGTATAAATAACTCATAAATCTATTTGATTTCGATTTAAATTAACTATTTAATTAAAATTCAAAGCGAGAATTGTCTCAAATGTTTGTATGACTCGTTTATCTTTATAAACTCGTTTTATAGATTTGTTTATAGTTGATATATATATTTTTTATTGGTAGTTGTAAGCTTAGACATTTATGGATAAATTTATTCGATTATGAATTGTGTATTTAGTCGAGTTCCGAAGCGGGAATTGATGTAAATGCTTGTTTGTTTGTAAGTATTTTGATAAACTGTTTTATTTTGTGTTTTTAGTACTGATAGTGGTTGGGAGAACCCGTTCCGACCTGGAGGCGATTTAAGCCGGGAGGCAGATGAAATCGTTGAGTTAATCAAAGAAGGTAAGCCAATAACGCCAACACCCGGCGGTAACACATCGCCGAAGTTGCCCCAGGTCGCTGAAGATGTGCTAGACAACGGTCACCATAACGGTGTCCAAGCCACTGCGGAACTAACGACAAAAGCGCACGCGAACGATTTGGCACACAGTCCGAAAGCAAAAGCGGCGAATTCGAGTGCGAACGGCGTTACCGAACCGAAAACCGTCGACCAGGTAGAGATCCAGCGCGGTACCGTCGTACCCGCCAGCGATGCGTCGCAAATCGAACATGTAATCATCAAAAAAAAAGCGAAATGCCAGTGTTGCACTATTCAGTAATTGTCACCCAATTTATTATTTGATACTTCATTTTACTAATCGGGCGTATTTAGATTTGTTGTCACAACAACAACAACAACAAAAAAAAAATCAGATCTGCTTTAGCGAAATATATTTCGCATCATTCTATTAAGTTACAGATTTACTCAGAAAGTCGTTTATTCCAACTAATATTCATGAAATTGTATTCCAATGCGCATGCGTCGTACAATTTCACTACGATTCAATGGAATTAACCTAATATATGTTTAAAGCTATTTATTTAATACCAAATTACGTAACAGTTTTTATTTCGAGATTCACCGTGCAATATAAGACGAGAAATTATTTTTATAATTCAAAACCGAAAACGGCGTAGCTATTTTTTGCAATGGAGGCGGCTTTATTTTTTAATTTTTACAATAACTATTTGTTGCATGCTATTTATTTCAGAGTTAACAAAACTGTCTTTAAGCCCGTTTTACACCACACAATTAATTAAATCAGAAATTGAGCAACTCAAATTATGCGTATATTAAATATTTGATATTACGCAATTAGGGTTGTTTAATTGTTTATTTAATTAATTGTGTAGTTTAAAGGAGGTTTTTAAGTGATATGTTGCAGTAACGTCTTTGTTACATGGGTGTAACATGTGAACTCATAAATGTTCTATCTACTTATTTTGCGAATTAATCAAGATGAAAAAAAAATGCTTTAAATAAATTGTATATATATATAAAACTGTCTAAGTACATTTGTGGCGTTAATGTGAAAGGAAAAAGTCACTTTTTTCCCAGTGATTTCTCTTAAAAAAACGTCAGGTTTCTGGGAACATTTTATTTTTCTAAACGCAAATCTCGCACTGGGAACCAAGTGACTCTTTCAACAAATTATTTATATATTTGTTTGTATAAAAAAAAAACCCTAAATAAGTGAATTTATTTATTAAATATATTAAAAACAGAGATGCAGCCACATAATAATGATTGTGTTCATTATTAAGGAAAAAAAAAATGATAATTAAAGAATACTCAATTCAGTGCGTTTCGCACCGATTTTTAAGATCTACAACGTTTTTATGTGCTTTTTACATAAAAAAAACCGCGTCAACTAATTTAAGAGTCAAAACATACGGAAGCTGTGCGCAAAAAAAACAGAAAACGTGCGCAAAAAAACGGGGTAGCTAATTTTTAAACAATAGCTATTAAAAATATTTAAAAAACGTAGCTATTTTTTACTTTCGACAATTTAAATTTATATTTTAAATGGCCAAGGAGCTTCGCTTAATAATATTAGTATTATTTACGAAATATGACAATTGTGTTACGTTATTAGATCCCAATACGGATCTAGTATTTCTGTTTTTAATTTAAATAAATGCTTTATCATTCATCAGACTTTATTTCCCCGAAAAACTCCAATTGGCGTTAATGGGCTTAAGCCGCTCCTGTCCTTTATGTATAAGTTGCCATTTTGCACAAGTGACAACTAAAAATGTGTGTTTAAGTAAATTGATGTGTAATTAATGCGATTTAAGTGGGAAAATGTCGATTTCGTTGAATTTAAAGTTTAAAAAAGCTGATAAAGTCTATTATGAAGGTGTAAGTTGTTTTTGTGAGTGCGTTATAGGTTAGGTTATGATTTGTGTTTATAGGAAAATATAACGGGTACGTTTCGCATTGTGTCGAATTCGGATGTGAAACATGATGGGATTTCGTTAACTATGGAAGGCGCTGTTAATTTGCAACTTAGTTCGAAGAATGTTGGGATTTTCGAAGCGTTTTATAACTCGGTTAAGGTATTTTATTGAGTCTTATAGGTACTGGAGGGTTGCTATTTATTTGTAGCCGATTCAATTAGTGAATTACACTGTGGAGGTTACACCTCCGGGGAAAATTCCGGCAGGTACGACGGATATTCCGTTTGAGTTGCCGTTGCAAGCGAAACATAACCGCACTTTGTACGAAACGTATCATGGGGTTTTTGTGAATATTAGTTATACTTTGCGGTTGGAGATGAAAAGGAGTTTTTTGGCGAAGGATATTATTAAGAGTCAACAATTTATGGTGCAATATAAGGTATTGTTTATTTTTGTTATTATTATTATTATTATATGTATATACATGTATGTATTGTTTAGGAGCCTCCGAAAGTCGTTAAGAAACCTGTTAAGTTTTCTATAAGTCCGACGTCGTTACAGAACGCTAAAGATCGTGCGAATATTCCGAATTTTTTGGTCACTGGTTTTTTAGATTCTACCGTTTGTAGTTTAACAAAACCGTTCACTGGTGAGGTAATTTTTTTTTATATATATAAATATATATATATATTATAGACTAATTGATTTGTTTATAGTTAATTGTTGATAAATGCGACGTACCAATTAAGTCAATTGAACTACAATTGGTTCGGGTGGAAACTTGTGGTTGCGCCGAAGGCTACGCCAAAGACGGTAAGTCTATTTATACCCGTAATTCTATTCATTTCATAAAATACGAGTGAGTGGCGGTACTCACGATTCAAAATAAGTAAACATTAGTATGTATGCATTTATATGTATGTATATATTTATGTGTGTATGATGTATATATTTATATGTATGTGTTTGTGTTTATATAAAAATACGAGTGAGTGGCGGCACTCATCAGTATTTATATGTGTATGTATATATTTGTATGTACGTATATATTTATGCTTGTGTGTGTGTATATCTATGTATATGTATATGTATATATATATATATATATATATATATATATATATATATATATATATATATATATATATATATAACTATGTATGTATATATAAGTGTGTATGTATGTATATATAAGTGTGTATGTATGTATATATAACTATGTATGTAAATGTAAGTATGTATATGTATATATATATATATATATATATATATATATATATATATATATATATATATATATATATATATGTGTGTGTATTTATATATAACTGTATATATTTATGTATGTATGTATATGTATGTATATGTATGTATAAGTATGTATGTATAAGTATGTATGTATATGTATGTTTATGTATGTATATGCATGTATATGTATGTATGTATAAGTATGTATGTATAAGTATGTATGTATAAGTATGTATGTATGTGTATGTATGTATGTATGTATATGTATGTATGTATGTATAAGTATGTATGTGTATGTATGTATATGTATGTATAAGTATGTATGTATGTATGTATAAGTATGTATGTATGTATATGTATGTATGCATGTATGTATATGTATGTATGTATGTGTGTATGTATGTGTGTATGTATGTATGTATATGTATGTATGTATGTATATGTATATATGTATGTATAAGTATATGTATGTATTTATATGTATGTATGTATTATATACCTATGCAAATGTATGTAAGTATATGCATGGTTGTATATGTATGTATGTATGTATTTACACATCGACAACATTATGTGTATTTAAATGCGTCCGCAAACAATGCACTTGTATAAACCCTTTCCCGCACACGCCACACTTATGCGGCGTCTCCCCCGTATGTATCCGTTTATGCACCGTCAAATTAGTCGACCGATTAAACGCCTTCCCACAAACATCACACTGGTGCCTCTTCTCACCCGTATGTATCGTCATATGTCGCTTACGTTCCGAGCTAAACGTGAACCGTTTATCGCACATCGAACACGCAAACAAACGGTTCTCCCGATTATGGCGCTTCTGATGATTACGCATAGCACCCGCGCGCGAAAACGCCGCACCACAATCCGGACACACATGATCCCGCCTCGTCGAATGCGACGCTTCATGCGACCGCAACGCCGCCTGTTGCGTAAACCCCCGACCACACGTACCACACCCATACGGTTTCAAACCAGTATGTACACGTTTATGCGACGCTAAATTCCCACCCAACGCGAAACTAACCCCACAAATCTCACACATATGAGGCTTCGCCCCTGTATGCACCAACATATGCATTTTTAAGTTCCATTCTTTAAAAAAACGCTTCCCGCATTGCGCACAAACAACATTTTTCTCATCCCCATGCGCATCCTCCATATGTCTAGACAACAACACCGCGTTATCAAACATGGCGGCGCAATAACCGCACTGTTTCCCAACGGACACGTGCTTTTTACGGTGTTTTAACATCGATGGGCGGAATTTAAACACTTTAAAGCACACATCACACGTGCGTTTCTCAGTGGGGGGTTGTTTCCATACGCGTATTTCATCCTTGGGGCGGTTATGCCACCGTAAATGCTTCCGCAAGTTGGTTATGAACGTAAACCGAGCGTTGCACTTCGAGCAACTGAAGTCTTTATGTGTTTTTAAGTGATCTGAGAGTTGTTTGCGGCGTTTAAACACCTCGCCACACGAAACACACTTATATTCAGAGTCCACGTCTGGTTTTATCGTGAAATTATCACTATGCGAGCGTAAATGGCGGCGTAAGTTTGTGATTAGTGTGAAGCGTTTTTTGCAGAGTTTACACGGGAAATTCGGGTGTTTGCGTGTGTGTACACGGAGTTTGGTGAGGTCTGTGAACGTTTCCGGGCAACATACACACACGTAGAGGCCTAGTTCGTTTTTTATGGTTGAGTTTTGTAGGATTTCATGTGATAATTCGTCGAATTTAGGCGCGTATTTCGCTTCGGGTGTCGCTTCGGGTGATTTCGGTTTTAGTCGGGTTGGGCGCATTGAGCGTAGGTTGTTCGTTGGGGAGTGTTTGAACAAGTGTGTGTTTAGTTTTAGTTCAGTTGTGAATTGTTTGTTGCAAAAGCAACAATTGTATTCTTGATTTATTTCACATTTATGTGAGGTTAAATCAGTTTTGGTTGTAAATCTATATAAAAACTAGTTATTTAACGCAAAACTCATTTAGTTTAAGTTGGTTTTCTTACTTTACGGGACAATTAGGGCATTGGTACTCTATATCATCATCTAATTGCTCTTCGAAGTCTTCGTTTTTGATTTCTAATTGTTTTAAAGTTTCTTCGGATGCTTCGCAACGTTTTATAAACGTATGCGTTGTTAACGCATCATTTACGCATCGGTCACACACTGAATCACTCGTATCTGAAATCTGTAAATACTTTAAGTAAATCACGATTTTTTGTGGGTTTACGACAATCATTACTTGAATTGAAGTGCATGATGTTATTATGTCGCAAATTGAGATCGTTTCGTCGCCGATTTTATGTTGTTTCGTGATTAAAACCAAATCTGTCGCTTCCTCCAAACAAACACGACATTTTTGATCCATTTTGCGGTTTCCGCAATTAAATCTGTAAACAATAAAAGTAGTTTGAGTTGAAAATGTTTGTTGGATTATTTTTAAATGATTTAAGCGCATATTAAACCTGTTTATTGTGATTTTGTCTTCGAGTCGAATCCTTGGGTGTCATACGACAAAATGGTGGGCGACAGTGGCGTCCCGTGCAACGGGACGCAATTACGCAGGGGGGGATTCGGATGTTTTTAATGTTGTGTTATTTTTAGCTACAGAGATACAAAATATTCAGATTGGTGAGGGGGATGTGCCGCGGAAATTGGCGATACCTATTTATATGATTTTCCCGCGACTGTTCACGTGCCCAACGCTGGCCACGCCGAATTTCAAAGTCGGTGAGTTACGTTTGTTTATTTATTAATTTCGGGTGAGAAATGATTTGAAATTTACAGAATTTGAAGTAAACATTGTAATTGTGTTCAATGATGATCATTTAGTGACTGAAAACTTTCCGATTATATTAATTAGAGACTAATATACCGTGTTTTTATTAAATCCCCCTTTAGACAGATGCGGACTGGCCCATTTGGGACTTTAAGTCTATTCTGGTCCTTTGCATTTCCCATATTTTATTTCATTGTTAAAAAACATTTTATTTTCAAATTGTATTCATTTTAATGGCTTAAAACTTCCTGATTTTATTAATTTGAGGTTAATAAACAGTGTTTTAATTAAATCCCCCTTTTATACAGAGGCGGACTGGTCCATTTGGGAGCTTTAATCTATTTATATTCCTTACATTTCCCATATTTAGATTTATTAAAAAAACAGTTTATTTTAAAACTCATTCAAAGTGTGCAATTTAGAGACTTAAAACTTGCTAATTATATTAATTAGAGGTTAATAAACCGTTTTGTAATTAAATCTCCCTTTAGACAGGTGCGGACTAGCCCATTAGGTACCTTAACCCTATTTCTGCGTTTTAGCATTTCCTATATTTAAATTTATTTAAAAAAAACATTTATTTTCAAACTATAACTATTTATTACAATACATTTACAATGGGGCACAAATTTGCATTAGTTTATAAGGATTATAAAAACTCAATAACGCGAGTTCTTCATCATGCGCAGGGGGTGTACCAACCCACTTCCTCTCCCTAAAATAATCCATGCAACTAGACAACTCCTTTTTATCGTAACTCACCACCGGAACCGGGCAAAACGGATCAATATGCTCAAATCCAGATTTCCCTAATAAATACCTACAAAAAAACAATTAAAAATCCTTTAAAAGCACCTAAAAACCACACTTACACTGGAAAATGCGATTGTTGCGCCTCTTCCGGCACCGCAAGTTCATCCACGGTTAAAACACAAACCGCGTTACACCAATCCGCTTTCGTTAGATTCAAAAACGCTTCAGTTAGCGTCACCTTACTGGGTGGAACTGCTTCTTTTTTCTCCGTGTAAACTCGAGTGTTCGGGTAAAAAAACGCGTTAAATCCATCAATGGCGACTAACGTTTTACATTTCCCTTCAACCGTTAACTTCTTGAGCTCGTCGGCTAAGATGACCACGCAATCCGATGCGTATTTCACGCGATTGATTCCGTGATCGATCAACTCTAATAACGAAGCTCCTTTGGGGGTTGTTTCACGTTTGCTCCAATGGTAATCTTGAGATGTTGTTAAATTCAAGCTATATACGACAAGAACGGTTATTATATGCGATTGGTGTTTATTGTGGAGGATTTACCCTTCGCCGGTTAAAATGTGGGAGTTTTGTGTTTTGAAATGTATCAACCAGGCAGCTGCGTCTAGGGGGAGGTCTACGTTGCCTTCTCGGGTGGTTGAGTTGCTGTTTTCTTTACATCGCCGCATCCAACTACCCACCCAGGGCACATGGACCACTAAAAAACCAGCCATGTGCCCGTAGTGCAAGATATGCGCTAGTGATAGTGATTTACCAGTGCCTAAACACCCCAAGTACAATAAAATACAAATGGGTGTAAGTTAAAATGCATTTTCTAGATATTATCATATATTTAATTATTTATTACTATTCTAAGCCCTTTTTCGTTAATTATTTCCATAAATAAGCCAGATATTCGCGAAAATAGGGTGGTAAAAACCAGTCCCTAACATATTTTACCCCTTATACCTTAACAAGTAATCTAAATACACTTAAGTCCCATAAGAGGAGTAAAACAGTAAATTAAGTAATTTAGAGATACTTTAGAGGTGTTTTAAGGCTCAATACTCAAATAGACCATATTTGTTTACACATTCCCTAATTTTCCGCCCCAAAAAACGCCTTTAAAGTACTTTTATAATTAAATTTACTTTAAATGTGAGTCTTATAGAAATTAAAATGGCTGCCTGACAGTTAAGGGTGCGTTGGATGTATAAGGGTTATATTTGGTAAACCGTAATTTAGATTTGAAATCAAGTACGTAGATGGTGGTTTATATATATGTAAATATATAAAATTACCTTTTTCGCCATATAAAACAAATCGAACCACTGGTTTCGTGTAATCCAGCGCCTTTAAGCACTTAATAACATTTAGCGCCGGTTCGCGAATCATTAACGCATTTTCTGCGAATGTTTTCATTTGTACGTTATACGATTTCGGAATCCCGCCATTGAGAAACAGTTTTTTCTTGATTTCCGCACTAATTTGGTAAAATTTACCGATTTGATCGCTCGATTGATTCAACGGATTATCTTCTAGCGTCCGAAAACTATCTGTGTTTCGCGCAATTGGATTTGCGACCGTCGATAGTTGATTTATATTAAATTTGGTTGCACTGCGTTGTAGGGCTTCGCCCGATAGTTTCTTAAACATTTTTCCCAATAAATAAATATTTTTCGTTCCTATTGAAGGTTTTAGTTAATATTTTGACTTTAAAATTAATTAGTGAACGTATATGCAGTCATTAGTTTATAAATTAATGCGTTTTGCAAAGGTTTTTATAATTTAAATTATTTAGGTTAATTACTACGTTTACATGAATTTTTCTGCGTTTCCTAGAACGTTTATATTATCTTTTCCGACTAATTTAAGGGCGTTTATTTAATATTCTCTTGGTACAAATTTTATTACGTTTATAAAATTGGTTTTTGGGTCAAATTAGGTGTTAAATAACTTAATTACAATTTTAAATTATTATTTATAACAAATAAACTTTTTGTTTAGTCTTTTCACGGTTGGTTTTAGTGCGTTTATATAATTATTTCGTAGTTTAAGTCCTACAACGTTTATATGATTGAGTTTGGGTCGGTTTATAACAAATATGATTTCTAGTCTAAAAATGGTCATATAAGTTTTTTGTTAGTCATTTTACGGTTGGTTCTAGTGCGTTTATATAATTATTTCGTAGTTTAAGTCCTAAAACGTTTATATGATTGAGTTTGAGTCGGTTTATAACAAATATGATTTCTAGTCCTAAAATATTCATATAAGTTTTTTGTTTAGTCCTTTCGCGGTTGGTTCTAGTGCGTTTATATAATTATTTCGTAGTTTAAGTCCTACAACGTTTATATGATTGAGTTTGGGTCGGTTTAGATGTTAAATGGTGAATTAGTGTCGTAGAACGTTTATATTTGCTTTTAGGTTAGTTCTAGAACGTTTATATTAGCTTTCCTGGCGAATCTCAGTCGTTAGATGCTTTACAACGTTTATTGGTGATTTTAGGCCAGGTTAGGTTAGGTTTAAATAATAAGATTAAATAGCGTTGTTAAAAGTGTTTTATTATTGTTTAGAACAAATACAATTATAGCTAGTTATTTATTGAAAAAAATTAATTAAATAATTAATCGCCCAAATCAACCAACACAGTCAACTCTTCCGATTCCTCCTCGTCAACATCCCGTTTCGCAATCTTCGCCTCGCGCTTTAACGCATCGCGCGACTTCCGATGCGTGTTCATATGCGAACGCAACACATGCGCCTGTATGAAACCCTTACCGCAAATCTCGCACACATGCGGCGTCTCACCCGTATGTATCTTCCGATGCACATTCAAATTCGAATTGCGACTGAACGCCTTACCACAAAAATCGCACACATGATTCCGTTCCCCTAGAACAACAACAACAAAAAAACATTTCCGCCACCCCACCTCATCTACCAACACCAACTCACCTGTATGCGTTAAAATATGCTTCTTCCGCGTCGACGACGCCCCAAACCTCGCCCCACACAAATGACACGCGTAATCCTTAACACCCGTATGCGTTTTAATATGCGTATTCAACGCACCAGGACGCAAGAATTTCTTATGACAAGTCGGACACTCGAATTTCTTCTCACCACTATGGTTTAATAAATGCGAACGCAATCCAGCGTGCTGTGGAAACGCCATCGGGCACAAAGTACACTTATACGGTTTCACACCGGTATGTATACGCCGATGCGCAACTAGGTTATTCTGCGCGTGAAAACTAAACCCGCAATAATCACACATGTAATTACGTTCACCCGTGTGCGTTTTGATGTGCGATGTAAGGTTGCGTTCTTTGAAGAACTTTTTACCGCATTGCGAGCAAATAAACGTTTTTTCGTGCTCGTGTTTCGCGTTTAAGTGTGCCATGTAATCATGCCATTTATGTAATACGTCATCGCAGTAGCGGCATTTTTTCGGCCACGCTGATTGGTGGGTTCGTGAATGGTTTTTAAGCGCGCTGGGACTCGGAAACGTCTTGTCGCAATTCGCGTATGAACACTTATAGGGTCGTTTTTTAACGAGTCTAGTCGCGCCTGTTTGTGTATTCTCGATTTTAGACCCTGAGTGCTCGGGGGTGTGACGGAAAAACTCGTAAATCGAATCAAAACTGTTCGTGCACTCCGTGCACTTGTATAATAAGTGTTGGAATAGTGATTTACCATCGATTGCGTGGGTGTTTAAGTGCTCTTTTATATCGGTTAGTGTGTTAAAATCGCAATTGCATATTTTGCATTTATAAGCAATGTTGTTTGAGGTTGTTTTATGTTTTTTATGCGATTGCATATGTGATCGCCAAGCGAGTATGTTTGGGAGTGTTTTGCAACATAGTTTACAGTGGTAATTCGAGGGTTTGTTGGTTAAAATATGTACGGATTGCATATGGTTTTCTAGATCGACGTTGCTGTGGAATAAGCTGTCACATATGTGGCATTTGACGAGTGAAGTGGGGTTAGGTTCGGTTTCGGTGGGTTTGTGCACGACTGGGTGGTATTTGCGGGTGTGTGAGTGTAAGTGGGCGAGTGAGTTGCATTTTTTACCGCAATCGGAACACATGAAGCATATGGTTAAGCGGCGTTTTGTGTTTGGTTTGAATTGAGGTTCGGGGTTTTTTTGTAAGTGTTTCACGACGTGTTTCTCAAGTAGTGTTTCGGATATAAATCTGAAATAAATATATATGAGTAACTTTTAAGGTTATGGTGATTTTATATACCTAACAGGACAATGTGGACATTGATAGAAGTTGGGTGGGTGTATGTGGCTGTGTTTCGCTAACGCGTTCTCCGTCGGAAATATCAAATTGCAAATGTTACACGGGTAGGTTTCTTCCACTTCGATTTCTTCGCATTTAATAACTTGTTCGTTGTATTCGTCGTCCGGTATCGATTCGAATTTCACGCATTCCGGTTCGATTTCCTCGCAAATCACCTCAACTTCTTCGCTTTCGTCCGCTTCGAATTGTAGTACGTCGAATTGGACGACTGGTCCAGCGCGTAATGTGTCATCCGCTTCTTTGCACTGGAGCCGAAATTCGAATGACTTCTCCGCTAAATGTATACAGTCAACACACACGAACTGCGGAAAGCCATCTTCCAATTCGATCTGTTGAGCAATTAAGTCATTTGACTGGATTACGGTAGGTGTTTTGTGTGTTTACCTCAACGGACGCACACATTTTAATCAAATCCAACACGGACATAACCTTATCACATACAACGTGATCAGCCGTTAACGATATCATATCCACCGGTTTTATCAAACACGTCCGGCACTGTTCTTCACTCATATTTACTTATTTATTAACTATTTAATTCAAATATTCCACTTAACTTCACTGAACAATGCCATTCTACACAATGACAGTTGTTACTACGTTTACATTACACCTTAAACCACTCCAGTGCAAACCACTTGAGATATAGGTTAAGTGAACGCGTTCTGTCATTTAATTTACAAATCATTTAAGTAGGCCGTGAAATAAACCCTATTTCATATTTTAGGATGTTTATCCAATAATTTGGATAAGTTTATTTGTTGTAAATGCTGTAAATGACTGAATCCACTTGGAATATAGGTTAAGTGAACGCGTTCTTTCATTTAATTTACAAATCATATAAGCAGGCTGTGAAATCAACTCTATTTCATATTTTAGGATGTTTATTCTATAATTTGGATAAGTTTATTTGTTGTAAATGACTTAATTCACTTGGGATATAGGTTAAGTGAACGCGTTCTTTCTTTTAATTTACAAATCATTTAAGTAGGCTGTGAAATAAACTCTATTTCATATTTTAGGATGTTTATTCTATAATTTGGATGAGTTTATTTGTTGTAAACGACTAAATTCACTTGGGATATAGGTTATGTGATCGCGTTCTTTCATTTAATTTACAAATCATTTAAGTAGGCTGTGAAATCAACACTATTTAATATTTTAGGATGTTTAATCTATAATTTGGATGAGTTTATTTGTTGTAAATGACTTAATTCACTTGGGATATAGGTTATGTGATCGCGTTCTTTCATTTAATTTACAAATCATTTAAGTAGGCTTTGAAATAAACTCTATTTAATATTTTGGGAGGTTTATTCTATAATTTGGATGACTTTATTCGTTGTAAATGACTTAATCCACTTGGGATATAGGTTATGTGAACGCGTTCTTTCAATTAATTTACAAATCATTTAAGTAGGCTGTGAAATGGACACTATTTAATATTTTAGGATGTTTATTCTATAATTTGGATGAGTTTATTCGTTGTAAATGACTTAATCCACTTGGGATATAGGTTATGTGAACGCGTTCTTTCAATTAATTTACAAATCATATAAGTAGGCTGTGAAATGAACTCTATTTCATATTTTAGGATGTTTATTCTATAATTTGGTTGAGTTTATTTGTTGTAAATGGTTTAATCCACTTGGGAAAATGAGTTAGAAAAGTAGGGTGCGAAAATTGGAAAGTAATTATTTGTGACGAGTTTATTTAATATTTTACAAGCTTTTGTACAATATTACTGTTAAATCAATAAACAAATAGACCTTATCGTAAATAAACCATTAAACACGGCGATGCATCCAGAACGCAATAAAAACAACGGAACGATTTTTATATTTATTGAGTTTAAATTCGTAAAAAGGCAATAAATTCCTAAACGGTTCGCATAATAATATGTACGCCTGAATCAGTGTCGACAACATCGCTCAATTCGCCCACTTTTAACGCGAACGCAGCCTCTTCGAACGGTTTTTGCATGGTGCCGCGCCCGAACGGCCCCAAATCGCCGCCCCTGCGCGCCGACGAGCAATCCGAGTATTTTTGCGCTAATTCAGCGAACGATGATTTTCCTTGGACGATTTGTTCACGATACGCTATAAAAAAAAAACCCCCTATTAATACACAAACAGATATAATTTGAGGTTAAGTACTTTTAAGTAGATCTAAAGCTTCGTCTTTGCTTCGCGAAATGTTTTCTTCGCGCCATGAAGACGGTCGCCGTGAGTTCCGGTGTTTGACTAATAAATGCGAACACTGCACCATATCTGGGCCCCCTGTCGACGCGGGCTCCGCTGGTTTATCGGGCGCGTCCCATTGTGATTCTTTCGTATAAATATTTAAATAATAATGCTGACCTACAAAATAAAAAAACACAATTTATCGATTCAAACTTGCGATTTTTGGTTAGGTTTTTATTTTAAATAACAGCCTACTATCTAGACAATTAACACCCATAAATAATATTTCAAATTTAATTGTTTTATATACATAAAAACGTAATTTACAAACCAGTAGACCGGCTTAACCGTTTTTCCCACCCTGGTGGTAACTCGTCCGCCATTTTTACTAAGTGTCTGTTTTTCATGCGCGCATTTCTATTCTTTCAAACCCACGCTCACTTAAATAAAACTCAAAAACCAACACAATCAATTAAATAATACTCAAATCTACGATTTAAAACCATATTTACACACTTAAATACGTTTAAACCATTAAAAACAATTGAAAAACGTTAATTAGTTAACAAATTGAATTAAATCATAGCCAACTTCAGGTTGTATTGAGTCTCCATGTTGTTGTAGTCCATTTAGATACAAATGTCCGCTGTCTAGTTGTCAGTTGACTGTAACACTTGTTAAGGTGATGTTTGTTGAATTTCGTACGAGTGTACTCGTATTTTATACAGTTTTTTTTTATATATCTGGATGTAAAACTGTAATTTCGTTACAGTTTACAGCTGGTGGTTGTGTGTGTGTGTGATTTATTCGATTATTTTAAGTGATTGGTGTGGAAACTGTTATGAAAACTCCGTGAGATTTGTTTTATTTGCGATTCATGTAAGTACTGATTGTTATTAATATTTGTTGAGAGTAATTTTGCGAAAAAATGTGGGTCATCCAGCTGTGTTGGATGTGATTAGAAATTTCGTGTTACTTTTACTTACGTTTCATGGTATTCCTTCAAATTTTCTATTTTATTGACTGATTAGTTCAATAATAAATATTTATTTAAGAACTTCATAGTGTAATTGTTTTTTTTTTATATATATTATCAACAATCGTGTCATGATAATGAGTGTTCTACTTTTAGTTGATAGTTTTTGCTACCTCAGTTTTATGTGTCGGTAAATTTTAATATTTATTAAATATCTACATGAATCATTAGATTTTTATTTTTGATAATTTATTCGTATAGTTCCCCATTTTTAGGAGTCGTTTTACTCAAATATATGGTATTTTAATGTTTATTATAGGTATGTTCTAACTAATGGGTTTGAAACTGTACTACGGATGCGTATTCGTTCCAAAGGAACACTATTTCCATAATGCGCATGCGTGGTACGGTTTTAGTTGGAACAAACCTTATATATATATATATGATTTAGTAAGTTGTTGAGTAGATGTTGATTGTAGATAATATTTAAAATGTGTTTTCTGGAAGCTTGTTTTCGGTAGGATGTTTTTGTTACCTCAGTTTTATGAGTCATTGTAGATAAGTGCGTTTAAATGTTTATTAAATATCTAGATGAATCAGTAAATAGTGACTAGATTAGATTTTTAATGCAGATAGTATTTAAAATGGTTTTCCTAATTAGTCAATTTTTGGTCGAGGGTTTTTGTTACCCTGGTTTTTGAGTCGCTTTTAACTTTTATAATGCATGGTTTTTTTTATGTTTATTATTAAATATCTACCATGGAGCAACAATTAAATGATTTGGTTGGTGTAAAATGGTTTTTGTGGTAATTATTTTTTTGGTATAGTTCTTGTTACTCCAGTTTTATGAGTCGTTTTAGACAAATAAGTATTAGAATGCTTACTAAATACATGCATGAATAGATTTTCAATGCAGATAATCTTTACCTCATATTTTTTGCGGTATTTCTGACTAATTCAACACACACACATATAGAATTTTGCAGGTAACTGTTAAAGTTACAGGTGACTCACCTGTAACCTCGAGTGTTAGGTGTAAATATAAATAAAAATTCATCACATATAATTATTTATTGAAAATTGAATACATTTCGCCTCTTAAAACACAATTAAGCCCTAATATTATCTAAAATCCAACTCATATACTCCTCAACCCTCGTATAAACCCCCGGTAAACTCTCCAACCCACACAACCTAGACCCAAAACTCACAATCCCATACTGCGTAAACTTCCCCGCCCCACCAACCCTCCCCAACGGTCCACCCCCATCCCCAGCGCAAGTATCCTTCCCGCCAGTCCCCCCAGCGCAAACCTGTCCCTTCCCAATCACCACCCTTGTTTTCAACCCATCATACCTCTCTTGACAATCCTCATTCTTAATAATCGGTAACGTCACCTTCCTTAGTTTAGAACTAGTATAACCTAAATAAAAAACAAACAATTCATATACTTTAAGTCACACTTAATTTTTTTAACTATTACCACTCTCAGTGACCCCCCAACCTGTAACTATCCCACTATCGCCAGGTTTTAAACCATTTTCGTTGAGTGGTAAACAAATCGGGGATACGGAGTCTTTTAAGCTCGCTGGGTGTTTTAGGCGTATTAAACCCAAATCGTACCCGTAAATCGTTGTGTTGTATTGGGGATGCGGTGTTATTTCACTGATTGAGATATCCTGGACGGGCTCCTTGCACAATTCACCCCCGGCGTAGAAGGAGCAATCCGGGTCTGTTTCGATATTATATTCCCCTAATCGAACTCCAGCCCTTGACACAAATTTGTTACTATTTTCCGGGTTTTGATGTATGATCAAACTTACAATGACATTTTTGTTAAACCCGTGATGCAATGCGCTGCCGTTAAGATGTAATTTTGATTAATTAGAGTTCCACTGCATCGGAATGATAGTCCAGTTCCTTAAACATATAAATTTATAATAAATCCTTTAAAGGTAATAAATAAACTTACGATCTTTGTAAGATATTAAGGCCATCCAGGGGAATAGATGGGGATCTGAGTGGAAACCCCCAAAAATCTTATCGGGGGAGTATGCACCACAGTTCTTTCGGTCGAGGAGTTGTAGGTTTTTGTGGTGGGTGATGTCGACGTTTCTAGTTGGTGCTTTTGTGCTAGGGGGGCTTCTAGGCCCGGGGGGACAACAAACTTTTGGTTGAGATCCTTCAAAGCCGCAATGGTAGCTGTGTAACAATTGGTTCCTGGAGGACGCGGTTACGGTGTACTCGAGCGTTCTTTGTATAAAAGTACACTCTTGGAGGAGGATGCAATCGCCTATTAAGGCATCTGGAGTTCTGCATATATCTTGACTCGCTGAAATTAACACAATTAATAAAAATCGCCCCAATACGAATCTAACATTTACCTATTGTGCCAACTAAAATAAACACAAACACCCCTTTTAGGAGACTCTTAACACCTACAACACTCTCAAACGACACCATTTTCGTTATAAAACGATTTTAAAACAGCTTGGTCGCGACGCAAACTGCACAAAACACGTTTCCACTCAGAGTGACCATCAACTGATAATCACAAACGTATCTCATGGGTTTTGCTCTTTTAACTGTTTTTGTTACCATCTGGGAAACCCGAGCGGTTTAACAGGCGCGTTAAGCCGGATTTTGTTGCCCGACGTATGCAATCAGGTGCATTTAAGACCGGCCCTGTTTTGATTTGTCGTAACTGTTTATTGGACCATAAACTAAATCTCCGACCTACACTGGTTTTTTTTACGTCTCGGGATTATATTCTAGTTTTTTTTACGTTACGCCTCAGGGGTACCACAACTCTTTCACCCCTTTACGCCCGTATGAGAGAAAGAGAGAGAGAGGGGGGGTAGTTTCAATTAATAGAGTAGTCTATTTCGAAATTGCAATTTTACATCTGTTTCATTGCACTAAGAGGTTCAAGTACGTTTTAAATTAAATATTTAAGTAGTGAGCATATGTTTTATGTAACTAAAGCCTGGTTTAGACGATACAATATTTTGTGTGGTCTTAAACATTTTTTTTTTCGTACAAGTTTGAGGTGAATGTTCGTATGACATGTATGTACTTGTGTACATACGTAATAATTATGTAAATGAGGACGGAAACCTACATTTAAAAGTGTTATCACAATACATTATGGCGATATGATACATATTCGCCACCAAGGTTAATATTTAATCATATTTCGCATTGTTTTAATGTAGTAATTATCTTTTTTACAGATTTCCAATCTTTGATGAACACCTTGACGGCGAATAAGGTAATACGCCCTTTAATTGTTTTTTTTAACCCTGTTAGATTAGAGTGTGATTGAGCAGAAAATGTTTGATTAGTTTTTAATTAAATATTAAATGACGCTTCCCTGCGCTTTTAATTACAATTCACTTATTTTGTGTTACTGAGTCATAAATCTATATGTATGAAATTTTAACTAATGTTTTTAGACCATAACTAATTGGGAAGTGAAATTTTTTTTTTTTGTTTAAATATTTATAGTTTCTATTTATTAATTGCGTTCATTTTGAAAGTATTTAATCGTGCATTTATTCGCGTTATACCATTTTATAAACATATATATTAACGTATAAGTGGATTTATTAACGTATAAGTATTTACGTCCTTAATCATAAATATACCCTTAAATTAAAGCAACCCACTTTACGTATTTGTACCAACCCTATTTTATTATATGTAACATTTATAGGAATCTATAACGCTATAAAGACATATTACGCATTTATATATGTCTTATAGATATATAGAAACAGTTTATTTTACAAAAAAAAATGATTTTATAGTTCGTAAACTAATTTTTAGATGATTTATAAATTTGATTAGAAAAACACCCTTAAACCGCCCCTTAAGTTCAGTCAACCCACTTGCCGTATATGTTATACTTTTACCACCCTTTTTTTTTTATTATATGTTACATTTATAGCAATCTATAACGCTATAGAGACATATTACGCACTTATATATGCGTTATAGATATATAGAAACACTTTATTTTACAAAAAAAATACTTTTACAGTTCGTAAACTAATTTTTAGATGATTTATAAATTTGATTAAAAAAACACCCTTAAACCGCCCTTTAAGCTCAGTCAACCCACTTGCCGTATATGTTATACTTTTACCACCCCTTTTTTTTATTATATGTAACATTTATAGCAATCTATAATGCTATAGAGACATATTACGCATTTATATATGTCTTATAGATATATAGAAACAGTTTATTTTACAAAAAAAAATGTTTTTATAGTTCGTAAACTAATTTTTAGATGATTTATAAATTTGATTAAAAAAACACCCTTAAACCGCCCCTTAAGCTCAGTCAACCCACTTGGCGGACATGTTATACTTTTACCACCCCTTTTTTTTATTATATGTAACATTTACAGTAATCTATAACGCTATAGAGACATATTACGCACTTATATATGCGTTATAGATATATAGAAACAGTTTATTTTGCAAAAAAAATGCTTTTATAGTTCGTAAACTAATTTTTAGATAACACCTTAAACCGCCCCTTAAGTTCAGTCAACCTATTTAGCGTATATGTTATACTTTTACCACCCCTTTTTTTTAATTATATGTAACGTTTATTACAATCTGTAACGCTATAGAGGCGCATCTATATGTGTTATAGATTTATAGACATGACCTATTTTGCGAAAAAGTACTCTTACGTATCGGAAACTAATTTACGGAATACGTTATGGTTTTTGGTCGCAATTTGAGACGTGTTTAGGTCTAAATATTTAATGTGTACCTTAATAGAATAAAAACGCCCTTAAATAGGCCGCTTAAATTCTAGCAACTTGTTTCGGTTATAGTAATCTGTAACGCTATATAGGAACTTTTTTTTTTTTTTTAGTTTCTATATGTGTTATAGATTTATAGACGCTTATTATGCGAAAAAGTGTTTTTATGGTTTGTATGTATTAATTAATACGAAATTCGTTATGGTTTTTGGTCGCAATTTAAGTTTCCTTGAAACTTAGTATCTAAATGTATACTTAAATAGATTTAATGCTCTATAAATTCCACAAAAAATAAATAATGCAATCGAGTATCTTTCGAATTTTGCGTGTTTGGGGGCGCCTAAATTTTATATGAAAGTCTAAGGGGGGGGGGGGGGGGTATACAGTTACATTCGCGGCGGTTTTGGTCCTTAATAATGCTGTATCGACCAGATGACTTCGTCCTGGTCTCCGTGGCGGAAATACCCGATTGCATTCCCCCCCCCCCCCCCCCTAGCACCCCCCCTGCCGGAAACTTTCAGTTACGACTTATTTAAGTTGAGGTTAGTTCTTCGCCGGGAGTTTACCAAAAAGCCTAATAGTTAATCGAGTTTTTTTTTAAGTGTGACGTGTTTTTAATCCTCTCGAGTGTTGATTTAGCGCGATTTAATTGAATATTTAGGGGTAAATAGGTCATTAGGTGTTTATGTTTAGGCGCTTTTATCGATCTTAATATATTTTGCGCCTCTATATATATATATTAGTAATAAATTTCTGGGTGTTTTTTTTTGTCTTAAACGGAAGAAGTCTCAATAAATCTTAAAGTATATCTTTTAGAATTTCGTGACATTAATTCTAAAGGTCCCCCCCCCCCTCCCCTTGTCAATGTTCAGTGTACAGTCTTTAAGTTGCCCTAAAATTGTCTAAAGTTCAATGATCCCGTAAATAATCGTTAGTGTCTATATTTATTTTCGACTTTTCAACCTCTTATAGATTTCTGTTACCCTAATACTTAAAATCAAATACATTTCGCAATTACTCCTAAAATCCACGATTAAAGTCCCCCAAATTTTTACCCCTAACACCTACCACCCATTCACACATTTCTTGCTCGGAATACCCCTCTAAGCTGCCCTAATATATTAAATAAAAATTAATATCATAACTCCCTAACGGATAGGCCACCAACAATACACCCTTACATTACATACACCCTTATTTTATATATATTTAGATACATTTGTAAATTGGAAAATGTTGGATATATTTAATAATAGTATAATATTTCAATTTTACGTCGTCCCTGGGGGGGTTGAAATATGACTATTTCCTTATATATTTATTTGATAAATGTGACAATTTTTCCTTGTCGAGACTTTTTACGTTTTTTGCTATGAATTTAATATTTATAAATGGGAATTTTGCAATTTGATGAATTGTGTGTGGAATATTCATACGAAATTAGGTAAATTTGTAGGGGGATGTTAATTACGCAATTGTCTATAATGTATGAAGAGGCGTATTAGATTTAAATTTATAGGTTGAAGTCGTTGAGAAATTAAGGTTTGATTCAAAATTAAGTCTGTTTGTGCGCTTAAACATACTCGTTGATTATGAGATAATTACTGATTTAGGTGTTGATTTCGTTAAAAATGTGAGTTAATTAGTGGAATAAAAACCGATATGGTTTTACAACGTTGGGTCCCTACACGATATTGGTACTTACGACGACCCAGAAAACGGTAAGTTCACCCCAAAACACCCATAAATATATAAATATCGATTTTTATTGTTTGTATACAATATACATACTTATATACTCAATATTACTTTCTTTGTAAAAATCGAAAATCAATTTGTTTACATTTATTATTTATTCGGTTGGCCCCAATCGAACTCCTAACCCCCCCTCTTAATAATGTATGAAATTGGCGAATTTAGTTTATATATTTTTTACGACCGCCATTTCGAATTTAGTCTATATATTTTTTACGACCCCCATTTCGACTTTAGTAGATTTTTTTTAAGGGTGTCGTTTAAGTTAACTAACGTTTATTAACACACCTTGTAGACTAGGTAATTAATTAGACCTGACAGGGATTTATTTAGTAAACTGACCCAGTTATCTAGTTTAATAAGGTAAATAATTAATGAGGGGGTGGAGGGGGGTTAATGCGTAATTTTAGTTATTATGTGAGTTATATAAATGTGATAAATGTTAGAGGCGTATTTTAGATATTGAATAACGAGGACGTTTGTTGTTATCGTGTTTTATTGTGTATTTGTAGGTTTTACATGATTAGGGCTTCAATGTGGGTTAATACGGTGCTGGTGTTAATTTAATAATAATAATAATAATAATTGAGAACGAAAACATTTGTTGATAAGTAGAACGTTGGAATTGTGTGTGTGGTGCAATGTTGGGTGTTTTGTAATTCGGTTGTTATTTGTGGATTGTTTTTTTGGTGTAAATGAAATCAATTTTTTGATTTGTGTTTTTTATGACCGTCGAAAAATGTGTGTGCAATTATGTAAACTCATCTCGCGAATGTTGTAATGATTTTGTGGCCATGATTACGTCATCGCGTGACTGGTCCCTCTGATGGTAAAGGCATGGTAAATAATGAATATAAAAGCATGCGTAGGTATTTCCGCTTATAGTCACGCTACCTACAATTTATATATATATATATATACATATATTCACACATACCAATATAATTAATTGTATTTCTGACAAAGAACGCAATTCATTGACACTTATTGACGTGTAAACATACATACAGCACCTACATACATACAGTACTTACATACATACATACATACAGTACTTACATACATACAGTACTTACATACATACATACAGTACTTACATACATACGTACAGTACTTACATACATACATACATACAGTACTTACAAACATACATACAGTACTTACATAGATACATACAGTACTTACATACATACATACAGTACTTACATACATACATACAGTTCTTACATACATACATACATACAGTACTTACATACATACATACATACAGTACTTACATACATACATACAGTACTTACATACATATATACAGTACTTACATACATACATACAGTACTTACATACATACAGTACTTACATACATACATACAGTACTTACATACATACGTACAGTACTTACATACATACATACATACAGTACTTACAAACATACATACAGTACTTACATAGATACATACAGTACTTACATACATACATACAGTACTTACATACATACATACAGTACTTACATACATACATACATACAGTACTTACATACATACATACATACATACATACATACAGTACTTACATACATACAGTACTTACATACATATATACAGTACTTACATACATACATACAGTACTTACATACATACATACAGTACTTACATACATACATACATACAGTACTTACATACATACATACAGTACTTACATACATACATATAGTACTTACATACATACATACAGTACTTACATACATACATACATACAGTTCTTACATACATACATACATACATACAGTACTTACATACATACATACATACAGTACTTACATATATACATACAGTACTTACATATATACATACAGTACTTACATACATACATACAGTACTTACATACATATATACAGTACTTACATACATACAGTACTTACTTATATACATACATACAGTACTTACTTACATATATACAGTACTTACATACATACAGTACTTACATACATACAGTACTTACATACATACATACATATAGTACTTACATACATACAGTACTTACATACATACATGCAGTACTTACTACATACATACAGTACTTACTTACTTACATACAGTACTTACATACATACCTACCTACATACATACATACATTTATACATACCTATATACATACATTTATACATATCTATATACATACATTGCATACTTACACACACACGCACACACAAGCGCGTGCGCGCGTATACACACACACGATACATACATACCACTCACTTGTATTTAAATAAAAAAAAAATAAGTAGCGTGGTTCTTTGAACTTGAAATAGTTTAATTGAAATAAATGAGTACACCTGAAGATTTAGCAATTGAGTATTTGAAAGTGTAAAGCGGTGTAGTATAGGTTGTTTGTTTAAACAATAGTATATATTCGATGGGTGTTGTTGTTGCAGAAGTGGTCAACACTTGGCATCGTTAAACTGCCTGGTTGCGGTATCAGATGGCCCGTGTTACGAGCCCCAGGTGCCTGTCATGAGGCTCGTTGAGGAGTGCGTCCACCAGTCCACCGAACTCACAAACCCCGACTACCACCAACTCGAGCACTACCACAACGACGACGACCACCACCAACAACCGTGCAGCTACTGCTCGAGCACCAGCTCAAGAAGCAGCAGCACCAGCGACTCACCCGGCAGCACTGTCAACCAGGAGGCAGTAAGCACTGCCGAACTGGCGCTCCTTGCCAAACTGGAGGAGGCGAACCGGCTTATCGAGTCGGACGCCAAATCCTTAAACTCCCTCAGCGGTGCCAGTCAATCCGGTCACTCCCGCAAATCATCCGACACATCACAGATCTCACTAACTTCGGGTAAACACCACCAAACAGTCACAAGACTTCAAGAGTTTAACACCACCTTTCTAGGCACTAGTTCCAGCCAGGACAGACCAGAAGATGGCGAAGAGGACCAGTGGTCCCTGTGGGGCCGGTTGGTCAACGATTGGGACAACAACTGGAAGAAACGCAATCAATTCGTTAAAGATCTCGTCCGCAAAGGTGTGCCGCACCACTTCCGCGGCATTGTTTGGCAACTACTCTGCAGCGCGCATGAATCACCCGACAAGAAACAATATGCAGAGTACATCAAAGCTACTTCCGCATGCGAAAAAGTCATCCGGAGGGACATCGCTCGAACATACCCCGAACACGATTTCTTTAAAGAAAAAGACGGATTAGGACAAGAATCATTATTTAACGTCATGAAAGCTTACTCTTTACACGACCGGGAAGTCGGGTATTGTCAAGGGTCAGGGTTTATTGTTGGTTTATTACTCATGCAGGTAAATTACTTATACTATTCTAAAGAAGAAGTTACTTAATATACTTTTAGATGCCTGAAGAAGAAGCGTTTGCTGTTCTAGTCCGGATAATGCAAGAATATCGGATGCGAGATATGTTTAAGCCTTCCATGGCCGAGTTAGGTGTGTGCATGTATCAATTGGAGAATTTAGTGATGGAAGATCTTCCAGATCTCCATTTGCATTTCCAGTCGCAGAGTTTCCATACGTCTATGTACGCGTCGAGTTGGTTCCTAACCTTATTTACGACAGCGCTCTCGTTACCGGTTGCGTGTCGGATTATGGATGTGTTTTTGTCGGAAGGGATGGAGATTATTTTTAAAGTTGCGCTTGCGATGTTGAAGTTGGGGAAGGAGGACTTGTTGAGTTTAGATATGGAAGGAATGTTGAAGGTAAACTATGTGTAATCTGATTGTGTTTTATCAGCGATATTTTTGTGATAACAGTGCATTACGCAAATGTGTCAATTGGTTGTGTAAACGTTTTGTAATCGGGTGAATCAGCATATGTTTCGTTTACAGTTCTTCCAGAAGGAATTGCCGGCGAAAGCTGAGGCCAATCCGGAAGGCGTGCTCAGCGCTGCGTATAACATTAAATATAATACGAAAAAAATGAAAAAACTCGAAAAGGAATACTTGGTACTTAAAACGAAAGAACAAGAGGAAATGGTTGAACTACGGGTAAGTTTATATTTAACAAGATTTTTATTTTCTTATACGTAATTGTAATCAAGAAAAAAAAATCAATTTCGAGATTTTAGCGGAATATATACCTTTTGACCTTCCCTGTATTTATTATGACTATTTTTTTTTTGGAATGATTGCGTATTTCTGTGTGATTTTGTGTGTTTTCTGTGTGATTTTGTGTGTTTTCTGTGTGATTTTGTGTGTTTTTTGTGTGATTTTGTGTGTTTTCTTTGTGATTTTGTGTGTTTTCTATGTGATTTTGTGTGTTTCTGTGTGTATCTGTGTGTATATGTGTGTATCTGTGTGTATCTGTGTGTATATGTGTGTATATGTGTGTATCTGTGTGTTTCTGTTTGTTTCTGTGTGTTTTTGTCTGTGTGTGTGTGTGTGTGTGTGTGTGAGAGAGAGAGAGAGAGAGAGAGTTCTGAATCTTAAAGAGTAGCCTTAAACATAAATTAAATTTCTAGCGACTGCGCACGGAAAACCGCCAACTGCGCCAACGTTGCGAAATGCTAGAAGAAGAATCAAAAGCGCTAGCCGATAGACTAGTCCGTGGTCAAGTATCGCGAGCGGAAGAAGAAGAAACAACATTCGTAGTGCAACGTGAACTAGCAGTCCTGCGCCATGCCCATCTAGAAACGACACACAGTCTAGAAATCGCGCAAGAACAAATCCGCAACCTATCCCTACTACTAGAAGAAAATGTAAAACCCGCAAACCGCACAACAACACAATTTCCAATAAAAAAAAAACAATATTTGATTTCCAGAACAACTCACGCCAATCCTCAATGGACGAGATGTCCTTGAAACAAGAACAACTCTGTCAACGCGAAGAAATGGTCGAGTGTCTCCAACAAGAACTAGTTAAAGTACGCTTAAGCGAAGCAGAGAACGATGCGCTAATCCGCGAATTACGAAGTCGCATTCACGAACTAGAAGAGGACAAAAAAACCTTACGCGAAACCACGCCAGACAACTCAGTCGCGCACCTCCAAGAAGAGTTAATCGCCGTTAAGTTACGAGAAGCCGAAGCGAATTTATCCCTTAAAGATTTACGCCAAAGAGTCTCTGAATTAAGTTCCCAATGGCAGAGACACTTACAAGTAAGTTTTAAACCAACTAACACTAGAGTGCTTTGACATATAAGAGTGTCACGTTTCCTCGCCTGTGATTGGTCAATCGGTTACCAATGAACGAAACGCATTTCACGCGGTTCATATTTACTTATACTCTTTATTACTAAAGAACCACTTAAGATACTTACACCCCGTATTTTTATGTGATTCCTTAATAAATTCTACATATTTCATCCCGCGGCAACACACGTCTATCTATTATAGAAACATTTATATTAAATTCTAAACATTAGGAGCACCGCCAAGATAACGCTCCCGCTGCTGATAGCACCCCAAAAAAGCTGCTATTCTGGGAGAACCGCGGCAACGAGATCCAAAAACTCGAAGAAGACTTAATGACAACTCGTATCCGCGAAATGGAGACTCTAACCGAAGTAAAAGAGCTACGTTTGAAGGTTATGGAACTAGAAACGCAAGTGCAAGTGAGCACGAATCAGCTGCGCCGACAGGATGAAGAGAATAAGAAGTTGCGCGATGGTTTAGAGGAGGCTGGGATCCGCGAACGGGACGCTGCTGCTCGGCTTTTAGAGCAACAGAGGCGTTACGATGATTTAGAGACGAAAATGCAAGAGGAGTGCATGAATGCTCGCATTCGCGATGCAGAAAAGGCGCAACAAGTCGCTGAGTTAACTCAGAAAATTAGTCAATTGGAGCTTAAAGTACTTTTTTATCAATTGCGTTTTTGCCATACTGGTTACTTAATTTATTTTGTTTTTGATTATATAGAATGAGGAAATGGCAGCTGAAGGTGAGCTAAGAAGCCACTCCGTGGATGATAGTGAACGGGTTCGTGAATTACAAGATAAAGTCGCCGATCTCCAAGCGGAGGTAATTGTTTTTATATACGATTTAATAAATAACACAATTATTGCACAATTGCTTACTTACGAAACTAAAATTGTCTAAACTGCTTGTACATAATTGCTAAAACAATCACTTAAAGCTATTCAACTTAATAAATAAAATGTGTACCCCGAAATTAATTTTAAAGCGTAATTTATTAATAAGCATCAATTCCATAATAGCTTCACTATCACAGTGTGACGTCATCTGCGCTTATACAAACAATCTGAGCGTTCTCATCAACGCATCAATCTGATTGGTTGATTCACCGAAGCCACGCCAGCACAATCACAGCGTAACAAGCACTCTGATTGGTTGCTGCGCTAAAGCCACCCTGTGATTAATGTTACAAGCGCTCTGATTGGTTGACGTTGAACCTATGGTAGGGAAGCTAAGTTGGAATTGATGTTTTAATCGAGTGTGTATATTAAACGGTTTTATTGAGTTAAATAAGGGGAATGTGTGTGGGTTTCGGGTTTGATGTTTGGAAATGGTGGATTGTGTAATGTGAAATAAATTGTATTTTGTGTCAGTTTCCCACGCCAATCACGAGTCCGGACACTGAGCCGTGGAAATGGCTCGAGTAAGTCTTATTAACAACTCACTTGCTTGCTTATGCATTATATACGTTATTATTTGTATTATTATGTATATTTGTAAAAGCTTTTTTACAAAAACCAATATGACACGAATTCTTATGTTTCGTTTAAATGACAATACATTTTATGATGTGTGTCATATAGTTTTTGATGTGTGAATATTTATGGGTGCGCCTCTAGATCAAATTTGTTTACTTTAATCGAGTGCCACTCGTATTTTTATAATTTATAAAATAGTTTTGAGGTTATAGCATGAATTTGATGAATGATAAACCGGATGAATTTTGGTGACGTTTGACGTACTTTAGGTCATGAAACTGGAATCGTTTAAACACCGATGGATGGGAGGCTCGCCGAAGAGGTCTTCCTCGCTAGAGAGCGAATTGGAGGATCCCCGATTCGATGACCCCTCATTGCGTCTGCAATTCGGCAGCGAGGTGCTCAGCACGTCACCACCATCGAACCCAAACACACCACCCGCCAGTGGTGACGTGAAACACCTAGATGCCCTAAAACCGGACACGAATATGAACACGCGCGCCACCACCGACGCCAATCCGGTCTGACCCCCCTCATTATTGTATTTGACTGATATTTTATATTTCATACTCAACTATTTAAATTTGAAAAATTTATATATATATATATAAATATATTTACAATGATTTTATTTATACAACTTTAGTCGGAATTTTTGATTTTTAAGTGCCAAATATTTTGGTTTCTTTCGAATATTTTTGAATTTATATATTTCCATATCGTGAAATTAGCTCTAAGAATTATTTTAAATTTAACCAACTTTGTAGTTTAGTATGAAATAATCACCCCCCACCCCCTTCTACTAAGTCCCCCCTTGTAACTATAATTAACTCGTGATTTTATTATAAGCATACTACTAAAATTAGTAACATGTTTTAGTAGAACCAATCTAGGAATTAATTAACTTAAACAAAAATTATACGTAGCATAGTTTTTTTTTAAATAATATGCTGCATAATTTTAGCGAATATTTAGATTAATTAAATGGAACATAAAATGTTATTCAGAGATAATAAATGTTTATTTATTCGTAGTTTACTTAAGCGGTAATCGCTTTTAAAAAAAAAAAACAAACAATTTTTAAAAGTTGATTTTGCAATACTTATTAAACGTTTTGTCTGTGCAGCTTGGCAAAATATCCTTTACAATTGTGATGAATTACTTAAGTTTAAATCGCTAAACCAGCTTTTGTTTAACTCATTTATTTTTTTTTTGGGTGCTTTACATTCCAAAATTTTATATATTTTCCGGTCTATTTACCGTTTCAATAAACGATAATAGACCAACTAGGTATTAAAAAGCAATCCATAGTATTATTATTAATTATGTTTTTGGAGCAGTTTATTTTTGTAATATATATATATTTTTTTTGAGTATTTAGTCAATTTTGTGCAATTTTATCTATCAAAATACTTATATTATTATCTATTTTTCTTGTGTTTGTACAATTACCAATTTGTATTTTTCGGTGTAAAAAAAATAGAATCAAATGTTTAAATGTACTTTATTTATTTTTTTACAGACGAGTTCCAGTGGCACCAAAACACACTTCACCTCCTAAATCACAATTATACACTATCAGTGCGTTAATTAATTAACAGGTGAAAATACACGCAAATGTAAGTACATTTATCACAAATATACCATTTTTAGTCACTTTTAACGCGCTCTAACATACCGACAAGGCACCAGTCACTTATTACCCTTATTACAATCACAAACTGTGTAACGTTTTTCTCTTATGTTTGTTACGTTGCGGCTTTACAGAGTAATAAATCATAAATAATCCACTCAACAATTCATTTGGTTGTTATAGCTATATTAGTGTACTTTAATCGAATAAAACATTTCATTTGTTGATTTTACCGAGCGTAGTTTTAGATGCCGGTGAGTGACGCGTCACTTACCGGCATCTATAGTAGGCGGCCGTGAGTGAGACCACCTACTAGTGTCGCTAGTAGGTGCTCATGAGTGAGTAGGCGCTTATTAGCTGTAGATGCCTATGAGTGAGATGGCACTTATTAGCTGTAGGTGCCTATGAGCTGTTTTACCACGTAGATACTGTATGCGAGATACGCGTATCTCGCATACAGCTTTTATATGATCTTTTACACGTAGATACTGTATGCTAGATACACGTATCTCGCATACAGCTTTTACATATATACAAATGGTGCTTTTCGCACGTAGCAGAGTGACGCATACAGTATCTAGATACAAAATCTAGTTACTCAAGCCGTCGGCGACTAGTTCCGCATCTCAGATACAGACATTACGCTTTATGTACGTTTTTAGACACGCATACGTTTTCAAGCGTCCGCGCAACAAATAGGCAGTCGTTATAAAAATTTCGATGAGTCTTGCATTAATTCCTAAAACAGTAGGGTAAAGGTTCCCTTAGCTTCTCTTAATTCCACTATTGGATGAATCCACATAGTCCTCCTTTTGTTGTTTTTCTTTTATAAGATATATAACATAATTATATGTACTTCCACGTCCCCTCTGTACTGTACTGTACTCGCAAAGTAACCGAACAACTATCTTATTTTAGTGGCCGATTTTTTTCCTTCGTGATTCTGTATCTTAGATACAGTATCTACGTGTAAAAGAGCTCTATGAGTGAGATGGCAGTTGTTGGTATCGATAGTAGTTGCCGGTTTTTGTTAGTTATAGATGCGGGTGAGTGAGATGACGCTTGTGGGTTTCGCTGGTTGATGAGTGAGATGACACTTGCCCGCATAAATACGAAAAAATTGTCGGTAGCACGTTTATGTAAGTTGGGTTGCGGCGTTGTAGGGGTGTTTATATAATTATTTGTCGTTGTTGCGATACGTTTACGGCCAATTATCAATTGAAATAAATGTTGGTCAAGTGGTTAGGGTGCTTATCTAAATTGTATACTTCCGCGAATTAAAATCTGTGGATTTGCAAACCTACTTAACGTAAATTTCGCATATTTAATTCAGGCTCGTTTTTTTAGTTTCCCACTAATATATTTATGATTTTTTTTATATATATGTATATATTGACGTGGCAAATTATATAATAATAAACAAACAATAATTTAGAAACGCTTTACTGTAAATTACAATCAAATACATAAGAAATATGTATTATTTTAACGAGTGTAATTTAGTTGTAATGTTATTTTAACGACGTAACTATAGCAGTGAAATAGATGTCAATTTAGTATTTATTTTTACATAACTAGCAACAAATTGAAATGAGTCGCATTATTTTTTTTTTATTCTTTGTTTTTTATTAATTTGGGACAATCATGCATTCATAGGCGTGCGTTAGAAAGGGTTTGCCTTGAAATCGTTTTTTATACACATTTATGTTTGTTATGGAGATCAACACCAATGATTAATATCAATTTTATTCATATAAAACCTACACGATTAAAATAAATGCTCAATTTTTTTGTTGTTTTCACCAGTTTTTATATATTTTGCAATTTTCTATCGAAATTGTTCCACTTTTCTGGAGTTTATTTACACAATTAGGACTTAAGTGCCCTAATTATTGAATTGATATTAACTAGTTGGATCACGTAAGGCCATTTTTCGTATGGTTCACGTAATTAAACCTGGTTTAAGACTGGTTTTCGTATAGATAACCGATTTCTCTTTTTTCCTCATTTATACACTTAATTTCGCTTGCAATTAATTCATTATTTAATTAATTCGTGACAGTTATCAAGTGTTTTTATTTATTTAAAATATATGCAATTTTCGCTCCCATGATTATTTAATTTTTTGGGACATTTTTGTAAACAATAAACAATTCACATAGTTATTTATGTGTTATGTAGGGTGGTAATAATTTAGATATTTATCTAAATATGATTGAAATAATGGGGGGAAAATTGATATATGTTGACCTTTGTTGCGAGTGCGCATGTCAGCGTCGCGGTCACCCAAACGGCGCGGTGTGAGGCGGAATGGCCGTAGACGCATAAAACGAGCGGACTCCTGCGGAAATTTTAGTTCGTTCTTAGTGACCGTGCAATTCGCGTATGTGTTTCACCAACAACTATTTACCAATTACAACCACGACTAGTTGACAGTGCCTTAATTAAACCAGTAAGTCCTAAACTCTAATCGATCCTTACTCATAAAAATCGAACAAATTTTAAATTAACACACAAACAAACCAAATTACATACACAAAAACGCAACCCTTTTCACTCTAAAGCGTTTCTAACACTAGTAGCACATTTATTAGTAATTTCCCGTCAGTATGCAGGGCCGGCTTTGTAATATTCAGGTGAAACAACCCTATAAGGGTTGAAATTAGGTTTAAGTGTATGATTCGTTAAAACGGTGTCTTTGTTCTATACACATAGTAACGCGTCTAACAGGCCATTGTGTCAAGGTTGTATCTTTGTTTTTAACTTTTTTAAACACGGCAATAATGACTAATACAGGAAACCTGTCCGTGATGCCGCGATTAAATAATTAAAATTGCATAACAATTTAAAATCACCGCAAAAAATGTACACTTCGCCACAACATAAACAAATATTATTCATTATTAAATCTGAATCACAATTACGATTACACATAAGTGCATAGTGCACATTGCACATAAAGTTCAGTTTCGCGGTTCAACGTTCACAATTTAAAATAGTTTTTTTTTTTATTTTCGTTGTCGCGTCGTCAACCCTTTATTTGTTTATATGATTGATCGGTCCCAATATTTTCTAAGACATCGGATATTTATTTCTCTTTAAAAAAATTATTAACTCAAACTTGTTACGTATGCAACCAACTTCGCTCTTAAGTGACTAAAATAGTCTAAGGTGGTCTTAACCACCCTATATCGCACTTAAATAAGTAAATTTGTCGAAATATCGATTTGTTTTTAATATGAAAAAGGGCGTCAATGGACTCGCACAATAACAACTCTTTTGGCTCATATTGCGTTTATTTTTAATCGCGTACACGGAAAGACTAAATGCCGCACAAAAAAAAATCTTTTTGTAGGAGAACTCACGCACTGGTCACGCATAGAAAGCGTGGCACGTGTCGCAAAACGATTGCGGTTTTCGTTCTGCGAATTTTTACATTTCTAACGAAATGTATTGATGGTTGCTAGGGTGGTAGGGGTTTTTGATTTGTGTATCGCTTTATTGATTGTCCAATGAATAATTCGAGTATTTCTTTGTTTTGTAAGTCAAGGACTTTCGGGACAAAAAGAGTTTTTAGTGCATTGACACAGTTAGAATATATTGATTTCGCGTACAGATTATTTACGTAGATGTTTGTTATTTATTATAAAAAATGTAGATTTCTAGAGACTTTTATGGAATTTTAATCTGTGGTTGTTTTATGGTAAATCGTCCACGTGACTTGAGTTAGAATAAAGGTGAAGTTTCAAGGGTAACAAACCAGATTTTCAAGGTTTTTATATGTTTTTGCAGTGCAACAATTTTGAGAACGCGCTTTAATGCGCATGCGCACAATAAATAGAATTTCGAAGCCTTATTCGCGCTCGCAATTAATTTCGTGAACAATTTAATAAATTACATAAGCTATACATACATTATTTATTGTTTTACATAAATATTAATTGACACTAAACCCATTACATTTATTTTTTTTCGTTACGTGAATTTTTTTTTGTTATCGTCGCATAGCAATAGGGACTTAACAATTATTGGTGTACTATTTTAAAATGTATATAATAATGAATAAAACGCGATAACAATTAACAAAAAAGGTTTATTGATAAAACAAATACAAAGCTACTTAAAGTCGAGTAAAAATCAATTAATCACTCATATAAAATCAGATAAATTAGTAATTACGAAATCAGCTTGTTTTGCTACATATTTATCTCATTCTATGTCCTTGGTGATAAGATGAATCAAAATTTATTAATTAATAACTGTCGAAAACGCCGACGTGTGTCGTGAACTTATATTTTGGGTCAAGGTCAACGTTTTCGTCTAATTTAAGGATTTTGAGAATTTGTATTTTACGCATACTAAACGCGCATAAAGGCCAATACACTGTAAATACGAGTGTTTATAAATACATTTCTTTGTTTATTGCAACAAGTAGCTTTGCGTTTTCACTTGAGTTTAGTGTATCGTTTAGTTTGAGCCGCACTAGACTGTAATATGTGGGTATGTAATTTTAATTTATTTGTGCGTAGATTTCTAAATTGTATAATTAAATCAAAACATCTGGTTTATATTAATAACAATTATAATTATTGCTATTTGTATCAGATAACCTATAGATGAACTTAATAACGTCACCACTAAAGCGTTCTCTGGGTTAGCATGCCCCCCACTTTAAAGCGATTGTTATCGTTTGATTGATTAGTGCAAAACACACTGAAATCATCCTCAGTCTTAGTCGAGTCTTGTCGCTTTGTAGTTCTAATTTATCGCTATTTAGGGCAAGATGCCGAACCCTACACTGGAACATTCGCCCAATGCGGCCCTGGACAAGTCCCTACTGAAGAAGTACATGGATTTACCAATGCCGGATGGTAAATGCCAAGCCATGTACATCTGGATTGATGGGACCGGTGAACAAGTACGCGCCAAAACCAGAACTTTAGATTTCATCCCAACCAAACCTGATGGTAAGTTACTTAACTCTATTTCACCTTTCATCTACCCAGTTCAACACCCCACCCACCCCGCCAGCATCATAAACACCGTAATATTGCCCTTATTGTATTAAAAAACGCCTAAATATAGGCAACCCGCATATTTTTCCCGCTTAAATAATACAGTTATACTTAAAAACCACTATTTACTACCTTAACTAATCGATTTTAAGCCCCAGTGGACAACGAAACGTGCAAGTTTCATGAATTAATGCACCGGGGTTCATTTGCAATGCCGGCAAGTGCCTCATCACTTACCGGCATTGAAAACAACCGCCGGGGTCACACAAGCCTCTAAATTACCCATATTAATAAAAATAAACGCCTAAATACCCGCAACTTATACTTCTTTATGCTTATTATGGTCAAATAATGCCTATATTAATGAAAATAAACGCCTAAATACCCGCAACTTATACGTCTTTATGCTTATTATGGTCAAATAATGCCTATTTAATGAAAATAAACGCCTAAATACCCGCAACTTATACGTCTTTATGCTTATTATGGTCAAATAATGCCTATATTAATGAAAATAAACGCCTAAATACCCGCAACTTATACGTCTTTATGCTTATTATGGTCAAATAATGCCTATATTAATGAAAATAAACGCCTAAATACCCGCAACTTATACGTCTTTATGCTTATTATGGTCAAATAATGCCTATATTAATGAAAATAAACGCCTAAATACCCGCAACTTATACGTCTTTATGCTTATTATGGTCAAATACTGACTTTAAACGTAAATAATATTATTTATTGCTTTTATTAATCTATATTAGGCCTTAGAGGTTTATAGGTAGAGTACGCGTTTAATCTATATTTTGCGTTAAATAATTTATATAATTAAAAATATTCGCAATAGAATTGTTGTTTTCCGGTTGTTACCTATATAGTTAGTAATTTATTCGCGAGTGGATATCCTCATTAACGCAATTGTTAATACGTATAAATGTTGTTATTTGTTTAAATTGTAGCGTTACGTAATTAATCTAAACCCGTCGTTGATTAGTTGACCCATATTTATCTGCAAATGTAACGAAAAAATTGTTATGGTCGTTTTTAAATTTTTGATTTATATTTCGCACAACTGTGCTTTTATTTATCGGATGTCGAACGTATAATAATAAATTAGTGAATGCGAGATAACAATAAAATAAATCGTTTTGGGAGAGAAAAAGAAATATACATGTGTCATTACGTATATTGATTATCGAAATTCTACACATATACATATATGAGTACATCGAATTATTGGAGATAGTATGAGCAAATAAACGATAATAAGTAATACTAATATTGAACGTGGTCATAATTAGAAAAATACTTCAATCATTATCACGCATTTCATCAAGGGCGACTGATTAACAGATGACAATCAATCAATTGTTGATTGTCTGGAAATAACAACAATATTTGGTTCCAAAAGTTACTATTTAGGGCCAATGAACCATTTGTTTTTAGCCAATTTTATCCTACTCAATTAATTCTACAAGATATTGTAGGCTTTAATATATTACACACACACACAAACACACACACACACAGATACATATATATAGATAATTTGTGGATATAGAATAAATAAGCAACCAGCATTACATGAATGTTATACATAAATTCCAGAACTACCAATTTGGAATTATGATGGTTCTTCGACGTACCAAGCCGAAGGTAGCAACTCGGACACCCTCCTATACCCGGTTGCCATCTACAAGGACCCGTTCCGTCGCGGCAACAACAAACTCGTTATGTGCGACACCTACAAATACAATCACAAACCAACGGAATCCAACCATCGGTTAAATTGCGTCAAAGCCATGGACGCATGCGCCGATCAAAAGCCCTGGTTTGGCATCGAGCAAGAATACACCCTACTCGACATGGACTTACGTCCCTTAGGCTGGCCGAAGAACGGTTTTCCCGGACCCCAAGGTCCCTACTACTGCGGCGTCGGCGCCGATAAAGTCTACGCTAGAGACATCGTCGAAGCTCATTACCGAGCTTGTTTATATGCTGGCGTTAACATTTCCGGCACTAACGCAGAAGTTATGCCTGCACAGGTAATTTTTTATTATTTATTTATTAACATTTACACACAAATACACATATACAACGACATCTATCAATGTACACTGGTATATACCGACTTATACCGACTTTACCGACATATACCGACATATACTGACATATACTGACATATACCGACATATACCGACATATACCGACATATACTGATATTTACCGACACATACCGACACATACCGACATATACCGACACATACCGACATATTATGCCGGTATGTGTCGGTATATGTCGGTAAATGTCGGTATATGTTGGTATATGTCGGTATATGTCGGTATATGTCGGTAAATGTCGGTATATGTTGGTATATGTCGGTATATGTCGGTATATGTCGATATATGTTGATATATGTTGATATATGTTGATATATGTTGATATGTGTTGATATGTATTGATATGTGTTGATATATGTTGATATATGTCGGTATATGTCGATATATGTTGGTATATGTTGGTATATGTTGGTATATGTCGGTATATGTCGGTATATATCGGTATATGTCGATATATGTCGATATATGTCGATATATGTCGGTATATGATAGTATATATCAGTATATGTAGTATATTCGGAATATATAGTAAATGTTTATTTGTATATTAGTGGGAATTCCAAGTGGGACCATGTGAAGGTATTAAAATCGGTGATGATTTATGGATGGCGCGATTCTTATTGCACCGAATCGCTGAAGAGTTCGGAGTAATTGTGACATTAGACCCGAAACCAATGGAAGGTAACTGGAACGGCGCTGGAGCGCATTGTAACTTCTCAACGAAATTGATGAGGGAAGATAACGGTATCATTGAGATTGAGAAAGCAATTGACAAGCTTAGCAAGCACCATCTTCGACACATCCAAGCCTATGATCCCAAAGGAGGGAAAGACAATGAGCGACGTCTTACCGGACAACACGAAACATCCAGCATCCATGATTTCAGCGCTGGTAATTTCATATCTATAGTAACAAGTTTATATGTATCTAAATTGTTTTAATTTGCGCTAGGTGTTGCTAATCGTGGTGCTAGCATCCGGATACCTCGCGGCTGCGCAGAAGAGAAGAAAGGCTACTTGGAAGACAGGCGACCATCATCGAATTGCGATCCGTACTCCGTCGCCGAGGCAATCGTTCGCACAATTTGTTTAGATGAATAAATGCTCTAGTTACTAAACACCATTTATCCTTTTCAACTAAATTACTTTTCTGTTAATACTATCTAGGTATTATATATGTAATATATAATACAAAAAAAAAAAACTGTTCCAATATTGTGATAGCAACAAAGAAATTGTGTATTCCGAAAGCTTACACATATATCGACCAAAAATAACTATATTTTTGCATACATTGTTTGCTGGCGCAAACATAACCCAACATATCGGACACAAATTATGGAGCATTAGTTGGGAATAGCACATATTTTGTTTATTATTATTGTTAAATAATTCTAGCACTGTAATATTTTTGTGGTTAATATATTTCAAAAAAAAAAAAAAAACAACTAATAAAACACACAATTTTCTATAATTATCAACAAAATACACTTAATTTTTTTTTTAATTAATAAATATGTATTATATATGTTGATAATACGTTAATGATTATTTAACGAAGTTTTTCTCCATTTTGATCATCGCCAAAATGCCATCTTGCATTGTTTTCACTGCTTCGAACTCAGTAATGCCTATTCGTTGTTTATTCGAAATATCATAAATCCCCCCTTTCGCCTCTGTGTGTTCCCCGCTGCTGCCGCGCACTTGTAAATTAAATTTCGCTGCGATTTCATCCAACTTAGCCTTGTTTTGCGCCAATTTCGGCACTTTTATGTGCACGGACGCGCGTATAGATGTGCCGAGATTCGTGGGACAAAATGTTAAAAACCCTAAACGGTCATCGCAAGCAAACGTTAATAGTTTCTCCATTTGCGTTAATGCTTCGACGAATCTTTTGTATATCGCCCCTAAATTCCCGCCGTTCTCCATTGATATGATTCGGATGTGGTCTTCTTCGTTTATCCACACTAGAAACGAACGGCTTTCGTTGTAGTAGATGCCGCGTCCCATGGGCCAGAAACGGTTTGAGTTTGCGGCTTCTAAAAAGCGGTCGCCTTCTTTGAATAAGAAATGCTGCGCGATTAGCTTCTCCTGGACTTCTTTTTGCATGCCGAATAGTGGGTGGTATTGCCCTTTTAGGTCGCCATCCAGGTTGGAGAGCGCGTGCGCGACTTTTTTCTCGATTTCTTTATATTGCATTTGCGACAAGCAGGGATTGAATGGGTACTCTTTGAGCGAACGGCCGCACCGGACGCGGGTGCTCACTACGTATTTACCTGATGGGTCTATGTTGCAAAAGTAACTCAAATCGCCCCAATCCTTTTTCGGGTGCATCGCCGTTTTCGTAAACCCCATATGGTAATCCTCAATAATCGGATCGTACAATTCCGCGAAGACTTTATACGCATCGGAGTCGGGTGCGTAAATACCGACACCTGAATCTAAATTTGCTAAACCTAAATCGTTCATCCAATAAGCATTTTTAGAACAGTGTGTGTGTGTGTGTGTGGACGTACCTGATTGGATGCAGTCGAGGAGAGTTGAACCAAAAGCAGTACGTTTCTTTTTCAAATTATCTAATATTTCTCTGGTGAGATATTTCTTGAGTAGGGATTCGGAGTCGGATGCAATGAGATTTGCGTATCCGGTTTCGAGTTTTTCGAGTGTTGCTTTGTCGACGACGGCCGATACGGAGCAACGGCCGCGGCACGGTATTTTCGGTCGGGTGCCCATTTTGCTGAAATACCTTTTAGAATTGTGACAGATTGACAGTTAATTTTTTTTTATTATTATTATTTACAACAAATGAGGCATTTGTTTCAATACATTCGACACAATTATTCAACTACACGTCTAAATAACATATAATAAATAGCTAATTCACCTTTGCATATATCTTAACATTACTAGTTACGTAATTTATTTATATTAAAATAAAAAGAAAAAAACAATTGTATATTCAATAATTATTTATTACTATAGTACAACTCAATCTTCCGGGCAATATTGACAATTAATTTCACGGCACAGCGGTATATGAGGGCTGAAAATTTTTTTTTAAACAATTACAAACCATATACAATTAACAACATACCCTGGGGCTGGTTTCCGCTTCTTCCGCCTATTAATAATCTGCTCTAAATGAATAATCGCAAGAATACCATCTTGTAGACTTTTCACCGCCTCAAACTCAGTTAAACCAATAATCTGCTGGTTAGAAATCTCAAAAACGGCCCTCCTCCTCGGAGTATCCACCTCCCGCAAATCAATCACCTCCAAATTAAACTTAGCCGCCATTGCCTCAAATCTAAGCTTATTTTTTTTCTTCGCCAGTTTCGGTAGTTTTATATGCACTGAAGCGCGAAGCGCAATTCCTATTTATATATTTACACAAATTAAGAATAAAAAGACTCACTGTATCAAATCGTACCTAAATTCGTGGGGCACAAGTTTAAATAACCTAAACGCTCATCGTGACTAAACTCTAATAACGGCTCTAAATCGTTCATTGCGTTCACAAACCTACGATACACAGACCCTAAATTACCGTAATGCTCCATCGAAATCACTTTCAAGTGATCTTCTTCATTCGTCCACACGAAAAACGTTCGATCGAAATTATAATGGATACCCCGACCCACCGGCCAAAACCGTTTCGCTTTCCCCGCCTCCAAAAACGAGTTATCTTCTTCATATAACCACTTTTGGTTTATAAACCCCGCTTGAGTCTTGCGGCGCATATCAAACAACGGGAAATATTTACCTTTATCGAAAAACAAACCCTGTTTAAGCGACTAAAGTCGTCGAAAACCGGATGGTACCTTTTAAGTCCCCTTTCAAACGCGCTAAAGCGAAAACGATGTTCTTTTCCATTTCTTGGTACTGGCAATCTTTTAACACTGGTTGCATCGGGAAATCTTTTAAGGTCCTATTGCACCGGATTTTAGTCGATATGATGTACTTCCGGATTGGATCTAAGTCTAGAAAATAACTAACGTCGCCGTAGTCTTTCGGTGGGTGGATAGCGGTGTTTTTAAAGTTATGCAAATGTTCGATGATGCGGTCGAATATGTCTGCGTAGGTTTCATAAGCGTCTTGATCCGGGGCGTAAATCCCGATTTTTGAGTCGGAATTTTCGAAACCTATACACATTTAGTAGATTTGGGTTGTTTTTTTTTTTGGGTATATGTGTTATACCTGATTGGACGCAATCGTAGAATGTGGAGCCGAATGAGGTGCTTTTGTGCTTTAAGCTATCGAATCTATCGGTTGTGAGGTATTTGCGTAGTAAGGATGAGTAGTCTTGTAGTTTGAGTTTCTTGAAGCCGGCTTCTAGTTTTTCTAGTACGTGCGCATGGACTTTTTCGTGCTTTGAGCAGTATTCTAAGCCTAGACATGGTGGAGGCCAATAAGTCATTTTATTTTTGATTTATAGTACAGTATAGACACAGGAAATTTTGACGTTGACATATGTATTTTATGTCCTTTGTTTTATATGGGTTTGTTTTGGTTCGAAGCTTTAAGTCGTACGTAGTACAGACGAGCTTAAATTTTTGACTCATGTCTTATACGAATTAATCTTTACTATATTGGCGATTATATTTGTCCAAAAGGGCTAAAAAATGTTTAAAATTGAGATTTTGTATCCGGAGAACAAGAATTAAAAGAGTACATTGAGTAGATTTTAAAGCTCGTTTGAAGCCCGCACGGTTCAGATTAATGGCGGTAAGTGCACCGTTGGTTGCCGCCAAGATATATAAAGCTGGGACTTTTATAAAATACACATTTAGGCTATAAGTTCATATATGTAAATGTTATAAATATATTAATATTGTATATAGAATTGTATATAGATAAGTAAAGAATTATTTTGGGTTTATTTAAACTATTTAAATATTATATCAATAGGTAATTTCTTATTTATATGTAGATGTAGACTTATAAATAAACATATATATTATTAATAAAATCAATTATTGTTTTATTTGTTTACACCTAGCAACAATTCCTTCTATTCTTATTTCAGGTACCCGAGATATTTGTGTAAATAAAAATAATTATTAACATTTTTGATTAACATTAAACAATATTAAAGTTTGTAATAATGTCCCTAAAGAGCGTAGAAATAATTTTGGAATTGCGTAATAGACTCCTTAAAATAATGTGAAATGGATGAAATGTCATGAAAATGGTAAAGTTAACAATGTGCTCTTAAAAGCACATTTTTTCCTTGACCAATTTCGATTCAAAACCCGGATACAAATTTCATTTTACACGGTTTTAAATCGTAATTGGTCATGGAAAAAAAGTGCTTTTAAGAGCACAAAAAATTAGTACTCGTTATAAAAAAAGTGCTTTTAAGAGCACAAAAAAATATTATGTGTTAAGAAAAAAAAAGTGCTGTTAAAAGCACTTTTTTTCCATGACCAATTTCGATTCAAAACCCGGATACAAAATGTCATTTTACACGGTTTTAAATCGAAATTGGTCATGGAAAAAAGTGCTTTTAAGAGCACAAAAAATAATTACTCGTTATAAAAAAAAAAGTGCTTTTAAGAGCACAAAAAATTATTATTTGTTAAGAAAAAAAAAGTGCTGTTAAAAGCACTTTTTTTCCATGACCAATTTCGATTCAAAACCCGGATACAAAATGTCATTTTACACGGTTTTAAATCGAAATTGGTGATGGAAAAAAAGTGCTTTTAAGAGCACAAAAAAATATTATTTGATAAGAAAAAAAAAGTGCTGTTAAAAGCACTTTTTTTCCATGACCAATTTCGATTCAAAACCCGGATACAAAATGTCATTTTACACGGTTTTAAATCGAAATTGGTCATGGAAAAAAGTGCTTTTAAGAGCACAAAAAATAATTACTCGTTATAAAAAAAAAAGTGCTTTTAAGAGCACAAAAAATTATTATTTGTTAAGAAAAAAAAAAGTGCTGTTAAAAGCACTTTTTTTCCATGACCAATTTCGATTCAAAACCCGGATACAAAATGTCATTTTACACGGTTTTAAATCGAAATTGGTCATGGAAAAAAAGTTCTTTTAAGAGCACAAAAAATTATTACTCGTTATAAAAAAAAAGTGCTTTTAAGAGCACAAAAAAATATGATTTGTTAAGAAAAAAAAAGTGCTGTTAAAAGCACTTTTTTTCCATGACCAATTTCGATTCAAAACCCGGATACAAAATGTCATTTTACACGGTTTTAAATCGAAATTGGTCATGGAAAAAAGTGCTTTTAAGAGCACAAAAAATAATTACTCGTTATAAAAAAAAAGTGCTTTTAAGAGCACAAAAAATTATTATTTGTTAAGAAAAAAAAAGTGCTGTTAAAAGCACTTTTTTTCCATGACCAATTTCGATGCAAAACCTGGATACAAAATGTCATTTTACACGGTTTTAAATCGAAATTGGTCATGGAAAAAAAGTGCTTTTAAGAGCACAAAAAATTATTACTCGTTATAAAAAAAAAGTGCTATTAAGAGCACAAAAAATTATTATTTGTTAAGAAAAAAAAATTGCTGTTAAAAGCACTTTTTTTCCATGACCAATTTCGATTCAAAACCCGGATACAAAATGTCATTTTACACGGTTTTAAATCGAAATTGGTCATGGAAAAAAAGTTCTTTTAAGAGCACAAAAAATTATTACTCGTTATAAAAAAAAAGTGCTTTTAAGAGCACAAAAAAATATTATTTGTTAAGAAAAAAAAAGTGCTGTTAAAAGCACTTTTTTTCCATGACCAATTTCGATTCAAAACCCGGATACAAAATGTCATTTTACACGGTTTTAAATCGAAATTGGTCATGGAAAAAAAGTGCTTTTAAGAGCACAAAAAATTATTACTCGTTATAAAAAAAAAGTGCTTTTAAGAGCACAAAAAAATATTATTTGTTAAGAAAAAAAAAGTGCTGTTAAAAGCACTTTTTTTCCATGACCAATTTCGATTCAAAACCCGGATACAAAATGTCATTTTACACGGTTTTAAATCGAAATTGGTCATGGAAAAAAGTGCTTTTAAGAGCACAAAAAATAATTACTCGTTATAAAAAAAAGTGCTTTTAAGAGCACAAAAAATTATTATTTGTTAAGAAAAAAAAAGTGCTGTCAAAAGCACTTTTTTTCCATGACCAATTTCGATTCAAAACCTGGATACAAAATGTCATTTTACACGGTTTTAAATCGAAATTGGTCATGGAAAAAAAGTGCTTTTAAGAGCACAAAAAATTATTACTCGTTATAAAAAAAAAGTGCTATTAAGAGCACAAAAAATTATTATTTGAAAAGAAAAAAAAAGTGCTGTTAAAAGCACTTTTTTTCCATGACCAATTTCGATTCAAAACCCGGATACAAAATGTCATTTTACACGGTTTTAAATCGAAATTGGTGATGGAAAAAAAGTGCTTTTAAGAGCACAAAAAAATATTATTTGATAAGAAAAAAAAAGTGCTGTTAAAAGCACTTTTTTTCCATGACCAATTTCGATTCAAAACCCGGATACAAAATGTCATTTTACACGGTTTTAAATCGAAATTGGTCATGGAAAAAAAGTGCTTTTAAGAGCACAAAAAATAATTACTCGTTATAAAAAAAAAGTGCTTTTAAGAGCACAAAAAATTATTATTTGTTAAGAAAAAAAAGTGCTGTTAAAAGCACTTTTTTTCCATGACCAATTTCGATTCAAAACCTGGATACAAAATGTCATTTTACACGGTTTTAAATCGAAATTGGTCATGGAAAAAAAGTGCTTTTAAGAGCACAAAAAATTATTACTCGTTATAAAAAAAAAGTGCTATTAAGAGCACAAAAAAATATTATTTGTTAAGAAAAAAAAAGTGCTTTTAAAAGCACTTTTTTTTTCCATGACCAATTTCGATTCAAAACCCGGATACAAAATGTCATTTTACACGGTTTTAAATCGAAATTGGTCATGGAAAAAAAGTGCTTTTAAGAGCACAAAAAATTATTACTCGTTATAAAAAAAAAGTGCTTTTTAGAGCACAAAAAAATATTATTTGTTAAGAAAAAAAAAGTGCTGTTAAAAGCACTTTTTTTCCATGACCAATTTCGATTCAAAACCCGGATACAAAATGTCATTTTACACGGTTTTAAATCGAAATTGGTCATGGAAAAAAGTGCATTTAAGAGCACAAAAAATAATTACTCGTTATAAAAAAAAGTGCTTTTAAGAGCACAAAAAATTATTATTTGTTAAGAAAAAAAAGTGCTGTTAAAAGCACTTTTTTTCCATGACCAATTTCGATTCAAAACCTGGATACAAAATGTCATTTTACACGGTTTTAAATCGAAATTGGTCATGGAAAAAAAGTGCTTTTAAGAGCACAAAAAATTATTACTCGTTATAAAAAAAAAGTGCTATTAAGAGCACAAAAAATTATTATTTGTTAAGAAAAAAAAAGTGCTGTTAAAAGCACTTTTTTTCCATGACCAATTTCGATTCAAAACCCGGATACAAAATGTCATTTTACACGGTTTTAAATCGAAATTGGTGATGGAAAAAAAGTGCTTTTAAGAGCACAAAAAAATATTATTTGATAAGAAAAAAAAAGTGCTGTTAAAAGCACTTTTTTTCCATGACCAATTTCGATTCAAAACCCGGATACAAAATGTCATTTTACACGGTTTTAAATCGAAATTGGTCATGGAAAAAAGTGCTTTTAAGAGCACAAAAAATAATTACTCGTTATAAAAAAAAAGTGCTTTTAAGAGCACAAAAAATTATTATTTGTTAAGAAAAAAAAGTGCTGTTAAAAGCACTTTTTTTCCATGACCAATTTCGATTCAAAACCTGGATACAAAATGTCATTTTACACGGTTTTAAATCGAAATTGGTGATGGAAAAAAAGTGCTTTTAAGAGCACAAAAAATTATTACTCGTTATAAAAAAAAAGTGCTTTTAAGAGCACAAAAAAATCTTATTTGTTAAGAAAAAAAAAGTGCTGTCAAAAGCACTTTTTTTCCATGACCAATTTCGATTCAAAACCCGGATACAAAATGTCATTTTACACGGTTTTAAATCGAAATTGGTCATGGAAAAAAAGTGCTTTTAAAAGCACTAAAAAATTATTACTCGTTATAAAAAAAAAGTGCTTTTAAGAGCACAAAAAAATATTATTTGTTAAGAAAAAAAAAGTGCTGTCAAAAGCACTTTTTTTCCATGACCAATTTCGATTCAAAACCTGGATACAAAATGTCATTTTACACGGTTTTAAATCGAAATTGGTCATGGAAAAAAAGTGCTTTTAAGAGCACAAAAAATTATTACTCGTTATAAAAAAAAAGTGCTTTTAAGAGCACAAAAAAATCTTATTTGTTAAGAAAAAAAAAGTGCTGTTAAAAGCACTTTTTTTCCATGACCAATTTCGATTCAAAACCCGGATACAAAATGTCATTTTACACGGTTTTAAATCGAAATTGGTCATGGAAAAAAAGTGCTTTTAAGAGCACAAAAAAATATTATTTGTTAAGAAAAAAAAGTGCTGTTAAAAGCACTTTTTTTCCATGACCAATTTCGATTCAAAACCCGGATACAAAATGTCATTTTACACGGTTTTAAATCGAAATTGGTCATGGAAAAAAAGTGCTTTTAAGAGCACAAAAAATTATTACTCGTTATAAAAAAAAAGTGCTTTTAAGAGCACAAAAAAATATTATTTGTTAAGAAAAAAAAAGTGCTGTTAAAAGCACTTTTTTTCCATGACCAATTTCGATTCAAAACCCGGATACAAAATGTCATTTTACACGGTTTTAAATCGAAATTGGTGATGGAAAAAAAGTGCTTTTAAGAGCACAAAAAAATATTATTTGATAAGAAAAAAAAAGTGCTGTTAAAAGCACTTTTTTTCCATGACCAATTTCGATTCAAAACCCGGATACAAAATGTCATTTTACACGGTTTTAAATCGAAATTGGTCATGGAAAAAAGTGCTTTTAAGAGCACAAAAAATAATTACTCGTTATAAAAAAAAAGTGCTTTTAAGAGCACAAAAAATTATTATTTGTTAAGAAAAAAAAGTGCTGTTAAAAGCACTTTTTTTCCATGACCAATTTCGATTCAAAACCTGGATACAAAATGTCATTTTACACGGTTTTAAATCGAAATTGGTCATGGAAAAAAAGTGCTTTTAAGAGCACAAAAAATTATTACTCGTTATAAAAAAAAGTGCTATTAAGAGCACAAAAAATTATTATTTGTTAAGAAAAAAAAAGTGCTGTTAAAAGCACTTTTTTTCCATGACCAATTTCGATTCAAAACCCGGATACAAAATGTCATTTTACACGGTTTTAAATCGAAATTGGTCATGGAAAAAAAGTGCTTTTAAGAGCACAAAAAATTATTACTCGTTATAAAAAAAAAGTGCTATTAAGAGCACAAAAAATTATTATTTGTTAAGAAAAAAAAAGTGCTGTTAAAAGCACTTTTTTTCCATGACCAATTTCGATTCAAAACCCGGATACAAAATGTCATTTTACACGGTTTTAAATCGAAATTGGTGATGGAAAAAAAGTGCTTTTAAGAGCACAAAAAAATATTATTTGATAAGAAAAAAAAAGTGCTGTTAAAAGCACTTTTTTTCCATGACCAATTTCGATTCAAAACCCGGATACAAAATGTCATTTTACACGGTTTTAAATCGAAATTGGTCATGGAAAAAAGTGCTTTTAAGAGCACAAAAAATAATTACTCGTTATAAAAAAAAAGTGCTTTTAAGAGCACAAAAAATTATTATTTGTTAAGAAAAAAAAGTGCTGTTAAAAGCACTTTTTTTCCATGACCAATTTCGATTCAAAACCTGGATACAAAATGTCATTTTACACGGTTTTAAATCGAAATTGGTCATGGAAAAAAAGTGCTTTTAAGAGCACAAAAAATTATTACTCGTTATAAAAAAAAAGTGCTATTAAGAGCACAAAAAATTATTATTTGTTAAGAAAAAAAAAGTGCTGTTAAAAGCACTTTTTTTCCATGACCAATTTCGATTCAAAACCCGGATACAAAATGTCATTTTACACGGTTTTAAATCGAAATTGGTGATGGAAAAAAAGTGCTTTTAAGAGCACAAAAAAATATTATTTGATAAGAAAAAAAAAGTGCTGTTAAAAGCACTTTTTTTCCATGACCAATTTCGATTCAAAACCCGGATACAAAATGTCATTTTACACGGTTTTAAATCGAAATTGGTCATGGAAAAAAGTGCTTTTAAGAGCACAAAAAATAATTACTCGTTATAAAAAAAAAGTGCTTTTAAGAGCACAAAAAATTATTATTTGTTAAGAAAAAAAAGTGCTGTTAAAAGCACTTTTTTTCCATGACCAATTTCGATTCAAAACCTGGATACAAAATGTCATTTTACACGGTTTTAAATCGAAATTGGTGATGGAAAAAAAGTGCTTTTAAGAGCACAAAAAATTATTACTCGTTATAAAAAAAAAGTGCTTTTAAGAGCACAAAAAAATCTTATTTGTTAAGAAAAAAAAAGTGCTGTTAAAAGCACTTTTTTTCCATGACCAATTTCGATTCAAAACCCGGATACAAAATGTCATTTTACACGGTTTTAAATCGAAATTGGTCATGGAAAAAAAGTGCTTTTAAAAGCACTAAAAAATTATTACTCGTTATAAAAAAAAAGTGCTTTTAAGAGCACAAAAAAATATTATTTGTTAAGAAAAAAAAAGTGCTGTTAAAAGCACTTTTTTTCCATGACCAATTTCGATTCAAAACCCGGATACAAAATGTCATTTTACTCGGTTTTAAATCGAAATTGGTCATGGAAAAAAAGTGCTTTTAAGAGCACAAAAAATTATTACTCGTTATAAAAAAAAAGTGCTTTTAAGAGCACAAAAAAATCTTATTTGTTAAGAAAAAAAAAGTGCTGGTAAAAGCACTTTTTTTCCATGACCAATTTCGATTCAAAACCCGGATACAAAATGTCATTTTACACGGTTTTAAATCGAAATTGGTCATGGAAAAAAAGAGCTTTTAAGAGCACAAAAAATTATTACTCGTTATAAAAAAAAAAGTGCTTTTAAGAGCACAAAAAATTATTATTTGTTAAGAAAAAAAAAGTGCTGTTAAAAGCACTTTTTTTCCATGACCAATTTCGATTCAAAACCTGGATACAAAATGTCATTTTACACGGTTTTAAATCGAAATTGGTCATGGAAAAAAAGTGCTTTTAAGAGCACAAAAAATTATTACTCGTTATAAAAAAAAAGTGCTATTAAGAGCACAAAAAATTATTATTTGTTAAGAAAAAAAAAGTGCTGTTAAAAGCACTTTTTTTCCATGACCAATTTCGATTCAAAACCCGGATACAAAATGTCATTTTACACGGTTTTAAATCGAAATTGGTCATGGAAAAAAGTGCTTTTAAGAGCACAAAAAATTATTACTCGTTATAAAAAAAAGTGCTTTTAAGAGCACAAAAAATTATTATTTGTTAAGAAAAAAAAAGTGCTGTTAAAAGCACTTTTTTTCCATGACCAATTTCGATTCAAAATGTCATTTTACACGGTTTTAAATCGAAATTGGTCATGGAAAAAAAGTGCTTTTAAGAGCACAAAAAATTATTATTTGTTAAGAAAAAAAAAGTGCTCTTAGAAGCAATGAAATTTTTTATGATCTTAAAAGCACTTTTTTTCCATGACCAATTTCGATTCAAAACCCGGATACAAAATGTCATTTTACACGGTTTTAAATCGAAATTGGTCATGGAAAAAAAGTGCTTTTAAGAGCACTAAAAAATTATAACTCGTTATAAAAAAAAAGTGCTTTTAAGAGCACAAAAAATTATTATTTATTAAGAAAAAAAAAGTGCTGTTAAAAGCACTTTTTTTCCATGACCAATTTCGATTCAAAACCCGGATACAAAATGTCATTTTACACGGTTTTAAATCGAAATTGGTCATGGAAAAAAAGTGCTTTTAAGAGCACAAAAAATTATTACTCGTTATAAAAAAAAAGTGCTATTAAGAGCACAAAAAATTATTATTTGTTAAGAAAAAAAAAGTGCTGTTAAAAGCACTTTTTTTCCATGACCAATTTCGATTCAAAACCCGGATACAAAATGTCATTTTACACGGTTTTAAATCGAAATTGGTCATGGAAAAAAGTGCTTTTAAGAGCACAAAAAATTATTACTCGTTATAAAAAAAAAGTGCTTTTAAGAGCACAAAAAATATTATTTGTTAAGAAAAAAAAAGTGCTGTTAAAAGCACTTTTTTTCCATGACCAATTTCGATTCAAAACCCGGATACAAAATGTCATTTTACACGGTTTTAAATCGAAATTGGTCATGGAAAAAAAGTGCTTTTAAGAGCACAAAAAAATATTATTTGATAAGAAAAAAAAAGTGCTGTTAAAAGCACTTTTTTTCCATGACCAATTTCGATTCAAAACCCGGATACAAAATGTCATTTTACACGGTTTTAAATCGAAATTGGTCATGGAAAAAAAGTTCTTTTAAGAGCACAAAAAATTATTACTCGTTATAAAAAAAAAGTGCTTTTAAGAGCACAAAAAAATATGATTTGTTAAGAAAAAAAAAGTGCTGTTAAAAGCACTTTTTTTCCATGACCAATTTCGATTCAAAACCCGGATACAAAATGTCATTTTACACGGTTTTAAATCGAAATTGGTCATGGAAAAAAGTGCTTTTAAGAGCACAAAAAATAATTACTCGTTATAAAAAAAAAGTGCTTTTAAGAGCACAAAAAATTATTATTTGTTAAGAAAAAAAAAGTGCTGTTAAAAGCACTTTTTTTCCATGACCAATTTCGATGCAAAACCTGGATACAAAATGTCATTTTACACGGTTTTAAATCGAAATTGGTCATGGAAAAAAAGTGCTTTTAAGAGCACAAAAAATTATTACTCGTTATAAAAAAAAAGTGCTATTAAGAGCACAAAAAATTATTATTTGTTAAGAAAAAAAAATTGCTGTTAAAAGCACTTTTTTTCCATGACCAATTTCGATTCAAAACCCGGATACAAAATGTCATTTTACACGGTTTTAAATCGAAATTGGTCATGGAAAAAAAGTTCTTTTAAGAGCACAAAAAATTATTACTCGTTATAAAAAAAAAGTGCTTTTAAGAGCACAAAAAAATATGATTTGTTAAGAAAAAAAAAGTGCTGTTAAAAGCACTTTTTTTCCATGACCAATTTCGATTCAAAACCCGGATACAAAATGTCATTTTACACGGTTTTAAATCGAAATTGGTCATGGAAAAAAGTGCTTTTAAGAGCACAAAAAATAATTACTCGTTATAAAAAAAAAGTGCTTTTAAGAGCACAAAAAAATATTATTTGTTAAGAAAAAAAAAGTACTGTTAAAAGCACTTTTTTTCCATGACCAATTTCGATTCAAAACCCGGATACAAAATGTCATTTTACTCGGTTTTAAATCGAAATTGGTCATGGAAAAAAAGTGCTTTTAAGAGCACAAAAAATTATTACTCGTTATAAAAAAAAAGTGCTTTTAAGAGCACAAAAAAATCTTATTTGTTAAGAAAAAAAAAGTGCTGTTAAAAGCACTTTTTTTCCATGACCAATTTCGATTCAAAACCCGGATACAAAATGTCATTTTACACGGTTTTAAATCGAAATTGGTCATGGAAAAAAAGAGCTTTTAAGAGCACAAAAAATTATTACTCGTTATAAAAAAAAAAGTGCTTTTAAGAGCACAAAAAATTATTATTTGTTAAGAAAAAAAAAGTGCTGTTAAAAGCACTTTTTTTCCATGACCAATTTCGATTCAAAACCTGGATACAAAATGTCATTTTACACGGTTTTAAATCGAAATTGGTCATGGAAAAAAAGTGCTTTTAAGAGCACAAAAAATTATTACTCGTTATAAAAAAAAAGTGCTATTAAGAGCACAAAAAATTATTATTTGTTAAGAAAAAAAAAGTGCTGTTAAAAGCACTTTTTTTCCATGACCAATTTCGATTCAAAACCCGGATACAAAATGTCATTTTACACGGTTTTAAATCGAAATTGGTCATGGAAAAAAGTGCTTTTAAGAGCACAAAAAATTATTACTCGTTATAAAAAAAAGTGCTTTTAAGAGCACAAAAAATTATTATTTGTTAAGAAAAAAAAAGTGCTGTTAAAAGCACTTTTTTTCCATGACCAATTTCGATTCAAAATGTCATTTTACACGGTTTTAAATCGAAATTGGTCATGGAAAAAAAGTGCTTTTAAGAGCACAAAAAATTATTATTTGTTAAGAAAAAAAAAGTGCTCTTAGAAGCAATGAAATTTTTTATGATCTTAAAAGCACTTTTTTTCCATGACCAATTTCGATTCAAAACCCGGATACAAAATGTCATTTTACACGGTTTTAAATCGAAATTGGTCATGGAAAAAAAGTGCTTTTAAGAGCACTAAAAAATTATAACTCGTTATAAAAAAAAAGTGCTTTTAAGAGCACAAAAAATTATTATTTATTAAGAAAAAAAAAGTGCTGTTAAAAGCACTTTTTTTCCATGACCAATTTCGATTCAAAACCCGGATACAAAATGTCATTTTACACGGTTTTAAATCGAAATTGGTCATGGAAAAAAAGTGCTTTTAAGAGCACAAAAAATTATTACTCGTTATAAAAAAAAAGTGCTATTAAGAGCACAAAAAATTATTATTTGTTAAGAAAAAAAAAGTGCTGTTAAAAGCACTTTTTTTCCATGACCAATTTCGATTCAAAACCCGGATACAAAATGTCATTTTACACGGTTTTAAATCGAAATTGGTAATGGAAAAAGGTGCTTTTAAGAGCACAAAAAATTATTACTCGTTATAAAAAAAAAGTGCTTTTAAGAGCACAAAAAAATATTATTTGTTAAGAAAAAAAAAGTGCTGTTAAAAGCACTTTTTTTCCATGACCAATTTCGATTCAAAACCCGGATACAAAATGTCATTTTACACGGTTTTAAATCGAAATTGGTCATGGAAAAAAAGTGCTTTTAAGAGCACAAAAAAATATTATTTGATAAGAAAAAAAAAGTGCTGTTAAAAGCACTTTTTTTCCATGACCAATTTCGATTCAAAACCCGGATACAAAATGTCATTTTACACGGTTTTAAATCGAAATTGGTCATGGAAAAAAGTGCTTTTAAGAGCACAAAAAATAATTACTCGTTATAAAAAAAAAAGTGCTTTTAAGAGAACAAAAAATTATTATTTGTTAAGAAAAAAAAAGTGCTGTTAAAAGCACTTTTTTTCCATGACCAATTTCGATTCAAAACCCGGATACAAAATGTCATTTTACACGGTTTTAAATCGAAATTGGTCATGGAAAAAAAGTTCTTTTAAGAGCACAAAAAATTATTACTCGTTATAAAAAAAAAGTGCTTTTAAGAGCACAAAAAAATATGATTTGTTAAGAAAAAAAAAGTGCTGTTAAAAGCACTTTTTTTCCATGACCAATTTCGATTCAAAACCCGGATACAAAATGTCATTTTACACGGTTTTAAATCGAAATTGGTCATGGAAAAAAGTGCTTTTAAGAGCACAAAAAATAATTACTCGTTATAAAAAAAAGTGCTTTTAAGAGCACAAAAAATTATTATTTGTTAAGAAAAAAAAAGTGCTGTTAAAAGCACTTTTTTTCCATGACCAATTTCGATGCAAAACCTGGATACAAAATGTCATTTTACACGGTTTTAAATCGAAATTGGTCATGGAAAAAAAGTGCTTTTAAGAGCACAAAAAATTATTACTCGTTATAAAAAAAAAGTGCTATTAAGAGCACAAAAAATTATTATTTGTTAAGAAAAAAAAATTGCTGTTAAAAGCACTTTTTTTCCATGACCAATTTCGATTCAAAACCCGGATACAAAATGTCATTTTACACGGTTTTAAATCGAAATTGGTCATGGAAAAAAAGTTCTTTTAAGAGCACAAAAAATTATTACTCGTTATAAAAAAAAAGTGCTTTTAAGAGCACAAAAAAATATTATTTGTTAAGAAAAAAAAAGTGCTGTTAAAAGCACATTTTTTCCATGACCAATTTCGATTCAAAACCCGGATACAAAATGTCATTTTACACGGTTTTAAATCGAAATTGGTCATGGAAAAAAGTGCTTTTAAGAGCACAAAAAATTATTACTCGTTATAAAAAAAAAGTGCTTTTAAGAGCACAAAAAAAATATTATTTGTTAAGAAAAAAAAAGTGCTGTTAAAAGCACTTTTTTTCCATGACCAATTTCGATTCAAAACCCGGATACAAAATGTCATTTTACACGGTTTTAAATCGAAATTGGTCATGGAAAAAAGTGCTTTTAAGAGCACAAAAAATAATTACTCGTTATAAAAAAAAAAGTGCTTTTAAGAGCACAAAAAATTATTATTTGTTAAGAAAAAAAAAGTGCTGTTAAAAGCACTTTTTTTCCATGACCAATTTCGATTCAAAACCCGGATACAAAATGTCATTTTACACGGTTTTAAATCGAAATTGGTCATGGAAAAAAAGTTCTTTTAAGAGCACAAAAAATTATTACTCGTTATAAAAAAAAAGTGCTTTTAAGAGCACAAAAAAATATGATTTGTTAAGAAAAAAAAAGTGCTGTTAAAAGCACTTTTTTTCCATGACCAATTTCGATTCAAAACCCGGATACAAAATGTCATTTTACACGGTTTTAAATCGAAATTGGTCATGGAAAAAAGTGCTTTTAAGAGCACAAAAAATAATTACTCGTTATAAAAAAAAAGTGCTTTTAAGAGCACAAAAAATTATTATTTGTTAAGAAAAAAAAAGTGCTGTTAAAAGCACTTTTTTTCCATGACCAATTTCGATGCAAAACCTGGATACAAAATGTCATTTTACACGGTTTTAAATCGAAATTGGTCATGGAAAAAAAGTGCTTTTAAGAGCACAAAAAATTATTACTCGTTATAAAAAAAAAGTGCTATTAAGAGCACAAAAAATTATTATTTGTTAAGAAAAAAAAATTGCTGTTAAAAGCACTTTTTTTCCATGACCAATTTCGATTCAAAACCCGGATACAAAATGTCATTTTACACGGTTTTAAATCGAAATTGGTCATGGAAAAAAAGTTCTTTTAAGAGCACAAAAAATTATTACTCGTTATAAAAAAAAAGTGCTTTTAAGAGCACAAAAAAATATTATTTGTTAAGAAAAAAAAAGTGCTGTTAAAAGCACTTTTTTTCCATGACCAATTTCGATTCAAAACCCGGATACAAAATGTCATTTTACACGGTTTTAAATCGAAATTGGTCATGGAAAAAAAGTGCTTTTAAGAGCACAAAAAATTATTACTCGTTATAAAAAAAAAGTGCTTTTAAGAGCACAAAAAAATATTATTTGTTAAGAAAAAAAAAGTGCTGTTAAAAGCACTTTTTTTCCATGACCAATTTCGATTCAAAACCCGGATACAAAATGTCATTTTACACGGTTTTAAATCGAAATTGGTCATGGAAAAAAGTGCTTTTAAGAGCACAAAAAATAATTACTCGTTATAAAAAAAAGTGCTTTTAAGAGCACAAAAAATTATTATTTGTTAAGAAAAAAAAAGTGCTGTCAAAAGCACTTTTTTTCCATGACCAATTTCGATTCAAAACCTGGATACAAAATGTCATTTTACACGGTTTTAAATCGAAATTGGTCATGGAAAAAAAGTGCTTTTAAGAGCACAAAAAATTATTACTCGTTATAAAAAAAAAGTGCTATTAAGAGCACAAAAAATTATTATTTGAAAAGAAAAAAAAAGTGCTGTTAAAAGCACTTTTTTTCCATGACCAATTTCGATTCAAAACCCGGATACAAAATGTCATTTTACACGGTTTTAAATCGAAATTGGTGATGGAAAAAAAGTGCTTTTAAGAGCACAAAAAAATATTATTTGATAAGAAAAAAAAAGTGCTGTTAAAAGCACTTTTTTTCCATGACCAATTTCGATTCAAAACCCGGATACAAAATGTCATTTTACACGGTTTTAAATCGAAATTGGTCATGGAAAAAAAGTGCTTTTAAGAGCACAAAAAATAATTACTCGTTATAAAAAAAAAGTGCTTTTAAGAGCACAAAAAATTATTATTTGTTAAGAAAAAAAAGTGCTGTTAAAAGCACTTTTTTTCCATGACCAATTTCGATTCAAAACCTGGATACAAAATGTCATTTTACACGGTTTTAAATCGAAATTGGTCATGGAAAAAAAGTGCTTTTAAGAGCACAAAAAATTATTACTCGTTATAAAAAAAAAGTGCTATTAAGAGCACAAAAAAATATTATTTGTTAAGAAAAAAAAAGTGCTGTTAAAAGCACTTTTTTTTTCCATGACCAATTTCGATTCAAAACCCGGATACAAAATGTCATTTTACACGGTTTTAAATCGAAATTGGTCATGGAAAAAAAGTGCTTTTAAGAGCACAAAAAATTATTACTCGTTATAAAAAAAAAGTGCTTTTTAGAGCACAAAAAAATATTATTTGTTAAGAAAAAAAAAGTGCTGTTAAAAGCACTTTTTTTCCATGACCAATTTCGATTCAAAACCCGGATACAAAATGTCATTTTACACGGTTTTAAATCGAAATTGGTCATGGAAAAAAGTGCATTTAAGAGCACAAAAAATAATTACTCGTTATAAAAAAAAGTGCTTTTAAGAGCACAAAAAATTATTATTTGTTAAGAAAAAAAAGTGCTGTTAAAAGCACTTTTTTTCCATGACCAATTTCGATTCAAAACCTGGATACAAAATGTCATTTTACACGGTTTTAAATCGAAATTGGTCATGGAAAAAAAGTGCTTTTAAGAGCACAAAAAATTATTACTCGTTATAAAAAAAAAGTGCTATTAAGAGCACAAAAAATTATTATTTGTTAAGAAAAAAAAAGTGCTGTTAAAAGCACTTTTTTTCCATGACCAATTTCGATTCAAAACCCGGATACAAAATGTCATTTTACACGGTTTTAAATCGAAATTGGTGATGGAAAAAAAGTGCTTTTAAGAGCACAAAAAAATATTATTTGATAAGAAAAAAAAAGTGCTGTTAAAAGCACTTTTTTTCCATGACCAATTTCGATTCAAAACCCGGATACAAAATGTCATTTTACACGGTTTTAAATCGAAATTGGTCATGGAAAAAAGTGCTTTTAAGAGCACAAAAAATAATTACTCGTTATAAAAAAAAAGTGCTTTTAAGAGCACAAAAAATTATTATTTGTTAAGAAAAAAAAGTGCTGTTAAAAGCACTTTTTTTCCATGACCAATTTCGATTCAAAACCTGGATACAAAATGTCATTTTACACGGTTTTAAATCGAAATTGGTGATGGAAAAAAAGTGCTTTTAAGAGCACAAAAAATTATTACTCGTTATAAAAAAAAAGTGCTTTTAAGAGCACAAAAAAATCTTATTTGTTAAGAAAAAAAAAGTGCTGTTAAAAGCACTTTTTTTCCATGACCAATTTCGATTCAAAACCCGGATACAAAATGTCATTTTACACGGTTTTAAATCGAAATTGGTCATGGAAAAAAAGTGCTTTTAAAAGCACTAAAAAATTATTACTCGTTATAAAAAAAAAGTGCTTTTAAGAGCACAAAAAAATATTATTTGTTAAGAAAAAAAAAGTGCTGTCAAAAGCACTTTTTTTCCATGACCAATTTCGATTCAAAACCTGGATACAAAATGTCATTTTACACGGTTTTAAATCGAAATTGGTCATGGAAAAAAAGTGCTTTTAAGAGCACAAAAAATTATTACTCGTTATAAAAAAAAAGTGCTTTTAAGAGCACAAAAAAATCTTATTTGTTAAGAAAAAAAAAGTGCTGTTAAAAGCACTTTTTTTCCATGACCAATTTCGATTCAAAACCCGGATACAAAATGTCATTTTACACGGTTTTAAATCGAAATTGGTCATGGAAAAAAAGTGCTTTTAAGAGCACAAAAAAATATTATTTGTTAAGAAAAAAAAGTGCTGTTAAAAGCACTTTTTTTCCATGACCAATTTCGATTCAAAACCCGGATACAAAATGTCATTTTACACGGTTTTAAATCGAAATTGGTCATGGAAAAAAAGTGCTTTTAAGAGCACAAAAAATTATTACTCGTTATAAAAAAAAAGTGCTTTTAAGAGCACAAAAAAATATTATTTGTTAAGAAAAAAAAAGTGCTGTTAAAAGCACTTTTTTTCCATGACCAATTTCGATTCAAAACCCGGATACAAAATGTCATTTTACACGGTTTTAAATCGAAATTGGTGATGGAAAAAAAGTGCTTTTAAGAGCACAAAAAAATATTATTTGATAAGAAAAAAAAAGTGCTGTTAAAAGCACTTTTTTTCCATGACCAATTTCGATTCAAAACCCGGATACAAAATGTCATTTTACACGGTTTTAAATCGAAATTGGTCATGGAAAAAAGTGCTTTTAAGAGCACAAAAAATAATTACTCGTTATAAAAAAAAAGTGCTTTTAAGAGCACAAAAAATTATTATTTGTTAAGAAAAAAAAGTGCTGTTAAAAGCACTTTTTTTCCATGACCAATTTCGATTCAAAACCTGGATACAAAATGTCATTTTACACGGTTTTAAATCGAAATTGGTCATGGAAAAAAAGTGCTTTTAAGAGCACAAAAAATTATTACTCGTTATAAAAAAAAGTGCTATTAAGAGCACAAAAAATTATTATTTGTTAAGAAAAAAAAAGTGCTGTTAAAAGCACTTTTTTTCCATGACCAATTTCGATTCAAAACCCGGATACAAAATGTCATTTTACACGGTTTTAAATCGAAATTGGTCATGGAAAAAAAGTGCTTTTAAGAGCACAAAAAATTATTACTCGTTATAAAAAAAAAGTGCTATTAAGAGCACAAAAAATTATTATTTGTTAAGAAAAAAAAAGTGCTGTTAAAAGCACTTTTTTTCCATGACCAATTTCGATTCAAAACCCGGATACAAAATGTCATTTTACACGGTTTTAAATCGAAATTGGTGATGGAAAAAAAGTGCTTTTAAGAGCACAAAAAAATATTATTTGATAAGAAAAAAAAAGTGCTGTTAAAAGCACTTTTTTTCCATGACCAATTTCGATTCAAAACCCGGATACAAAATGTCATTTTACACGGTTTTAAATCGAAATTGGTCATGGAAAAAAGTGCTTTTAAGAGCACAAAAAATAATTACTCGTTATAAAAAAAAAGTGCTTTTAAGAGCACAAAAAATTATTATTTGTTAAGAAAAAAAAGTGCTGTTAAAAGCACTTTTTTTCCATGACCAATTTCGATTCAAAACCTGGATACAAAATGTCATTTTACACGGTTTTAAATCGAAATTGGTCATGGAAAAAAAGTGCTTTTAAGAGCACAAAAAATTATTACTCGTTATAAAAAAAAAGTGCTATTAAGAGCACAAAAAATTATTATTTGTTAAGAAAAAAAAAGTGCTGTTAAAAGCACTTTTTTTCCATGACCAATTTCGATTCAAAACCCGGATACAAAATGTCATTTTACACGGTTTTAAATCGAAATTGGTGATGGAAAAAAAGTGCTTTTAAGAGCACAAAAAAATATTATTTGATAAGAAAAAAAAAGTGCTGTTAAAAGCACTTTTTTTCCATGACCAATTTCGATTCAAAACCCGGATACAAAATGTCATTTTACACGGTTTTAAATCGAAATTGGTCATGGAAAAAAGTGCTTTTAAGAGCACAAAAAATAATTACTCGTTATAAAAAAAAAGTGCTTTTAAGAGCACAAAAAATTATTATTTGTTAAGAAAAAAAAGTGCTGTTAAAAGCACTTTTTTTCCATGACCAATTTCGATTCAAAACCTGGATACAAAATGTCATTTTACACGGTTTTAAATCGAAATTGGTGATGGAAAAAAAGTGCTTTTAAGAGCACAAAAAATTATTACTCGTTATAAAAAAAAAGTGCTTTTAAGAGCACAAAAAAATCTTATTTGTTAAGAAAAAAAAAGTGCTGTTAAAAGCACTTTTTTTCCATGACCAATTTCGATTCAAAACCCGGATACAAAATGTCATTTTACACGGTTTTAAATCGAAATTGGTCATGGAAAAAAAGTGCTTTTAAAAGCACTAAAAAATTATTACTCGTTATAAAAAAAAAGTGCTTTTAAGAGCACAAAAAAATATTATTTGTTAAGAAAAAAAAAGTGCTGTTAAAAGCACTTTTTTTCCATGACCAATTTCGATTCAAAACCCGGATACAAAATGTCATTTTACTCGGTTTTAAATCGAAATTGGTCATGGAAAAAAAGTGCTTTTAAGAGCACAAAAAATTATTACTCGTTATAAAAAAAAAGTGCTTTTAAGAGCACAAAAAAATCTTATTTGTTAAGAAAAAAAAAGTGCTGGTAAAAGCACTTTTTTTCCATGACCAATTTCGATTCAAAACCCGGATACAAAATGTCATTTTACACGGTTTTAAATCGAAATTGGTCATGGAAAAAAAGAGCTTTTAAGAGCACAAAAAATTATTACTCGTTATAAAAAAAAAAGTGCTTTTAAGAGCACAAAAAATTATTATTTGTTAAGAAAAAAAAAGTGCTGTTAAAAGCACTTTTTTTCCATGACCAATTTCGATTCAAAACCTGGATACAAAATGTCATTTTACACGGTTTTAAATCGAAATTGGTCATGGAAAAAAAGTGCTTTTAAGAGCACAAAAAATTATTACTCGTTATAAAAAAAAAGTGCTATTAAGAGCACAAAAAATTATTATTTGTTAAGAAAAAAAAAGTGCTGTTAAAAGCACTTTTTTTCCATGACCAATTTCGATTCAAAACCCGGATACAAAATGTCATTTTACACGGTTTTAAATCGAAATTGGTCATGGAAAAAAGTGCTTTTAAGAGCACAAAAAATTATTACTCGTTATAAAAAAAAGTGCTTTTAAGAGCACAAAAAATTATTATTTGTTAAGAAAAAAAAAGTGCTGTTAAAAGCACTTTTTTTCCATGACCAATTTCGATTCAAAATGTCATTTTACACGGTTTTAAATCGAAATTGGTCATGGAAAAAAAGTGCTTTTAAGAGCACAAAAAATTATTATTTGTTAAGAAAAAAAAAGTGCTCTTAGAAGCAATGAAATTTTTTATGATCTTAAAAGCACTTTTTTTCCATGACCAATTTCGATTCAAAACCCGGATACAAAATGTCATTTTACACGGTTTTAAATCGAAATTGGTCATGGAAAAAAAGTGCTTTTAAGAGCACTAAAAAATTATAACTCGTTATAAAAAAAAAGTGCTTTTAAGAGCACAAAAAATTATTATTTATTAAGAAAAAAAAAGTGCTGTTAAAAGCACTTTTTTTCCATGACCAATTTCGATTCAAAACCCGGATACAAAATGTCATTTTACACGGTTTTAAATCGAAATTGGTCATGGAAAAAAAGTGCTTTTAAGAGCACAAAAAATTATTACTCGTTATAAAAAAAAAGTGCTATTAAGAGCACAAAAAATTATTATTTGTTAAGAAAAAAAAAGTGCTGTTAAAAGCACTTTTTTTCCATGACCAATTTCGATTCAAAACCCGGATACAAAATGTCATTTTACACGGTTTTAAATCGAAATTGGTCATGGAAAAAAGTGCTTTTAAGAGCACAAAAAATTATTACTCGTTATAAAAAAAAAGTGCTTTTAAGAGCACAAAAAATATTATTTGTTAAGAAAAAAAAAGTGCTGTTAAAAGCACTTTTTTTCCATGACCAATTTCGATTCAAAACCCGGATACAAAATGTCATTTTACACGGTTTTAAATCGAAATTGGTCATGGAAAAAAAGTGCTTTTAAGAGCACAAAAAAATATTATTTGATAAGAAAAAAAAAGTGCTGTTAAAAGCACTTTTTTTCCATGACCAATTTCGATTCAAAACCCGGATACAAAATGTCATTTTACACGGTTTTAAATCGAAATTGGTCATGGAAAAAAAGTTCTTTTAAGAGCACAAAAAATTATTACTCGTTATAAAAAAAAAGTGCTTTTAAGAGCACAAAAAAATATGATTTGTTAAGAAAAAAAAAGTGCTGTTAAAAGCACTTTTTTTCCATGACCAATTTCGATTCAAAACCCGGATACAAAATGTCATTTTACACGGTTTTAAATCGAAATTGGTCATGGAAAAAAGTGCTTTTAAGAGCACAAAAAATAATTACTCGTTATAAAAAAAAAGTGCTTTTAAGAGCACAAAAAATTATTATTTGTTAAGAAAAAAAAAGTGCTGTTAAAAGCACTTTTTTTCCATGACCAATTTCGATGCAAAACCTGGATACAAAATGTCATTTTACACGGTTTTAAATCGAAATTGGTCATGGAAAAAAAGTGCTTTTAAGAGCACAAAAAATTATTACTCGTTATAAAAAAAAAGTGCTATTAAGAGCACAAAAAATTATTATTTGTTAAGAAAAAAAAATTGCTGTTAAAAGCACTTTTTTTCCATGACCAATTTCGATTCAAAACCCGGATACAAAATGTCATTTTACACGGTTTTAAATCGAAATTGGTCATGGAAAAAAAGTTCTTTTAAGAGCACAAAAAATTATTACTCGTTATAAAAAAAAAGTGCTTTTAAGAGCACAAAAAAATATGATTTGTTAAGAAAAAAAAAGTGCTGTTAAAAGCACTTTTTTTCCATGACCAATTTCGATTCAAAACCCGGATACAAAATGTCATTTTACACGGTTTTAAATCGAAATTGGTCATGGAAAAAAGTGCTTTTAAGAGCACAAAAAATAATTACTCGTTATAAAAAAAAAGTGCTTTTAAGAGCACAAAAAAATATTATTTGTTAAGAAAAAAAAAGTACTGTTAAAAGCACTTTTTTTCCATGACCAATTTCGATTCAAAACCCGGATACAAAATGTCATTTTACTCGGTTTTAAATCGAAATTGGTCATGGAAAAAAAGTGCTTTTAAGAGCACAAAAAATTATTACTCGTTATAAAAAAAAAGTGCTTTTAAGAGCACAAAAAAATCTTATTTGTTAAGAAAAAAAAAGTGCTGTTAAAAGCACTTTTTTTCCATGACCAATTTCGATTCAAAACCCGGATACAAAATGTCATTTTACACGGTTTTAAATCGAAATTGGTCATGGAAAAAAAGAGCTTTTAAGAGCACAAAAAATTATTACTCGTTATAAAAAAAAAAGTGCTTTTAAGAGCACAAAAAATTATTATTTGTTAAGAAAAAAAAAGTGCTGTTAAAAGCACTTTTTTTCCATGACCAATTTCGATTCAAAACCTGGATACAAAATGTCATTTTACACGGTTTTAAATCGAAATTGGTCATGGAAAAAAAGTGCTTTTAAGAGCACAAAAAATTATTACTCGTTATAAAAAAAAAGTGCTATTAAGAGCACAAAAAATTATTATTTGTTAAGAAAAAAAAAGTGCTGTTAAAAGCACTTTTTTTCCATGACCAATTTCGATTCAAAACCCGGATACAAAATGTCATTTTACACGGTTTTAAATCGAAATTGGTCATGGAAAAAAGTGCTTTTAAGAGCACAAAAAATTATTACTCGTTATAAAAAAAAGTGCTTTTAAGAGCACAAAAAATTATTATTTGTTAAGAAAAAAAAAGTGCTGTTAAAAGCACTTTTTTTCCATGACCAATTTCGATTCAAAATGTCATTTTACACGGTTTTAAATCGAAATTGGTCATGGAAAAAAAGTGCTTTTAAGAGCACAAAAAATTATTATTTGTTAAGAAAAAAAAAGTGCTCTTAGAAGCAATGAAATTTTTTATGATCTTAAAAGCACTTTTTTTCCATGACCAATTTCGATTCAAAACCCGGATACAAAATGTCATTTTACACGGTTTTAAATCGAAATTGGTCATGGAAAAAAAGTGCTTTTAAGAGCACTAAAAAATTATAACTCGTTATAAAAAAAAAGTGCTTTTAAGAGCACAAAAAATTATTATTTATTAAGAAAAAAAAAGTGCTGTTAAAAGCACTTTTTTTCCATGACCAATTTCGATTCAAAACCCGGATACAAAATGTCATTTTACACGGTTTTAAATCGAAATTGGTCATGGAAAAAAAGTGCTTTTAAGAGCACAAAAAATTATTACTCGTTATAAAAAAAAAGTGCTATTAAGAGCACAAAAAATTATTATTTGTTAAGAAAAAAAAAGTGCTGTTAAAAGCACTTTTTTTCCATGACCAATTTCGATTCAAAACCCGGATACAAAATGTCATTTTACACGGTTTTAAATCGAAATTGGTCATGGAAAAAAGTGCTTTTAAGAGCACAAAAAATTATTACTCGTTATAAAAAAAAAGTGCTTTTAAGAGCACAAAAAAATATTATTTGTTAAGAAAAAAAAAGTGCTGTTAAAAGCACTTTTTTTCCATGACCAATTTCGATTCAAAACCCGGATACAAAATGTCATTTTACACGGTTTTAAATCGAAATTGGTCATGGAAAAAAAGTGCTTTTAAGAGCACAAAAAAATATTATTTGATAAGAAAAAAAAAGTGCTGTTAAAAGCACTTTTTTTCCATGACCAATTTCGATTCAAAACCCGGATACAAAATGTCATTTTACACGGTTTTAAATCGAAATTGGTCATGGAAAAAAGTGCTTTTAAGAGCACAAAAAATAATTACTCGTTATAAAAAAAAAAGTGCTTTTAAGAGCACAAAAAATTATTATTTGTTAAGAAAAAAAAAGTGCTGTTAAAAGCACTTTTTTTCCATGACCAATTTCGATTCAAAACCCGGATACAAAATGTCATTTTACACGGTTTTAAATCGAAATTGGTCATGGAAAAAAAGTTCTTTTAAGAGCACAAAAAATTATTACTCGTTATAAAAAAAAAGTGCTTTTAAGAGCACAAAAAAATATGATTTGTTAAGAAAAAAAAAGTGCTGTTAAAAGCACTTTTTTTCCATGACCAATTTCGATTCAAAACCCGGATACAAAATGTCATTTTACACGGTTTTAAATCGAAATTGGTCATGGAAAAAAGTGCTTTTAAGAGCACAAAAAATAATTACTCGTTATAAAAAAAAGTGCTTTTAAGAGCACAAAAAATTATTATTTGTTAAGAAAAAAAAAGTGCTGTTAAAAGCACTTTTTTTCCATGACCAATTTCGATGCAAAACCTGGATACAAAATGTCATTTTACACGGTTTTAAATCGAAATTGGTCATGGAAAAAAAGTGCTTTTAAGAGCACAAAAAATTATTACTCGTTATAAAAAAAAAGTGCTATTAAGAGCACAAAAAATTATTATTTGTTAAGAAAAAAAAATTGCTGTTAAAAGCACTTTTTTTCCATGACCAATTTCGATTCAAAACCCGGATACAAAATGTCATTTTACACGGTTTTAAATCGAAATTGGTCATGGAAAAAAAGTTCTTTTAAGAGCACAAAAAATTATTACTCGTTATAAAAAAAAAGTGCTTTTAAGAGCACAAAAAAATATTATTTGTTAAGAAAAAAAAAGTGCTGTTAAAAGCACATTTTTTCCATGACCAATTTCGATTCAAAACCCGGATACAAAATGTCATTTTACACGGTTTTAAATCGAAATTGGTCATGGAAAAAAGTGCTTTTAAGAGCACAAAAAATTATTACTCGTTATAAAAAAAAAGTGCTTTTAAGAGCACAAAAAAAATATTATTTGTTAAGAAAAAAAAAGTGCTGTTAAAAGCACTTTTTTTCCATGACCAATTTCGATTCAAAACCCGGATACAAAATGTCATTTTACACGGTTTTAAATCGAAATTGGTCATGGAAAAAAGTGCTTTTAAGAGCACTAAAAAATTATTACTCGTTATAAAAAAAAAGTGCTTTTAAGAGCACAAAAAAATATTATTTGTTAAGAAAAAAAAAGTGCTGTTAAAAGCACTTTTTTTCCATGACCAATTTCGATTCAAAACCCGGATACAAAATGTCATTTTACACGGTTTTAAATCGAAATTGGTCATGGAAAAAAGTGCTTTTAAGAGCACAAAAAATTATTACTCGTTATAAAAAAAAAGTGCTTTTAAGAGCACAAAAAAATATTATTTGTTAAGAAAAAAAAAGTGCTGTTAAAAGCACTTTTTTTCCATGACCAATTTCGATTCAAAACCCGGATACAAAATGTCTTTTTACACGGTTTTAAATCGAAATTGGTCATGGAAAAAAGTGCTTTTAAGAGCACAAAAAATTATTACTCGTTATAAAAAAAAAGTGCTTTTAAGAGCACAAAAAAATATTATTTGTTAAGAAAAAAAAAGTGCTGTTAAAAGCACTTTTTTTCCATGACCAATTTCGATTCAAAACCCGGATACAAAATGTCATTTTACACGGTTTTAAATCGAAATTGGTCATGGAAAAAAAGTGCTTTTAACAGCACTTTTTTTTTCTTAACAAATAATATTTTTTTGTGCTCTTAAAAGCACTTTTTTTTTATAACGAGTAATAATTTTTGGTGCTCTTAAAAGCACTTTTTTTCCATGACCAATTTCGATTTAAAACCGTGTAAAATGACATTTTGTATCCGGGTTTTGAATCGAAATTGGTCATGGAAAAAAAGTGCTTTTAACAGCACTTTTTTTTTCTTAACAAATAATATTTTTTTGTGCTCTTAAAAGCACTTTTTTTTTATAACGAGTAATAATTTTTGGTGCTCTTAAAAGCACTTTTTTTCCATGACCAATTTCGATTTAAAACCGTGTAAAATGACATTTTGTATCCGGGTTTTGAATCGAAATCGGTCATGGAAAAAAAGTGCTTTTAACAGCACTTTTTTTTTCTTAATAAATAATAATTTTTTGTGCTCTTAAAAGCACTTTTTTTTTATAACGAGTAATAATTTTTTGTGCTCTTAAAAGCACTTTTTTCCATGACCAATTTCGATTTAAAACCGTGTAAAATGACATTTTGTATCCGGGTTTTGAATCGAAATTGGTCATGGAAAAAAAGTGCTTTTAAGAGCATAAAAAATTTCATTGCTTCTAAGAGCACTTTTTTTTTCTTAACAAATAATAATTTTTTGTGCTCTTAAAAGCACTTTTTTTTTATAACGAGTAATAATTTTTTGTGCTCTTAAAAGCACTTTTTTTCCATGACCAATTTCGATTTAAAACCGTGTAAAATGACATTTTGTATCCGGGTTTTGAATCGAAATTGGTCATGGAAAAAAAGTGCTTTTAACAGCACTTTTTTTTTCTTAACAAATAATAATTTTTTGTGCTCTTAAAAGCACTTTTTTTTTATAACGAGTAATAATTTTTTGTGCTCTTAAAAGAACTTTTTTTCCATGACCAATTTCGATTTAAAACCGTGTAAAATGACATTTTGTATCCGGGTTTTGAATCGAAATTGGTCATGGAAAAAAAGTGCTTTTAACAGCACTTTTTTTTTCTTAATAAATAATAATTTTTTGTGCTCTTAAAAGCACTTTTTTTTTATAACGAGTAATAATTTTTTAGTGCTTTTTAAAGCACTTTTTTCCATGACCAATTTCGATTTAAAACCGTGTAAAATGACATTTTGTATCCGGGTTTTGAATCGAAATTGGTCATGGAAAAAAAGTGCTTTTAAGAGCATAAAAAATTTTATTGCTTCTAAGAGCACTTTTTTTTTCTTAACAAATAATAATTTTTTGTGCTCTTAAAAGCACTTTTTTTTCTTAACAAGTAAAAATTTTTTGTGCTCTTAAAAGCACTTTTTTTCCATGACCAATTTCGATTTAAAACCGTGTAAAATGACATTTTGTATCCGGGTTTTGAATCGAAATTGGTCATGGAAAAAAAGTGCTTTTAACAGCACTTTTTTTTTCTTAACAAATAATATTTTTTGTGCTCTTAAAAGCACTTTTTTTTTATAACGAGTAATAATTTTTTAGTGCTCTTAAAAGCACTTTTTTGAATGACCAATTTCGATTTAAAACCGTGTAAAATGACATTTTGTATCCGGGTTTTGAATCGAAATTGGTCATGGAAAAAAAGTGCTTTTAACAGCACTTTTTTTTTCTTAACAAATAATAATTTTTTGTGCTCTTAAAAGCACTTTTTTTTATAACGAGTAATAATTTTTTGTGCTCTTAAAAGCACTTTTTTTCCATGACCAATTTCGATTTAAAACCGTGTAAAATGACATTTTGTATCCGGGTTTTGAATCGAAATTGGTCATGGAAAAAAAGTGCTTTTAACAGCACTTTTTTTTTCTTATCAAATAATATTTTTTTGTGCTCTTAAAAGCACTTTTTTTTTATAACGAGTAATAATTTTTTGTGCTCTTAAAAGAACCTTTTTTTCCATGACCAATTTCGATTTAAAACCGTGTAAAATGACATTTTGTATCCGGGTTTTGAATCGAAATTGGTCATGGAAAAAAAGTGCTTTTAACAGCACTTTTTTTTTCTTAACAAATAATATTTTTTTGTGCTCTTAAAAGCACTTTTTTTTTATAACGAGTAATAATGTTTTGTGCTCTTAAAAGCACTTTTTTTCCATGACCAATTTCGATTTAAAACCGTGTAAAATGACATTTTGTATCCGGGTTTTGAATCGAAATTGGTCATGGAAAAAAAGTGCTTTTAACAGCACTTTTTTTTTCTTAACAAATAATATTTTTTTGTGCTCTTAATAGCACTTTTTTTTATAACGAGTAATAATTTTTTAGTGCTCTTAAAAGCACTTTTTTTCCATGACCAATTTCGATTTAAAACCGTGTAAAATGACATTTTGTATCCGGGTTTTGAATCGAAATCGGTCATGGAAAAAAAGTGCTTTTAACAGCACTTTTTTTTTCTTAATAAATAATAATTTTTTGTGCTCTTAAAAGCACTTTTTTTTTATAACGAGTAATAATTTTTTGTGCTCTTAAAAGCACTTTTTTCCATGACCAATTTCGATTTAAAACCGTGTAAAATGACATTTTGTATCCGGGTTTTGAATCGAAATTTGTCATGGAAAAAAAGTGCTTTTAAGAACATAAAAAATTTTATTGCTTCTAAGAGCACTTTTTTTTTCTTAACAAATAATAATTTTTTGTGCTCTTAAAAGCACTTTTTTTTCTTAACAAGTAAAAATTTTTTGTGCTCTTAAAAGCACTTTTTTTCCATGACCAATTTCGATTTAAAACCGTGTAAAATGACATTTTGTATCCGGGTTTTGAATCGAAATTGGTCATGGAAAAAAAGTGCTTTTAACAGCACTTTTTTTTTCTTAACAAATAATATTTTTTGTGCTCTTAAAAGCACTTTTTTTTTATAACGAGTAATAATTTTTTAGTGCTCTTAAAAGCACTTTTTTCCATGACCAATTTCGATTTAAAACCGTGTAAAATGACATTTTGTATCCGGGTTTTGAATCGAAATTGGTCATGGAAAAAAAGTGCTTTTAACAGCACTTTTTTTTTCTTAACAAATAATATTTTTTTGTGATCTTAAAAGCACTTTTTTTTTATAACGAGTAATAATTTTTTAGTGCTCTTAAAAGCACTTTTTTTCCATGACCAATTTCGATTTAAAACCGTGTAAAATGACATTTTGTATCCGGGTTTTGAATCGAAATTTGTCATGGAAAAAAAGTGCTTTTAAGAGCATAAAAAATTTTATTGCTTCTAAGAGCACTTTTTTTTTCTTAACAAATAATAATTTTTTGTGCTCTTAAAAGCACTTTTTTTTCTTAACAAGTAAAAATTTTTTGTGCTCTTAAAAGCACTTTTTTTCCATGACCAATTTCGATTTAAAACCGTGTAAAATGACATTTTGTATCCGGGTTTTGAATCGAAATTGGTCATGGAAAAAAAGTGCTTTTAACAGCACTTTTTTTTCTTAACAAATAATATTTTTTTGTGCTCTTAAAAGCACTTTTTTTCCATGACCAATTTCGATTTAAAACCGTGTAAAATGACATTTTGTATCCGGGTTTTGAATCGAAATTGGTCATGGAAAAAAAGTGCTTTTAAGAGCATAAAAAATTTCATTGCATCTAAGAGCACTTTTTTTTTCTTAACAAATAATAATTTTTTGTGCTCTTAAAAGCACTTTTTTTTTATAACGAGTAATAATTTTTTGTGCTCTTAAAAGCACTTTTTTTCCATGACCAATTTCGATTTAAAACCGTGTAAAATGACATTTTGTATCCGGGTTTTGAATCGAAATTTGTCATGGAAAAAAAGTGCTTTTAAGAACATAAAAAATTTTATTGCTTCTAAGAGCACTTTTTTTTTCTTAACAAATAATAATTTTTTGTGCTCTTAAAAGCACTTTTTTTTCTTAACAAGTAAAAATTTTTTGTGCTCTTAAAAGCACTCTTTTTCCATGACCAATTTCGATTTAAAACCGTGTAAAATGACATTTTGTATCCGGGTTTTGAATCGAAATTGGTCATGGAAAAAAAGTGCTTTTAACAGCACTTTTTTTTCTTAACAAATAATATTTTTTTGTGCTCTTAAAAGCACTTTTTTTCCATGACCAATTTCGATTTAAAACCGTGTAAAATGACATTTTGTATCCGGGTTTTGAATCGAAATTGGTCATGGAAAAAAAGTGCTTTTAAGAGCATAAAAAATTTCATTGCTTCTAAGAGCACTTTTTTTTTCTTAACAAATAATAATTTTTTGTGCTCTTAAAAGCACTTTTTTTTTATAACGAGTAATAATTTTTTGTGCTCTTAAAAGCACTTTTTTCCATGACCAATTTCGATTTAAAACCGTGTAAAATGACATTTTGTATCCGGGTTTTGAATCGAAATTGGTCATGGAAAAAAAGTGCTTTTAACAGCACTTTTTTTTCTTAACAAATAATATTTTTTTGTGCTCTTAAAAGCACTTTTTTTCCATGACCAATTTCGATTTAAAACCGTGTAAAATGACATTTTGTATCCGGGTTTTGAATCGAAATTGGTCATGGAAAAAAAGTGCTTTTAACAGCACTTTTTTTTTCTTAATAAATAATAATTTTTTGTGCTCTTAAAAGCACTTTTTTTTTATAACGAGTAATAATTTTTTGTGCTCTTAAAAGCACTTTTTTCCATGACCAATTTCGATTTAAAACCGTGTAAAATGACATTTTGTATCCGGGTTTTGAATCGAAATTTGTCATGGAAAAAAAGTGCTTTTAAGATCATAAAAAATTTTATTGCTTCTAAGAGCACTTTTTTTTTCTTAACAAATAATAATTTTTTGTGCTCTTAAAAGCACTTTTTTTCTTAACAAGTAAAAATTTTTTGTGCTCTTAAAAGCACTTTTTTTCCATGACCAATTTCGATTTAAAACCGTGTAAAATGACATTTTGTATCCGGGTTTTGAATCGAAATTGGTCATGGAAAAAAAGTGCTTTTAACAGCACTTTTTTTTTCTTAACAAATAATATTTTTTGTGCTCTTAAAAGCACTTTTTTTTATAACGAGTAATAATTTTTTAGTGCTCTTAAAAGCACTTTTTTTCCATGACCAATTTCGATTTAAAACCGTGTAAAATGACATTTTGTATCCGGGTTTTGAATCGAAATTGGTCATGGAAAAAAAGTGCTTTTAACAGCACTTTTTTTTTCTTAACAAATAATATTTTTTTGTGATCTTAAAAGCACTTTTTTTTTTATAACGAGTAATAATTTTTTAGTGCTCTTAAAAGCACTTTTTTTCCATGACCAATTTCGATTTAAAACCGTGTAAAATGACATTTTGTATCCGGGTTTTGAATCGAAATTTGTCATGGAAAAAAAGTGCTTTTAAGAGCATAAAAAATTTTATTGCTTCTAAGAGCACTTTTTTTTTCTTAACAAATAATAATTTTTTGTGCTCTTAAAAGCACTTTTTTTTCTTAACAAGTAAAAATTTTTTGTGCTCTTAAAAGCACTTTTTTTCCATGACCAATTTCGATTTAAAACCGTGTAAAATGATATTTTGTATCCGGGTTTTGAATCGAAATTGGTCATGGAAAAAAAGTGCTTTTAACAGCACTTTTTTTTCTTAACAAATAATATTTTTTTGTGCTCTTAAAAGCACTTTTTTTCCATGACCAATTTCGATTTAAAACCGTGTAAAATGACATTTTGTATCCGGGTTTTGAATCGAAATTGGTCATGGAAAAAAAGTGCTTTTAAGAGCATAAAAAATTTCATTGCTTCTAAGAGCACTTTTTTTTTCTTAACAAATAATAATTTTTTGTGCTCTTAAAAGCACTTTTTTTTTATAACGAGTAATAATTTTTTGTGCTCTTAAAAGCACTTTTTTTCCATGACCAATTTCGATTTAAAACCGTGTAAAATGACATTTTGTATCCGGGTTTTGAATCGAAATTGGTCATGGAAAAAAAGTGCTTTTAACAGCACTTTTTTTTCTTAACAAATAATATTTTTTTGTGCTCTTAAAAGCACTTTTTTTCCATGACCAATTTCGATTTAAAACCGTGTAAAATGACATTTTGTATCCGGGTTTTGAATCGAAATTGGTCATGGAAAAAAAGTGCTTTTAAGAGCATAAAAAATTTCATTGCTTCTAAGAGCACTTTTTTTTTCTTAACAAATAATAATTTTTTGTGCTCTTAAAAGCACTTTTTTTTTATAACTAGTAATAATTTTTTGTGCTCTTAAAAGCACTTTTTTTCCATGACCAATTTCGATTTAAAACCGTGTAAAATGACATTTTGTATCCGGGTTTTGAATCGAAATTGGTCATGGAAAAAAAGTGCTTTTAAGAGCACAAAAAATTTTTACTTGTTAAAAAAAAAAAGTGCTTTTAAGAGCACAAAAAATTATTATTTGTTAAGAAAAAAAAAGTGCTCTTAGAAGCAATAAAATTTTTTATGCTCTTAAAAGCACTTTTTTTCCATGACCAATTTCGATTCAAAACCCGGATACAAAATGTCATTTTACACGGTTTTAAATCGAAATTGGTCATGGAAAAAAAGTGCTTTTAAGAGCATAAAAAATTTTATTGCTTCTAAGAGCACTTTTTTTTTCTTAACAAATAATAATTTTTTGTGCTCTTAAAAGCACTTTTTTTCCATGACCAATTTCGATTTAAAACCGTGTAAAATGACATTTTGTATCCGGGTTTTGAATCGAAATTTGTCATGGAAAAAAAGTGCTTTTAAGAGCATAAAAAATTTTATTGCTTCTAAGAGCACTTTTTTTTTCTTAACAAATAATAATTTTTTGTGCTCTTAAAAGCACTTTTTTTTCTTAACAAGTAAAAATTTTTTGTGCTCTTAAAAGCACTTTTTTTCCATGACCAATTTCGATTTAAAACCGTGTAAAATGACATTTTGTATCCGGGTTTTGAATCGAAATTGGTCATGGAAAAAAAGTGCTTTTAACAGCACTTTTTTTTCTTAACAAATAATATTTTTTTGTGCTCTTAAAAGCACTTTTTTTCCATGACCAATTTCGATTTAAAACCGTGTAAAATGACATTTTGTATCCGGGTTTTGAATCGAAATTGGTCATGGAAAAAAAGTGCTTTTAAGAGCATAAAAAATTTCATTGCTTCTAAGAGCACTTTTTTTTTCTTAACAAATAATAATTTTTTGTGCTCTTAAAAGCACTTTTTTTTTATAACGAGTAATAATTTTTTGTGCTCTTAAAAGCACTTTTTTTCCATGACCAATTTCGATTTAAAACCGTGTAAAATGACATTTTGTATCCGGGTTTTGAATCGAAATTGGTCATGGAAAAAAAGTGCTTTTAACAGCACTTTTTTTTTCTTAACAAATAATATTTTTTTGTGATCTTAAAAGCACTTTTTTTTTATAACGAGTAATAATTTTTTAGTGCTCTTAAAAGCACTTTTTTTCCATGACCAATTTCGATTTAAAACCGTGTAAAATGACATTTTGTATCCGGGTTTTGAATCGAAATTTGTCATGGAAAAAAAGTGCTTTTAAGAGCATAAAAAATTTTATTGCTTCTAAGAGCACTTTTTTTTCTTAACAAATAATAATTTTTTGTGCTCTTAAAAGCACTTTTTTTTCTTAACAAGTAAAAATTTTTTGTGCTCTTAAAAGCACTTTTTTTCCATGACCAATTTCGATTTAAAACCGTGTAAAATGACATTTTGTATCCGGGTTTTGAATCGAAATTGGTCATGGAAAAAAAGTGCTTTTAACAGCACTTTTATTTTCTTAACAAATAATATTTTTTGTGCTCTTAAAAGCACTTTTTTTTATAACGAGTAATAATTTTTTAGTGCTCTTAAAAGCACTTTTTTTCCATGACCAATTTCGATTTAAAACCGTGTAAAATGACATTTTGTATCCGGGTTTTGAATCGAAATTGGTCATGGAAAAAAAGTGCTTTTAAGAGCATAAAAAATTTCATTGCTTCTAAGAGCACTTTTTTTTTCTTAACAAATAATAATTTTTTGTGCTCTTAAAAGCACTTTTTCTTTATAACGAGTAATAATTTTTTGTGCTCTTAAAAGCACTTTTTTTCCATGACCAATTTCGATTTAAAACCGAGTAAAATGACATTTTGTATCCGGGTTTTGAATCGAAATTGGTCATGGAAAAAAAGTGCTTTTAACAGCACTTTTTTTTTCTTAACAAATAATATTTTTTTGTGCTCTTAAAAGCACTTTTTTTTTATAACGAGTAATAATTTTTTAGTGCTCTTAAAAGCACTTTTTTTCCATGACCAATTTCGATTTAAAACCGTGTAAAATGACATTTTGTATCCGGGTTTTGAATCGAAATTGGTCATGGAAAAAAAGTGCTTTTAACAGCACTTTTTTTTTCTTAACAAATAATATTTTTTTGTGCTCTTAAAAGCACTTTTTCTTTATAACGAGTAATAATGTTTTGTGCTCTTAAAAGCACTTTTTTTCCATGACCAATTTCTATTTAAAACCGTGTAAAATGACATTTTGTATCCGGGTTATGAATCGAAATTGGTCATGGAAAAAAAGTGCTTTTAACAGCACTTTTTTTTTCTTAACAAATAATATTTTTTTGTGCTCTTAAAAGCACTTTTTTTTTATAACGAGTAATAATTTTTTGTGCTCTTAAAAGCACTTTTTTCCATGACCAATTTCGATTTAAAACCGTGTAAAATGACATTTTGTATCCGGGTTTTGAATCGAAATTGGTCATGGAAAAAAAAGTGCTTTTAACAGCACTTTTTTTTTCTTAACAAATAATATTTTTTTGTGATCTTAAAAGCACTTTTTTTTTATAACGAGTAATAATTTTTTAGTGCTCTTAAAAGCACTTTTTTTCCATGACCAATTTCGATTTAAAACCGTGTAAAATGACATTTTGTATCCGGGTTTTGAATCGAAATCGGTCATGGAAAAAAAGTGCTTTTAACAGCACTTTTTTTTTCTTAATAAATAATAATTTTTTGTGCTCTTAAAAGCACTTTTTTTTTATAACGAGTAATAATTTTTTGTGCTCTTAAAAGCACTTTTTTCCATGACCAATTTCGATTTAAAACCGTGTAAAATGACATTTTGTATCCGGGTTTTGAATCGAAATTTGTCATGGAAAAGAAGTGCTTTTAAGAACATAAAAAATTTTATTGCTTCTAAGAGCACTTTTTTTTTCTTAACAAATAATAATTTTTTGTGCTCTTAAAAGCACTTTTTTTTCTTAACAAGTAAAAATTTTTTGTGCTCTTAAAAGCACTTTTTTTCCATGACCAATTTCGATTTAAAACCGTGTAAAATGACATTTTGTATCCGGGTTTTGAATCGAAATTGGTCATGGAAAAAAAGTGCTTTTAACAGCACTTTTTTTTTCTTAACAAATAATATTTTTTGTGCTCTTAAAAGCACTTTTTTTTTATAACGAGTAATAATTTTTTAGTGCTCTTAAAAGCACTTTTTTCCTTGACCAATTTCGATTTAAAACCGTGTAAAATGACATTTTGTATCCGGGTTTTGAATCGAAATTGGTCATGGAAAAAAAGTGCTTTTAACAGCACTTTTTTTTCTTAACAAATAATATTTTTTTGTGCTCTTAAAAGCACTTTTTTTCCATGACCAATTTCGATTTAAAACCGTGTAAAATGACATTTTGTATCCGGGTTTTGAATCGAAATTGGTCATGGAAAAAAAGTGCTTTTAAGAGCATAAAAAATTTCATTGCTTCTAAGAGCACTTTTTTTTTCTTAACAAATAATAATTTTTTGTGCTCTTAAAAGCACTTTTTTTTTATAACGAGTAATAATTTTTTGTGCTCTTAAAAGCACTTTTTTTCCATGACCAATTTCGATTTAAAACCGTGTAAAATGACATTTTGTATCCGGGTTTTGAATCGAAATTGGTCATGGAAAAAAGTGCTTTTAAGAGCACAAAAAATTTTTACTTGTTAAGAAAAAAAAGTGCTTTTAAGAGCACAAAAAATTATTATTTGTTAAGAAAAAAAAAGTGCTCTTAGAAGCAATAAAATTTTTTATGCTCTTAAAAGCACTTTTTTTCCATGACAAATTTCGATTCAAAACCCGGATACAAAATGTCATTTTACACGGTTTTGAATCGAAATTGGTCATGGAAAAAAAGTGCTTTTAAGAGCATAAAAAATTTTATTGCTTCTAAGAGCACTTTTTTTTTCTTAACAAATAATAATTTTTTGTGCTCTTAAAATCACTTTTTTTTCTTAACAAGTAAAAATTTTTTGTGCTCTTAAAAGCACTTTTTTTCCATGACCAATTTCGATTTAAAACCGTGTAAAATGACATTTTGTATCCGGGTTTTGAATCGAAATTTGTCATGGAAAAAAAGTGCTTTTAAGAGCATAAAAAATTTTATTGCTTCTAAGAGCACTTTTTTTTTCTTAACAAATAATAATTTTTTGTGCTCTTAAAAGCACTTTTTTTTCTTAACAAGTAAAAATTTTTTGTGCTCTTAAAAGCACTTTTTTTCCATGACCAATTTCGATTTAAAACCGTGTAAAATGACATTTTGTATCCGGGTTTTGAATCGAAATTGGTCATGGAAAAAAAGTGCTTTTAACAGCACTTTTATTTTCTTAACAAATAATATTTTTTGTGCTCTTAAAAGCACTTTTTTTTATAACGAGTAATAATTTTTTAGTGCTCTTAAAAGCACTTTTTTTCCATGACCAATTTCGATTTAAAACCGTGTAAAATGACATTTTGTATCCGGGTTTTGAATCGAAATTGGTCATGGAAAAAAAGTGCTTTTAACAGCACTTTTTTTTTCTTAACAAATAATATTTTTTGTGCTCTTAAAAGCACTTTTTTTTATAACGAGTAATAATTTTTTAGTGCTCTTAAAAGCACTTTTTTTCCATGACCAATTTCGATTTAAAACCGTGTAAAATGACATTTTGTATCCGGGTTTTGAATCGAAATTGGTCATGGAAAAAAAGTGCTTTTAACAGCACTTTTTTTTTCTTAACAAATAATATTTTTTTGTGATCTTAAAAGCACTTTTTTTTTATAACGAGTAATAATTTTTTAGTGCTCTTAAAAGCACTTTTTTTCCATGACCAATTTCGATTTAAAACCGTGTAAAATGACATTTTGTATCCGGGTTTTGAATCGAAATTTGTCATGGAAAAAAAGTGCTTTTAAGAGCATAAAAAATTTTATTGCTTCTAAGAGCACTTTTTTTTTCTTAACAAATAATATTTTTTTGTGATCTTAAAAGCACTTTTTTTTTATAACGAGTAATAATTTTTTAGTGCTCTTAAAAGCACTTTTTTTCCATGACCAATTTCGATTTAAAACCGTGTAAAATGACATTTTGTATCCGGGTTTTGAATCGAAATTTGTCATGGAAAAAAAGTGCTTTTAAGAGCATAAAAAATTTTATTGCTTCTAAGAGCACTTTTTTTTTCTTAACAAATAATAATTTTTTGTGCTCTTAAAAGCACTTTTTTTTCTTAACAAGTAAAAATTTTTTGTGCTCTTAAAAGCACTTTTTTTCCATGACCAATTTCGATTTAAAACCGTGTAAAATGACATTTTGTATCCGGGTTTTGAATCGAAATTGGTCATGGAAAAAAAGTGCTTTTAAGAGCATAAAAAATTTCATTGCTTCTAAGAGCACTTTTTTTTTCTTAACAAATAATAATTTTTTGTGCTCTTAAAAGCACTTTTTTTTTATAACGAGTAATAATTTTTTGTGCTCTTAAAAGCACTTTTTTTCCATGACCAATTTCGATTTAAAACCGTGTAAAATGACATTTTGTATCCGGGTTTTGAATCGAAATTGGTCATGGAAAAAAAGTGCTTTTAACAGCACTTTTTTTTTCTTAACAAATAATATTTTTTTGTGATCTTAAAAGCACTTTTTTTTTATAACGAGTAATAATTTTTTAGTGCTCTTAAAAGCACTTTTTTTCCATGACCAATTTCGATTTAAAACCGTGTAAAATGACATTTTGTATCCGGGTTTTGAATCGAAATTTGTCATGGAAAAAAAGTGCTTTTAAGAGCATAAAAAATTTTATTGCTTCTAAGAGCACTTTTTTTTTCTTAACAAATAATAATTTTTTGTGCTCTTAAAAGCACTTTTTTTCCATGACCAATTTCGATTTAAAACCGTGTAAAATGACATTTTGTATCCGGGTTTTGAATCGAAATTGGTCATGGAAAAAAAGTGCTTTTAACAGCACTTTTTTTTTCTTAACAAATAATATTTTTTGTGCTCTTAAAAGCACTTTTTTTTATAACGAGTAATAATTTTTTAGTGCTCTTAAAAGCACTTTTTTTCCATGACCAATTTCGATTTAAAACCGTGTAAAATGACATTTTGTATCCGGGTTTTGAATCGAAATTGGTCATGGAAAAAAAGTGCTTTTAACAGCACTTTTTTTTTCTTAACAAATAATATTTTTTTGTGATCTTAAAAGCACTTTTTTTTTATAACGAGTAATAATTTTTTAGTGCTCTTAAAAGCACTTTTTTTCCATGACCAATTTCGATTTAAAACCGTGTAAAATGACATTTTGTATCCGGGTTTTGAATCGAAATTGGTCATGGAAAAAAAGTGCTTTTAAGAGCATAAAAAATTTCATTGCTTCTAAGAGCACTTTTTTTTTCTTAACAAATAATAATTTTTTGTGCTCTTAAAAGCACTTTTTCTTTATAACGAGTAATAATTTTTTGTGCTCTTAAAAGCACTTTTTTTCCATGACCAATTTCGATTTAAAACCGAGTAAAATGACATTTTGTATCCGGGTTTTGAATCGAAATTGGTCATGGAAAAAAAGTGCTTTTAACAGCACTTTTTTTTTCTTAACAAATAATATTTTTTTGTGCTCTTAAAAGCACTTTTTTTTATAACGAGTAATAATTTTTTAGTGCTCTTAAAAGCACTTTTTTTCCATGACCAATTTCGATTTAAAACCGTGTAAAATGACATTTTGTATCCGGGTTTTGAATCGAAATCGGTCATGGAAAAAAAGTGCTTTTAACAGCACTTTTTTTTTCTTAATAAATAATAATTTTTTGTGCTCTTAAAAGCACTTTTTTTTATAACGAGTAATAATTTTTTGTGCTCTTAAAAGCACTTTTTTCCATGACCAATTTCGATTTAAAACCGTGTAAAATGACATTTTGTATCCGGGTTTTGAATCGAAATTGGTCATGGAAAAAAAGTGCTTTTAAGAGCATAAAAAATTTCATTGCTTCTAAGAGCACTTTTTTTTTCTTAACAAATAATAATTTTTTGTGCTCTTAAAAGCACTTTTTTTTTATAACGAGTAATAATTTTTTGTGCTCTTAAAAGCACTTTTTTCCATGACCAATTTCGATTTAAAACCGTGTAAAATGACATTTTGTATCCGGGTTTTGAATCGAAATTTGTCATGGAAAAGAAGTGCTTTTAAGAACATAAAAAATTTTATTGCTTCTAAGAGCACTTTTTTTTTCTTAACAAATAATAATTTTTTGTGCTCTTAAAAGCACTTTTTTTTCTTAACAAGTAAAAATTTTTTGTGCTCTTAAAAGCACTTTTTTTCCATGACCAATTTCGATTTAAAACCGTGTAAAATGACATTTTGTATCCGGGTTTTGAATCGAAATTGGTCATGGAAAAAAAGTGCTTTTAACAGCACTTTTTTTTTCTTAACAAATAATATTTTTTGTGCTCTTAAAAGCACTTTTTTTTTATAACGAGTAATAATTTTTTAGTGCTCTTAAAAGCACTTTTTTCCTTGACCAATTTCGATTTAAAACCGTGTAAAATGACATTTTGTATCCGGGGTTTGAATCGAAATTGGTCATGGAAAAAAAGTGCTTTTAACAGCACTTTTTTTTCTTAACAAATAATATTTTTTTGTGCTCTTAAAAGCACTTTTTTTCCATGACCAATTTCGATTTAAAACCGTGTAAAATGACATTTTGTATCCGGGTTTTGAATCGAAATTGGTCATGGAAAAAAAGTGCTTTTAAGAGCATAAAAAATTTCATTGCTTCTAAGAGCACTTTTTTTTTCTTAACAAATAATAATTTTTTGTGCTCTTAAAAGCACTTTTTTTTTATAACGAGTAATAATTTTTTGTGCTCTTAAAAGCACTTTTTTTCCATGACCAATTTCGATTTAAAACCGTGTAAAATAAAATTTTGTATCCGGGTTTTGAATCGAAATTGGTCATGGAAAAAAAGTGCTTTTAAGAGCACAAAAAATTTTTACTTGTTAAGAAAAAAAAGTGCTTTTAAGAGCACAAAAAATTATTATTTGTTAAGAAAAAAAAAGTGCTCTTAGAAGCAATAAAATTTTTTATGCTCTTAAAAGCACTTTTTTTCCATGACAAATTTCGATTCAAAACCCGGATACAAAATGTCATTTTACACGGTTTTGAATCGAAATTGGTCATGGAAAAAAAGTGCTTTTAAGAGCATAAAAAATTTTATTGCTTCTAAGAGCACTTTTTTTTTCTTAACAAATAATAATTTTTTGTGCTCTTAAAATCACTTTTTTTTCTTAACAAGTAAAAATTTTTTGTGCTCTTAAAAGCACTTTTTTTCCATGACCAATTTCGATTTAAAACCGTGTAAAATGACATTTTGTATCCGGGTTTTGAATCGAAATTTGTCATGGAAAAAAAGTGCTTTTAAGAGCATAAAAAATTTTATTGCTTCTAAGAGCACTTTTTTTTTCTTAACAAATAATAATTTTTTGTGCTCTTAAAAGCACTTTTTTTTCTTAACAAGTAAAAATTTTTTGTGCTCTTAAAAGCACTTTTTTTCCATGACCAATTTCGATTTAAAACCGTGTAAAATGACATTTTGTATCCGGGTTTTGAATCGAAATTAGTCATGGAAAAAAAGTGCTTTTAACAGCACTTTTATTTTCTTAACAAATAATATTTTTTGTGCTCTTAAAAGCACTTTTTTTTATAACGAGTAATAATTTTTTAGTGCTCTTAAAAGCACTTTTTTTCCATGACCAATTTCGATTTAAAACCGTGTAAAATGACATTTTGTATCCGGGTTTTGAATCGAAATTTGTCATGGAAAAAAAGTGCTTTTAAGAGCATAAAAAATTTTATTGCTTCTAAGAGCACTTTTTTTTTCTTAACAAATAATAATTTTTTGTGCTCTTAAAAGCACTTTTTTTTCTTAACAAGTAAAAATTTTTTGTGCTCTTAAAAGCACTTTTTTTCCATGACCAATTTCGATTTAAAACCGTGTAAAATGACATTTTGTATCCGGGTTTTGAATCGAAATTGGTCATGGAAAAAAAGTGCTTTTAACAGCACTTTTTTTTTCTTAACAAATAATATTTTTTGTGCTCTTAAAAGCACTTTTTTTTATAACGAGTAATAATTTTTTAGTGCTCTTAAAAGCACTTTTTTTCCATGACCAATTTCGATTTAAAACCGTGTAAAATGACATTTTGTATCCGGGTTTTGAATCGAAATTTGTCATGGAAAAAAAGTGCTTTTAAGAGCATAAAAAATTTTATTGCTTCTAAGAGCACTTTTTTTTTCTTAACAAATAATATTTTTTTGTGATCTTAAAAGCACTTTTTTTTTATAACGAGTAATAATTTTTTAGTGCTCTTAAAAGCACTTTTTTTCCATGACCAATTTCGATTTAAAACCGTGTAAAATGACATTTTGTATCCGGGTTTTGAATCGAAATTTGTCATGGAAAAAAAGTGCTTTTAAGAGCATAAAAAATTTTATTGCTTCTAAGAGCACTTTTTTTTTCTTAACAAATAATAATTTTTTGTGCTCTTAAAAGCACTTTTTTTTCTTAACAAGTAAAAATTTTTTGTGCTCTTAAAAGCACTTTTTTTCCATGACCAATTTCGATTTAAAACCGTGTAAAATGACATTTTGTATCCGGGTTTTGAATCGAAATTGGTCATGGAAAAAAAGTGCTTTTAAGAGCATAAAAAATTTCATTGCTTCTAAGAGCACTTTTTTTTTCTTAACAAATAATAATTTTTTGTGCTCTTAAAAGCACTTTTTTTTATAACGAGTAATAATTTTTTGTGCTCTTAAAAGCACTTTTTTTCCATGACCAATTTCGATTTAAAACCGTGTAAAATGACATTTTGTATCCGGGTTTTGAATCGAAATTGGTCATGGAAAAAAAGTGCTTTTAACAGCACTTTTTTTTTCTTAACAAATAATATTTTTTTGTGATCTTAAAAGCACTTTTTTTTTATAACGAGTAATAATTTTTTAGTGCTCTTAAAAGCACTTTTTTTCCATGACCAATTTCGATTTAAAACCGTGTAAAATGACATTTTGTATCCGGGTTTTGAATCGAAATTTGTCATGGAAAAAAAGTGCTTTTAAGAGCATAAAAAATTTTATTGCTTCTAAGAGCACTTTTTTTTTCTTAACAAATAATAATTTTTTGTGCTCTTAAAAGCACTTTTTTTCCATGACCAATTTCGATTTAAAACCGTGTAAAATGACATTTTGTATCCGGGTTTTGAATCGAAATTGGTCATGGAAAAAAAGTGCTTTTAACAGCACTTTTTTTTTTTTAACAAATAATATTTTTTGTGCTCTTAAAAGCACTTTTTTTTATAACGAGTAATAATTTTTTAGTGCTCTTAAAAGCACTTTTTTTCCATGACCAATTTCGATTTAAAACCGTGTAAAATGACATTTTGTATCCGGGTTTTGAATCGAAATTGGTCATGGAAAAAAAGTGCTTTTAACAGCACTTTTTTTTCTTAACAAATAATATTTTTTTGTGATCTTAAAAGCACTTTTTTTTTATAACGAGTAATAATTTTTTAGTGCTCTTAAAAGCACTTTTTTTCCATGACCAATTTCGATTTAAAACCGTGTAAAATGACATTTTGTATCCGGGTTTTGAATCGAAATTGGTCATGGAAAAAAAGTGCTTTTAAGAGCATAAAAAATTTCATTGCTTCTAAGAGCACTTTTTTTTTCTTAACAAATAATAATTTTTTGTGCTCTTAAAAGCACTTTTTCTTTATAACGAGTAATAATTTTTTGTGCTCTTAAAAGCACTTTTTTTCCATGACCAATTTCGATTTAAAACCGAGTAAAATGACATTTTGTATCCGGGTTTTGAATCGAAATTGGTCATGGAAAAAAAGTGCTTTTAACAGCACTTTTTTTTTCTTAACAAATAATATTTTTTTGTGCTCTTAAAAGCACTTTTTTTTTATAACGAGTAATAATTTTTTAGTGCTCTTAAAAGCACTTTTTTTCCATGACCAATTTCGATTTAAAACCGTGTAAAATGACATTTTGTATCCGGGTTTTGAATCGAAATCGGTCATGGAAAAAAAGTGCTTTTAACAGCACTTTTTTTTTCTTAATAAATAATAATTTTTTGTGCTCTTAAAAGCACTTTTTTTTTATAACGAGTAATAATTTTTTGTGCTCTTAAAAGCACTTTTTTCCATGACCAATTTCGATTTAAAACCGTGTAAAATGACATTTTGTATCCGGGTTTTGAATCGAAATTGGTCATGGAAAAAAAGTGCTTTTAAGAGCATAAAAAATTTCATTGCTTCTAAGAGCACTTTTTTTTTCTTAACAAATAATAATTTTTTGTGCTCTTAAAAGCACTTTTTTTTTATAACGAGTAATAATTTTTTGTGCTCTTAAAAGCACTTTTTTTCCATGACCAATTTCGATTTAAAACCGTGTAAAATAAAATTTTGTATCCGGGTTTTGAATCGAAATTGGTCATGGAAAAAAAGTGCTTTTAAGAGCACAAAAAATTTTTACTTGTTAAGAAAAAAAAGTGCTTTTAAGAGCACAAAAAATTGTTATTTGTTAAGAAAAAAAAAGTGCTCTTAGAAGCAATAAAATTTTTTATGCTCTTAAAAGCACTTTTTTTCCATGACAAATTTCGATTCAAAACCCGGATACAAAATGTCATTTTACACGGTTTTGAATCGAAATTGGTCATGGAAAAAAAGTGCTTTTAAGAGCATAAAAAATTTTATTGCTTCTAAGAGCACTTTTTTTTTCTTAACAAATAATAATTTTTTGTGCTCTTAAAAGCACTTTTTTTTCTTAACAAGTAAAAATTTTTTGTGCTCTTAAAAGCACTTTTTTTCCATGACCAATTTCGATTTAAAACCGTGTAAAATGACATTTTGTATCCGGGTTTTGAATCGAAATTTGTCATGGAAAAAAAGTGCTTTTAAGAGCATAAAAAATTTTATTGCTTCTAAGAGCACTTTTTTTTTCTTAACAAATAATAATTTTTTGTGCTCTTAAAAGCACTTTTTTTTCTTAACAAGTAAAAATTTTTTGTGCTCTTAAAAGCACTTTTTTTCCATGACCAATTTCGATTTAAAACCGTGTAAAATGACATTTTGTATCCGGGTTTTGAATCGAAATTGGTCATGGAAAAAAAGTGCTTTTAACAGCACTTTTATTTTCTTAACAAATAATATTTTTTGTGCTCTTAAAAGCACTTTTTTTTATAACGAGTAATAATTTTTTAGTGCTCTTAAAAGCACTTTTTTTCCATGACCAATTTCGATTTAAAACCGTGTAAAATGACATTTTGTATCCGGGTTTTGAATCGAAATTGGTCATGGAAAAAAAGTGCTTTTAACAGCACTTTTTTTTTCTTAACAAATAATATTTTTTGTGCTCTTAAAAGCACTTTTTTTTATAACGAGTAATAATTTTTTAGTGCTCTTAAAAGCACTTTTTTTCCATGACCAATTTCGATTTAAAACCGTGTAAAATGACATTTTGTATCCGGGTTTTGAATCGAAATTGGTCATGGAAAAAAAGTGCTTTTAACAGCACTTTTTTTTTCTTAACAAATAATATTTTTTTGTGATCTTAAAAGCACTTTTTTTTTATAACGAGTAATAATTTTTTAGTGCTCTTAAAAGCACTTTTTTTCCATGACCAATTTCGATTTAAAACCGTGTAAAATGACATTTTGTATCCGGGTTTTGAATCGAAATTTGTCATGGAAAAAAAGTGCTTTTAAGAGCATAAAAAATTTTATTGCTTCTAAGAGCACTTTTTTTTTCTTAACAAATAATAATTTTTTGTGCTCTTAAAAGCACTTTTTTTTCTTAACAAGTAAAAATTTTTTGTGCTCTTAAAAGCACTTTTTTTCCATGACCAATTTCGATTTAAAACCGTGTAAAATGACATTTTGTATCCGGGTTTTGAATCGAAATTGGTCATGGAAAAAAAGTGCTTTTAACAGCACTTTTTTTTTCTTAACAAATAATATTTTTTGTGCTCTTAAAAGCACTTTTTTTTATAACGAGTAATAATTTTTTAGTGCTCTTAAAAGCACTTTTTTTCCATGACCAATTTCGATTTAAAACCGTGTAAAATGACATTTTGTATCCGGGTTTTGAATCGAAATTGGTCATGGAAAAAAAGTGCTTTTAACAGCACTTTTTTTTTCTTAACAAATAATATTTTTTTGTGATCTTAAAAGCACTTTTTTTTTATAACGAGTAATAATTTTTTAGTGCTCTTAAAAGCACTTTTTTTCCATGACCAATTTCGATTTAAAACCGTGTAAAATGACATTTTGTATCCGGGTTTTGAATCGAAATTTGTCATGGAAAAAAAGTGCTTTTAAGAGCATAAAAAATTTTATTGCTTCTAAGAGCACTTTTTTTTTCTTAACAAATAATAATTTTTTGTGCTCTTAAAAGCACTTTTTTTTCTTAACAAGTAAAAATTTTTTGTGCTCTTAAAAGCACTTTTTTTCCATGACCAATTTCGATTTAAAACCGTGTAAAATGACATTTTGTATCCGGGTTTTGAATCGAAATTGGTCATGGAAAAAAAGTGCTTTTAACAGCACTTTTTTTTTCTTAACAAATAATATTTTTTGTGCTCTTAAAAGCACTTTTTTTTATAACGAGTAATAATTTTTTGTGCTCTTAAAAGCACTTTTTTTCCATGACCAATTTCGATTTAAAACCGTGTAAAATGACATTTTGTATCCGGGTTTTGAATCGAAATTGGTCATGGAAAAAAAGTGCTTTTAACAGCACTTTTTTTTTCTTAACAAATAATATTTTTTGTGCTCTTAAAAGCACTTTTTTTTATAACGAGTAATAATTTTTTAGTGCTCTTAAAAGCACTTTTTTTCCATGACCAATTTCGATTTAAAACCGTGTAAAATGACATTTTGTATCCGGGTTTTGAATCGAAATTGGTCATGGAAAAAAAGTGCTTTTAACAGCACTTTTTTTTTCTTAACAAATAATATTTTTTGTGCTCTTAAAAGCACTTTTTTTTATAACGAGTAATAATTTTTTGTGCTCTTAAAAGCACTTTTTTTCCATGACCAATTTCGATTTAAAACCGTGTAAAATGACATTTTGTATCCGGGTTTTGAATCGAAATTGGTCATGGAAAAAAAGTGCTTTTAACAGCACTTTTTTTTTCTTAACAAATAATATTTTTTGTGCTCTTAAAAGCACTTTTTTTTATAACGAGTAATAATTTTTTAGTGCTCTTAAAAGCACTTTTTTTCCATGACCAATTTCGATTTAAAACCGTGTAAAATGACATTTTGTATCCGGGTTTTGAATCGAAATTGGTCATGGAAAAAAAGTGCTTTTAACAGCACTTTTTTTTTCTTAACAAATAATATTTTTTTGTGATCTTAAAAGCACTTTTTTTTTATAACGAGTAATAATTTTTTAGTGCTCTTAAAAGCACTTTTTTTCCATGACCAATTTCGATTTAAAACCGTGTAAAATGACATTTTGTATCCGGGTTTTGAATCGAAATTTGTCATGGAAAAAAAGTGCTTTTAAGAGCATAAAAAATTTTATTGCTTCTAAGAGCACTTTTTTTTTCTTAACAAATAATAATTTTTTGTGCTCTTAAAAGCACTTTTTTTTCTTAACAAGTAAAAATTTTTTGTGCTCTTAAAAGCACTTTTTTTCCATGACCAATTTCGATTTAAAACCGTGTAAAATGACATTTTGTATCCGGGTTTTGAATCGAAATTGGTCATGGAAAAAAAGTGCTTTTAACAGCACTTTTTTTTTCTTAACAAATAATATTTTTTGTGCTCTTAAAAGCACTTTTTTTTATAACGAGTAATAATTTTTTGTGCTCTTAAAAGCACTTTTTTTCCATGACCAATTTCGATTTAAAACCGTGTAAAATGACATTTTGTATCCGGGTTTTGAATCGAAATTGGTCATGGAAAAAAAGTGCTTTTAACAGCACTTTTATTTTCTTAACAAATAATATTTTTTGTGCTCTTAAAAGCACTTTTTTTTATAACGAGTAATAATTTTTTAGTGCTCTTAAAAGCACTTTTTTTCCATGACCAATTTCGATTTAAAACCGTGTAAAATGACATTTTGTATCCGGGTTTTGAATCGAAATTGGTCATGGAAAAAAAGTGCTTTTAACAGCACTTTTTTTTTCTTAACAAATAATATTTTTTGTGCTCTTAAAAGCACTTTTTTTTATAACGAGTAATAATTTTTTAGTGCTCTTTAAAGCACTTTTTTTCCATGACCAATTTCGATTTAAAACCGTGTAAAATGACATTTTGTATCCGGGTTTTGAATCGAAATTTGTCATGGAAAAAAAGTGCTTTTAAGAGCATAAAAAATTTTATTGCTTCTAAGAGCACTTTTTTTTTCTTAACAAATAATATTTTTTTGTGATCTTAAAAGCACTTTTTTTTTATAACGAGTAATAATTTTTTAGTGCTCTTAAAAGCACTTTTTTTCCATGACCAATTTCGATTTAAAACCGTGTAAAATGACATTTTGTATCCGGGTTTTGAATCGAAATTTGTCATGAAAAAAAAGTGCTTTTAAGAGCATAAAAAATTTTATTGCTTCTAAGAGCACTTTTTTTTTCTTAACAAATAATAATTTTTTGTGCTCTTAAAAGCACTTTTTTTTCTTAACAAGTAAAAATTTTTTGTGCTCTTAAAAGCACTTTTTTTCCATGACCAATTTCGATTTAAAACCGTGTAAAATGACATTTTGTATCCGGGTTTTGAATCGAAATTGGTCATGGAAAAAAAGTGCTTTTAACAGCACTTTTTTTTTCTTAACAAATAATATTTTTTGTGCTCTTAAAAGCACTTTTTTTTATAACGAGTAATAATTTTTTAGTGCTCTTAAAAGCACTTTTTTTCCATGACCAATTTCGATTTAAAACCGTGTAAAATGACATTTTGTATCCGGGTTTTGAATCGAAATTGGTCATGGAAAAAAAGTGCTTTTAACAGCACTTTTTTTTTCTTAACAAATAATATTTTTTTGTGATCTTAAAAGCACTTTTTTTTTATAACGAGTAATAATTTTTTAGTGCTCTTAAAAGCACTTTTTTTCCATGACCAATTTCGATTTAAAACCGTGTAAAATGACATTTTGTATCCGGGTTTTGAATCGAAATTGGTCATGGAAAAAAAGTGCTTTTAACAGCACTTTTTTTTTCTTAACAAATAATATTTTTTGTGCTCTTAAAAGCACTTTTTTTTATAACGAGTAATAATTTTTTAGTGCTCTTAAAAGCACTTTTTTTCCATGACCAATTTCGATTTAAAACCGTGTAAAATGACATTTTGTATCCGGGTTTTGAATCGAAATTGGTCATGGAAAAAAAGTGCTTTTAAGAGCATAAAAAATTTCATTGCTTCTAAGAGCACTTTTTTTTTCTTAACAAATAATAATTTTTTGTGCTCTTAAAAGCACTTTTTCTTTATAACGAGTAATAATTTTTTGTGCTCTTAAAAGCACTTTTTTTCCATGACCAATTTCGATTTAAAACCGAGTAAAATGACATTTTGTATCCGGGTTTTGAATCGAAATTGGTCATGGAAAAAAAGTGCTTTTAACAGCACTTTTTTTTTCTTAACAAATAATATTTTTTTGTGCTCTTAAAAGCACTTTTTTTTTATAACGAGTAATAATTTTTTAGTGCTCTTAAAAGCACTTTTTTCCATGACCAATTTCGATTTAAAACCGTGTAAAATGACATTTTGTATCCGGGTTTTGAATCGAAATCGGTCATGGAAAAAAAGTGCTTTTAACAGCACTTTTTTTTTCTTAATAAATAATAATTTTTTGTGCTCTTAAAAGCACTTTTTTTTTATAACGAGTAATAATTTTTTGTGCTCTTAAAAGCACTTTTTTCCATGACCAATTTCGATTTAAAACCGTGTAAAATGACATTTTGTATCCGGGTTTTGAATCGAAATTGGTCATGGAAAAAAAGTGCTTTTAAGAGCATAAAAAATTTCATTGCTTCTAAGAGCACTTTTTTTTTCTTAACAAATAATAATTTTTTGTGCTCTTAAAAGCACTTTTTTTTTATAACGAGTAATAATTTTTTGTGCTCTTAAAAGCACTTTTTTTCCATGACCAATTTCGATTTAAAACCGTGTAAAATGACATTTTGTATCCGGGTTTTGAATCGAAATTGGTCATGGAAAAAAAGTGCTTTTAACAGCACTTTTTTTTTCTTAACAAATAATATTTTTTTGTGATCTTAAAAGCACTTTTTTTTATAACGAGTAATAATTTTTTAGTGCTCTTAAAAGCACTTTTTTTCCATGACCAATTTCGATTTAAAACCGTGTAAAATGACATTTTGTATCCGGGTTTTGAATCGAAATCGGTCATGGAAAAAAAGTGCTTTTAACAGCACTTTTTTTTTCTTAATAAATAATAATTTTTTGTGCTCTTAAAAGCACTTTTTTCCATGACCAATTTCGATTTAAAACCGTGTAAAATGACATTTTGTATCCGGGTTTTGAATCGAAATTGGTCATGGAAAAAAAGTGCTTTTAAGAGCATAAAAAAATTTATTGCTTCTAAGAGCACTTTTTTTTTCTTAACAAATAATAATTTTTTGTGCTCTTAAAAGCACTTTTTTTTCTTAACAAGTAAAAATTTTTTGTGCTCTTAAAAGCACTTTTTTTCCATGACCAATTTCGATTTAAAACCGTGTAAAATGACATTTTGAATCAAAATTGGTCATGGAAAAAAAGTGCTTTTAAGAGCACATTTTTAACTTGACCATTTTCATGACTTTTCATCCATTTCACATTAATTTTCACATTATTTTGGGTCTTAGTAAACAATTTATTTATTGTATGAATAGTTTATTTCATAATTATTCATAATACACACATATAAACACACATATATAATAGTACGGTCACCAATCCAAGTTTTCTCTTCTCTTAGAAAAAAAAATTATTATTATAAACTTTAATATTGTTTATTGTTAATAAATATTTTATTTAAATGAAATATATTAATATCGTTTATGGAGTGCATTGGGTAAAGGATTATTTTGGGGTTAATTAAACAATTTATATTATATCAACAATTTATTGCATATTTATTAATACATACACACTTATAAATAACTAATAAATCATTAATATACATATAATTAACATAATTTGTTAATAGAAAAAGTTCACTTAATTTATAATTAATAATAAGTTGGTAACATTTAATAATAAATAACAATTTTGTGGTGATATTTAATTTATTTAAACAGTAAAAAAATACATTATTAATCACTAAATTTCATGTAATTATTCGGAAACTCAAATAATAATCACATCATTGAAAACATAAACTAAATAAAAATAAAGAAATAATAACCCCCCCCCCGGGTTTTACATATTTACTCGTGCAAAAAATTCGGATCTAAATAATTATATTTTCCAACATCTTTAGAAAAATTATCCGGCCCATAATCCCGGTCATAATCCACAGCCTCCTCATTCGAATCCGAGGAAAGCGACTCCGAATCCGAGTTCATCTCCGACTTAACATCAGCGCCAGGCGACGCAACTCTCGGCGGCAAAAAACCATCCTGGACATCACTCCTCAACGGAATCAAACTATGCGATAACGGATGCGGATTCGGTGAATTCAATTGCGTGATTACGCAATCAGTACAAAAATCAATTGAGTGTTGTTTGCAATCGAAACAGTGCCACCTCGCACCCCTAATTGGCTCATCATTACAATAATCGCACTAGAAACAAATATATAATTGTGTTTTTCAATTATTTATACCAAAAATACCTTAAATGTTAAGTGTGCAAATTGGGGCTCTTGTAATTCTCTGGCTTTTTCTATTTTCACTTTTCGGAGCAGCTCGATTTTTAATTGTAACTCATTTTTGGGCTGAAATAAAGCATTTTATTATATATTTATAATCCTCATGCTAAGAAACAACATATATCTATAGTATAACCTCTATTTCTAAACATATATCTAATATTATAATTTATATACGTAGTTTTCTTATAAAAAACATACAAATGGCATCTATTATAATATAAATATATTCAACCGTTAACACAATCCCATCCCTTAATATGCTGCGCTCTCATTGGTCAAGCATATATAACATGCAAATGTTTAACCAATCACAGAGCTGCTTTTCTAAACGTACTATAAACATAGCTTAACCAATATGGCTAACTGTTTTATAACGTTTTAAAACTCAAATATATATTAAATTACCGCGCGTAGGTCTTCTTGAGGTGGTGATTGGTCCATTAACTCGTAATCATCCACATTTTCTGGCATAACAACCGGTACTTCTAGTTCAGGAAAGAACGTACTCGGTTTATACAAATAATAATTATGTTTTTGGTGTTTGTGTATATAACATTTCTAGAATTATAAATAATATAAATAGTCATCCATATAAATATATTGTTTTGAGTACTTTTCGATCGTTTGTTTTTGGGATCCGTCCAGGAATTGGTAGACCTGCTTTGTGCAATTTTAAAAAATATTTCTGCACGCGTGACGTCACTTGTCGCGTCGTTCGGTTGCCTAAAACGTCCGCGATTTTCTTATAGCGCCTCATTTCCACCGCTTCCGGTGGAAACTTCACTAAGAGCTCCTCCAATTTTTTTTGCTCCTCCGAACTCCATTGCTAAAACATTATTAAATAAAAAAACCCCACATAACAAACACAAAAATATACCTTTTTATGCGTTTCAACTTCCGCTTTCACAATCGGCTCCCGAAAATTCAATTTCGCGTCTTTTTCGCTCGTTTTTTCAGTGCTTAACTGCTTAAAAGCTTCGGATGGAATAAGACAATTATAATTAGCCCAATTAATATCAGGAATCTATAAATACTTATTATTAGAGTGTTTATTAGTCGAAAAAATGTTTTATTTGTACCACAGCAGGTATTTGTGGTCCAGGAATCCCTAAATCCTGATTATTCCTCAATTTGTCGAGAAACTCCAGCGGATTTTGTAGCGCGGCATTTTTTATTTCAATAAGCTTCTCAACATCCTAAAATTAAATTAATTAAACATATTTACTCGATTTTGAACGCGTTTACTTACTTTAATAGCTTTGGTTTTTTGCGCTTCGAGAATCGCAATTGTTTTCAACAATTCACTATAGTCTTTATTGCCTTTAAGAGCTAAATGATCCGATTCGAAATAAAATAAGTCTTTAACCTCAATCTCAGACATATTTATAGTTGTTTTCGTATAATTTAATCATAAATACTAAAAGGGCAAAGCCGATACTGGTAAACACACTTTAATACACCTCTGTTCATTAAATGCCAGTTGTAAAACAGTTAAATATTTTTTTAAAACGTATGTAAACCTAATTTAAACACATGCATTAACTATATTTATTGTTGTACTCATTTATTAATTTATTAATATAATTTCGACTCTTTTTTTTATCGATTTACACAAAAATAAATAGACATAACCTTAAAAGTTACATTGAAATTAAATTTAAACGCATGCATAAATCATCTTTAGTGCTACAATCATATATTAATTAATTAATCTAATTTGGGCTCAATTTTTAATCTATTTAGACGCTTTTTAGTCATAAAAATAACTATACATAACCTCAAAAGTTACATTAAAACGATCAAAACTAAATAAACTTAAATACATGCATGAACTATATTTATTGTGGCACTCATATATTAATTAATTAATTTATCTAATTTTAGTACTGTTTTTTATTGTTGTAGTCGCGTTTTGTAACCTTAAAAGTTACAATACACTTTAAACACTTATATATACATAACCTAAAAACTCGCACTTTTAGACACTTTATCGTATATATTTAATAGTTTTTAATGTGATTTTCTATTAAAATTCTTACCTTTTCAAAGCGAATTATTGCGCAATATCTATATATGATATTTTCTAAACTTATATAATGAATAAATCTATGAAATTAATACGTTTCGGTTTAAATAAACAAAAACTGACACCATTCGCGAATTTGTGCACGAAAACAAAAGACTCAAACATACAACACTTAAAAAACGCCGAAAAGTACGAAACCCCGCTAAAAACACTACTAGACGATGCGGCTAGTTACGAGGATGTTAAACCGGAAGATCCTAACCATATTTGGGCAACGTTACCATACGCGGATGGCACGAAAATACGAAAACAGGGCGCGTACGCGTTAAAACCAAGCATAGACCCACGCGAAACTAGTATAATTGTGTTTCCCGGCCAGGGAAATCAATACGTGGGAATGGCGAAAGATCTCATGAAGTTTCCGATGGCGAAAGAGTTGTTCGAATTAGCGAATTACGTTTTGGGTTACGATTTAATGAAATTGTGCCTCGAAGGGCCGAAAAGCGAGCTGGATAAAACGATACATTGTCAACCAGCGACTTTAGTGACGTCGTTAGCTGCTTTGGAGCGGCTTAAGGAGGAGCGTCCGAACGCGATTGATAATTGTGTCGCAACTGCTGGGTTTAGTTTAGGGGAAATCACTGCTTTGGTGTTCGCGGGGGCGATACAATTCGAAAGGGGTATTTTATTAGTTTTTTTTGGGGTTAAGTCTCGAAATAATTGGTTTTTTTATGGTTTAGCGCTGCAATTAGTTAAAATCAGGGCGGAAGCGATGCAATTAGCAAGTGAAGCGAATTTGGGTGCGATGGCAACTGTTATATATGGACCGGATAGTAAATTGAATTATGGGTGCCTTAAGGCTAAGGAGTGGTGTGTCGATAAAGGGATTGAGAATCCGGATTGTCGAATCGCTAGTTATTTATATCCGGATAGCAAAGTCGTTTCCGGTAACGTTGAAGTGTGTCCCTAACCTATATTTTTTTTAGTGTAAACATAATAAATGTTTTTGTTTGAAATTGTAGGCTATTGAGTTTTTAGAGAAAAACGCAAAAGAGTTCAAACTGCGTAAAGTTAAACGTTTACAAGTATCGGGAGCGTTTCATAGTAATTTAATGTTACCGGCGGTGGAGCCGTTCAAAAAAGCGCTCCAAAAATCGGAAATTACCGACCCGATAATCAGTGTACACTCAAACGTGGATGGGAAACGATACAGAGACGCTCATCATATAAAGAAACAACTACCCAAACAGGTACTCCATACAACTAAACCCACCCGCCCCCCTCCCCCCAACCCGCCTACTACACGCTTTTAGGGGTTAGGAAACTTATAACCTAATTTTGTGTAGATTGTTAAATCAGTCAAGTGGGAACAAACATTGCATATTTTGTATGAAAGAGACCAAGGACAACATTTCCCGCGAACGTTTGAATGTGGTCCTGGCACTTCCTTAAGGACGATTTTGAAACAGGTGAACGCTAAGGCTTGGGACAGTTGCCGAAGTATTGAAGCATAATTCTAGTTTTTATATTATTACTGTTTTGTTACATTAAAACCCTGAATAATAATCTAAATAAAGGATAAATATATATAAAAACTCTTGTCTTCTTTTTATTATATCAATTATTCTATATTATTATTGACAAACATAACCTACAAGACCGCCTTAAGGGCGGTAACGCACTCGCATGAAAGGGTTATGTCGCCCAAATGTTAATAAATTTATTTAAATGCCTAAAATATGAGTTGTTTCCTAAATATAGGACATACATATACACCCCTAACGCCCTTATATAATTATTCATTATTTTTATACACATATACAAACTATAAGACTGCCTTAAGGGTGCTAACACACTAAATCTAGGGTTAAGGCTAATGACCCAGAAGGTGATTTAAAGTACTTGAAGGCGTAAAATGACTAATTTAAATATAAAAAACACAAAATCCCCTTACAGTAAGATGTATTCGTTATTTTTATTCACATATGCTTTCTTATTAAGGGCTTACACACTCAAAATCTTTAAATGTTGATTTAAAGTAATATAAGCCTTAAAATGGTGTTAAATAAAGGCAATACAAAAACACTTACCGTTTTTTATATGAACTATTATTTATTTTTAATCACATATACAATCTACAGCGCCTTAAGGGCACTAAACACTCAAGATCTCCCTTAAGGTGGTTCAAATGATTTCTATATAGTAACTTAAGCCTAATAATGGCTGTGTTTCACTTAAATAAAGGAAATACTTAAAAACACTTATCCCCCCTTTAATAATATCAATTATCCATTGTTTTTATTCTCGAACTACAGGACCGCCTTAAGGGCGCAAACCCACGTATTGATTTCAAGTAACTTAAAGTCTAAAGATGGCTGTTGTTTAATGACACAAATAAATTAAATAAATAAATCGCCTAGAACTTAACTTATATAGTTGAATTTGGAGTAAATAACTAAAATGTGTGCGCGTTCCTGCAAACACCACAACCCAAAGCGAACTCTTCACCGGTTGGCGGGTGTTTAACATGAAGAGGACACTCCTCACCCTCTAATTGTTTAGCTTTCGGTCCTAAATAATCCAAATCAGTGATTGCCATTTTATGATTGTGGTAAACTTACCAGCGGGACAATTCGGTAATTCGTTCCTCGGTAAGTTGGTAACTCTTTGGAAGTCATCGTGGCATGGATTACAAAAGTGCGTTGTCCCAAAGCAGAAAAATACGGCGACGGAACAGCAATACCGGCATTTATACTCTAAGAAGTCGGTGCCGTGTTTAGGGCACATTTGCGCACGCGCCACATCGGAACAAGCGCCACAAACCAACTCAGTCGGATCGTACTGTTCCCCGACTTCGGCATCACAACGGGCTTCGCCCCCGTAATACGCTTTATTACATTTGAAGCAAACGTAATAGGCGTATCTGTCCATTGAGTACCCGGTGGGATCGCTAAAGAACCGCGATCCTTGCGCGGTTATCGCCTCCGTTGTATGCAACCCTTCGTACTCGAGACGCATGAGTGCTTTTCGCTTCACGTCATTGAATAAATCCAGTATAGGCGCGAGGAGTTCAGTTAATAAAGGGTGTTGGATATTAGCTTTGCATATAGGGCATAAAGAAAAGGAGAATGTGATGCGTGGGCCGGCCCAACGCTTCATCAAAACAGCTTTACAACAATGGAGATGGAATACGTGGCCACATTTGAGCTGAAATTCATTTTAATGTTGATTACTACTAGATATACTAGAGTGCGGATTGGTTTCCTTGTCTGTGATTGGTCAATTGGTTATTAATACTAAACATGTATTACGCAATATGGAACGCGTAGTTCATACTTAAACTCTTTATATTTAGTGGATCACTTAAGATATGTGCGTCCTGTATTTTTTATATTATTCCTTAATAAATTCTGCGTATTTTATCCCGCGATGGTATACCTCTATCTATTATAGAAACATTTATATTAAATTCCAAACATATCACAAATCGTTGTAGTAATGTTTGGTATTTAATATGTTTCTATAATAGATAGACATGTGCTGTCGCGGGATAAAACACGCGGAATTTATTAAGGAATAATATAAAAAATACAGGGTGAAATTATCTTAAGTGGTTCTCTAGATATAAAGAGTTTAAGTAAATATGAGCCGCGCGCTCCATATAGCGTAATGCATTTCGTTTGACTTAACAGCCAATTGACCAATCACAGGCAAGGAAATCACACCCTAGCATATCAAGGCACTCTAGAGCTACTTACTTGTAAGGCGGGAGCGCATGATAGAGCTTCTGTAAAGCACACCATACACATATCATCTGCGTCTTGTCGAAGCATGGCGTCCGAAGAGCACCCATGCAAACATGGTAAACAAGAGGCTTCGCCTTGTACGCCTCCACACATATGACCGCAATTATGGACTTTATTACAAGCTGTACGAGCATATTCCTACCACAACAACAATAATTACCCATATTAATTTATAAACGTTTAAACCACTCAAACCTGGCATTCGTGATCCGCGCAAACATTCCCAATCGCCAACAGGCCTGAATTCCCAGTCGCCCCACAAAACCGACAAACCCCACTCGCACCAGCGATCCTAGTCCGGGTACCACCCTCACGGAACTCAACAAGCGCCTTAAGAGTCCTAGCATCCGCTAACGCCAACAACCAAAACAGTTTCGTGCGTCCGCAACCTTCATGCAATTCCACCTAAACGAAAATCATATATAAACCTAATTATAAGACTTCTCATTTACGAAAAATCACCTTGATAGCTTCTTCCTCCTCTTTGCACACTTGTCGCTGGTGCATTCGAGTCTTGCGGTGTAAATGCAAGAAACGATCGCAATCAGCGCATAGATTCCCGCATTGATTGCACTGGATAATCGCGTTCGTTTCACCATCATCGTGATTTGTGCACGTGGGGCGTGGTACTGAGGGTCCTTCAGCAGCGCTCCACTGCCCTGACGATAACTGCTCCACGTGATCACGGTCTAACACGCATAAGGACGCTAACGCTAACCATAAAGTTGGGGTGTGTAAGCATATACTTGGTGATCTTTGATCGTCTGATAGTCGCGTTAGGTTTAAGATGTTTTCTGCGACAGCGCCTTTAGTTACATTTGCCCAAGATTCAGAAAGTTTACCCTGTTGAACCATAACATACTTGGAGGTCCTAATTTGCGTCAAAATTACATATATACTTACAGCCGCCATATCTTTGAGTAGATGTATAATAACTTCAGCTAGTTTCCGATTAACTGTCCCCCTCAACCACCACCGGTCACCAATATAATCCCTCGGATGTATCGACGTAGCTAAAGTCACTGTTGAAATACCTTTCAACCCTCCAGATCCTCCACAATCTTTCGATTTGACTTTGACTTGAACACTTAACGATTTTGCAATCACGCTCAAAAACACATCTAGAATCCCGATTCTAGAACGCAAAATCCATTTAACACATCCTAAAAAGTATATAAAACAATTGAATCACCTATAAACATCAAATTCATCCCCGTCGTCTGAATCTTTATTCGCTACCGACACTATACTGAAATCAGCTGGGGGTAAATGGATCACGTTCATCACTTTCGCTAGCGCTTCCGGGGAGATTTCTGGGAGCATGCGTCTCAATAAGGAAGTCACCTAAATAATACGTATTAATTATTTGGTTAAGGGAGTTACATGCGTTGATATACTTGTCGTTGCACTCTGGCGGAGCCTGTGTGTAGTAACGTTAACAAATCCGCTAGTAGAAGATATTGGTGGCTTAAATATGCGCGTCCAACACTTGAGCCTGATAAGGCAAGCACCATTGATAACATTTCGAAACAGTATGTGTCGGTGGTTTTCGCCAAATCTAGACTTTGTCCAGAGCTTCCCGAACCGATGATTGCTGAGCACAAAATCGATTCCCATTCTTCGCGCACGCGCAACGCCTCTTTACGAATTGCTTGCACTATATGAACGATCACCTAACAACGAACAAAAAAAACCATGAGAAATCCACACAATGTTTGGAATTTACGCAAGATTAAACATAAAAATGCGACGTACTTGTTTTTGTAAATGCGTTAATTTACTCCGACTGAATAAAATCCCAACCATATGCTCCCGCAAATCGTTGCTCTCCTCCAACGGTTCGCTCAAATCATTTACGCTCACCGCCGAATCCAGTTGATTCAAATTAACCGCATCCGGTTCCCCAACAATCAACTTCCCAAACACTTGCGACGTAATCAATCGAAACACTCTTAGAGTTTCCGCTTCACAGTTCCTTTGCTGAATCGTCAACGCGCCATATTGCTTCCCAGTGCGAATCGACTCATTCGACACTTCGCCCAAAACGCGAATCTGGCGCACGCGCAACGAATTATCAGGACCTTTCAGCTCCAACCGGATAACCGAATGGTTCAACTCTACAAATCACACAATTAAAAACTCGAATAGATTTATTTGTTTAACAAACACACCTTGAATAGGGCAATTAACCCACCCGCCCAATAAACGACTCTCAACTTCCACCGTGCGGAGTTTTGTTAACTCATCCGAATTCGGACCAGAAAAGAACGAAATACTTGAGACTTTATTCTAAACATAACAAATATATATATAGACACTTAAAGACTTGGAGGATTTATGGTTTCTTACAGCCAAATCGCGACAATTGTCAACATGAAGACAAACCATCCTTGGGTGGTGGTGCGGCGACGACGCAATAGTTAAATTCTTCGTTTTATTACGATCCTCATCCCCCGATTCCCAAAACGTCTCCGTGGACCCATCAATAAGACTCCCCACCATCGCCTGGCGACTAGATGCTTTTATCTCCACGGAAGACGTAAAATCTCGAAGACACTCAACAGTCGCAGTTATCTAACAATCATAACACATAAACAACCACCTACACTCTTAAAAACTACTAATTACCTGCGACACCATACTTTGATGGCTCTCATGCATCGACAAACAACAATCCTCCAGTTCTTCACTGCGCGATAAAATCTTGCTTATGTTACTAAACACTTGCGATCTATGCAGAAATGCGTGATCCGCCTGAGTGAACCTCAACCCCCAACACCTAACAGCCATCTGTTGCAATGAGGACCCCATGGGTAATAAGACCATTAAGTCTGCAATTGTTTGCAGTAAAGCATGGAAAGTTGATGGTAATGGGTGGACAGCATCACCAGCGATGGTGATATCAGATAAAGGGTGTTCACACACATGTAAATCCTATTTAAAATTAATTATTATTTATATATGTCAATAAATAATGAGTGTTAATTACTTGGTCATCCGGTTTCCTTTGAGGTTTATTATCGTCATCTGTTTCAGATTCTAAGTCTGCAGGAGTTAATGACGTCACAAACCACCATAATAAATCGTGTAAACACACTGGTTGAGTTACTGAGCGGAGTAACCAGTTTAAAGCCTTTAAATATTAAATAAGTTGAATTTCTTTTCAAAGACTTAGAATTGGAGGTGTACCTGCATGGCGTATACTCTACACATTGCTTTTCTTAAAGCTTGTTTCATTGCTAGTTGGAGCGCTTCTAAATCATGTTGTTGGAGCACAAAAGTCATAACAGGTCGTTGTAGCAAAGATAAACCATCGTGGTTCATTTCTTGGGACACAATTGCTGAGTTATCCATACTAGGAATTAACTTCTGTAGAGTTGCGGATGGGTTGCATAATAATGAAGAACCTGTCTCTATAAGCGAAGCATTACTATTTGTTGTAGTGGTTTGTTGTGAAAGTAATACCATTCGATGTTTCGCAACTCGAGTTGTTGCGTTTGCGCATCATTATAATGCGGCCATCTTGTCCAGTGCGCGCCCACGGAACGCCATTCGTCCCCATGGATATAGATCGGTGGAAGCGTAGCCCTCTGGTGGCATCGTTTTCGTTATCAGACAACGACACTTCTGATAATGGCTGTAAACGAATGGATTAAAAGCGCTCGGTGAGAGTGAATAGGAACTTACTCGTTGCCCTGAGTGAGATGGGCCTGGGAAGTTACTGTCTTGGAAGCTTTGTCGGCGAAGTACTTCTTCATAGAATGGTGGCTCATCGTGAGGGGCGGCTGCGCCTAAGGTGCGCAAGCACTGGAATGGAGGGGATGGGCCGAAAGGCCCACCGAAATCTGGAGGTGATTGGTTTTCAGACACTGACGGCATATTGCTTGTGGATGGACGTCTTTGATGGGAGATTCCTTAAAAATGTTGACTTATAATTGAGAAAGATTCTAAAGGTGTTATAAGTACCTATATTCGCAGAGCTGGCTAAATCTAATAAAAACATTGCGTTGTTCTTCATCGTCAAATGCGCATCAACTGCCCCGATACTAGTCGCAGGTGACAATACAGGTTTAACAGATGGGGTGATGATAATTGGTTTTTTCCGCCCCATCCGACTACGATTTCCATGTAGCCGCCCAGGCGCACGCCCAGTCTTCATATATTTCTCCCGACAAGTATCACAAATTAAATACCAAGAACTACCAGCTGTAATAAACCCAAACAATTTCCTTGAAGCATTCAAAAACACATTTAATAACTTACCAACACCCCCATCCCCACAATTCCCGGCCCAACCAACACAAAAATTCCCGTTTGAATTATAACCTTTACCACCTGCATGGTTACCGCACCCTGGATGGGCGCTCCTCATGTGGTAAGTCACCGGGTGTGGATACGCTTCCCCACACAACTCACACACCGAATCCCCATTCGTGGATTGGAGGAAACCAGCGAGCGCCAAATCTTCTAGATAATTCGCGCGACTCATCGGTTTCCATTCCTTTTTCTTCCTACCAATCTTCTTACTCTCTTTTTCTAAAGTCGTGTTCCGCTCTCGAATCTCCTTCGACTCGTTTTTCGCGCAAATAAAACTCTTATCTATCTTCTTGTTCTTAACCGGCGACGACGCAACAGTTTGCATAATCGCTTGAAGACAATTAGACGTCAACTCCTCCCAGAGGTACACTAGAGATTTTAACGCGGGAGGCAGCACTGTAATTGTGTGATACGTCTCAGGGAATTTATCGGTGGGGTCTGTTTTATCTGTTCGACTCCCAGGGATTTTAACTTCTTCGTCGTCTAAATCGTTTAAAAAATCCACGCATTTCGCACTGCGTTTACCCTCTGAGTCGGTGTCCTCTTCTTTAATCCGAGCCGCATCGTTTGGTTTCATATCGCGATCCCAAGTATTGTGTTCTTTGATGATACCTTCTGGACGTTTGCTACGGTTGCGGTTAGCGTTCGCGTTGGCTGCAGATCGCGTTAGGGACTCTAGTGTGGATGGTTGGATGTGTAAGTAGTTACCGGCTGTGGACACTTCAACGGAATGGCGCTGCCGGGCGCGTTCTTCGCGCGTTAATTCCGTGCGGCGTTTATCGACGATTGATTCTGAGTAGTGACCACCGTGGCGAGTTACTACTAGGGCGCCTTTTTTTGGGAGGGTTGGGTGGAATTTTAAGAATGATGCACAAGCCATTGCGTCATGTACGATGCCTTTTTATATGAAATAATTAATTTAAATACACTCTAACTCAAAAATAATCACGTACCTTCATGCCATAAGAAAGCTGCAAAAACAGCCCTAAGGCTTTCCGCCACTGAAGGACTTATAGCTTGTTTAATAGGCTCATTCGCCGGTATTGATAGTTTAGAAGTAGTAGGTAATTGTTGCATGTTCGCTGGTGATATAGCGCGTTTCGGACGCGTTTTACAACCAACACCCCGCTCCTTACGAGCCATTTTCGGCGATACGCGTCCCGCGTCTTTAGCGCCTGAAGTACCGATCGAAAAATGACTCCTCATCGATGACGTGGAGCCGTTTTCCGGGGATGTTTGAGTACCAGTTTGCATAAGCTTCCGCGGACTTTCTTGCTCCTTAACGCAACACTGTTTTCAAATTGTTTCAAAACGTTCTAAATAGACTTACTTCTCGACGATTCGGGGTTTGAGGCGGACTTGTCTCAGATCTCGTGTGAATAGAACTACCACTTGGACTAGGCGTTAAATCCCGAGGGTGTGTCGCCTGACTGGGGGATTGGGATAGATCTCTAGTTAAACTACTAACTAAAGCGCTTGTGTCGCTTTGCGTGGAGCCTCTTCGTGTAGACATTGGATCCCCTAAACCTGATACTAAAGAGTGAAAGTGTTAATTAATTATTGATATTGTTTATGGATGTGTTAGATGTTTGGGTCAAGTCAATGCGTTATTGAGATTTTTAAGAAATACTAAAGCGATTTTGAGTGACTGGTTTGGTGAATGGCGACGAAATTTACCTAATGGTGATAGACCAATACTACGCGACGATCCGTAAGCTTGAGGGCTGCTACTTGCACTGTCTTGTAAAAAACTCACCAAGCCGCGAGCACCTTTTAAGAAAACAATTTGCAATCATCGTTGTTTATCGTGTACGTGTGTATATTTGCGCGTATAAAAGCAATAAATTAGTTAATCGCAATGAAATATCAAATCAACCAAGGTACTTAAAGTATTTTTTTGGGTAAATAAATGTCGCGTACCTGTGACTACTGATGTAGTTACAGATGGGCCGAGGGCCACAGAAGATTGGCCCACAGCGATACGGACCATAGCTAATTTCATACATATCATCACACACAAGCATTATTATTTATCTATCATTAAATCACAAATTTCGATTTCAAACAATTATAATACCTGGAATTGCAACTGGACTAGAACTACGCGTCATAGGCCTCGGAGATGGTCCACTTCTTGGGCTCGCAGACCGTCTAGGAGTATCGGGTGGTGTTATACCATTCCCATTCGCTCGCGACTCACCTAAAGCTTTAACTAACTCTTTCACTGACACCCCAGATAGCTCTGATGGAGTTTCTCTATAAAACAATTAAATACGGGTGAGTGGCGGCCCTCACAATTGCATATTAAAGACATACCTGCTGAAATCTCTTTCGGATGATTTGTCATCAGTTTTCAACCATTTGGGTAGCACGTTTAGTTTGTTCGCGTCTTTTTTATCCCGCCGCGGTATTTTAGGCGATTCGGGTCGTTCCGAATCGCCGAAAACGAACGGGTTCGTTGAGGAGGTATCTGCAGAAACTGGTGGTTTCGTTGACGCACTAGCTACCACTTGAGTGCCGAATAAAAACGGTGTCGCGTCCACGTCTTTAACCGCTGGTATGGCGGTGGTTGTGAAATCAAAACCTCGCTTAATCGAACTATGCTCCATTAATTGAGGCTGTAACTCAACGGCGTAATCTAAACAAACTAAACTTAACAGTTTTGAAGAGTTTTTAATTATATTTGGTATACCATTTTCAACATCGCTTAAAGTGCCGAGGTATAAAACGTTATTGTGTCCCATCGCCAGCGACCACGCTTCGCCTTCATTGTTAAAACAATATTTATCGCGAGTTGCTTGGTCTAAAAGCACCCAACAACCATCCGAGTTGACAATATACTCAGTTACTCCGATTTGATTCCCTAACACTAACATCCCCACTGGTGGGGCCTTCAAACTAGGTCTCGCACGTACATTATGACCAGAAGCTCCACATTTAATCACCTGGTAACCCTCCGGGTGTCCAGAAGAAGTTTTACGTCTATTAAACCCAAATGAATCGATTAAACTCTCAGTAAACTCAAGAACTCTTTTAGACTTACCTATCATGGATTTCTGGTAGTTTTCGTAAAATGGTCTCAGTTATGACTTGATCTAAGATTGATTTGGGTTCTTCTACCGGAAGTAGTAGGGTTTTCCCTAAATGTTGGTTGTATTGAAGACACCAAGCTTCCACGACAGGTATAGGGCAATAACCTTTGATGGTGTCTGCGGAGAGTCGCAACCAGACACCATCATCATTGTGGATCTCATCGATGAACGCGATCGTTCCGTTTACGTGAACAATCCCGATTTGTTCACTTTGTAAAGATGGGTGGGCGCGGATTCGTAAACCTGCGCTGTTTTTCGCAACGAATTTACGGAGTTTTGAGGGTTGATGGGTCGGTTTTTTGACGAGGTTCTGCGTCGGAGGGGTCATCCCTTGTGGAGGTTCACGAACTTCAACTTTATACACCTATTATAAAGAGTTAAATAGATTTTTGTTAACGCAACCAACTTTACATGCATGTATTTATATAAAAAACCAAGAATCCATAACAAACCTCTTCCATATCATAACCATCGATGTTAACAAGTACTGAATAGCACCCTACGGACGCAGGGGTCCAAGTGGCGCTGTATGTCCCATCGCCATTGGGTCGAACGAGCATATTCTCGCTGGAGCGTTTCACGGGGGGTGAAGCGTATCGTAATTCCTCAAACGAGTAATTCAAATATGGCTAAAATGTTATAGAAGTTGAGGTCATTTGTAGAAAGTACAAAATGGTCTAGAAATATTACTTTCATAATTGTTATTGAATGAAAACACATTTTATCACGGATTGTTGGCTCATATGGTTGGTGCAAAGGAGGGGCAGGATGCCCCCCAAATGTTAGAGCATCCGGTTGACTTAAACGTCGCATTTTACGACCTGGATCACACTCGCCAAGCTCCTTCTTATCAATCGGCACCGCCTTGACCTCCACCTAACACAAAAACGCCATTAAAGATCCTAAAATCGCGTCAATTTCGTATAAAACTAACTTTAAGATTATTAACATGCACCAAATCCCCGTATTGGTCCCGAGTTAGGACAGTCACAATCGCAGGCCATCCGCAACGCAACTCTTCACGGTTGTACAACACTTGACATCGCCCCGGATCCACTCGACTCGCAGGCTGCAACCACTGCGCCAAACGACCCCCAGACGACCCAGCCACGCACCCAACAAAATCCCGCAAAAAGAGACGCTCATTTGAGTGTACACTAAAACAAAAAATTAACAATTGCACAACAAAAATAAGCTTTTTTTTAGTTTCAAATGTGTTAATATGTACTAATTGACTTCTTTGAATTTGTAATTACGTAGGTGTTAATTAGAGTAATGATGGTATATTTATAAAAAAAAAAACATTCCAATTCTTTGCGTTTGATAGAATTTATTTAAATTACAATAATTTAGAGACTTAAGTGTTTGAATAACAGGGTTTATTTGAGATTTAGGTACTTTTGTGCCCTTTTCGAGCGAAAAAACCTAGTGTGGGGTCCGAGATGACGTCATAGGCGCTCAGGATCACGTTCGGTGCGTGATCAGTTGTGAGTTGGCGTTCGCGGAGGAAGGACGTGTTAAAAACTCTAAGAACTCAATTTTATTTCTGTGATATCGTCATTTATATATAAATAATTAAAAAAAAAAAATGTTTGAACAATGTAATCTTAGGTGGACTGTGTTGTATGTTGAAAATATGTGTGAATAATAAACTCAAAAAGTTGGGTTTTAGCAATGTGCCGTCAACAATGGCCTGTATCCCAAGTTGGTGTTGTAATTGTGTTATTCGACGCAAAAATGTGCGCCCGTTGGATTTCTGGTGTTTGGTGGTGTGTTTGTTGTGTAGTTTGGTGCAACGCGCCAATTTGGAAGCGTCAACGCAGTTTGAGGTGCATGGCGAGGCGGGCAAAGATGTTAATTCAATCTGCGAGATGACGGGATGTAACTGCACAACGGCATTTAATTATTGGCAAATTGTTAATTGCTCGTTTGACAATAAACACGTAAGCGTTCCTAGGGCGCCGTAAATAACTAAAAATACTTGTATTCGTAACGTAAATCGTTCGAAATAGTTGACCCTTTGTCCGCTGAGTGCGGGGGTTTATATGCTTGGCGGCGAATGACGGCGCACTGACCGCCAATGATTTAGACCTGCGGGGTCTCGTCTAATAATGAGTAATCATATTAATAGTAGAGTGCCTTGGTTTTAGAAGCTTAACGACCAATGATTTAGACAGAGTCTAAACATTACATACGTAACAGTAATTTTGCGTTGTAATTTTATAAAATAAATAGTTGACATTTTTTATTAAATTTAATTAAAATACAGTTAGTTTAACAGTACTATTGGACAATGACTTCAAGATATGTAATGACGAATTTATATAATTACGTGACTTGAATCAAAATACGCGCAAATTTGTCATGAATTCTTTGTGTTTTTGATGCGTTTTAAGGGTTTATTTTTTTTCCTAAATTATAATCGTGTTGTCCAGCAGCCAACTGGAGAATCAGGTGACTGACTTTTGGTAAAAAAGTGACTCATACCAAACCCACCTCACCCCACATTTCACGTATTTATAGATCTGTAAGTCCAAGTCTTTGTGCGTACAATATTCACTTTTACGCTTATTTTCATTAAATAACCGGTAACGTAAACCACAAAATGGTGACTATAATTTTTGTTTTTGAAACCCAAAACTAAAAATAACTAACATAAACACGGATATGTTTACCCAATTTACCCTTAAATGTGGTAACCGAACTGAACGAAAATATACAACGAAAATTGTTTTGTCTACACTTTTAATAAGTTATGTAACTTAAATAAATTAATTGAATAAAGTACTTAATTGTGTATTAATTAATTAAAGATGAGGTCATATAAATTAGTAGCTTGTTTGAAAGTGGGGTGGTTAAAATAGAATCGAGTTATTAATTTTAAGTTGTTTTAAGTTGTTTACTGGTAAAGGTTTATGTGGCAACCGCGCACAACCTGTTTCTTCGACCGAGATGGCAAAAAAAAAAAAAAGAAGTTGCTGGCCTGATGAAGAAAGGCCTAAGCCAGAATCTCGTCAATGTCCCATATAACCAGCCAGGGCCGTATTAAAACACAATTGCAACCACAATTGAAACCTTGCGTTTTAGATATATTAAATATAATTAATAAAGCAATAATTGTTCCAAGGTTATCTGAATCATTTCTTTTTTTTTAATAACAATTCTCAATTATAATTTTAACCGTGATCTGAATCGATTATTATTTATTTTGTTAGTCAACCGTGAAGCAACGGTAAATAAATCAGTTGCCGAAAAGTGGGGTCTTATTATGTCTTCGGAATTATTTGTAAATAAATATTTGCGCTTATTAGTCATGTGTAAGTGATTAGTAATTGTTTTTCTGTGAAAGTAATGATGGTTGAGAGATAAAAATCACAAATATGCGTTTTAAATTCGAGAATTTTGGATTGCATATTGGTTTAAACGACTGGAAAGTAATTAAATATTATCTGAGAATGTTCGAATAAGTATGTTACGTTAACATAACGTCTAGGAGATAGTTATATCTGTTTTACGTCACGATTTTTTTTTATGCTGAGACTCAAACGGTACGGCAGCCATGTGTTTATCATAATAACATACAAATATATATATATATATAAGATAGTTTAAGCATTTTTTTTTTTTTGAGTAAAATAAACCACATATCTGATAAAATAGGGGTGGTTTAAACCATATATATTAGTACCTACTCAAATATATTAATTTACGACCGTAAACTACTAGTTTAGGTTGTCGAAATTAGTAATAAGTAATTAATACAAGTAAAATAAAACACATTTCTGATAAAATAGGGTGGTTAAAACCATATATACTTCAGTACCTACACAAATATATATTTATGATCATGACCTTCCAGTGTCTAAATTATCTAAATGAGTTTAAAACAATAATAAAATATTATAATTTAATGATTTTTTTTTTAAAGTAATATAAAACACATATCTGATGAAATGGGGTGGTTAAAACCATATATACATTAGTACCTACACGAATATATATATTTACGACCATGTACTTCCGGTTTGAATTGTCTAAATTAGTTCAAATCAATAATTAATAAATATAGTTTAATGATTTTTTTTTAAAGTAAAATAAGACACATATCTGATAAAGTGGGGTGGTAAAAACCTTAAATACATTAGTACCTACACGAATATATATATATATATATATATATATATATATATATATATATATATATATATATATATATATATATATATTTACGACCAAGTACTTCCGGTTTGAGTTGTCTAAATTAGTTAAAATCAATAATTAATAAATATAGTTGAATGATTTTTTTAAAAATAAAATAAGACACATATCTAATAAAGTGGGGTGGTAAAAACCTTATATACATTAGTACCCACACGAATATATATATTTACGATCATTTACTTCCGGTTTGAATTCTCTAAATTAGTAACAAAACAATAATCATTTTTTTTTTCTAAATTAAAATAAAACACATATTTGATAAAGTGGGGTGGTAAAAACCATGTAAACATTAATATTTACACGATTATATATATTTACGACCATGCACTTCCGGTTTGAGTTGTTTAAATTAGTTAAAAAGCAATAATAAATGAATTTAATTTTATCATTTTCTTTAAAGTAAAATAAAATACTTATCTGATAAAATGGGGTGGTAAAAACCATGTATATATTAATATTTACACGAATATATATATTTACGACTATGAACTTCCGGTTTGAGTTGTTTAAATTAGTCAAAAAACAATAATAAGTGAATTTAGTTTCATCAATTTCTTTAAAGTCAAATAAAACACTTATCTGATAAAATGGGGTGGTAAAAACCATGTATATATTAGTATTTACACGAATATATATATGTACGACCATGAACTTCCGGTTTGAGTTGTTTAAATTAGTTAAAAAACAATAATAAGTGAAATTAATTTCATCATTTTCTTTAAAGTCAAATAAAACACTTAAGTGATAAAATGGGGTGGTAAAAACCATGTATATATTAATATTTACACAAATATATATAATTATGAGTGTGCACTTCCGGTTTGGATGATCTAAATGAGTTAAACACAATCATTTATGAATATAATTAAATCGTTTTTGTTTCGAGTAAAATAAAACACTTATCTGATAAAGTGGGGTGGTTAAAACTAAATATACATTAGTACCTACACGAATATATATATTTACGACCGTGAACTTCCGGTTTGGATTGTTTAAATGATTAAAAAACAATAATTAACGAATGTAATTCATAAAACGCAACTAGTGTATTTCTGGTTTAGGATTTTTTTTTTTTGAAAATCACATATTGTAGGCGGATGTTTAGGATTTTTAAACATCCGGAACTTTTATTTTATAAACCGGAAGTCTCTTTCAATAATTCAGCCCTAAAACCACGAATGCGGCTGTCGAATTAAATTCGAGAAATATGTTTATGTTGACTACATAACTTATTTTCTAATCGTTTGTTTATATGCAACAGTTTATAATAATAATCAAAAGCACACAAACGATGAATTCTTGCCCTGTTCCATAAATTAAAAAAAAAAATACGTGAACTCAGATTTGACTCACATCGAATGGACAAAGCGCGTATTTATTTGATATCGAGTAATTTTTGAGTGTGTTATCAATTGGGTATGGTTGGAAAAAATGCAGTTAGTCAGACAGTGACTAGTTAGTGTGTTGGTAAAGACATACGTCTGTATATGTATTGTGTTTGTCTATTTTTGATAAGCGTTCAGAATGAAACAAAGCTAAAACTGGCCTGATGGAGATAATTTTAGATTATGTAGCCGCGTGCATTCTATATGGCCAACATCCGTTGCACACACACACACACATACACACGCACACACATACACACACAGGCGCACATTGTATGTTTATGAATTCCTACCATTTTCACTTTAATAGATTCCGCGATTTTGATTTTATATTTTGCGTCATATATATATATACAAGATAGACATTTTTTTTTTTAAATATTTTTTATTAAGTATAACTTGTAATTCGTTTATGGGTGCGCCGTTTGAAGCATTCGTTTAATTAACACTATGCGTGTCTGGAAGAGGGGCCCGCACTAATCAACAAAGGGTCATCGGGTTCAACAACTGATTGGTCCCTAACTCGCTATTTCTATCAAATATTCCGCAATTGCTTGGCATTCAACCTTTCTTAATACGTTTTTATTCCAACTGGTGTTTAACTTACTGCAGAAACCGCAAAAAATATCACTAGAGTAAACATGTACTTCCGGTTTGAATATTCATTTCCAAAATAGGAAGTTTTATTACAAAACATATATAAAGCTTAATTTTAAAGTTTCATATATTTACCTTCAGCCGTTTAGCCTGTAGAGCTCTCTCTCTCACACACACACACACACACACACACACACACACACACACACACACACACACACAAACCCAAACAGAGTGAGAAACACATAAAACACACACACACACAGAAACACACACAAAAACACACACAGAAACAAACACAGAAACACACACAGAAACACGCACAAAATCACACAAATACACACAAAATCACACAGAAACACGCACAAAATCACATAAATACACACAAAATCAAATAAATACACACAAAATCACACAGAAACACGCACAAAGTCGCATAAATACACACAAAATCACACAGAAACATGCACAAAATCACATAAATACACACAAAATCACACAGAAACACGCACAAAATCACATAAATACACACAAAATCACATAAATACACACAAAATCACACAGAAACACGCACAAAGTCGCATAAATACACACAAAATCACACAGAAACATGCACAAAATCACATAAATACACACAAAATCACACAGAAACACGCACAAAATCACATAAATACACACAAAATCACACAGAAACACACACAAAATCACATAAATACACACAAAATCACACAGAAACACACACAAAATCACATAAATACACACAAAATCACACAGAAAAACAGACAGAATCACAGAAACAAACAGAATATTTCCGTTACAATCTAAAAAACGAATATATTTCACGATTACAATACTTCCATATAATTTCGTATAAGAAAGTAAAAAAAAGGCGACACTTTTCTAAATTGGGGTGGTAAACATTTAGAATAACGCGTAAATGATTATATAAACGCATAGACACCGGCAGACTATTAACGTTCATAACTTTATTGACCTTTGGCTCGCTCACAAGTGGCCCATACAGCCTCAGACAAAACTGATCTTTATGCCGTTACCAATTTAGAGCCCCTATCATCAAACCGGATGCGCAACCCTCACCAGCGAACTTAAATAATTACTATATAGGACCCTACATAACCAAATGGATGGGAACAAACACACACACAGTAAATATGATTAATGGAATTTTAGTGTCGCGTCTATTTGTTTTCGGGTTCCATCCAACTAGGTATATACCACCCACGCCCTTCACTTCTGCGAATTAAACCCACCCACCCACAGCCCAGCCTATCGCCTCATACATTATTCGTTCGCATAAACAATACAAGGTCACACCGACACTAAATTACTATACTTTACAACAAACTACCTACATTTTATATTATTAATCACACAAGTCTCCAGATAACTAACTCGCAGATAAACTCACTATCCCCCAGATAACTCAACAATAACATATTCCATATACATAAAAAAACCTCACCCAACAAAGAACCCTTATCCTCTTAAAGTTTCTCGAACACCTGCACTCAAATCTGCAGGTAGAGGATCAGGGGTGTCTTAGCCCAATTTGCTTTCGATTCCAGGTCGACTTGCGTCCAGGTATCCTATCACCAAACGTCATCGAGCTCTCCATCACCGGTGGCAAAGAATTAAAACTGCACGCGAATCTATTCTCCGCCCTACCAAACTTCCAGCGACTCCGCACAGATGGCACGCAAGCAGTGATCATCAAAAAACACGCGTTTTTAAACGTAACTGTTAACAGTCTCCTAGTACAACTAGCTGCCTGTAATTCCCTAATCCTAGAAACAGCTGCGTTTAAAAATATGAAGGTATATTTGATTGCCTATTTGGTGCCTTCGGCACCAGAATTGTTAATACATTTGATATCCGGTCCTCAGGGTCCTGTAACAGCTGAGGTGTCGCGATGCGGGTCTGTCGTGATCCAGAGAGCTGTATTTAGTTTCCTACAGGATGCCATCTTCAACGACATCCGGAGGCTGGATTTGGAGGAAGAAGCGTTTACGTTACCCGCTAGAGAGCTCGGGCATCACGGAGCTGTCACAACGGTAAGTGTCATTACACCAATAAAACGTCAATTATATTATTTAAATATGTTATATAGGCAAGGTTAACTATATAAGAGTGTAGACAATCAAGTAAGTCGTATAGAATACTCGTCTGTGATTGGTCAATCACTTACGAAACAAACGAAACGCATCGAGCGCGCTCATATTTACTTAAACTCTTAAAATCTAAAGTACCCCTTAAGATAATTACACCCTGTATTTTTTATATTATTCTTTAATAAATTCTACGTATTTTATTCCCTAATAAGACACTTCCATCTATTATAGAAATATTTATATTAAATTCCAAACATTTCACTGACTAATACGATTTATTGGCGAAATATATATACTTGTATGGTTTGGAATTTAATATAAATGTTTCTATAATAGATGGAAGTGTATTGTTTGGGATTAAACACGCAGAATTTATTGAGGAATTGTTTAAAAAATACTGGGTGCATTTATCTTAAGTGGTACTTTAGATTTTAAGAGTTTAAGTAAATATGGCGCAATGCGTCTTGTTTGTTTAGTAAGTTGATATGCAATTGACCAATCACAGGCGAGGAAACTGGTGTATTCACTCTTATAGGTGAATTGTGTTCGAAGTAGGGATTTTTGTGTTTTTTAAGTTTGTTTTTTTTTTTTTTTATTAGATAAGGTTCCGTGGAGTGATGATGCCAATATTGCCTAAAGATGTGTTTAAATCATCTTTGGCGGAAGTGTCTTTCGTGGGTTCGGAAGTCCGCGACGTGGCAACGGGTGCGTTTAGTGGGAACACAATCGCAGCGGTTATTATCCGAAATACGTCACTGCATCGCGTTCGCAGCGGGGCGTTTAGCGACCGGACGCAATTGGATAATTTATTCATAAACGACAGTCAAATCCATGAGATGGAAAGCGACGCTTTACTCTCCGCCACCACCAATCTAACCATACAGCATTCCAAGTAAGTTAAAACCATTAATCGAACACAGTTAACCATGATTAATGGTATTAATTCCAGGATCAAAAAGATCCAAACCGGCGCAATAAACGCAACAATCGCGAAAGTCTTCATGCACGCCAACACCATCAACGACTTCCAATCGCATGGGTTCGCCATCCACGACTGGAGCTCCATAACAATCGACCACAACACCTTCCAGCACTTACACCCAAACAGCATGGACGTCCCATTCAAATTCTCACCGTTCCTCGACGCCCTCGAGTTCAATTTCAACCACAACTCGCTCGAACTAGTCGAAACGAACGCCCTGGCGTTCTTCTCCGATATAAGCCCGAATATGTCCAACTCCCACTTCGAGAACAATCAATTCGAGTACACGTGCCACTGCGAAATCGAACACTGGTTACAAGAAGTCTTAGGCTCAAATTGCGCCCAGTTCTCCGCTTATAACTTCTGCACGATCGATTCAATTGTCGCGAAGTGTTATGATGTGCCCGAGGGGAAAATCCGCATGAGGAACTTCACGGACACGTTTTGTGATAATGGTGCGGTTATTAAGTGTAAAGTGTTCGATGTGGATGCGAATGCAGTTAATAGGAAGTTTTCTGCGGATCCGGACGAAAGCCACTTGATCCTAGGGTTGATTCTAGGGCTTGTGTTCCTAGTTGCAGTTATAGGTACTGCGATTATCTTGTTAATCCATGGAGGTATTTGGTTAAAGCGAAAAGGATTATGTGTTCGATTTAACACCCTAAACTATAGAAATGATGAACCTAGTACGGATGCTGAGGATATTATGGTGACGGTTGAGAAAGTTGAGACGATTCCTGAAGAGTTAACGCAAGATCTCTTGCAGACGTTGCGCGAAAAGTTAGAGGATCCAATGACGTATAATGAGGCGCGGGAAATGATTGAGAAACTCTACGATCATTTCATTATTGAGGATAGTTACACGAATAATAATCGGCAAGAAGAAGAACTACATTTGTATGAAGAGCTCGGTAATGTTCCTGTGGAAGATAAAAATCTACCGACGCGACCGTTCAGCTTCTTGCGTTTAATAGAAGAGCGTTTTAACTTCGTACAACCGGAAGCTGTTCCCGTTTCGTTGGTATTAGCGTCTGAGTATTCGGAACCAACAGACGCGGAAGTACATTTGTATTCAGAGTTGCCGCAAAACGGATTAAAAGAAGGACAACAAAATGAAATCAATGAGAGTTTAAGTAATCGATCAACCGGTTCGAGTCGCATGGCGTATAGGCCACTTCCGGATAAACCAGATCGCACCGATCCCGGTGAGGGACCATCAACCAAATTTTGATCTCCGGATTTTCATCAAAATAAAACTGTGCATCATATTTGATACACACTTATAGTGTCAAGTGATAATAGGAATTAAATAAGTTTATAAATCCGAAATATCATAAATGTGCCTCAATTTCGGTTAAACGTTCAAAATGACGGCCATATTTATGTTTTAAATAACACATAATAAATTCTTGTAATTATAACTTGCCTCAACTGTGATATTTCCACATAACAATGTTTCATGTAGGAAACATCACTAAAAAAACAAAAAATATATATATATAAATAATATAACTACAATTTTGTATATTTTGTATCTAGCACTTTAAAAAATAATTTTATGTGTAAATTGTACGATATTTTATTGCAAATAAATACACCAACAAAACAAAAAAATACTATCCATGACACACAACCTATTTTCGCTTTAATAGTTGCCATCCGGCACTTAAAAAATTGACAATAACATCTTAAATGCGTGGGCGCAATCTTAGCTCATCCACATTTAACGCATTGTTATATAAATCGCATCGGTAGTCGAAACACGTCTTGTCGGACGAAAATCGTTGATTTTCTGATTAGAAACTCGTTAAAACGTAACGAATTGTTTCTATAGGGATACAATGCACAATTTAAAATAGTCGTTGTCGTTGTGATTATTCAAAGATCGAGTGAAATTACTTAAATAACTGTTGGAATCGAGCCAACGAATCGCGCATACACGTAGACGATTCGTAGGTCGCCGGCATCAATCTATTCGAACTGTCTGAGACTGTTTTTTTTTGTTTGTGCTTTTTTTTTACCACTAATACTCTTTTTTACCCCTGAATAGCACATGCGGCTATTTCAGATTGTAGATTATGTCTGGTTGTACAATAAAGGTCGTTTATATGCACGAAATTTATTTTGAAAATATTGATGTGTATGCGCGATTTAAACGAAGCTTCGATTTTTAAACTCAAATTACCTCGTCATTCGGAATGGTATATGTTTAAAGTACGCCTAAAGCGTAGTTGACCCTTTGTACAACTCTGCTACTTGGGTTGCATAAATTATATATTATATGGGTTTATTAGCTTAAATTAGTTTGATTTTCTTATACGATGTATTATGGAAGTATTTTAAAACATGCACAAATCAAATCTAGAAATATACTTTCTGACTTTACCCAACTTGTGTCTAACTATTTTTGGAATGACGTCTGTCTGTCTGCCTCCCTCTCTCTCTCTCTCTCTCTCTCTGTGTGTGTGTGTGTGTGTGTGTGTGTGTGTGTATGTATGTATGTTTGTATGTAAGTATGTAAGTAAGTAGGTAAGTAAGTATGTAAGAAAGTATGTAAGTAAGTATGTAAGTAAGTATGTATGTATGTAAGTAAGTATGTAAGTAAGTATGTAAGTAAGTATGTAAATAAGTATGTAAGTATGTAAGAAAGTATGTAAGAAAGTATGTAAGTAAGTATGTATGTACGTATGTATGTAAGTTTGTATGTATGTAATTATGTATGTAAGTATGTATGTAAGTATGTATGTATGTAGGTATGTATGTAAGTATGTATGTAAGTATGTATGAAAGTATGTATGTAAGTATATATGTAAGTATGTATGTATGTAAGTATGTATGTAAATATGTATGTAAGTAAGTATGTATGTAAGTCTGTATGTAAATCTGTATGTAAATCTGTATGTAAATCTGTATGTATGTAAGTCTGTATGTATGTAAGTAAATCTATATGTATGTAAGTCTGTATGTATGTAAGTCTGTATGTATGTAAGTCTGTATGTATGTAAGTATGTATGTAAGTATGTATGTATGTATGTATGTATGTAAGTCTGTATATAAATTTGTATGTAAGTCTGTATGTAAGTACGTATGTATGTATGTATGTATGTAAGTGTATGAGAGAGAGAGAGAGTATGTATGTATGTATTTATGTAAGTATGTATGTAAATTTGTATGTAAATATGTATATAAGTCTGTAGGTAAATTTGTATGTAAGTCTGTATGTAAGTACGTATGTATGTATGTATGTATGTAAGTGTATGAGAGAGAGAGTATGTTTGTATGTATGTAAGTATGTATGTAAATATGTATGTAAGTCTGTATGTAAATTTGTATGTAAGTCTGTATGTAAGTACCTATGTATGTAATTGTATGAGAGAGAAAGAGTATCCTAGAGTGTAAACGGTTAAAAGGAAAAATTACGGCACTAGTTTACTCTTGCCATTTTTGATGGTTTTTACAATAACTCAAAAACGGTAACATTTACAGCAAAAACAGTAAGAATAAAAAAGCAAGATATAAATATTTCGCACAAGTTTTATTCGAAGTATTTCTCGGAAAAAGTGTACCAATTACCGGGAAATCGCTATAGAAAATATGTATTTACATATATCCCTCTTATCAAAACAAAAACAAAAAAAACGTATAAGAAAGTACAGCGCAAGCCATTACGGATACATATTTATTTAAATAGAATCAACGCGCAATATTGTCCACAATACATTAATCAGTCATCAGTTTATTACACTGTGATTACACATAGTCCAACTAGTCATTGTTAAAAGTGCGCATCGGCATTTAATAACAAATTAAAATAAATTCCAAGCGGAAAAAAACGTAATATCATTCATAATTATTATTCACCGCGGCGTAATTGGGGTGATAAAAACCCTATACGTACACCATAAACAGTTATAGGAGCATCAACAATAAAATTGCGTGTGAACTCATAATAAAAATCGTGTCCTCGACACCACATGCTGACACATCTCGAATCATCCAAAACCATAACATTTAGCAGATTCGTCCCGCGTTACCATAGCAACGAGCAGCGTCAAAAATGCACATTGAAGCACGTACATTTTCTGTCGCCTACCACAGACGCTCGTACACAGCCTCGTACTGTACAGCAACACCGCTAAAGAACCCGTTCCAACAACCCAACAGTGTTCATTATTAGTGTGATTTATTCACGCGAACCACAAAGGGGTGTTCAAATGTTTTCAACCCGCCATTCGCACCCAACAACCCATTGGATTTATTATTTTATAACACGTAAGTCTACAATAAGTCTCTAAGAGACAATTTATAATGAAACATTTATGAATGAGTTTGGCATCGAAAGCAGTTTGTTTGTATACAAATACATAAATACGTAACTAGCTAAAAATATACGTGAACGCAACGTTGAACAATTGATTATATAATTCATTTAATGGTCCGCTTAAAATAGAATTATTGGCACACTAAAACGAATTTGTTTTAAAGGCGTACTTATAGAACTAAATTGCGCGTTTTAAACACTAATTGCGTTGTTTACCTAACTTAAAAAAAAACAAATTATACCATAATTCCCATAGTTTTAAATGTTTAAACCAGTAAAACGCGCTTATATAGTCACAAACTTTATAAATCAACACAAATTGTGCCCGGCAACGTATCAAAACCCACCTAGCTTTATCGATTAAATAATCGCACCCAGAACAATAAAACTCGACTAGGTCAATGTTCTATAACTCAAAACATTACCGTGTTTTGTTAATAAAAACCCATACAACGCACTAGAATAACACAAAAGCCCTGTCCCTTTCATATAGCCCCCCCTAGGGGGGCTACAAATAGGGTGAAATACACTTTAAGGGGGGAAAAACGCAATAAACAGTTTATTGACGCTGGAATTTTTTTATTTAACTCAGATTATCATTAAAATATCAAAAATAATTTATAATAAATGAGTATTTATTTGTATAAAATTGTAATTCGAAGAAATAATTAAAAAAAAAGTCGACCAAATATTTATTTATTTATTAAAACATCACAGTTGATTTATTGCGTAAATAGAAATATTAAAAATAACACCCATGATAATCGAATATTAAACATAAAACCCGTTTTTAAACAAATACGTTTCTAAATAAACATTTAAAAAAACGAACAAAAATCGAGTGACGAACTGTTTACTATTTACACAATTACTCAAAAAAAAGTGATACAATGTGGAAAAGCAAACCACAGAATTAAAACTAATTCATGTCGTTGTGAAACGGTTTTTTTTTCCCCCGACCGGATATCTTACGTTATGGTAATTGGGAGTAATGTGGGTGTTATTGTGGTTGCATTGTATAAATATGTTTAAATTCTACACTAAAGTATTTTTTTAAAAACTATTTTAAAACAAATCCTAGTCCAGCGTGTGTGATAACAGACTGATAAGGCGCGATAAGATAACAATTATTATTGAGACAATATTGGCACCTATACGCCAGTCATTCCACCCGTTTGTTAAAAGTGTTTTTTATTTAGATTTAATGTCGCATAATCATGCAGCAACAATCAAATCTACTCCTAAATGTGCTAGTTTGTTCGTTAATCACATATTGCGGTGCTATTTTAACGAAAAACAACTGTAATGAAGTCAATTCGCATGTTACTTGCGAATGCCAAACCGGACAACAGGTAAATACATATTAAATCGTAATATAGTAAAAGAGTTAAGAAACCTGCTTAGTTTTAATATACTCAGTGGAAAATTCCCATTCATTTGATACCAAACACGATTTTTAATGTTTGTATTAACCCCTAGGTCCAGAAGGACCCAATTTAGTGTTTAGGCTCTTAATTCTGGTTGATTAGTGAGTTAGAATTAATATAGTTATATTTTAACTCTTTAATCAACCAGAGTTAAGAGCCTAAACACCCAATTGGGTCATTCCAGGCCAACTAAGACAACTAAAATCGATTTTTATATCTGGGTTGGGCGCGAAATGACCCAATTAGGTGTTTGGGCTCTTGAGGTATGTTAACTCTGATTGATTCGTGTGTTAAAATTAATATAGATAGATTTTAGTTCCTTTAGCGTTAAGAAACCTTAAGAACCTAAGCACCCAATTGGGTCATTCCAGGTCAATCCAGACTTAAAAATCGAGTTTGGTATCAAATGAAAGGGAATTTTCTTCCTCAAATTAATATCATGTTTATTGGTAGGAATTAAATATAACAACGTTTCAACTGCCAAATATCCACAACACTGCTTCGAAGATAACTGTACAAAATTGCCAAAAGGTGTACATAGGTAACGATGCGATAAAAGAGTTCACAAATCTACGACAGCTTCTCATCCAGAACATCCAGGATTTGAATTTGCGCCAAGGCAGTCTGCAATGGTCTGGTTATAAATACGCAAGCAACAACGGCGAAGAACCAGCCGTTTCCATAACAATCCGAAATACGAATATAAAAACACTTCCACCGTTTACGATTAAAGATAAACTGGATGAACTACATCTGGAGAACGTCCACATCGCCGAAGTACAAGCGTTCGCTGTTTCCAGCGTCTCCAAAGTGCGGTTAATCGAAATAAAAAACTCAAAACTGAACCAAATCGATGCGCAAGCATTCAAAAAAGTAGAAGTGAAACATTTCGCGATTATAAACTCAACATTTGGTACTCTACCAAGCCGTGCATTTTCCGAACTGGGAGTGGCAGAAACCTTCAAGATAACCAACAGCGATTTCGGTATAGTGCGTTCCGGAGCGTTTAAAATAGATGGGCCGTATCAAGTCGAGATTTACGGCTCGAAATTCGAGCATTTAGAGAACCAAGCGTTTCAAATCACCGCGAAAAAAAATGTCGAAATCAATAACAACCATTTCACACACGTGCACCCAGGGGCGTTTAGTAGGATAAGCGTGAGTTTAGATGCGCGCAGCGCACAGTTTAAACAAGAATTACTATTTAAAAATAATAGCGTAAATGATTTTAATAAGTTCGCGTTCGATTTGAGTTTTAGTGCTAAATATGGGGTTATTGTTGTAAATAAAAGTTGTGAGTGCGCCGAGGTTCAAATTTGGATTAAGGATAATGAGTGGAAAGAGCATATTTTATGTTTGCAGAAAGGGGTTAGTGTAAAAGCGGTTAGTTTCGTGCAGGATAGGTGTAAAAGTGGTTTAAGTACATGGGTGATTGTTGTTGTTGTGTTAGGGGTGTTATTGGTACTATTAAGTGTTGCGATTGCGGTGATTGTGTTTGTTTATCGACGGATTAAACAACAAAAGCGGAAGGAGTATATCAATAGGAGTGAAGGTGTACGAAATGGGACTGTAGGGATGATAATCCCAGATGGCCGAACATATCGCGAGACTGAATTACATGTAATTGTTGAAAAAGCCGAATTGCTTACTACTGAATTATGATTAATTACGCTAATTTACAAATTAGAACACATTTCAGTATTATTTAATAATTATTAACCAGCAAATTTAGTTGAGCGTTAAGGGTATTTAGCGCATGCGCACAACGATTACGTATACCTAATTGCAGCGCTAATGCCACCAGTGTATTGTGTTGTGTTCAAAGTATTAATTTATAATTAATTTATATGTGCCATTTAGCGTTATTTATGTATTAAAACTCAAAAAATTGAGTCTAAATTTGTGTATTTTAAGTACAAATTTTGCTCAAAAATAGAATAATTTAATATATGTCACAGTTGTTTAATAAAAAAATAAATACGTAAACATTGAGTTGTACTCACCTAAACGGTAAAATTCCATCTAAGGCTTGAGTGACGGATGGAGGGCTGCTAAGGGCTAAACCTTTCGATAATAGAGGTCCATGGGCCGTTAGAGTTTGTTGGGCGACGATTTCAGCGATCTCCACATCACCTTCATCCCCTAAAAACAACCACGCATTATCGACTCATTTAAACGAATTAAAACACACACACATATGGTAAAACTAGCCAGACTCGATTCAGGGAAGGTTATGTTTCGAAATTTTAGAACAAATATTATAAATTAGATAAATAATGAAAATAGGATGTGATTTAACCTAAAAGCGTTATAAGACAGTTCGGTGCATGATACGGCATATGTTTTATTATATATTTTCGTTTAAAATAGAGTAATAAACTTGAATTAATACTAACCGCCGAGTGTGAACAGTTGTAGGTCTTTTTTCATGAGACTAGCCGCGCACATACCGCCCAAAAATGCTAGTTCAGCTTCTAGGTGACGCAGCCCGCTGATTGGTCCACCCGTTGAGGGTAACGGCCATTCATAGCCTACTACCAAACAACGAAAACCGTACGTGTTCGCGCGGTCGTCTTTTAGGTAATCCGAGGCAGTTTCTAGCGAAAATAGCACTTCATTCCCCGGTAAAATCACTGCAGTTTGAGGCCATTGTGAACTACTAATAAATAAAAATCTACTCAAAAAAAAAAACCTCCATATAAAACAGTTAATAATATCTAAACAATAAGAAGCTTTACATCACACCTAACCTTTATAATAAATACGAAATGTATAAAAGGTAACAAACAATTAATAATAGTTATTTATAATTAATCATTACGGTTTCGTAATAACTCTTACCAAGAACTAAATTTATGCAAAACTGGCCAATATGGTATTGGAGTCGAATCAGTATCATCATCAACAACTCGTAGACCTGGAATGATTTGCGATGCGCAATTCGCCCCATTAATACTAGGTACATACAATTGCAAACAATCTTCAGGTTGAGCAGTACCACAAGTGGGATCAAACTCCAACGACAGCCATTTAACACTTTCCGGAAACGCAACCCTTAAAACACCAATTATAAGTGACGCCACTCACCCGTAATTTTTTTCGACTTACCGATAATTCGAAACCGTCGCTGGCTTATAAGGATGATCACTTTGTACCCACGTATAGTGTCCAGACGTGGTGTTAATATAACCTTCAAAAGAGTCTTGGCCCCCAGTGGATGGGGCGTCAATCGACCCTGATATCAAATTCAAAGCGGAAACATGTGGTAACATATCCTGAATGAGATTTAACACTTGAACCCCGCTCTAAAGAAGGTTAAGTTAATAATTACGCGCGAACTAAACTGAATAGACTTACTCGAGGATCAGTTGTTACTAAAGGGCTTATATGAGCGAGAACTAAAGGTAATAAAGTGTTCACAATACAAGAATCGCTTAAAATATCTGAAGACGAGACGTCTTCGGCTCGTTCCCGAGCGATTACGAATAAAGACGAGCACCGTTGCACAACTGTCGCAGTCATCGCTAACGTGCATTTGCGCGCTTGTAACTCAGCCATTGCTCGACTTGTGTGTTGCGATTCGGAATCTTGTGGATTACTAATAAAAACCTACTTTAGTTTATGATTAATTAACGTTAAATAACGTAATACACCTATAGTAGAGTATGTGCGGTATTTGTCCGCGTGTTTGAGTCGTCCCATTAAAGCTAAGCGAGCATGTTGAGAATGTAAACGTAGTGCCATCGGGTCCTTTAACCGTATTCAAACCCCCATCACCGTTACTAGTACGTCCTCCATGATTACGCAACCGAAACGCGTATTTAATATTCTCCTAAAAACGAAATCAACCAATAAACCACTTACACAAAATGGCGCTAACTCACTTTTATCGGGACTGGTCTATCGAATTTAATCTCCATGATATCCGGGTTGTAATCCTCGGGTCCGAATGAACCGCGTACGATTTCTAGGTTATTCCAGCGTTGAGTATGCGCGTGGTTTTCAACGCCGCCTACACTACTTTGCTAGAAATCACAACATATATAAAAAACACTTATGTGACTATTAGTAAACATACATCTTCTAATAACTCTAATTCATATTCGTAGTGGCCTAAGCCACCATAGACGCCAACGCCAGCGATAGCAACGCCGATGCGATCGACTTGAAAGCAAATGGCGTCTGGTGAACCGTTACCGGTGTTCCACGTGCGCGATTGGTTCGTGCGCGTGAATCTAGATGGAGTTGTGTGTAAAACACGCCCGCAAGCGCCTTGAAGTTCTTCCTAATCAAATACATATAGTTATAAAGGAACTAAAGATTGATTAGGTGACTAGATATATTTGAGTGGAAGCTGCTGATTGGTCAATTTGGCTATTAAACGAAATTGACCAATCACAAGCGAGGCTACTCGATATTTAATCAAGCTACCTCTGATTTAACTTACATCTGATGCGCTGCATTGGTGAACTAATTCAGCTACAACTCGCGCTAATAAATGCGAACAATTCTTAGTCAGACCTGGCAGAGCAGTCGTTTTATTTCCTAATAAAGCTTGTCGGACTGGATCTGTAACTAGGTTAAGGAGCCGTTCTAGGACTTCCCGCCATGACCAAGCTAACCCTGACCCAGTACCTTCAACCTAAATTATATATTAATTGTGAACAAGCTTCAAATTAAGTAAAGCTTACTTGACTCCTATAGCTCATTTGCTCTACAAGCACTGGATAATGGTGTATGTCCCCTCCAGACATCATCGGCAACCCAGTGTTGTCGGAAGGGCTTAAACCTCGATGTAAAGAACTCTCCACGCTGCTAGATGAGCTAACAAGTAGCGGAAACGTACTGCGCAAGCGTACAGATGGACCACACAGTGCAAACAACACAGCGCTCAATAACCGCTCGCTATTAACAGCTCCATTTCGCTCCTCCTACGAAAAACTAGTCTAACAATGCGTTCTAAACATTTGCACACTTCCTACCTTATCGATATCAGCGAGTAGGTCACATAAACAATTCCATTTTAAGTACGCTGTTGGATAAAACGCATGGAAACTCGCCACGAACGTCGTGTGACATTCGTCTAAAATACCACTCATCATCTTCACAAACAACCCGTTGCTTTTCACCACTTTCATTTTCCCTCCTTTTTTGCTCGTTATTATTTGCGGTAGATTATCTGAGAGTATTTGTTTGAGTAGTGCTCGAACATCTCCGACGGATTCGGCTAAATGGACGCTTTCAAGTGCGATTTTTCGCGTTACTTGATTCGGATAGACTTCATTTGTATATATGCGGATTAAACGTAAGCTTGCCCGGGATATATAGACTAAACGCTCCAGCTCTAAGGTGGAGTATAGTTGGGTTTGAGTCTCGACTATTCCTAGCTTGAATGTGTTCCAGGACCATTGTAGTAAGCTGATAAGGGATTGGAAGCATTCTTTTGTGACAGTTCTAGAGAAATCTTTGCTTAATATGTATGTAGGTTCGGTTAAGTCGATTGGGCGACTAGGGGTTTGGTTTTCGGGTGTTATAACGCGGTATAGTAACTGGGGGATTTGTCCTGCGTTTACATCTGTGCCGTTATTGGATTTTTTCGATGATTTAAAGCTGAATAACACTTGGTCTTCAGTGGTGACCATTGTTTGGCCGGAAGAGCCACAATCGCTGGAGGGACCGCTGATGCGGCACCACGCCACATACCACCGATGTGCTTGTAGCGACACTGGTTCATCAAACAACATTGGATTCTTCTGCCGGGGCCCACACTCATAAGGAATCTCTTCAGTTTCCGCTAACACTTCCCCATCCCCTTCTTGATCACCGCCTTCTGGACCAATATCCAACAATTTAATCTTCCCGGTGTACTCCCCACGTCCTCCAAACAACCCAAAACCTCCTAATAATATATCGGTGTCTGCCATGAAGCGGATAGCTTCTATTGAGTGGCCGGAGTAGCCCCAACCACCACCATGAGACTCGAACCGGTTAACCGACTGGAAATCATCGCGGTTGTATGTTTTACCGGTTACAATCTGGCGGTCTTCGATCTCTTCTTTGATGGCAGTCATTTTAAACTCATGCGCGACTGTAAGTGTGTCGAGGCAGCTTAGTAAGTGTATCGCTGCTTGTAGACGGGTGACGAAGCAATTGGAGACGACCGGAAGTGCTAGTTCGGCGCTTAGGACTGATTTTAGATCGAAGTTGTTTATTAAGCGTGATGGATTTAGTTTCTCATCGTTTGCTTTTGTTTGGTAAGCGGTGGTTTGGATTTCGGTTGATACGATATTGTAGCAAACCACTTCGTGGTTTATTGAGTTGTACGCCCATAAAACGTTGTATAATGGGTCCATGCAGGTGGTTTGCGAGCAAAAGTTCACTTGTTCATCGCCGCTGAATGAATTACAACTACCATCGTGTTTATTTATAACTAAACACTTGAACGCGTTGGAGGAATCCGCTTGGTTTGGTAATAAAACTAGTTTAAAAACCAAAATAAAGACATTACTCATTTTGATGGGGTAGGGGGGGGGGGGGGTTAATAAGAGCGTAATAACTTACCAATACTGTTTTTATTAGCAATGACTGTCGATTTGCCTAAACTAACTGAATTAATTAGTGATTCATCGATTTTTAAGAAAGTTTGATCCGCTGACGCCCCCACCCAGGTGGCTCGCCGACCATGGCGTGGACCTACGTTCGGTATAGACCCCGGTGTCGAGTACCATGGACTCCTAGGGTTTATGTGTCTAGAAGTACTGCTTTGGCCTGCTTGGGAAGCGTCTGCAACGCTTTGATTCGGCGCCTCTCGTCCCAATTGTCCTTTCTAAGCGTAAATTTATTAATCAATCACCTAAATGTATTTACCTAAACTTACTTGATAGTTCCCGAACGTGTACACCTCTCCTTTACATGTAAGCGCAACTGTATGATTGCTACCAGCCGCTATATAAGTAGCAACGCATGGTAGTTTTACTAATTGGATTCCAGCTTGTGCTAGAATATCTCCACAACCGAGTTGTCCGTACTGGTTCGACCCGAACGTGTACACTTGCCCGTTTTGTAGTAGTAAGACAGTGTGGTGTAAACCACAACTGATTTGGATCACTGGACTATCGGATGGGAGGTGTAAACGCGCTGGAGGGAAACAAACAACGCGTGCTGGGTCCCGTTCCACATCCGATCCCGGTTGGTCTTTAACTAAATAACAATCAATTGTGGATTATATTGATGCGTAGACGCGCGCCATACATATAATACATTCCGCCACTCACCCGTACTTTTACGATAAAACACTTACTATTAACTTGTTTGCTTCCGCTACCACCACCTCCATTCGTTCCTTTTTGGGAAAACACCGCTGGAACCACTGGCACTGAGCGACCGTTGGGTTGTTTGAATTTAAGAACGTTTTGTTTACTGGTACCCGATGCAGATTTGCGCTGACGGATTTTCCGTTCGTCTAACCGCCGCTGGAGGTGTTCTTGTAGTTTGATTGTGTGCCGGCCAGTTGTTGGTAGATCTTTAACTAAACGTCCAAAGAAATACTTATATACGTGAAACGTTTTAGTTGTTACGCAATAAAATGATTAGTACGTATTAGTTATATTTTAAAGCTTGAGGAATAAATAAAGCAGATAGTTTTAAGAGCGGTAGTTAATAACTTAAAATGCGGGAGAAATGTGCAGAAAATTGTTGTTGGGTATCCTCGCCGAGGAGCTTTAGACGTCGATAGAGGCTTATTACCCGAAATACTCCTAGAGGTTTATTTAGGTTCTTAAAAAATGGTAAGCTAATACGTAAAGGATATGTGCAATAAAGGTACGAAAGTCAATTCTAAGTTACTAAACAAGTATTTCTATTCTAGAATCACTAGATTAATATGTGCGAATTGTACGAAAATAAATCATAACTAAAACGATTAAATGTCGTTTAAGATGTGTTAAATTAAAACTAAAATCGAAATATTTGCAACTAAATATTTAAACTAAATTAATTATGATGTGCTGTGTATGTATATGAGTCGTAGATCTCGTGTGTGTGTGTGTTTACGTATGTATATGTCGTGTGTGCCTCATGTGTGTGTGTGTATGTATGTATATGTCGTGTGTGCCTCATGTGGGTGTGTGTGTACATATGTATATGTCGTGTGTGCCTCATGTGTGTGTGTGTGTACGTATGTATATGTCGTGTGTGCCTCGTGTGTGTGTGTGTACGTATGTATATGCCGTGTGTGCTTCATGTGTTTGTGTGTGTGTACGTATGTATATGTCGTGTGTGCCTCATGTGTGTGAGGAAAGTAATTGGAAGGAAAGCAGGGTCTACCTCTAAAAATCAAGTCCAATCTCATCATGCCTGCAAGATCGCCAGCACCGCTCGGTCCCAAAATCGCCAGTTCCGAATTATCGACAGATTCCCGAGCGCAAATGCGACAACATCCACAAACAGCGCATCCGCTATCGCCTTCACCGCACCCACACTCCCTAAACACACACAAAACCCATCAATAAACTCTCTCGCACACACACACCTCACCAATAACCAAAACTTACTGTCCTGGATTCCTCTCCGGCCTCATCGAGCTCAAACAACTAATCGAGTACCCAGTACACTCACGGCACACCGTGCACACCATACACTGATCATGTTTCCACACATGTTTACCCGCCAGGCAAATATGTTCGCGTATCAAATCCTGTCCATCCTGCAAACCATCACCGCACCCACCAGCCACCGGGCCACACTCCTCACCCGACAACGCCCCATCACCCAACGAATCATAACTATCCAGCTCCTCCCCTTGCGTCTCCATCGCAACCACCGCCGGTGCACATTCTACAAAAACACCTACATAAAAAACACAAAAAAAACCTCCAGAATATATAATTACCATCTTTACTAGGTGGCACAAAATCACGACCGCATTGATACTTATTATTGATACCAAACGTAAACACGTGTCCTTTACTCGTTAAAACAACCGCGTGAGCTTTACCTAAAGCTGCATGAGTTACGAATTCCCCTTTCAAATTACAAACCAATCCTAGAAAATCAAAAAACATCAACGGTTTCAAATACGCACAAATCAAACACTAAAACCTGTTATGTGATCCGCATGCGCAGTATCTTTCCCGAACATTAACAACTCTCCATCTCTAGTAACTAAAGCAGTGGAGCCGTTATTACAAGCAGCATGGACGATAAATTGTCCATCTACTTTAATCATCTTCTTCGGCTTCGCCGGTTTAGGTTGTCGCCTCGCTTTATTTTGATCACCATCCTCACCGCGGCGTGCAGTTCCCGTAAAAAACACTGACCCATCTTCGGTTAACAGTACTGAGTGTAAACCGTCGTGTCCCACCGCGATGTGGGTGACTTTTGGGGCTTTAGTGACGGATAACTCGGACCATTTAGATGTGCGGATACCGGCTTGTTTGATGCCTAACGCGGATGCTTTACCGCAGTAGAGCACTTTGCCGGTGGTGGTGCGGATGAGGCCGAATTCTTTGCCGGATGCGATCGAGCCGACTTCTTCGTCGGTGTTGACGATGTTCGGGGAGCCGTCTTCTTCGAAAAGGGCGACGCCGAGTACGTCGATGCATTTACGTGCGAGTTTTAAGGGCAGCTCGTTTATGGACACCGCTGGGTTTGTGTTTGGGTTTAAAGTACGTACTATAAAACCATCCTATATATCGGAAAGTATTAATTTCCGGAAAATAACCTAAATGACACAATTACTTACATCTTTCGCAGGAGTTATCGTCCCTAAGTTATCGCCATCGGAAAAGATAACACAAGCGCTAAAATCGCGTAAATCCATCGTCACAGTTCCGACAATATGCAAACTTTGGCGCTCAACCGTCAACACTTCAGTGCCCCGTCGCAATCCGAGTTTCAAATACAAATTATTCTAAAAAACCATTCAAATCATCAAGAACTCAATAATAAAACTCGTTTAATTATAATTACATTACAAAACCCAATCCAGCCGCGATCATTCGGGTAAAACTCTGGCTTCCAAATATAAACATGCCCCTTCAGCGTCCCGCCAAACCCGCTCCCAATCTTAAACAACCCCCGATTCGTAAACAAATACAAATATAAGCCATCCGACGACAACGACTTCGGCGTCAACACCGCATTCTGTATCTCCGGCGGCATTTTCACCACGAACGAATCCATCCGCGCGTTCAACGGCACCCCATGCGTAATCCACTCAGGTCGCGCGATCTTCCCCAACAACACCCCATGTACACTTCTTTGCAGCGACGTCAAAACAGCCGGCATCTACCAAACACCATCAAAAAAAAACAAATTACGGGTGAGTGGCGTCACTATATATTGTCACATACACACCTGTATATTTTGGGACGCTAACGCTCTAGGGCACATCAACAAAGCGGCAATTGCGCTCAAAAACTTCCCCGTATCCCCCCGCACAACCACCAAACTCAACAAACACGCGCAAGCAATCGCTGTTAAGTGCCCACCATCATTCTGCACGCTAGATTCAGGCCCGTGTAGCGTTGCTAAATCCAATAACAAATCGAATAAAGGATCGATAACATCTAAAGGCTCCAGCTTTAACCCTTCCGGTGTTTGTCCCTGTAGTACATCTAAAAGAGCGCGAAGCGCTTTAGTGCACAACCCCGGGTGCGACGATCTCGATTCCCGAATCAACTCGAACACAGAGCGAAGCCCTAACCCGACAATCTACTCAAAAATATAATTAATTCAATTTCTAATTATATATATATAATAAAAACTAACTTTAGAAACGCGTAAAGGGAGATAAGTGCTGTTTTGCGAGTTGTCTTCAGTGTCGCTATCAATTTCGCTGGTGTCGTGCACCGGGAGGCTCCAACTACTCTGTAGGTACTCTTGAGTAGCAGTTCTCATCCATCGTTCTAAAACCGCAAGGCGGATGGATGCGAAAACCGCAAAAGAAGACGCGTTCCCCGGGAGTTCAATTTCCGGCGGACATAAACCCGATTCGCTCAGCAATTCCAGTTTGTTTTTATGCTTATCTTTGCATTTAGCACTTTTCTTTTTAAGCTTTTTCAACTCGATCCGCTTCCTAAACCATATCTAACGTATTATTGATATTAGCTAAAAAACACTAATTACCTTTGATTCTCTGTGGGTTGTTTGAACAACTCGTGGAAGCTTTTGTAAAACTCATCCGGATCGGGGAGCATTGTGTCGGAGTATCGAATAAAAACCATTTTCGAAGCAACATGAATCATATGTTTTTAAATATATTGATCCGTTTTCGTGCACACATTTCACATCACTTTACCCCATCAACTAGACTCATTTTAGAACAAAAAAACAATTACAACCAACGCGAATTAATTGCAATTAGTAAATAAACAACAAATTCACATTTATATTCATCAGGAACACCGGTATTTCGGATGTTTTTGACATTTATATTTGTGTTCCAACAGAAGCGACAACTACACACAACACCCTATACAAATCAAACTAAACAAGATGGCGACCACTAAATTCTAACTTGCCCAACTTGCCTAACAATCTATTATAGAGCAATAGATCAGAGTGTGCTGATACTCTAAAACCTCTAAAAGCTTGTTAGCCATCTTAGAAATTGGATAACAACCATAAACGTATCTATTTTGATTTTATAAGAGGCAAAACAATCAAATTTAGGACTAAAATACTCAAATTTAACTCCCTAGATTATGTTTTATGATTTTTAGGTGTTTTTAAGCATTGGACTTATGGTTTTTTTGAGTTTAAAAGTGAGTCGAATGATTAAAAGTACGTTGCGAATTATTTGTGACGCCACTGTTGTTTATTTCGTAAAAAAATTGACATATAATAATTAATATAAATGTAATTAAACGAATTAGGGATTGTAATTTATTTAAAAACAGTAAATTATATTAGTTTTATGCGTTTTATGGGTTTTTTATGTAAAATATGGTTACTATATGACAAAATGGCGATTGAGTGGACTGAATTCAAAGGTGGTGTTTGTAGCTGTCGCTTGTAGTTCTTCTTCTGATTTTATAATTCATGTTAGGTTAATCACAGTTTTGTCAAATTCGGCCTTTAAATTACCAAAAAAATGAGTACTTATAACGAGAACAACACCGATTTTCTATCGCAAAATTACGGCACTAATAACCCCGGTGAATTACCAGGTACTAAAGACCCCCCCATGTGAGCGAAGTGCGTGTTTAACCACACATTGTATAATCGAAACGTATTTTTAGCTGGTTACAAATCACTGGCACCGCTATCACCCTACCTAAACTACGATCCAGGCTATTTACCCGCCAGTCAGCCCGAGTTTATATTCCTAGACGGGCAAAACAAGCAACGCGGACGTTTCGAACTTGCGTTCGGACAAATCGGTGGGTCGTGCATGATAGGCGCGGGTATCGGGGGTATCTCAGGGTTTTACAATGGAATGAAAACAACTACACTGGCCGGACAAACTGGAAAACTTCGCAGAACTCAGTAAACGATTACAAATTCTTAGATGCGATGGCGTTTATTTCGATTTTTTTTTTTTTTTTTAGGTTATTAAATCATATAATGAAGCAAGGAAGCGCCAATGCAAACACTTTAGGCACTGTGGCAGTTATGTATTCCGCGTTTGGGGTTATTTTATCTTGGATGCGGGGTACTGATGATGATTTGAATACTTTAGCTGCTGCAACGGCGACTGGAATGCTTTATAAGTCATCTGGTGCGTAATTTCTATTTTTTTATTTAGTGATTTGAGGTTAATTACTGGTTTTTTTTTGTAGCTGGTTTAAGAAAATGCGGAATTGGGGGCGCGATTGGTTTAGGCTTGTCTGCAGGTTATTGTTTATGGAACGCTAAAGACAAGTTACAAGATATTGGACGATTTAATCCAGCGTAAGGACATTAATATATATATTCTAACGTAAATCTATATATGAGTTTTTTTTTTTTTGAATTAACTAAACATATTAGAAATGTACGACGTTTATATTAGTTTTGTGACTAAAAGTCGTTATTTAAACAGCGTTGAACGGGGTGTGTTCGTTTATACAAGTTTTAAAACTGCCCTATTTGTTGTAAATATATTTTATGCTGTGATTATTTTTAGTAACAAATACAAATTACTAATATGACATTGTTGTTTTTTATGAATTACCTACTTTGGAGCGGTTTTTTTTTTATTTTAACATTCCTAGAATTAATAGTTTCACGAATTTACTATAAAGTCGGAAATTGTGAAACTATTAAGTGTGTGTGTGTTTTTTTTAATGGGGTTTTTTTTAAAATATTAATTGTGTGGTTTTTATTTTAAGTAAGGTTTTTTTTGTTGTAATAGATCCGGCAGATAATGGCGAAGAAGAATTTGCATCAAGATTAAATATAGTTTCTTTTTTTTTTAATTAATTTTATTATTTGTTAAATATTTGATTCAATAATCTTCGGTTTAAACTACTTTGTAGATAATTCATTAAATACCATTGTACATACTACTATATATAAATATATAATAAATTTTTGTAGAATATCTAAATATTTATTTGATTCGCCTCCCCCAAAATTTATAAATATTCCCAAAAAAAACGTTATTTTCTTGACTATTCCTAAATAAAAACAGCTTCTACCACCCTAGATTACCCAACAATAGAAATACCCCCTATAGATGCATGTAAAGTGGGTTGTCTACTTTTAGGCGTAAACAAATAGATTTGTTTACTTTTAGGCGCAAATATTAAATAAAATACGTATATTTACTTAAGTAGGGATTTTTTAAATAACGAAGCTAAGCTTCCTTTACGTTATTTATCAATATAGAACTATATACCGGTATTAATAACCCCTTAACTCAATAATTTACAGAAACATCTCCTATAGATGTATTTTGGGCGTAAATAATGAATAAATATAATTTTTATGCGCTAATATTTACGTAATATACAAATTTAGACTTATTAAACACTATTTAGAGCTATATAGCGGTCTTTATCACCCCATAACTCAATTATTTATAGGAGTATCCCCTATAAATTCATGTCAAACGAGTTGCATACTTTTAGGCGAGAACAATCAATAAATAGGCGCAATTATTTAATAATGTAATATACAGATTTAGACTTATTTTTAAAAATTGTTTAGTGGTATTAAGCACCCCATAACTCAATTATTTATAGGAATATCCCCCATGGACTCATGTAAAAAGAGTTGCATACTTTTAGGCGAAAACAATGAATAAATACGTCCGCAAGTATTTAATAATGTAATATACAGATTTAGACTTTTTCTTAAATTGTTTAGCGGTATTAATCACCCCATAACTCACTTTTATATGGAAATATCTCTTATAGATGCATATCAAATGAGTTGTGTACTTTTAGGCGTAAGCAAATAGATTTATTAACTTTTAAGCACAAATATTAAATAAATTAAGGACATTTATGTAAGTTGGGAATATTAATTAGCGCAGTAAAGTTAATGATACATAATTAGCGAATTAAAAAAATAGTTTAGAGCTATTAGACTCCTATAACTTATTTATGGAAATATCCCCTATAGATATGTAAAACGGGTTGGTTACTTTTAGGAGTAAACAATAAATAAATTTGTTGATTTATAGGCGCTAATAATAAATAAATTAAGGGTGTTTATATAAATAAGGATCATTTAAATAGTATGGCGAAGCTTTTTTAATGTAATACATCTATTTAGATATTTTAAAGTATTATTTAGAGCTATATAGCGGTATTAACCACCCCGTTTTAGCCCCTAACTCAATTATGTATGGAGATATCGTTACCATTTTTTTTTATATAAATAATTTTAAGTAATCTCTAACATATTCCAGCAGTTTCGCAGATAAGCACCCGCCTATTTGTCAACACTGATACATAGTTAAGTTTACCGTTAGATATAACAAAATAAACAAATACCTGCATATTTAACCTACATAAAGCAAGTAAGCATATTGTTTATAAACAATTATTAAACTTATAAATATTTATTCTTTAAAGTATATATATATATATAAAAGTATAGGGGATCTTAATATGGAATAAAAAATTTTTTTAAACGTGTTTTACTAGCGAAACTCTTATCTTATCTAATATGATCGATATTAAAATAGTTTATAAATTAATTACTGGAATATTTATTTGTATTTTTTTTTTTTAGAATGGAGCAAAGACAAGGCGAGAAAATCTTATGTATTTTATACGTTTTGAGTATAATTTGCGCGGGTATATCCAGTATTACGTCAGGGGTCGTTTGGGGGTACTGGCGCTGGACTTTAGACCAATGTCCAGGTCGAAATTGTAGTTGTATTCTATACGGGGAAAGCACTCCCACCCACTTTTTAGGCGGGAGTATTTATACTTGTATTTATATAAGTTTCGGGCCGATTTTAGTGGTTTTAACATTTTTCGGTCTTGCGATTTTCCATGGAGTCCGCACCTGTTTCGGCCCCAGAACTGAAGTAACACGCTCAGTTATGACGAAAAACGAGTAAGTCCCCCCCTCTGCACCCCTCCCCGCCCACAACGCGATTTGATTTTAATTGTTTTAAATTGCAGATCGGGTGAAATGATCCATATGCAAATCCGAGCGCCAGAAATCAAATCGGTTTCACGCATTTATTGGATAATTGCGGCGTCGTTAACGAGTTTTTTTACCGTTTATATGTTGGCGCATTTCTCGACGTTCGCGGATGGTTATTTGCATAGTTGTAACCAATATCGCAGGGAAATAATTAAAGTTTTGGGACAAAGTGGGTCAGCTGTTGCTGTTATACATAATCGGTTATCGTGTAACGCCGTTTTTGATTTTATGGACTATTTACAACCGATGGTTGGTAATATAGTGCGCGATAATTTTATTAATACGGCAGCTGCTTTAATTGTGGGAATGTTAGCGTCGTTTTTTGTGTTTGTTTGCCTTATTGGGGCTTCAGTTATTAATATTAATTTCTTACGAGGTACAAGAGTTTAAAACATTTTTTTTTAGTTGTTTATGCCATTTATATATTTATATATAATTAATGTAAAGGGTTTTACCACCCTATTGGGGATTATGTATTAATAAATATATTTTTATATACTTACTCTTTAATTTCATCCCGGTTTTGGTCCAGGATTTCGAATTGTATCCGAATTATGGATTATGCTATTTATTAAAGCCTGAAAAAAATGTTTAAATTAATCAAATTTCACTTATAAGTATAGTTATATAGTTTTATTTAATATATATGTATATTTTTGGTAAAATTGCTATAAGCAATAAATATATTGTGACATATGTGAGTCAAATAAAATACAATAGTATCAAAAAGTCAATAAATTATAACAAATAAATTAATCATTTACAATTACGTTTATGGACGCAATTACTTCAGAATCTATTCGTATCTAGTAAAAATATATAACAAATATGGAATAGTTGCCTAAAACTGTATTAAACACTAGATTAACGTTAAATACTAACAAATAAGGCAGTAATACTCGTTTATATCAGTTACCGTCCCCCGTCTATAAAATTTAACAATTTGTGTGTACTAAAATAAAAATAATACTTTTACTAAACTGCCTTACCATAAATGCACCCTCTTACCCTTACGAAAACGGATTACTCCTACGTTTCAAGCTACCAGTTTTCTTCTCCTCCTCAAACGGTTTCCGAACGACTTCAAACGGCGTCGTCGCCACATGCACCGTTTCCGCATCGTCCAACGGGAAATCCTCGAAGCTCATATTACTAAACGCAACCTGTCGCTTAGCGGTTTGTTTCGCGTTCTTTTTCCCTTTCGGCATCACCTTCTTAGCGCTCGCTTTTCCGATTTTATGCGTACTCTTCACCGGAAACTCCTCAACAAGCGCGTCACTCGAATCCACATCAATCAACTGATATTTCGACTTCCCTTTTTTTGTTTTCGCTTCCAAACTAGATTTGTTATAGAATTGGGGCTTCGCCCCATCCGAAAACAAGTTCAGTTTCTCATCAATCTCCGGAAACGATAAACTTTCATCTTTATTCCGCAACGTGTTCTCAATATCAATCGATTTTAAGTCTAAACTAACTGAACTACCGAACGGAGCTAGTTTCGGGTTCGCCTCATCAAACTCGAGCGAATTTCGGATGAATATATATGATTCTTCATCGAGAATCGCTGGTAGGGTGACGTTTTCGTAAATCGCGTTGTTGTCGGTGTGTTTTCGATCGGAATCCTCGAATTTGTAATACGATTCGGATGGAATGTCAAAGTGGGGCTCTGCGTTTGGTTGTAATGGTGAAAACGCATTGAATTTCAGTTCATGTGATTTGGAATTGTATTTGTTGTCATTTATATTAAATTTCGATTCGTTTTGTACTAAATTAAACGCTATATTCGGTTCGGTGATCAAACCGCTTTGTAGATCAGTTTGGCTCAAATGATAAGGGGGTTCGTTAGGAGTGAATGGACTTAAAGCGGGGTGAAACAACTCGTTTTGAGCTAATATAAACGGTGTTTCTAAATCGTTTTGAATTGGTTTGAATTGTAAGTCATTTTGAATTGGTTTAAATTGTAAATCATTTTGAATTGATTTGAATTGTAAATCATTTTTAATTGGATTAAATTGTAAATCATTTTGAGTCAAATCAGGAACTTCTATTATATTGCTGTTCACGGTGACGATTCCGTAATTCGACGCGCTTTGGATGGTTGTGAATTGAGGGGCTACGCCCTCAAAAAACGGGTTTGAATTCGTGACAATTAGCGGGAAATCATCCGTGATCAATCGAGCATTTGTTTCGTGAGGTATTACCAATAAGGGGGTGGGGTCTCTTGAGATTTTCGGTGTATCATCCACGAATTCTTCTTCTAGCGGTGATATTTTACGCGTTTTCACCCGCAAAGCTTTTTTGGTGAACGGCGCTTGCGAGAAAACGTCTTCCGAGTCGCTAAACGTCCAGGAGTCTAGGTTATTTGGTGCGTCATCGAATAGATCTGATTTGGGTTTTTTTTCGATTGACCACACTGAGTTGTCGAGTTTTAATTCGCAATCTGAATCCAATTCATCGTCTAATAACAGAGGTTTCTCGCCGTATTGGTGCCCTACGAATAACATATCCTCGTCGACTTCTTCAGGAATGTTCTTCTTGAGCCTCAACACTCGACTTATACAATCTTCTTCACGCGTCGCCATGCTTTCGCATTCAGCGTGGTACGCTGAAGAACCACACGTATGGATACTTTCACTGATTGTCTCAGAGACTTCATCCAGTTTCACCGGCAATTTAACATCCACCGGATCTTCATTCGCGCGCAAATCACTCGCCGAACCAATCGAATCATCCGATTCGTAATCGATTTGTGATTTCTTCCGCTCCACATTTCGATTCTTACCAATTTTCTCCGGAATATGTTTCACGTTTTTACGCTTTTTCCCTTTAGTACTAAAGTTTTCATCATCGGAACTACCATCGGTGCTTAGGTAATCGCGACTTAATTTCTCGTATTTCGATCTGTCTTCGAGGGGGATGCGGATGAACGGGGGCGATGTGATGATTTCTGGTTCAGTTTCGGTGGACTCGATGAGCGGGGCTTCGCCTTCCGAGAAAATGTGTTCGGGTGAGTATTCGTATGTTGGGGAGAGTTTTAGTTCGTTTTGGAGTCGTTTTGTTAAAAGAGGAGCTGAAATTTGATAATTTTGCACAAATAACAAAAGCTAAAAATGTCCCCTTTAAGAGTGCAGTGTGCGAACCTTCATATTTAGAAAGCAAGGTTTTAGGGCTGTTACAAAGTGTACTAGGCATATTTACAATACGAATGTACCCCAAATATTATTGTTACATCGCTGTTACGTCGTCCTATATACAGTAAGCGTTATTGGATGTATGAGACGTAACAGTAATGTAACAATGACGGCACAATAGGCGAAAACAGTGGATCTACGAAAGCTATAACGTTTTTGCGCAATAAAATAAATAAAACTGCATTTATTTCATTATATATTCATATTTTCTTTATTTTGTGTCGCTAATAAACAAAAACAAGCAAATAAAGAAAGTGTAAATATACAATAAACGCAGTTACATTTGTTTCATTGCGCATGCGTGAAAACGCCATTTTGGTGTTAGTGACGTAACCACTTTTATCGTCTATTAGACAAAAATTAATTAATGGTATTAGTAAAGTGCCTCCACCTTACTGGAACAGCCCTTTTAATAAAAGTAACATAAAGTAGCAACACATATAAGAACCATTGTTACATCTCTGATACGTAACAAGTATAAAAACGCATACATAAAGAACATAAAATGAAAAATAAATAACGAAAAAATAAGATTTGTTTAAAAGAAATACATGTATTCAATATTAGCAACTTTTATTGCTGTAACACATACATTTGGAAAGTAAATACTCCTTAATTACACTTAAAAAAATATTTATATGTTATTCATCCAATATACAGGTATTTCATTTCTAGAATTCATCGTTAATTAATCGATAATTACGAGTCGTTCGGGTAAATACTGACGCACCAGAAGAGTAATATTATTTACAATTGTTTTAAAATAGAAGAAATAACCCTTAAAAAGTATTTGGTGTTTTTTTTAAATCAAATAAATCCAGTGAGTTTAGCGAATAAACAGAAAACAGCCCACAAATTTAACCTAATTATAAAATAGGGAGCATTTTTTTTTTTAATGCTAAAAGCTGTTCCAGGTATTTATATGTTTTTATAGGAAGGAAGGATTGTTTACTAATACCAAATCATGCTTAATAGTGAAAAATACAGGCCTCTCACAATAAATCGCGGCGTTTTTTTGTTGTTGTTGTTTAGAGTTGTGAGATACCTGTATATTGTATTACCAAATTAATATAAACTAACCCTAGATATTTTGACTAGTATTTGAATATTTAACAAATCGTCTTTGAAAACGTTCATAAACTGGAATAGTTTTGTTTGAAAAATAATCTATAAATCGCTAAATTGTCGAAAGCGATTCAAACTAAGCTTTTTTTATTATTTGTTTTGTTTAATGATGAGCTCGAGCACCATTCATGATACAAAAACATTTACTTATCAAGTAATTAGAAATAATAGTTGTTTATCACATGTGCTAGTTTTTTTTTTTTTTATTGTGTGAATTAAATCGGTGAAGTTTGTTCGAAATATGAACGAAGCGAAAGAGTTTATTTTTTAGTTTCGTATTGAAATTAATGTGTAAAGCGCGTCGGTTGTCCTAGAATCTAGCAATAAGAATGGTGCTACCGAAAGAGTTTTTGGGGGTGGGGTGGTGGGGGGGGGGGGGAAGTTTTAAGATTGATTACCTGTTGTTTTAACCGTCCGGTCGCGGGATACTCGCACTGGGAGACTGAATGGCGCTGAGCCGAATGGGTCTTCCGATACGGACATAACCAAACTTTCACGGGATTTCACCCCTTGAGTACCTACAATCATCAATCATATAAATAAATAAATGAGCTAGTCTTTTTGATGGAAGTGTACCAACGCAATGTATTAAATTGTTCATCGTGCCTCGCCGGGGATCGAACCCAGCGCCTTTGGATTTACGCTCTATTGCTCTAAAACTTGTCGCTCAAGTGGTAGAGCAGTGGCGCGTAAATCTAAAGGCTCTGGGTTCGATCCCCGGCGAGGCCCGATGAATTTTTCTCAAATTCGTAACAATCAACACTTTCACACATCCACAAGTATAGAGTAAACAAGCACTTCTAATATAATATCACACACACACACATAAAATCGGCAGGGGACAAAAAGTGTATTTTGTTTAGATATTTGGTGATTAATTCATCGTTTAGACTTACTACTTTGGCTGCCACGTCGAATTTTATCGAATTCCGCCCCGAAAATATGATCCTCAGTGAGTTGATTGAAAGGCGTCTCCCCGAACGGGTTCCAATCGGCGATATCCGCCGACAACGATCGATTATCAGTGCTAGTTGAGTGACTAACGTCTGACGTAGAGGCAGAGCACCCAGCGCCTGTAATAGGCCCGGCGCCTAGCTCTAACATTTGATTATTAGGCGGAGTATCCGAACATCGTGATTTCATCGACGACTCATACGGGGCTAGGAACTGTGTCGTTTCTGAAGCGTAAGCCCTACAAGTACCACAAAATAATAAACAAAATCACTGATTTGATTTTGTTTTTAAATATACTTATTAAAAGCGCTAGTGTCGCTCATGTTTCTCCGATGACCCTTCGGAGCGCTTAGAGTTGGTGAACCAGTAGTGTCCGACATTGAATTTTGACTTGACGAATCAGTTTTACCCCCTAAAGATTTCGTAACACTCTGAATTTGGGGCTCACAAACAAGCGACCGCTCCCCAGTCGGAGACACCGGAGCCACATAACTCAACGTCGAAATATGAGTGACTTCTGGTAGAATTAGGGCTTCGCCCTTCTGCATACTATTAATCGATGTCGCAACATTCAAACTATGCGGCTCTAGCTCCGCTGTTTTCGCCGCATCATCCCGAAACGGATCCGGATAAACAGAACTTTGAAATAAAGTATCTAATTTTTTATCTAGTGGATCCTGACTAGTCGGGGGCGGCGCCCCGAAAAACTGCGGCGTCTGAAAAGGCGATGCGGTGAAGCTTGGTTGCGGCGTAACATCGCTGAATGGTTTTTCCGGGGATGTTTGGAACACGGCCGAGAAATTCGGTGCGACACTTGGAAATTGGGCGTCCGGTGTTTGGAATACGGTGAAGTTGGGGCTCGCCGCAACGCTGGTGGTGATTGGTAGTTCGGCGGTTTGGAACACTGCTTCAAAACTCGCTTGCGTTGTTACGGGAAACGGTTGCTCGGGGGATGTTTTAAATACGGCGGAAAAGCTTGGTGCGGCAGGTGTGACCGGAAATGGTTGTTGTGGTGAGGTTTGGAATACGGCTCCTGCGGGTGGAAATGCTTGGAAAGCAGGTGGGAGAAAGACTGGATCGGCGACAGGGGATTGAGTACGTTTAGGGATGTTAGTGGGGCTTGCGTTTAGGGCGATTGGTAACGCGCAACTTAGGGGTTGACTAGCATTGCCTTTCGGGCGTTGGCGCGGCATTACACTCGTTCCTTCAACAATAGGTGCGACGGTGGTTTTAGTTACTTTAATACAAGTCCGTTTTGCCTCGGATTCAAATTGAGGGAGTGGTAATTCATCCAAATTAGGCGCTGAAGTATTCTAATTGGTAATAAAACAAGAAATATAATACAATTCGGGTGTACAACGGCGACGAACTTACATGTAGATTTTGCACCGGGTTTTCTTTGCCAAACAACGGAAACGCAATCGATGAAACTTGGAAAATATCAGGTCGTTTATCTGGATCAGGCTCCAACATATAACCTAATAAAATCAACAATTACATATCTTAACCTATGCTAATTGGGTTTAAACTTACGTATTAATTGATGTAGTCCTTTAGAGTATCGCGAATTATCAGGAATGCTAAAGTTGGCGCTTTGAATCGCTAGAGTGCTTTCGCCGAACGGTAACGTAAAGAAACAAAGCTTATACAACAGGCACCCAAGCGCCCAAATATCCGATTTCGTTGTGATTGTCTTCCCACAATACATATCCACCATTTCCGGCGCGCGGTACGACAACGTCGTATACCTCTTGATCTCTTCTTCCACCGTTGCCGCCCCCTGCACCGCTGGGTTCAACACGCGACCAGTTGCCGAACCAAAATCACACACTACATAATTACCCGACTCACCCAACAATATATTTTCCACCTAAAATAAAAAAAAACAAACAAATACGAGTGAGTGGCGGCACAATTATTGTGTAACCATAGGAACAAATTGTAGGTTATGAATCATTCAAAATTTACGCATTCTAAAACAATGACAAGTAGTCCGCGAAATCCAAACGAGTGCAAATCGTGTTACTGGCGTAACGTCGTCGAAAACAGATGCAATTGCAACCACGAGAAACTCAAAGAGAAACACGACAAAAAGTGTGGCACCGACAAAAAGCGAACGAAACGCGAACGCGCCAATTGCGAGTATTGCAACCTAAACAACCTACTATACTGCTATTATCTAGAAGGTATCCACCACGAAAAACATACAAAAAAAACCCCAAAAACATACACATAATCGTTTTTTATAGGTTACGAACGATTCTTAGCAGCCAAACAAGAACAAGATGAATTTGTGACGAAAGCCCTAAAAGAAATCACCGATTTAATCAAAACCAACCATTCACTACAAAATAAAACACCCATAACGCAACAACCCGCAAAAACAACGCATTGTTGCTTTTGGAAAAGCTGTTTCTCAACCAAACCAACCACCCCTACGAATATCGCTCAAAAACCACAAAGCAACTCACTCGACTGTCATTGCGATGAGATTCTATCAAAATTAAACGAAATTAACGGCCGGTTAAGCGACCTACATTACCGATGCTGCCTCAAATCAACGCGTAGCAGTACGTCAAGCTCTGAAACGTCTAGGCACTCATGTACGTGTCGCAAAGCGACAAAACAAGCGCGCACTTATAAATCAGAAGCGCAATTACTAACTAGTGATAAATGTGCGCAAAAAATGGATAACGCGTTTTTAATATGTCAGAACGGTGTAAATCAAGCTGATAAAGATTGTAAAATGGATGATGTTTTTAAGAGTGTAAAGCTACATTCACACCATATTACGCCGCCTGCGGCGGCGGCGTGCGAAGCACGCGCATACAATTTGTATAAATTCGAGCATCCTGTGTAAATATATGAACGTACCTTTAGATCTCGATGTATAATAGGCGTTTGGCAATGATGCAGTCGTGAAACCGCCTCACAGGTATCACAGAATATTGAAAGCACCTCAGGTTCCGTAAACGTCGGTTTGCCCCTGATTTTCATCAACCCCAACACGTTTTGTTGACAGAAAGGCATTAATAGCGACACCTCATAGACACCGCCCCCCGTAGGGGTCAAACTACCGTCTACATAACCTATTATATTCTTGTGGCCACTCAAGTTACTCTATTCGGACATAAAACAAATAAATTCATTAAAAACCTACAAATTTAATTAATTTGCTGAGTAATTGAGGTTAGATCATCCAAATTGCTCTTAAATCCATTGAAATTACTTTATTTGGGTATAAAAACGTATTTAATTCGTGTAAACGTATAAATTGTTGAGTAATTGTGTGGGTGTGGCTGATTTAGGTAAGTTTAGGTGTTGTACTTACAGCAATTTGTATTTCGCGTTTAGCGACATTTAGGTCGTGATCATTGTTGACGTACATTCGTTTGAGAGCGTATCTAGTGCCGTTGTTCGCTTTAACGAGGAACACCATCGCAAAACCACCTGAAACCGATAAATAACGGTGCGTAAATCGGATCACGCAATGAATTATGATGGAATACCTTCGGCGAGGACATCTTCGACGGTGACGGTTACGCGGCCGACAACGAACGCTTTGCCGACGAAACTGTTCGTCTCTTTGCTGCTGGTGTCGATTTTGGTTTCGATTTTCGAAAAGAGTTTCTTCATTTTGACCACCGTATTCGATGTGTGCACATTTGCACTTGTCGCGGCCTTGATTTTACCAACCGCTTTTGTACGAGTGTCGATGATGCACGCGTCGTTTACGTGGAATTTGATACCATTTTTAATCAAATTCCGTTTGTAAAATGAAACTATGCCACTTGACAGCAGGCAACATGGCACTTAAAAAAAATCCATTTTTGACGTTTCACACTACGTGGTAGATATGCGAATGTTAAGCACCGTTTAAACTTACAAATGCGCGCGCAAGCGGCGCACCACAACCATCACATTAAATTTACTATAAATCTACATTAATCAACATTCAAATCACGTTTTATATATTTATTTATATACAAATAGACAATATTTAATTATAATTAATATTTTAAAACCATTTACGCGTCCTTTCCAACAATAACCGCTTACATTGTTCATATAAGTGAAACTGAAGCTTTAGACGATTCAGATTGTTGATAACGGTTAGTTAACCTTAATTTCGAACGTTTTAACCTGGATTTTCACTCATATTTAATACAAAAACCAACTTAAAAGCATTTTTATTAAATCCAAAACCAAATCTTTCAATTACAACGAAAACAAACGAGTTTTCGATGATTCTAGTTCGGTTAAACGAAATAAAACTCAAGTATTTATATTTTCTACTTTAGGTATCACTTTTTAATCGCTTTAACCCATAATTAATATATAAACTAATTTAAACGCGTGATTTAATTTGACACCTTAGTTATCTAATTTCATCGAAAACAATTTTTCAAGCGTTCTAGTTCGGATAAACGAAATAAAACACCAGAACTTGTATATATTAGTTTAGATTCGCTTTTTTAAGTATCAATTTTGAATGTTTTAACCTAGTTTTAATTCATATTTAATATAGAAAATAATTTAAACGCATTTTGATTTTTTTTTGATGGTTCTAATTCGGATAAACGAAATTAAACTAGAAAACTGTTAAATTCGTTTATGTTTTCTTTTTTAAATTCATTTTTGATTGTTTTAACCTCAAATTTAATATAGATACTAATTTAAACGCGTCCTTAGTTAATTTAACACCAAAATCATTCAATTACACCGAAAACAAACGCATTTTTGAGGGTTAAAAGTCGAATAAACGAAATAGAACTGTTATATTCGTTTATGTTTTCATTTTTAAACTCATTCTTGATGGTTTTAACCTCAAATTTAATATAGATACTAATTTATACGCATCCTTAGTTCATTTAACACCAAAATCATTCAATTACAACGAAAACAAACGCATTTTTGAGGGTTAAAATTCGAATAAACCAAATAGAACTGTTATATTCGTTTATGTTCTCATTTTTAAACTCATTTTTGGTGGTTTTAACCTCAAATTTGATATAGGTACTAATTTAAACGCATCCTTAGTTAATTTAACACCAAAATCATTCAATTACACCGAAAACAAACGCATTTTTGAGGGTTACAATTCGAATAAACCAAATAGAACTGTTATATTCGTTTATGTTCTCATTTTTAAACTCATTTTTGGTGGTTTTAACCTCAAATTTAATATAGATACTAATTTAAACGCGTCCTTATTTAATTTAGCACCAAAATCATTCACTATAGCGAAAACTAGGGGGCTTTTAAGGGTTCTATTTCAGATTAACGAAATAAAACTCCAAAACGTATCTATTAGTTTATATTTTCTTTTTAAGGTATCAATTTTAATATATTGCGCCTTATTACATACAACTTGTGATACATATATGGCTTTTTATTTGCCGTAAACACTAAAATACATATATAAATCTTATTTATTTAATTTTCTTTCTTTTCTTCACTAAAATTGTGAAGTAAATGATAATTCGTCAAAGCGTATCGTAATAGCATAAAATTGACTATATATATCGAGACACATATAATACAAAAATCTGCTAGTATATAATATAAAATATAAGAGAAATACAATGAAGACAAGTTCGATAAGATGACAAAGATTAATATAATTCTCGATATTCTTTGATTGTTAAATAAAGCTGTAATTAAAAATATATATATTATTAATAATTTTATTAAATTAACACATTAAAATACTAACTCAAACTTATTACTAAAGAGTAAAAGATGATCCCGAAGAGACTATTCGGTTTGTTTAACACCGAATCCGTCGGCACCAAGCCGAAACCTTTCCCATATCTAAGAACAATTATATTAATTTATGTACTCGACTAATTTATTCGTTTATGTACAAGAAACGCCACATAATTCGTTGTAAACTTACTGCGACGAAAACGCTTTCGAACAGCTTATTTTCTCATGTAAATCACACATCGGCTCATATTTCTCATCCGCCTCCAACTTATTCTCAACCACAAACGCGTACACCGACAACCCCAGCCCGATCACGCAAAACAAAATAAATTTCGCGTTCAACGATTCTTTACTCACACGGTTCTCCATAACGCGACTATTATCACCAGCGATTAGAACGATTACAAAAGCGCATATATCATCGACGCAAACATCCACCTATAACTCATCTCTCTCTTTACTCAATAGATAAAACAGAGAGAGAAACTGAGCTAAACTGTTCCGAGCGTAAAAAGACAATATAAACATAAATTGATTTTATAGTTGTGTTTAATAGAAATAGATGGCCACATAGGGTCAAAAGGGTTGGGGGTTGTATTATTTATTAATATTAAGAAATACATTTATTGAATAGATACTCATGCGTTTAAGGTTCCTGGTGAAATGCGCTAATCAAGGGGTTTTATATGGTCTTTTATAGTTTAAGCACCCTTGTTTAAATATGTTGCTGAGTTTCTATTGGTTGATTGGTGGAGGTGGGCGGGATTGTTTAAATAATATGTGTTATATGTATATACGTAATTGGGGATTGTGGGTGGCTTTGGATTATGAAATATTGTGTATAAATAATAGTAAAATATGTTTTAAGTGTTTTGTAAACGCCCGATATAGGGATATTTATTTGTTTTTGAGAATGGTTGGTTGTTTTGAATAAGTTCCGTACGTCGCCGCTAGAAGGCGACTAGTTCGCACTGTCCATCAACATTGTATTGACGAAATAGTGTATGTCATTGAAATCCACTGTAAATATTATCATTGCATGTAAATGTGGGGCGACAGAGACCATCAATCTTGCGCGACGATGTTTAAATAAGTGTTCCACGATGCCCTTATATGTGAAAAAGCTCACGATACAGTTTAGACAATGGCTGGAAGTTCGGCCATCTTCAAATGCGGTTTACAACAAAATTTTACTACAATATGTATTTGTCGTTTAACTGTGCACAAACGCTGCATATGCAACGGAACAATTCGTGTTTAAGTGATTTGAATTACGTGCTTGTTGTAATATATTAGTGATGGTATCGCCACATTGTGCAGTTCTATACAAATTGAACGATGTTGTGATCGTATATGGTGAATACTTAGTTATTTAGTGCTCGTTACGTATTTGTGTAGACTTGTTCGCTGGTTAAATCGCTAAATAGCGCTGGTTTATAGTGATTTGATGCAACGTTTACGCGAAACAAATACGTTGGTGCATGGTTTCGTGGGAGTTTGCTGACGTTTATCAATTGCATTCGACTAAGCAACAATCGTGCATAATGTGTGAACAAAGCGTAATTACGAACAAATACGCGAAAACGTATTTAACCAATCGATTAAATACGCAAAAATATGCTACTTAATTCACGCGAACACTGATCACCCCCCAAAAGCAAAACTCATTTAAGACAGGATAATGTGTGCCCCGGCGCGAAAAGGCCATGTCCATCGGACTTTGTGCACGCATTAAGTGACCTAGTGCACCGTGGGCGCCATCACCGTAGTGTCCGGCAAATATAATGTGATAAAGCATGGATACCGAAGTAAAGCAACGTAACCGACGGCGGAAACGTGCTCAACGCATGCAGGCTCAACGGCAGTCACAAAAGGTGACCGCACTGAAAGATGGGGACAGCGAAAACGATGGATCCCCCATACGCGAGAAACCCCAACGGCCTCCGATACGTAGGAAGAAATCGAAAGAGCCTCTCGTCGAAGAGGACATCATCGATGGCTTCGCCATCCTGGGGTTTCGGAGCTACGATGACTTGGAGGTCAGTTTACTTTTTATTTATATATATATATATATATATATATATATATATATATATATATATATATATATATATATATATACATAAACATACCTGCAGGAGATGCTTCTATATTTATATAAAACCTCCCACAAACTATTAAACATTTATTAACCGAATACTTAAGCTACTAATACACTTAAACTCAAAAACGCTTCAAGTACCCCATAGAGCTAAATATTCTTTTGTTTAACTTAGTTTAGACTTGTTTCTCATCCGATAGGACTACTTTAGTCTTGGTTTAAAATTAAACGCTTAATTATGGGTACGATTATTTATCGAAAAAGGTTATAGACAATTTTAGGTTAAACCTGGTTTTAGTGTTTTTGTTGTGGCTCGTGGTGTTAACCATCTGTTAGTGTGTAACATTTTTATTAATTTAGGTTATTGATCAGTGATTTAGTAAATGAGAGTAATTAAGTTAAAAGCGGTAGTTAATAATAAATGTAGTGCTTAACCCTAATCTACACCCCTGAACAACAATTTAATTGTGTCCAGTATAAATAGGTAATTATATTTAATTTATAAGCCGGGTTGTAACGTTGGCGTTTATTATTCAGTTCGAAACTACATACATAATTGATTGATTTGTTTGTGTTTGTAGTACCTATGTTATTAGGCTTTGAATTCATAACATATTTAAATGGTTGAGAATGTTGAATAAAAGAGTTGGGATTTTTTTTTTTTTTTTTTTTAATGTTTGTAATAATGTTAGGGACTTGTTTTTTAATGTGCACCCAAATTGCGTTGTTGTATTGCGGTTGGTTGGTGATGGGGAACGCCGCCAATTTTTGTGTTGGTGGCCTAGGTTTGTTCGGGGATTGATTTTGTACGGTGGATGTGGATGCGTTGTTGTAAATTGTTTAATTGAATGTTGGTGTTATTATATTAACTCGTTAAAAATTAATTGAGTCGTCAATGTTTAAATCAATGTTATAGTTGGACTGGTTGTAGTCATTATTATTATTTTTTTTTTTTTTTTGGTGCACCCACTCGTCTATTTCGTTTTTTATGCCGATTTAATTGTGCTTAATGTATGCGCGATTTTATTCGGTTAATCCAGCTTAGTGTTTTGTATGTATGTATGTATGTATGTACGTACGTACGGCCGAATACCGGATGCAAGTTGCGGTATGTAAGTGAAACTGTTCTAAGGACCTATTATCAAACATGTACAATGACCTCTTGGAAGAATGTGCACACATACACACACTGTACACACATACATACATACACTGTACACTCATACATACACACTCTGTACACACATATATACATACACTGTACACATATACGTATATACACTGTACATACATACATACATACATACATACATACATACATACATACATACATACATACACTTACATACATACATACATACACTTACATACATACATACATACATACATACATACATACATACACGTACATACATACATACATACATACATACACATACATACATACACATACACATACATACATATATACACATACATACATACATACATACACATACATACATAAACATACATACATACATAAACATACATACATACATACATACATAAACATACATACATACATACATACACATACATACATACACATACATACATACACATACATACATACATACATACATACATATAAATACATACATATAAATACATACATATACATACATACATACACATACATACACATACATACACTTACATACATACATACATACATACATACATACACATACATACACTTACATACATACATACATACATACATACATACATACATACATACACATACATACATACACATACATACATACACATACATATATACATACATACACATACATACATACATACATACATATAAATACATACATATACATACATACATACACATACATACACTTACATACATACATACATACATACACATACATACACTTACATACATACATACATACACATACATACATATAAATACATACATATACATACATACACATACATACACATACATACACTTACACACACTTACATACATACATACATACATGCATAAATACATACATACACACACACATACATACATACATACATACATACATACATACATACACATACATACATACACTTACATACATACATACATACACAAACACACATACATACATAAACACACATATATACACACAAACACACACTCACACACACAAACAAACATTGTACACATACACACGTATGCACACTATACACTCATACACACTGTACACTTTTATACACACTCATACACACTGTACACTTTTATACACGCTCATACACACTGTACACTTTTATACAAATTTATATACACACACAGGACACTGCACATGTACTGGACACTATACACACACATACACACTCTCTGTACACACACACATAGGACACTTACACTGTACACGCACACACGCACGTGTGTGTGTGTGTGTGTGTGTTTAGCAGGACAAGATAGTGGCCAGACAGCTCTAGAGTCTAGTATTCAGAGAGAGGCTCACCTTGAGGACACCACACGCTGAGGTTACTGTACTCCAGCAGTGCAGTGCAGTGCACTGGCCCTATCTGCAGAACAACTGCCACTGGTCACTACAGATCGCAACTTAACTTACTTAGAAAATAAAAGTTTACAGGGTAGCATATTACATACTATTTATGTCTATAGTTCATTTTCAAACCTACGTCTCATATACGTGTACATTTTAGAGAACATAACCCATCAGGCTAGCATAATCTAGTGTTTATGTCAACACCAATGCAGGTATCACATGTACACATTTTTAATTCCAGGCGGTTATCAAATTGGCTAGCAAAGCTGGCATCCGACGGCTAACCAGTAACGTAGTCGAAGAAAAACTCAAGACTGAGAAAGAATCGCAACGCAATCTGTCCATCACCAACAACCATCACCACCACCACCATCACCACCACATTTCAGCTTTACCACCCACCGTTGTCGTCACCCACCAAAACGTAAGTTCACCAAGTTCAATTTGTATGCGAAACCAGCAAAGCTCCAACGCTAATCGTACAGCTTCCAGCGACTTAACCAAAGATTACCCACTCCCAACTACTACAATATGTCATAACAAACACCTATTATACACATTACTCATAAAACCTAATTGATAATTACACATTTTTGTTGTTATTATTATTACAGCCGGGTTTAACGTTGACCCATGACCCGGGGACCAGCGATGACAGTGGTCGGGCCTCCGAGAGGCTTACAGGGTCATCTGTAGCCCCGCGCGACCCCGACAGCTCCCGAGACCGGCTAAGCGATGTAACTATTCATCCAAAATTCATTCATACATTGTTTAACACTTTTTTTGTTTTGCAATCTAGGCAAGCAGTCGTTGCAGTTCCGGCAAAGGATATATCGTAAGTATTTCTTTATTGAAACACTTAAATTAAGCCGTAATCAGATATGAGTAAGTAGAGCGTCTTGTGTGGTCAAATAGAACATATAGATTAAATTGAATCGGGACAGTTTTGGTACCGGTACCGTCGCGAAACAATTTATCACTTCCGCTCTGTAGCTGACGTGTAGTATATTGTGTAGTTTATACATTACATCGTTTTTCCCTTCTATTGTCTTTTTGTTTTATTAAATTTGTCAACTGATTGATTGTCTCTTTTCTTTGCAGTGTGATAGCGAAGGAGAGGACGATAAGGTAAGAACTTTGTTTCAAACACACTAAAGTCCGCTTAATATAGTTATAAGTCTACATATACACTTTACGCAATTATTTTATATTATTCTCAACGCAAATTCTATACAATATGCATCTATTTTGATACTAATTACACAATTAATGTTTCTAACCACAACTTTACACAAAGCCCGAAGCCTAATAAGGCTCGCCGCAAGCGACGGCTCACTACGCGCCATTATTTTCAACGCCCGCTCTTTTCGTTTTCACTCCTTATGCATCCTATTATAAAATGTGTTACTCTCCCCGTAATTCAGTAGCTATACGCTAATTTAGATACTAATTACAAAATTAGGGCTGCAAACCAATCATGTCACATCCTGTACATTTCTAACCGCACTAAATTGACATTGAATCCGACGCCTAACATACTTCGCCGCAAGCGATTGCGCACTGCCCGCCATTATTTTCAACGCCCGCTCTACTTTTCGTTATACATTTTACCGCCTTATGAGGTTTTGTGTAGACATGTCTAATATATAGTTTTTAATACATTTCGCTAATTATTCGCGTCAATTTTGATACTAATTTACTAAATTAGAGTAAATCTAATTATTTCATATGCGATATATGTATTTGAGTCGATTTTAGTGTAAGATAAGTAGGTGCACGTGTTGGCGCTATTTGTGTGCGCGGAATCTCTGATTTGATCCCCTGTTTGAATGCGTTGTCAGGGTAACGAACTATACTGGTGTTGTGGCGTCTTCGAACTGTAGCAGTCTTCAAGTTCGAACCTTGAGCTCAGTTAGGTCAATTTAATATCGTTCTGATAGTAGATGGCATCAAACCGGATGCGGAAGCCACTAAGGGTGCCTAGGCGACAATTAAAATTAACGTAACACGGTGTCATTTCAGCTTAATTATAAACTGTAATTACGGATTTTAATCATATTACAACCAGCTAAGTGATTTCACCGCACGAAATTCGTTGTTGGGGATTTTCGAAACAGGTACCCTAACGCAGCGCGTAGTTCTACTGAGGGTGGTTATGGGTTGTCTACTTTTTTTTTTGAATAGATCTGCACTATTTGGTGCGTGGTTATGCGGTGGTTTAAGTGTGTGCAACGAAAAAAAGATTGATTTCTAAATGCTGTGAACACTTCGGAGCTTTCGTATGGAGACAATAAAAGCTCGCGAAAGCTCCTTGATCCCTCGTTTCATACAGAAAATGCTGTGTAAGTAACGGCTTAGTAGCGTCGTAGCGGCAAGCACCGCATTGGAATTGTCTAATAAATATATTATTGTCATTTAAACGCGTTTGCAACACAACTAACATGTTTTTCCTATTCGTTCGCATTATTTGTATGCACATTGAAACTCACCCAACTCCACTCTATATGCAGTGTATGCAGTTTCTTATCTGCAACCTGCAATACACTTATGTATGGTTTTACCCAAATTATCGTCATTTTACCACTTTTACGACTAAACTAACGTGTTTATCTGCTCGTTTACATTATTTGTATGCACATAGATATGCACTTATCCACTTTATATGCATATTTATATAAGCAAAGCCCATAAGACACTTATGTAGTGTTCGTTTTTACCCAAATTATCGTTATTTAAGCGCGTTTTCGATTAAACTAACATGTTTATCTGCTCCGTTCACATTATTTGTATGCACATAGATATGCACTTATCTACTCTAAATGCAGTTTTAAATAAGCAAAGCACATAATACGCTTATGTAGTGTTCGTTTTTACCCAAATTATCGTTATTTAAGCGCGTTTTCGATTAAACTAACGTGTTTATCTGCTCGTTTACATTATTTGTATGCACATAGATATGCACTTATTCACTCTATATGCAGTTTTATATAAGCAAAGCCTATAAGACACTTATGTAGTGTTCGTTTTTACCCAAATTATCGTTATTTAAGCGCGTTTTTGATTAAACTAACGTGTTTATCTGCTCGTTTACATTATTTGTATGCACATAGATATGCACTTATTCACTCTATATGCAGTTTTATATAAGCAAAGCCTATAAGACACTTATGTAGTGTTCGTTTTTACCCAAATTATCGTTATTTAAGCGCGTTTTTGATTAAACTAACGTGTTTATCTGCTCGTTTACATTATTTGTATGCACATAGATATGCACTTATCTACTCTATATGCAGTTTTAAATAAGCAAAGCACATAAAACACTTATGTAGTGTTCGTTTTTACCCAAATTATTGTTATTTTAGGGGGGTTTTGTTTAAACTAACATGTTTATCTGCTCGTTTATATTATTTGTATGCACATAGATATGCACTTATCCATTTTATATGCAGTTTTAAATAAGCAAAGCCCATAATACGCTTATGTAGTGTTCGTTTTTACCCAAATTATTGTTATTTAAGCACGTTTTCGATATTTGTATGCATATAGATATGCACTCTATATGTAACATATGCGGTTTTTAATATCGGGAACCCGCAATACACTTATGTAGTGTTGGTTTCTTTAGGTTTTTTTTTTTTGTAAATGACTCAAATGTGTGTCAAATGATTTTTTGTTTAAACAAAAATGTGTGTATTGTTTCGACTTCTGCCACATCGCACCAAGTAGACGTTTATTTTTAACGGGGTAATAAAAACCGGTTGCTTTAGTGTGGTGTGGTTACCAACCGACTATAGGATTTATATTATGGCATATAATTTGCTCGTAAATAAACTCATAAAATAACGCCACGTTTATGAATACGACTATAAACGGCTGGCCATACTTGTAAAAGCGTCTAAAACGAGCTACTATATATATATATATATATAGACATGAGACACTGATTGTTACTGCGTTTTTATTATTTTTTTTATTTTTAATTTTCTCTACTGTTAAAATTCACTAAGTATGCAAATTTATTGGATCCTGCCACATGTAGGGCATGTACCGATTTAACACCGGTGACTTTCAATGCAGGAGTTATTTGTTAGCGCTATGATTAAAAACCGCGATTGAAAATTATATTGTTTAGTTTTATGGTTGTTAAAACATATACAAGATAATTATGTGTTGAACATGGTTGTTAAACTTTTACAAAACCCGATTATATCGTTAATCTATCAAGGACATGGGATTTGAAATGAAACATTCTTTATTTCGTTACTCAATATACATTTACAGGCTTAATACTTAAATTATTCATAGTTTTTCTAGGTTATACACTCAAGTCCCGTAAGAGAAATAAAACATTAAATTAATTAATTTTGAGATAGTTTATAAGTGTTTTGAGGCTCAATACTCAAATTGTCCATATTTGTTTATACAATTCTTAGTTTTCTGCACTTTAAAAGTGCCTTTTAAGTACTTTTAGCTTTAAATTTACTTTAAATGTGAGTTAAAGAAATCAAAATGGCTGAGTGACAGGGGTGTGTGAGATATATAAGGGTTATATTTGCTTGGATAAGCGAAATTTAGATATGATATCGCGTACGTCGATGGCTTGTTCGGGACGCTTTTGGAGTAGCGTGTTAATCTTATGTAAAGTGCACTGGGTACTCTTGAGTGTAGTTTTACACTGAGGTTTTATGTTTATATTATAGGGGTATGCGTATGACCCTTATTGGTAGTGATAGTGTATGTATGTATGTATGTATGTAGGGTTTATAGCGTGTATGTGTTATAATAAATATTAGTTTCATGGGGGGTTTTTACACTCATCGATGGTTTTGCTCTGAGGTTTTATCTAATTTATTGTTGAGGTATTTTTATAAATATTGTTTTTATCGTTTCTAGTTTTTCACACAGACACACACACACACACACACATATACACACCGTCTCACACACAAACATAGTAGATACAGTACACACATACTTTACCTACATACACACATACATACATACATACATATATGCATACATACATACATATACACACACACACACATACATACATACATACATACATACATACATAAATACATACATACACATGCATACATACACAATCATTCATACATACATACATACAGACATACATACATACATACATACATACATACATACATACATACACATACATACATACATATATACACATACATACATACACATACATACATACATACACATACATACACATACATACATACATCCATACATACATACATACATACATACATACATACATACATACATACATACACATACATACATACATACATACACATACATACATACACATACATACATACACACATATACATACATACACATACATACATACATACACATACATACATACACATACACATACATACATACATACATACATACATACATACATACATACACATACACATACACATACACATACACATACACATACACATACACATACACATACACATACACATACACATACACATACACATACATACATACATACTTACATACTTACATACTTACATACTTACATACTTACATACATACATACATACATACATACATACATACATACATACATACATACATACATACATACATACATACATACATACATACATACATACATACATACATACATACATGCATACATGCATACATGCATACATGCATACATGCATACATGCATACATGCATACATGCATACATGCATACATACATACATACATGCATGCATGCATACACATACACACACACACATACATGCATACACACGCACACATACACACACGTGATAATTCGTAAATGACTTATTAGTTAGACAAATTCCATTAGGATCAAAATACGGTATAATATAAATAGATTGATGTATGTATTTCTTTCCTATATATATGTATGTGTATATATATATATAAATACACATTGGATTCGGGTTTGCGAGTTGTTAGTGCGCATGCGACGTCGCTCTCACACATAACGCGGCCCGTGCTTTTTCTGGTTGAAGGCTGATACATCTCGCCTCGCGCAGTCAGAGGAAAGCTCTCGCGGCACACGAATCTATTCAATTCTTCTACGTACATACATACATACGCACATACATACATACATATGCATACAGTGCAATAATAAAATAGTGAGTTTGTTATTGTTAGTGTATCAATATTTTGATATTGTGTCAACTAGGATCGAGTGTTTAAATTGTTCGACATCACTTAGTGTATGTGTTAGTTTATTAGTGTAAGTTTTGAGGAATAGTAAATGCCGTATTAGGTATGAATTATGAACCGCGCGATTCCTTAAGCTCTTGTGCCCATCAAGTAGTAGTGTTAGTGTTGTTTAAACAGTAACCATAGCGATCATAGTGAGGCTGCAAGAATCCGACCACGATGACGTGGATCCGGATAAGGCAGATGGGAAGACGGACAACTGTTCGGATAAAACGGCTACACTAGTGCATACACCACCCATTTCGCCTCAACACCATGTCAAGGTGATACGTTTATTTATTGACTAATACACATATATATATATATATATATATATATATAAATAGATTGGTAATTATAACTACGTCTATAAACGAAATGTGCCAACAACTGTTTGTGTGTATGTATGTGTGTGTTTCTCGACTTGAATTGATTTGAAATGAAGTGAAGTGATATTTGTAGTTGGCTCTGGCGCACAAATTGCTATTGACACCGACACATGTCTTGTTGGTTGCCAGTTCGCTCTCGAGCCAACACAAAGCGACAACTGCAAACGCACGTTGCATATACGTATCCGTTACGCTTTGTTTGTAAACACACTTATATACATACATACGTATATACTTCCGCGCGTTTTTTTTTATTTTCTTACCAATCAATAGTTTTTTTCTAATAACGACCATAATAAATTTATTACCCCATAAATAACATAAACATGTTTATATTTCAAGGCGTTTATAAATTTTCTTCACTATTTACCAATACACAATTAATTTATTACACACACACACGATTTTTTACTCTAATGACTCGTTAAGTGATATCGTTTCGAGTCTCCTTGACATTTTTTTTAATATTAACATACGTCTTTGATTATTACATATACACCTATTAGCATTGCAAATTTTATTCAATTAACCTTTTTCTATTTCTAAACTCATAACGCTTTATTTACGATCAAATCGACTTTATTACTCAATTTATCACCATCTTACGGTTATTTAACTTTTAAGTACACTATTTAATACCCAATTATTAAAAAAACCATGTATTAGGAACACATAAGTACTATATATGTATATATATAGCACACATAACATGGTTGTATTGCGGGTTGCTATAAAATAGAGAAAGCCCGCCTACTAGAATAGTTGGCGGGAAGTGCGACGGGTGTTGCGGCCATATTACAAATCTACGGGCTTTTTGTTAGGAGTCTCGTCGTGCATATAAAGCGTTTTATTTTAGGATGTATGTAACCTAATAAAAAGTTTTTTATAGATATATTATTAGACCCTTCTAGGCGTTTATTTCTATATATATATATATGTATATATGTGTAAAAATAGTAGGTTTTTTTTATTGTTTGGTGTTTTAATTTAATTTATACGAATAGAAATAGTTGTTTGAGGGTATAAAAGCTTTGAAATGGTGTTGGTGGTTGTTAGAATGGTTTGTTTGTTATGTAACGACTCGCTATCTGGGATTATGGGTGGGGAATTAACAAGATTCACTGTCGCTAATGTCGGGGTGATTATCGTTAAGTTGAGGTCGTGAAAGTTTTTCCGTCGACGATTTCACCCTCGGCAAACGATTTCGTATAAGTCGTTTCTTTATTGCGAAACGAGAAAAAAGAAAACGGGCGAAAGAAAACAATAAGATATGCGACGCGGTGTCTATGGTTTCGTATATGCTGAACATGTACCGGTGCCCCATTCGGTGCTTTTACAAATATAAATTAATTAAATTCGTATATAAATGTTGAGAAAGTTGAATTATGTACTTGTTTATGATAAAAAAAAAAAAAGAAAGTATTTACTACCTACTTATATATGTACGTGTAGGTATGTCGCAATGTGATATGTGCACATATGTGCTTCATGTGTGATATATTTCGACACACGCATTTGTTATTTATAGTCGGTTATCTGATTTAATTATAACTGCGCTTGGGGACGAATTCTTGTGTTTTTGGGCGGGGGGGGGGGGTTATTTGGAATTTTTGTTTTGCGATGGGTCTAGGACAAAATAGCGGTGTGAGCTTGGGGGGTGGGGAGCCCCCCCCCGTTGCGTTCGCCGCCACTAGGATGATTGAGTTGTTGCGGTTGACCGTGATGGGGGGGTGAGTTGGTGTCTCGACGTTTGTACAGCACCGTCGCGGTCTTGCTTGAAAGAGTTCCGGGGAACATGTATTGATTTCAGAGAACAGAACGCTGGAGGTGGCTGGGGGGGGCGGTATGAGAGTGACTACACATACATATGTAGTCTCACTTTTTGCTCTCTTTCGCCACATCCATGGGTATGTGCTTTAAGGGGTGTGGGTGAGGGGTGGGGGGTTGAGGAAACCAGCACAACCCCATTTATGATGCTTGTCGCTTGTCAGCCGTTTTCTCAACTTCTCTTTCATCCTGTTTTGCAATCTGCTTATAGTGTAAAGCTTGTGAGACGAACAGTAGGTAGGAGAGATGAGAGAATTAGTGCGGTTTTGGTGGGTTTCTCGTCCCGTAGTTCTGTCGTTTGTCAAATTGCCTTCTGCTTTGTTGATTCCGATGTCGCGTGCCTGTCGCACATTCTTGACTGATTTGCGATTTATTTAAACCTTTTTTTTTTTTTGGTTTTGTTTCGTAACCTTTTCGCCGTTTTACACCGTTGGGTTTATTATGAAAGTAGGTTATATATGCGTGTGCGCGATGGGGTTTGTGCATCTTGCTTGCAGCGTACGGGATTATCGATTGCGGCGCGCAGTTTTTAATTGCGCCGACTCAATGCTTCCCCATTCGCAACCCCCTCCCCCCGACTACTCTTACAAGCTTCTTTTACATCTAGCGACCTCTAACAGGGCAAACACTCTTCTCCCACATTCATTTCATAATCCTTGCTCTACTTTCAATACAAAATCTTTCAGAAAACATCTATAATAGATAAATACCTCATAGGTAAAATAGGCAGAATTGTTACGGCGATTGAAATAATTGAGTAACACACGGGCAATTGAAATAGTTGGCCGGTAGTGACTGGGGACATGCGCATAAGATTAAGAATCGTCGGGCTTTGAATGTTTGGGTGATAAAAACCAGCATAATATGTATATGGTCGTATATATTTTTATGGTTGACTATTATGATCCTGGTTTTTCTGGTCCCCCCCTGTTGCTTAGCAACCTATATAAACCGAGTAGATTTAATAAAACATGAGGTGCTTTGCCTTGTTTTTGGGACGGAACACTAATGAAAACTAATGAAGCGTACATACATACTATGTAAGCGATGTCTATTTTGTACGTTTTAAACGTCCGGGTACACAAACGAGAATTATTATTTCCCGCTTTATAGATGTGCTTTAAATTTAACGACGGCACATCAACATGAAATTTGTTTTAGGGCTCCGATGCCGGCTCTGTTCTATTCGCCTCAACCCCGTCGGCGCGTAAGCTAGACTTCCCGAGCGCGCTCTCCATCAGTAATGGGGACACTACGACGCCGGTGTCGGTATCGGCACCAACACCTCCAAGTAAGTACAATTATACGCTTCCGCGGTATTGGATTTAACATTGATTTGATAGGTCTACAACCACCGGCGCCATCTCCAACGGCTGCAGCTTTGCCTCCTCCACAACCCCAATACTCATGCCCACCCTCCTCAGCGGCTATTACCGCTCATACTCCCCCGCGGTTGCCTACTCCTCCACCACCTATTGCCGCAGCTCCTATCGCAGTGGTTCCTCCTGCGAGTGTCCCGGTGACGATGCCCCAACCTGCTACCGCAGCAGCGCCTGCACCTGCAGCTCATTTGGCCCCTGCTTTGGACTCTACACCTGATGTGAACCGAACTGATAGTCCTGCGGTGGCGACATCAGCGACTAATGTAGCAGTTGCACCAGGAAGTACTGGGCAATATTCTGCGTTTCCGTCATTGTATGCCCCGTATGCGAGTAGTCCTTATACGGCACCGTCGCCTGCAGCGGTTACCTTAACAGCATCGCCAAGACCACCGAGTACGACATCGTCTGCATGTGTTCCTCCAGGTGTATCTACAGTTGCTACGGTGACTACGGTTGCGGCTACTAGTCATAGGGATACAATCACCAGTGCTCGGACCCATTCACCTAGAGGGCATAGCCCTACAAGGGAACGGGATAGTTATAGGTAATTTATTTTATTTTTAATCTAATAATACAAAGAGGTTATTTATGTATTTATTTCTTAATTTTTTAGTAGTAACGTGAGCAGTTTGTCACGAGGAAGTGTAACACCATTTAGTTCAGCGCCTTCAACAATAGCAGTGTCCTCTAGTCTTACCTTTTCGAAACCAGTTCAACAGCAATCCACAGTTGCGGGATGGCCTCCACAGGGTGGTGCAACACCTACAAACTCAGCGCCCCCGTCACAGTTATCACCAGCTCCTCCAAGACCTACGCCCCCATTGCAACAAAACATGCACTCATTTCCTGCGCCTATGTTCGCGCCACCCTTACCACCCCCCGTATCAACAGCCAGCCCCTTAGGACTACCACAAAACCAAGTACCCAATCCGAATCCATTTTCCGCCGAAAGTCTATTTCAATCCAGTAAGTTTATACACAATAAATTAAACAATTGTTCAATTTATTGTAAAATAAGCGACTAGATTTTATATGAATTTAATTTGCAGATCAAACCGATATGTTACGACGAGAATTAGACAGTCGGTTCTTAGCGTCACAAGACCGCAGTATTAACGTAGGCCCCCCACCGTACCTTCGGACAGAAATGCACCAACATCAACACCACCATACTCACGTCCATCAACATACGACGCCGTTATTACAACCACCTCCATCGAATACGTTGTTCCCGACACCAATGGTAAATTAAAAGTCCTATTATAAAATGTTCGTTTATGTGATTGTTATTGTTTTAGCAATTTAAAGAGATTCCTAAGATGGGTAGCGTAGACTCGCCGTTCTACCGCCAGAATATAGGGATTGGGAGTTATCCAGGTTATTCGCCAGGATTACTCCACCCAGGAATTAGTGGTTCGACGCCTTTTGTACCGCCGAATCACTTACCGCCGTTCCAACCAAAGGTAACACTTGCGTATAACGTTCATTCAGTGTTTTGTGTGCATGATTTTGTGTTTTTTTTATTGTGTTGATAATCGAACGCTTGTTTTTGTTTCACAGCAACCAATGGGTGATGCTCCGAAACCTAAACCCACCATGGTATGTTTGTCTCATTTAATCCGCATGCCCATTTATCATTCTTATTTACAGAGACAAACTTGTTGTACATTTATGTTCAGATATAAAGTACTAGCACCTAAACGCTGCAACCATCTCATTTTTTACTTATACGAAGTAATAAGTGTATAATTTTGTGGGTGTGTGTCTGTTTGTTTTCCTGTCTCGGTGTGTGTGAGAGAGAAAGAGTGAGTTGCGCGCGTAGTTTTTGTAGTGTTTTTGAAAAAATGAGAGGGTTGCAGTGGTTTAGGTGTTGGTAATAAGTTGTGACTTTATATATGACCATCAGTGCACGTGTTGTTAATGAATAATGAATGGTTTTTTTTTTTTGTAGAAAACTGGTAAATGGAATGCTATGCATGTACGAGTGGCTTGGGAAATCTACCATCACCAACAGAAGCAACAGTCGGAAGTGAAAGCTGGTGCCAAAGCAGACTTATTACGCCCTCCATCGCATATGTTCCCTGGAAGTCTGATCCACTCGGGACGTCCCCATGAGATGTTCCCGCCAAACTTAGCGACGCACAGACCCCCTGGATTCGACCATCAACCACATCCAGGTTCGCTCTTCTCAAACCCACCTTCGCATTTAGGTAATATATTCCGCCATAAAAGACGCGTGATGGATGTTAATATGAGTTGTTTATAGTAGTAAATGGCACTGCAGGCAGTGGAATATCACCGTTTACAAGATATGGAACAGCGTTTAACGCGCCTGGCTCCCCGTTTTCTATGTCTCCGTTCCCGTCGGCTAGGGACATGCCCCCGATGGGCCCTTTACATGATCCGTGGGGCCGTTTACAACGGTTTCCACCTGCACCAGTGCCCCAACCACCCTGGGGCCTCAAACCTGATCCAGCAGTCCTCGAACGAAGAGAACAAGAGGAACGGGAACGAGAGCGGGAGAGAGAAAGACTACGAAGAGAACGGGAGGATAGGGAAAGACGAGAACGAGAGGAAAAGCAACGAAAGCAATTAGAACAACAGGTATTATTTATTATAATAATAACAAACCGAGATTTACCGACAGATATCGACATCTTCAATTGTGAGCGCTACTCACTCGTATTTTTGTTTTGTGTGTGTAGCAACAAGAACGTGAACGTGAGCGTGAACGACGTGAGAAAGAAAGACGTGAACATGAACGACGAGAAATGGAACGAGAGCGTGAACGAGAACGTGAGAGAATGTTACACCAACAACGGATACAAGAGAGTAAACAACACGCTGCTGCGGCGGCGATGGCAGCTCGTGACCGCTCGCCATTGCACAACGGTGACCAGCATGAAGTGCGTGTGAAAGAAGAACCGCGCTCGAAAGACGACGATGTGGTGATGCTCACGCGAACCGACCACCGCGATCACCGTTTCCACCCGTATATGAACCGGCACCCGCAGTCACCGATGCACACGATGCTGGACCGCTCGCGAGGCATGCTCCCCCCAGGTCTCGGGGGCCCTATGCCATCGCACTTCCCACCGCCTCCCTCAAGCCACTGGCCAGGCCCCGACCCGTTCCGAGACCCATACCGCTTCGAGCCGTTACGCTACAACCCGCTAATGGAGGCGGCGATGCGCGTTGAGGAAGAACGCGCTAAGATGTTCAACGCGTACGCCAACCACACGGCTCACATGCGGGCGAAGGAGGCCGGACCACCCCCTGGCATGATGCACATGCGCGGCGGACCTGGACCGGGGCCAGGACCCCCGCCCCCGCCACAAGTAGACTTGCAACACGTGCACAAAAAAGACGATTCGTCGCAGTCTCGATAGCGAAGCGACTCTATTTATTTGTCATTATTAGTTTTATAAAAAAAAAAAAAAAGATGCGACGGTAATATTTATTATTTGAACGAAATGCGCAGCGAATCACGCCGCCGCGCTTCTGTGGAAACATCCTTTTAAACGTTTCATAAAATTCCGAATTGATTTGTGTAAATAATAAAAAAAAAAACCACCACCTTTTTTAATTCCTTGTGTATTTTCCAGTTGCGTGTGCGTGCGCGGGACTTAGAACAATGGGGGGAGACAACACGGCGCCACTAGTCAACCATTAACGTTGTATTCGTAATTAACAATTGCATTGATTTTACAATCCGAAACTCGGTTCCCATCTCCCCATTGTTCGCGCTTTTGAATATGACTGCCTATACATACACTGTACATATTAGCTTTTAAAATCGATGATTGACGATAACCTTGAGTTTGATAATACGCAACCAATGATACACATCCAATTGAAATCATTCGGGTTTTTAGTGATTTCGATTCAAGTGCGATCGGTGCCTTAACGATCATGGTGTAGTATCATCGGTTGCCGCCAGATCCACGTGGCACATGTACAATTGATGACGTCACTCTTAAGCACGTCGTTTCATTTACATATAGATATTTATATAGATACATTGATGATCGATTTATGTAACCGGCGTCGAATTGAGTTTTGTTTGTTTATTAATAAGGCCGTATGTTGTAGATAATCCCTGTGGTGTAATTTTTGAAAATTTATTCATTTATGAATGTTCTTTAGGGAAAGCAATTTTTTATGTGTAAAATAACAAACTGCGATCCGTCGTGGATCGCAAAGTGATTGTAATATATTTGTTTCTATCTCAATTAGAAACCAATCAAATATTTTCCATTGATTGTTTTATATTAAAAACGTAAAGTAAACTCCAAAGATACTAAACGTCAAAACCCTTCATTCAATCAATCAAACAAACATGTCGAACGAAAGCTTTTATAAGAAGATGTACGTAAGAGATGAATGGTGTGAGAATGCGAGATACAAAAAGTTGAGGAAACTCAATAAAAGAGCGCGTATGTAGAATTTGAAAGAAAAGTAAGTTTAGAGTTGAGTGAAAATTCCGATTGGTGAGAAAAGGCATGTTATGTATTTCAGTTGGGATTCAATTACAAATATTGTATATAGTATTTTTATTTACAACAAATCATCTACATTGCATACATTTAATTTATTTACGATACCACATTTGGATCCCATTCATCCGTTTCACCTTCTTCTGCAACTGGAGCACCCCATACAAGAGCGCCTCCGCCGTCGGTGGGCACCCAGGAACATAAATATCAACCGGAACAATCCGATCACAACCCCTACAAAACAAACCCATAAAAAAAACCCACCCTAACCTCAAAAACCATCCACTAACCTAACAACTGAGTATGAATAATGGTAATAACCACCACCATTCGCGCAACTCCCCATCGAAATCACCCACCGGGGCTCCGGCATCTGATCATACACCTTCCGCAACGCTGGCGCCATTTTATTCGTTAAAGTACCCGCAACAATCATCACATCGGACTGGCGGGGCGAAGCACGAAACACTACACCATACCTAACACACTACATTAATAACTGCTCCATATTAGAAACAAACCACTAACCGATCCATATCGTATCTGGGGGCGGCGATGTGCATCATTTCAACAGCACAACAAGCTAGGCCGAACGTCATGGGCCACAAGGAGCCTTTGCGGCCCCAATTCAATAGGTCATCGAGTCGCGCGAAAGCGAATTCACCCCAACTTTTCGTGTTTTGGAACGGCGAATACGGTCGCTTCTTCACTACTTCATCTTTTGCTTTGGTCGCGGGTACAGAGGACGCTAAACGAGTGGTGGAGGCGACACTTACGGTCCGAACTGCATTCACGCAAATCGGAGTTACCGCAGAGCGAATCATCTACATTATATAGTAATAATGAGTGTAATTAACAAATTAAAGCCCTTTAACACACTTTATTACCTTTTTTACGTAACAATTCGATTTTATATACAAGTTAAATAAGTCATTGCCGCGAACTTAGCAACATAACGGACAAAATGTCAAAAGTCAGACAGGTACTGTTTACACCTCTAAACATAAAATTTCATTAATCCTGTCAATATTCTAGAAGTTTTTGATTATATATCGTAATTTAGTTACATTTTACACGAAATTAACACAATTGCGGGTTTAAAAGCACGTGTTAAGTCAAATTAAAATCTAGGGGATTTTTTTGTTAATCAGGTTGACAACATTGCTCTTATAATATGTGGTTTTAAACTCTCAATATTATTTTGTGTAAATTATAAGGATTAAGCGATATATAAGTAATAATTATATGATTATTTACAGGAATAATGAAATTTGTGTATTGATGAATTGATTTATAGTTGGTTAAACTGATTGAAGTAGTACAAAATGGCTGATTGTGTAAACTAGTTTGTTGGTGTTTGATTTTGATTATTAGGGCTTTCTTGTAGACTTATTTTAGTAAGAGACGAGTTGATTCAGTTAAATAATGTAAGTTTGATTGATGTGGTGATGTAGTGCTGGGTTTGATTGTTGTTTTTGGTGTAGGGCGAAAATGCGTTTACCGGCGGAAGCTGATAAAGAAAAGGATAAAGAGAAGAAGAAAGAGCGCAGTCGGGAGAAGAAGAAAAAACGCGAGTCTGGTTCGAGTAGCAGTGATAGTAGTCGTAGTTCGTCGGAGAGTAGCTCATCTAGTGATTCGTCATCGCATTCTTCGAGTAGCTCTTCATCAGGGACTACGTCTAGGTCTTCGAGCTCTTCATCATCGAGCTCAAGCACTAGCGGGAACCGCACCAGGCCTAAACGAAGGTAATCTAGTAACAAACTTGGTTAGGTTATATTTAATAAGTTTTATTTGAAGATCTAGGAGTAAGAGTGCTCAGAAAGATAAGAAAGAAAAAGACGCGAAGAAGGATGACAAAGATGGGAAGGATGTGAAGGATGATAAACGAAAAGTGCCACCGGCGGCGGAGAAGACTAAAGCGCGTTCCCGCTCACCGTCTGATCGCCGCAAGCGGCGAAAACGCTCACCAACACCACGGCCCACCAAGATTCACATCGGTCGCTTAACTCACACCGTAAATAAAGAGCATATTTTAGAGATTTTCTCAACTTATGGCGCCATCAAGAACGTTGACTTCCAGTACGATAGACTACACCCGCATTTAGGTCGCGGCTTCGCCTATGTAGAATTCACCACACCCGACGAGGCAGAGAACGCAATGAAACACATGGATGGTGGTAAGTAATTAATAAATAAGAACACCCCACTTTCTACTGGTTTTTGATGTGTACGCATCATGAGTGCCGCCACTCACCCGTAATTTTGATATGTATAATTAAGGACAAATTGACGGGCAAGAGATCACTGCTGCCCCGGTATTGTTACCCAAACCACGCCCACTGCCAATGAGACGTAGTCCATTAATGCCACCGATGCCTATGCGACGGCCACAAATGTATCGCCGTACACCGCCTCGGTTCCGGCGTCGATCACCGTTACCACCTAGGCGCCGTAGTCCTCCGCCGCAACGACGTAGACCTAGATCGCACTCGCGTAGTCCGCCGCCGCACCAGCGCCGCGCTGGTGGCGGTAGCGGTCCGAACCGCGGCGGTAATAAGCACAGCCGCTCTAGCTCGAGCAGCTCCAGGTAAACATATATTCCATAGACGACTTAATGCGTTTTGTATCGTTCTTTCGTGAAGCATTCAACACATTTCTCCCCCATTTATTTGTGTTAAGAATAAAATATATAATATGTGTGTGTGTGTAAATAAAAAAATTACTACAAAACACTTTAATCATTTCTAGCAATTTCTATAAGTAATTTCTATCCTTACAGTATTTAGTTTAGTTATACGAGTTATACACATATAAAGTATGGTTAGAGTATTTCGTCGGCGATTATTTGCGCGAATCAATCTGCAATTTTAGTTCACATTTTTTATGGATGCTTTTTATATTCATTAACATAACAAACTAATTGAATAATAACGAATTATAACAATAAAACGAATCGTTTTGTCAATATTATTCAAAGTATTGATCAAATTTGAGGATTTTATTATTTGTTTAATTGCCTTATAGAACTATTTGTATTGTTTATTGTTCATGTATGGTGATATATTATTCATATACTTCATAAATAATAGCAATGACTTTTGTATTTATATTTCTTAGATTTAAATATAAACAAATATACCTTCATATATCCTTTTATTTTGTCGTAAAATATGTAATATTTCATTGGTTCAAAAATGTGCTTTTAAATCATTCCCTAATTCTCATTGGTCAAACTCGCTGCATTTCTATATGTACTAATAACATAGCGGTACGGACATGTAGTGCCATCTAGTGGGGGTAGCGTGAGCTAACTCATTATTAGTACTGTTTCCACTGGGCAAGGCTGTGTTCTGATTGGTTTAAATTGATTAACATGGTAGTTTTTAGCCAATCACAGAGCATGTGAGTTATTTGGTTATTTATTTTGGAGATTTTGGTGTATATATACCTTTAGTATTTTATAAGAAATGTTTGTTTATTAAATGGTTGTTCAAATTTAATTGTTTTTATATGTATATGTACAATACTATACGGAATATTTAACTGTTTTAACTAGTTTATATATTTAAATGTTAGTTATTTGTTAGATATATAATTTTAATTTTATAATTATGTTTTATGTGTTTTTTAGTGTCTAAACACAACACAAAGAAATTGATCCTTGTTTGTAATATAATAATAATTGTATCATATGTATTTGTTTATGTTTAATGAACTATTTATTTTATGTAATATGAATTGATTAAATAAATGTATGAAACTATATATTATGAGTTGTCTATCGGAAATTGAACCCTATTCCTTTGCATTATTTTATTTTCAGTTTTTGTGAATTATACATCTAGAAGGAGGTCCTTTGAAAGTGTAAGTATTATTATTATGGGTAAGAAAGAGTGCAATTAGAAGCATATTTTTAATAAAAAAAAATTAACACTCGTCAAGAAAAAAAGGTGCTTTTAAGAGCACAAAAAATTATTACTTGTCATGAAAAAAAAGTGCTTTTAAGAGCACAAAAAATTATAACTTGTCAAGAAAAAAAAAGTGCTTTTGAGAGCACAAAAAATTATTACTTGCCAAAAAAAAAGTGCTTTTAAGAGCACAAAAAATTATAACTTGCCAAGAAAAAAAAGTGCTTTTAAGAGCACAAAAAATTATTACTTGTCAAGAAAAAAAAGTGCTTTTAAGAGCACAAAAGTCATGAAAATGATAAAGTTAAAAATGTGCTCTTAAAAGCACTTTTTTTCCTTGACCAATTTCGATTCAAAACCCGGATACAAAATGTCATTTTACACGGTTTTATATCGAAATTGGTCATGGAAAAAAAGTGCTTTTAAGAGCACAAAAAATAATTACTTGTTAAGAAAAAAAAAGTGCTGTTAAAAGCACTTTTTTTCCATGACCAATTTCGATTCAAAACACGGATAAAAAATTTCATTTTACACGATTTTAAATCGAAATTGGTCATGGAAAAAAAGTGCTTTTAAGAGCACAAAAAATTTTTACATGTTAAGAAAAAAAAAGTGCTTTTAAGAGCACAAAAAATTATTATTTGTTAAGAAAAAAAAGTGTTGTTAAAAGCACTTTTTTTCCATGACCAATTTCGATTCAAAACCCGGAAATTATTATTTGTTAAAAAAAAAGTGCTCTTAGAAGCACATTTTTTTAAAAACAATTAATTATTTATTAGCAATATTAAAGTTTATAATAATGCACCTAAAGTGTAATACTACCCCTAAAGACCGTAGAAATAATTTCGGAATTACGTAATAGCCCTGCAGATCGTGAATTTCGATTCAAAACGGTCAAAATGACATTTTGTATCCGGGTATCAGGAATCAAAAGAGATCTTTTTTATTCATTACCGAAGTTTTTGAAAGACGTAGGTAAAACCATACTTTTCAGCTACGTCTTGAATTTTTTTTGTTAATGAATAAAAACGATCTCTTTTGATTCCTGATACCCGGATACAAAATGTCATTTTGACCGTTTTGAATCGAAATTGGCGATCTGCAGAGCTATTACGTAATTCCAAAATTATTTCTACGGTCTTTAGGGGTAGTATTACACTTTAGGTGCATTATTATAAACTTTAATATTGTTAATAAATAATTAATTGTTTTTAAAAAAATGTGCTTCTAGGAGCACTTTTTTTTTGACAAATAATAATTTCCGGGTTTTGAATCGAAATTGGTCATTGAAAAAAAGTGCTTTTAACAGCACTTTTTTTTTCTTAACAAATAACAATTTTTTGTTCTCTTAAAAGCACTTTTTTTTCTTAACAAGTAAAGATTTTTTGTGCTCTTAAAAGCACTTTTTTTCCATGACCAATTTCGATTTAAAAACGTGTAAAATAAAATTTTGTATCCGGGTTTTAAATCGAAATTGGTCATGGAAAAAAAGTGCTTTTAAGAGCACAAAAAATTATTATATGTTAAGAAAAAAAAGTGCTGTTAAAAGCACTTTTTTTCCATGACCAATTTCGATTCAAAACCCGTCTACAAAATGTCATTTTACACGGTTTTAAATCGAAATTGGTCATGGAAAAAAAGTGCTTTTAAGAGCACAAAATTTTTTTACTTGTTATGAAAAAAAAAGTGCTTTTAAGAGCACAAAAAATTATAATTTGTTAAGAAAAAAAATGTGCTCTTAAAAGCACTTTTTTTCCATGACCAATTTCGATTCAAAACGCGTATACAAAATGTCATTTTACACGGTTTTAAATCGAAATTGGTCATGGAAAAAAAGTGCTTTTAAGAGCACAAAAATTTTTTACTTGTTAAGAAAATAAAAGTGCTTTTAAGAGCAAAAAAAATTATTATTTGTTAAGATAAAAAATGTGCTCTTAAAAGCACTTTTTTTCCATGACCAATTTCGATTCAAAACCCGGATACAAAATTTTATTTTACACGGTTTTAAATCGAAATTGGTCATGGAAAAAAAGTGCTTTTAAGAGCACAAAAAATCTTTACTTGTTAAGAAAAAAAAGTGCTTTTAAGAGCACAAAAAATTGTTATTTGTTAAGAAAAAAAAAGTGCTGTTAAAAGCACTTTTTTTCAATGACCAATTTCGATTCAAAACCCGGAAATTATTATTTGTCAAAAAAAAAGTGCTCCTAGAAGCACATTTTTTTAAAAACAATTAATTATTTATTAACAATATTAAAGTTTATAATAATGCACCTAAAGTGTAGTACTACCCCTAAAGACCGTAGAAATAATTTTGGAATTACGTAATAGCTCTGCAGATCGCCAATTTCGATTCAAAACGGTCAAAATGACATTTTGTATCCGGGTATCAGGAATCAAAAGAGATCTTTTTTATTCATTACCGAAGTTTTTGAAAGACGTAGGTAAAACCATACTTTTCAGCTACGTCTTGAATTTTTTTTGTTAATGAATAAAAACGATCTCTTTTGATTCCTGATACCCGGATACAAAATGTCATTTTGACCGTTTTGAATCGAAATTGGCGATCTGCAGAGCTATTACGTAATTCCCAAATTATTTCTACGGTAGTATTACACTTTAGGTGCATTATTATAAACTTTAATATTGCTAATAAATAATTAATTGTTTTTAAAAAAATGTGCTTCTAAGAGCACTTTTTTTTTAACAAATAATAATTTCCGGGTTTTGAATCGAAATTGGTCATGGAAAAAAAGTGCTTTTAACAGCACTTTTTTTTTTTTAGCAAATAACAATTTTTTGTGCTCTTAAAAGCACTTTTTTTTTTCTTAACAAGTAATAATTTTTTGTGCTCTTAAAAGCACTTTTTTTCCATGACCAATTTCGATATAAAACCGTGTAAAATGACATTTTGTATCCGTGTTTTGAATCGAAATTGGTCAAGGAACTTTACCATTTTCATGACTTTTGAACTCTTAAAAGCACCTATTTTTCTTGACAAGTAATAATTTTTTGTGCTCTTAAAAGCACTTTTTTTTTCTTGACAAGTAATAATTTTTTGTGCTCTCAAAAGCACTTTTTTTTCTTGACAAGTTATAATCTTTTGTGCTCTTAAAAGCACTTTTTTTTTCTTGACAAGTAATAATTTTTTGTGCTCTCAGAAGAACTTTTTTTTCTTGACAAGTTATAATTTTTTGTGCTCTTAAAAGCACTTTTTTTTCATGACAAGTAATAATTTTTTGTGCCCTTAAAAGCACTTTTTTTTCTTGACAAGTATAATTTTTTTTGTGCTCTTAAAAGCACTTTTTTTTTCATGACAAGTAATAATGTTTTGTGCTCTTAAAAGCACCTTTTTTTCTTGACGAGTGTTAATTTTTTTTATTAAAAATATGCTTCTAATTGCACTCTTTCTTACCCATAATAATAATACTTACACTTTCAAAGGACCTCCTTCTAGATGTATAATTCACAAAACTGAAAATAAAATAATGCAAAGGAATAGGGTTCATTTTCCGATAGATAACTCATAATATAAAGTTTCATACATTTATTTAATCAATTCATATTACATAAAATAAATAGTTCATTAAATATAAACAAATACATATGATACAATTATTATTATATTACAAACAAGGATCAATTTCTTTGTGTTGTGTTTAGACACTAAAAAACACATAAAACATAATTATAAAATTAAAATATATATATCCAAAAAATAACTAACATTTAAATATATAAACTAGTTAAAACAGTTAAATATTCCGTACAGTATTCTACATATACATATAAAAACAATTAAATTTGAACAACCATTTAATAAACAAACATTTCTTATAAAATACTAAAGGTATATATACACCAAAATCTCTAAAATAAATAACCAAATAACTAACATGCTCTGTGATTGGCTAAAAAGTACCACGTTAATTAATTTAAACCAATCAGAAGACAGCCCTGCCTAGTGAGACCAGTGCTTAAAAGAGTTACATCACACTTTTCCCACTAGGTGGCACTACATGTCTAAAACGCATATTTTTAAACATATACACATTTTATTGTTGACATATTCACCAACATAACCACAATCAACAAGAAAAATAATCTTAAAGTTACAATAACAGGACTAGTTGTGTTATTATTTATACTATGTCCTATTTACAACCAAATATCTTAATACTTGAACCATTCTATGGTGGTTCACATAAACAATTAATCGATACATTGATGAACGGTACTGAAATCTAAATGAGATATCAAGTACGTGCTTAGTGTGTAAACATGGTTGAGTTTTCATAGAAATACCAACATTTAATTTCGAATTAATCTCGCTGAGTGCGAAAAAATGGCCGTGGAGAGCCCGGTGTTCCGCATTGCAGTTAAGCCAAATGATACCGCACAAACAATACACAACAATCTTCGCCAGTAGTGTGTTAAGCTTAGCGGAACTATTAGGGCTTCGCCCTGATTTAATAACCTCTAAAAAAGTCGTTTATTTCCATGAAAACCAACTAGTCTACCCGAAACAACAAATAAAACAACGCGACTTCCAATACGGTTACAACCAAATAACAACTTGGTGATTTATTATTATTATCATCGAAATCGAACACAATTAATAATATTTATACTAGTTTAGCAGCAGATACAATCATATTCAACTCAAATTACAATCGGAACTCGTTCGTCGATAACATAACCAAATTCTTAAAACTAATGCCGGATTTCCGGCCGCAATCCATCGCCGAGCAAATCGCACCAAAATGCACAGTCATTTACTTCCCAATCGCATTCACCCACATCCCAATCACCCCTAAACGCCTCCCAGTGCTCCACATCGTCTGGCCGCACCGGTGGGAGTTCGACAAAGGACCGGAAGACTTCTTCGACATTTGCAACCAATTAAAAGCAACCGGGAAACAATTCAAACTATCCGTCATTGGCGAAACGTTCCATGACGCTCCAATTGTGTTTAAAAGCGCTAAAACTCGACTATCCGAAGAGATTTTAAATTGGGGTTATGTTGAATCTAAAGAAAAGTACTTTGAAGTGCTTAATGACGCGCATGTTGTTGTTTCGACAGCGAAACACGAGTTTTTTGGTGTTGCGGTGTACGATGTTTTGATTTTGCGGTAATTGTTTATTAATTGTGGTTTTTTTTTTAGGTTAGAGGCGGTGCATTGTGGTTGTTTACCGTTGCTTCCGAATCGGTTGGTTTATCCGGAATTGTTTGATGGGGAGTGTTTGTATGATGATGTGGCGCATGCGGTGAAGATACTTAAGGGGCTGAGCCCTGAATTGTGTAAAGAACGACGCGAAAATATGACTATTAACTTACAGAATTATGATACTAATAGACTTGTAGAACAATTTCGAAAGCAATTGTATTAATAAATTATTCTATCTATACATTCTTCTTTTATTTGATTATAAATAGCACAAATTATTATAAATATTACTCGATTGTAATTATCTCTACGTTGTCTTTTTTCGCCTCGTCCGGTTTGTTATCCTCTTTTTTCGTGATGCTCAACGAAAGCGGGATATTCGTTTTCAAATCCGGTAATTTATAATTCGGCGTTACCGTAATATCATTCCCTAACTTCCGACTCAATTGTTTGAGTTTCGGCGCATTCGGTTTACGGAAACTCAACAGTTTATCCTGTTTATACGACGCATGCGGCGTGATGGAAACGCCTGAATCACCTGGTTGCAACCCACTGATAGTAGGCTGTGATTTTATAATTGTGAGTTGTGATGGCATGCTTGATTTATTAAGGTTTTTATACGTGTTTGGCAAGTGTAATTTGGGGTTATGTGGCACTGGTGGTAAAGGGTTGGGTTTAGCGAAGCTAATTGAGCGTTGGTATTGATTGAACAGTTCTATAGCAGGGGTTTGATGGATTTGAGCGCCCTTTTGCCGCTCCGCTAATTTCTGTTGGAGCGTTTTTGATGGGCTGGTTGGGAATACAGTTTTCGGAGGTTTTTGTTTCGTTGTTTGGTGTATAGGAGTTATAGAAATACCTGGACGATCTTTAAACAACGATTTCGATGACTCACCATAATAAGTCTTATTCGCTTCTTTCGAATACCGGATATTCGTATCACGTTTACCCTCCACCCCCTTCTCACTTTGTTTTGTTTGTTTGTGTTTTAACTCTTTTATCAATTGCGACGCGAATGGTTTTGTTGTTTCTTTGCGCTCTTTCGCTTCAGCTGGTTTTGGTTTGAAGTCTTTGAAGTTTTGCGTGGTTAACGCTGGGTTGTTTAGTATGTTTGATTGCATTAGGTTGGCAGCGAATGGGTTCGTGTTTAATAGCGCGTTTTGTTGACCCATTTGCGATGAATATTGTCTAATTAGTTCTTCTTGGTATTTCGACATCATGTAGTTTAACGCGATTTTCGGATCGATATTCCCACCCATTGCGGTTGAATATAAAAGGTTTTGCCACGCGTAGGGATTCGATGGGGAATAGAAACTATTGTCTTTGATTGGTTTCGATTTCGCGCCTGTTAAGTGTTTGTTTATATTGGGTGGACGTCCTCGAGGTCGCCCGCCTACATGCGTCTTCGTTGCTTTGCGCGGAACTGCTTGCGCAACCATCCCCGGCGACTATAAATAAATAAAACGATTACAAAAACGAATAAAACGCATCAAATATATAATTACAGTTGTGGGTATTATTTGCGGCGTGACATGTTTCGCCGCTGGTGATTGTTGAGCGATAACAGGACGGATAATCGCTTTCCGCTGTTGACAAAACTTAACAGCCGCCTCCAAAACATTCCCATCTAGTTTATTTTGGGCGATGTGGCGATACGCGTCTGTTAATAAACCAGTGAACACTGCTTCTTTATGCGCTAGATGCTTCTGGACTTTTAGATACGCGCGATAAATGTCTAATAGGATTTTAACATCGGCTTCCGAACCATCCGATTCTTTCGCCAAGAATCGTTTTATAATACCGCGCAATGATTGCACGCAAATCGATAAGGCTTGATCAGCTAATTGTTGCCGTTCGGAATCTCTAATATAAATTCTGTAATCATATATATATATATTAATAAAGGCGCAATTTTAGTTTTAGTAATTAATTACTTGTCTGGGTCAGGCGTTTTGCGGAGTAATAAACAAAGATCTAGGAGCGTTTTGTGGTCGTCTGAATCGCGTAAAACTTGCATTAATAGTTGGACGCATCGCGACATGTGCGATGCGAAACTCCCAGGTCGATCAATCTCTGAAGTCGGAATCCTCCACACACCCTAAAAGGAACTAAATATTTATTTATGTTATTATTTATAGGTAATTACGTACGTTAAAGAAATTATTGTTGCGCCGTTCGGAAAATAAACCCACGACTGAGCTAGAATCGACGCATTTGTATTCGGTTAGCATTAACTGGCGGCATTTGTTGAGGTTCTTGTATTGTTTGTTGTTTAGATAAAAGTGTGTGAGGCGATAGAGCGCTTTGTAGTTTTGAGGGAAACGGGAAATGCATTGCTCTAAGCTTAGTAAACACGGGTCGATAAGCTTCTTGATTTCGTCGACGGTCATAGCGGAATCTAGAATTAAGTAGGTGAGTAATTTTATTTGGTGGTGGTTTTTGGTTTGTTTGTACTGTCGGGGGTGCTTTGTTTGCTGTTTTCTGTTTCGCTGCTCTCGGAATCGCTATCGGAAGTGTCGGAGGAATCATCGCTGGAGCTGGACGAGGATGATGATGAGTTGGATGTGGTTGTTGTTGCAGCAGTGCTTGTTGTGCTACCACGTCTACTTGGGGAGCTTGTTGTCTCTGTTGCTTTCTATAAGAATCGTAATTGATGTATAAATAAAAACATCTTTAATAGTGAGTGCCGCCACTCACTCGTATTTTTTTATGTACACACATGTTTATAGATTTTCAATTGTGAGTGTCGCCACTCACTCGTATTTGTATGTATACATATACACACATATTTGAGTGCTGCCACTCACTCGTATTTGTATATATATATATATATATATATATACACACATACGTGAGTGACGCCACTCACACGTAATTTTTATGTATGTGTGCTTAAATACCTTGGTTTTAATTTTATCAACTTCCATTTCGTGATCCGTATCCGTTTCCGATTTATACTCAGGTTGATTCGCCATACACTGTTTCATCATATCATCCATAATCTCCTGCGCGTTTTTCACGCGCAACCGCGCCACCTTAACCGGTTCATCATCAACTTTCGCGTGCGGTTTCGCATCATCATCCGAATCAATAACGACCACATCCGGCGTTAATTTCACCAAACTACGCTCGACATTCACCAACAACTCCTCCACAATATACGCCACATCATTATCAATCCCCGTCGCGTCCATTAAACGCGGTTTTTTCACATCGCCCTCAACAGCAACAGCGTTTCGTTTCAACGACGTAGCCTCTTGATCAGTCTTACTCGACGGTTTCGAAAACAGCCCATTATCAGTTTCTTTTAAATACTTCTGGAAAACGCGACCTACACAACGCGCAATAGGTTTATCTTCATGTAACTCGAGATACTTGAGGATTGATGCATGGATGCGGTAGTGGATTTCGAGCGCTTCCACCGATAAGTTTTGCGGGTTGCTGTAATTGATTTTTATGGGGTAGGTGGCTTTGTTTTCGAATAAAAACTTCGCAGCTTTACTATAATGGTCTAAATAAACAGCGGGGTCTTGTTTCTTCTTTTCGGCGATTTTCCCTAACATATAATGGTGCAACCAGCGCTCATCATGCTCGCCCGGTTCGTGCTCGTTCGCTTGCCAACTAATATTCGCCGCAGTGAAACACTCACTAGCCGTATCCAACATGGCTTCCTTTTGCGACTCTAACGACTCAAACTTCTCCATACTAAACATATCCGTATCCCCTTTCAACAAACGCGAACAAAACGAATGCGCCATATAAACGAAATTCCCATACTCAATCCACAGCATCGAGTGGCCATTACTCAATTGCAACGATTGTTTGAAACAAATCTGCGCCGATTTCGCTTTCTCGAAAAACTCAGCCTCATGCCTAAACGACTCACAATGATTCAATTTCGTTTCCAATTGACTAGCCATCGCTAGCGCCATATCCGCCCACGTATCCAATCGCGTTGGATTAATACACAAATCCAATAAAAAATACTTTAAACCTTTCGCGGGATCGTGTTGTTTGAGATAGTAATCGCCTAATAGGTAATAAATGGCGGATACTTTATACGGGAAGTCAATTGCGTCGGGCATTAAATCACTGTTTCCGTTGACGAAATCACTGATTTTTGGCACTAAAGTCATCGGATCGCGTTCTCGGGGAACTAAAGCTAAAATGCGTTGTAGTAATTGCTCCATTTCGCTACTAATACTCGAATAGCGATATGAATCGAATTCTGGTAGAGCTTTCGGTTGATAAAACTCGTATAGTTGTTGAGCGTGGTTCCATGTAAGTGGTAACGGATCCACGTTATGGTCGGCTAAGTGACGACTGACTTTGTTTTTTTTGGATGGGTGTTGGTATAGACAAAAGAATGCTTGCTCTAAACGGATTTCTAGTTTTTCGCGGATTGATTCGAAAATCGGAGCGTTCAACCGATACAAAATCGTATCGACAAGAAACAACAACAATTCTCCTCCAGATTCCAAACACCAACCGCGTCTAGGATTCATTATTATAAATATAACTAATATATAATAGTTTAATTAATTATTTACCGGCCTAAAAACTCATGTCCAGTGATTAGAATCTGGACGGACGCCGGGACTTCTTGCTCTTCATCCTCTTCCGAATCGTCTGATTTTTGTGCTTGAGGCAATCGAGTCTCATCATCCGAATCATCCGAATTCTTACAATGTCTCACATTTCGCTTCGCTTGCACCCTATGCTCCTCTCTACCCACAAACATAAATCAATTACTCTCTCTCAACACTCTTAATTATCTCTTTGAATTCAGATCATAAATATATACCGTTGTAAGACATAATGAAGTAAAATCCAAGGTTTTATCGTTTCTAGCGGCATTTTCGATTGATTATCCAGCGTTTTCGAGTTCAATTGATGACAAATAATACTAGTTAAATTCTCAACCAAACGCGTTTGCGTCTCTTGGATAAAATCCACTAAAAAAACCAAATCACACTTAAAAAACAAATAGACAAATTAGGTAATCGAACTCACAAACAATAATACTCTCATCTTTTATGCAAGACTCCATTAAGAGCATACATTTAACGACGACGAGCGACCAGCGTTTGTGTTCAAACGAATCTGGTTGTGCGTGCGTTTTCAAATACATCGGTAACGATTCGTTCAACGATATTTCACACCAAATAAAACAATCCTGCAATTATAAACCACTTACACATATATTAAAAACGAGCTTTTTGGGGACGTACTTGTTTGTTTGTTAACCATAAAGCGTGTAAAAGCATTACTAACTGTACGGGACGATCGGTTTTCGTTTTAAAACGCGTTAGCGATTTTAAATGAAACGTCTCTTGTAAGATTTCCACCACTTCCCCGAAACGTCTATGCTCGAAATACGCGTCTAAATTACTCAATTTCTGCAACCTAAAAAACGCTTTAGTGTTTATAATTACAACAAAACAAACAAAAACTTACATTTCAAGCGATTTAACAAGTTTTTCCGCAATTTGTAACGTAATTTGGTTATTATGAGCGCAATTCGGTAAACGTAAAACGCAATCCGATTGGTTGCTAATCAAACATATAATCTAAAACACACCAAAACTAGTATATGGCTTATAGATATATACAGGGTGTAACAGCGAAACGAGCTACCTCGAATAACTTCTATGTTATTAAAGATACAATAAAATCGTATAAGACAATCTTGTGCAGGACCAAGGGGGACATCCAACTATAAAAGAAAATATTTTTTTAAACCAGTGGTTCTTAAGCAACAACACAAAGTTATGTTTTTTCAAATGAGATGCTGTATATTTTTTAAGCCCATTCGATAGAGTATTTTTTTCTGAATTCCATTATGTATTCGTTTTATACCCTTACATAAGTAAAATATTGAGAAAAATGCGATTGAAAGTTAAATAAATTTTATTTTTATAGTTACTTTTCAGTAGGCTATGAAACAAAATTGAGCTTAAATACAACGAAACATAAATTAAATACATTAAATTATTTGTTATTTACTTTATAAATAGTGTTATAAAGTAAATAAGAAATAATTTCATGTATTTAAGCTCAATTTTGTTTCATAGCCTACTGAAAAGTAACTATAAAAATAAAATTTATTTAACTTTCAATCGCATTTTTCTCAATATTTTACTTATGTAAGGGTATAAAACGAATACATAATGGAATTCAGAAAAAAATACTCTATCGAATGGGCTTAAAAAATATATAGCATCTCATTTGAAAAAACATAACTTTGTGTTGTTGCTTGAGAACCACTGGTTTAAAAAAATATTTTCTTTTATAGTTGGATGTCCCCTTTGGTCCTGCATAAGATTGTCTTATACGATTTTATTGTATCTTTAATAACATAGAAGTTATTCGAGGTAGCTCGTTTCGCTGTTACACCCTGTATATATAGACTTACAGTATTTAGTGATTGGATTGCTAAATCATGTTTGAGTTCCACCATATAGATGTTAGCTTTCATCCAGTGGAGTCTTAAGTTAATTGTGGTGAAACTAGCGCCCCAATTTTGTTTTTTCGCGCATATAAGATCCAAAAAATTGAGCGACTCACACGGTAAATGTTTCATGTCCTCCAAACTGTTTGTGTGTTTATATTAATTTAAATTAACGCATTTGTTGCGAGTACTTACGGTTCGTTGTTGTGGATTGTTGTTTGTACGGCGTCGAATATTAATTCGCTGTAGAGTAGCGTGAGTTCGGCGTCGGTTTTAAGCGTTTGAAAGTCGGCGTCGGTGAACGGGTGCGGGTGGTGTGAGTGGTTGCTGTAAAATCGAGTCCGATTAGTGTTTGTGTGGTTTTGCGGGGTTTGGTTTTGGGGTTTACCGGTGCATTTCGTACGCTTCGATGTATATGGTGCGTAGGGGTGTCGGCCATTCTAGCTCCCAATATTCGGATAATTGCGTAATGTAGTTTTCGATTAGGGTGATTATGTCGCAACGGTCGTAGCGAGTGCTCCAGAACGTTTGCACGTGCTCGGTTTCTAGTTGAGTGCCGAAATACGCTTGCGCAATATGATTATCGCTTCAAACACATAATTAATTATGTAGCTTTCTCTATATATTTATATATACATATATACAGTATGCGCATGCACACTGTACATATACACAAGTGCGCGCGCATGTACATGCGCGCGCACACACCCTCATACACATATAACCTCACACACAGGAGAACGAATAAAATAATAAATGTACGTAAAATAAACGTAATTCGAATCAGATTGTGATGGTAAGGGTTAGAGATAAATGGAGAAAGAATGTAATGGCGTTTTTTACCCCCTTTTGATAGGAATACATTAATTTAAGTGTGTTACTCACATATTTTCTGTTGAATTTAATGCGGAATTATTTTCGGCGTCTTCGACGAATAATTTATAAATATCCATGGTGTCTAAAGAGCCATCTTGTTGCGAGTTAAGTTGTTTAATACGATCGCTCTTTAAGCCATTCGGTCTAAACATAAACATAATTACACATAAAATCGAATTAACTAAAACAAAATTGAGTTCTTACAATATATTAATAGGTATAATGCGCCGAAGGGCGCCTTCAATCGTATCATCCTTATCATTCTTCCCTAGCTTCCTCGACGATTTCCGCTTACTATGCCACGCCCATGGTTGCAGAAACGATAACGAATTCCGCCGCCGACGATTCGGTGTTTTAACTTTAGCTTTCTCTTCAACACCTTCCTTGTTATTAATCGGTTTCACCTCATCGGTTTTCTGCGAGCACTCCTTCGACTCTTCTTCAGGTGTGTCTGCGAGTATGTCGTCTTCTTGAGTGGTGCTCTTCGATGTTTGTTCTTCTAGGTCTGGTGGTTTATCGTCTTTATCGCCTTCGGTTTCCGTGTCGTCCGAAGCGTTCTCTGGGTTTTCGGATTGTATATCGCTTTCTGGTTCTTGTACAACATCTACCTCCATGGGTGCGTCTGGGATTTCGTCTGGTTTTGTTTCCGCTGTTTCTGGTTCGGTTAACGCGTTTTCAACGCACATTTTATACGATTCAGGGTCTTTTTGTTGTACAGCTTCGCTGGAGATGTTTTCTAATAAGTTTATGCGAGATATATAGCTCTGAAATGATTATTGATTTAGTGGTGTTTGGTGGGGTAGGGAGGTGTGTAGACGTCTATATACGTACATGGTTGTTTTCTGTTATATGTTGGTGCATTTGTGTTAATGAGATGCCTAAGGCTAGCCATGTGTATTCTTGTAGGGGTTTGTTTAGGTTTAATGTTGGTAAGGGTGTTGTTTCTAGTTGTAACTCTAAATCCCGGATTTTTGATGCGATTTTTAGGGATTCTAACTCTAATTCTTCACCTTCGGTGAGATCAAAGTCGGTTGACAATGCAGGTTCATAAATACTGAAACACAAACGCTTTTATTTCCATGTACGTACGTACGTATGTATGTATGTATGTATGTATGTATGCATGTATGTATGTATGTATATATGTATGTATGTATGTGTGTGTGTGTGTGTGTGTGTGTGTGTATATATGCGCGCGTGTGTGTATGCATGTATATATGTATGTCTGTATGTATGCATGTATTTATGTATGTATTTATGTATGTATTTATGTATGTAGTTATGTATATATGTATGTATATATGTATGTATTATACATGTATGTATAAGTATGTATGTATGCACATAAAATAAATGCTGAAACATAAAAGCTTTTATTTTCTTATGTACGTACGTATGTATGTATGTATGTATGGGTGGGTGGGTGGGTTGTGTGTGTGTGTGTGTGTGTGTGTGTGTGTGTGTATGTGTGTGTATGTGTGTGTGTGTATGTATGTATGTATGTGTGTGTGTGTATGTATGTATGTGTGTGTATGTATGTATGTGTGTGTATGTATGTATGTGTGTGTATGTATGTATGTATGTATTTATGTATGTATTTATGTATGAATTTATGTATGTATGTATTTATGTATTTATGTATGTATGTATTTATGTATGTATTTATGTATGTTTTTATGTAGGTTTTTATGTATGTTTTTATGTATGTATGTATGTATGTATGTATGTTTGTAAGTATGTATCTATGTATGTATGTATATATGTATGCATATGTATTTATGTATGTATGTATTCAAATATGTATGTATATATGTATGTATAAGTATGTATGTATGTATGTACGTTGTATATATATATATATATATATATATATATATATATATAAATGAATTTATTCATGTATTGTATGTATATAAGCACAGTATGTATATAAGCACAGTATGTATCTAAGCACTGTATGTATATAAGCACTGTATGTATCTAAGCACTGTATGTATCTAAGCACTGTATGTATCTAAGCACTGTATGTATATAAGCACTGTATGTATGTATGCACTGTATGTATATAAGCACTGTATGTATCTATGCACTGCATGTATGTATGTATATATATATATATATATATATGCACTGTGAGTATGTAGATATGTATGCACTATGTATATGTATGCACTAAATATATGTATGCACTAAATATATGTATGCACTATATGCATTATATACAATTGTAGATATTAATATTAAATAAAGTACATTTAAAAACTTACTAATCAGGATTAAACAACTGGTAATACTCCACAGTAGCAGGATTCTTCTCATAGATCCGTTTGCGCAACATCAAACCACGAACATAATCCGGATCCAATTGCAAACCACGACCAATATAGTGCAAACAAGACACAGTATCACGCATTGCGTACAAAAGCGTTATAAGCTTATCCAAAGTAGGCCAATGATTCCTATTACAATCTAAACCCTACAAAATTCCATCATCATTCAAGTGCTCACAATTACCAAAGTACCAATTCTAACCCTAGAAAACGCAAACGCCGATTGCTTAAAATGATTCAACTCAAGCGCCAACGCACCGATCTTAAACCAAAGCGTAACATCCGTCTTATCCAAATCAGACGCCTGCAAAACAAAACAAATAAAAAAAACACGCCCAATCAATCAATTAATAGCGTTTCACATGCGAAAAGTTATCCAAAGCGCTTTGTTTATCATTCAAATGCGACGCAATTGTGCCGATATTCAAATAACAAGAGTATTTCAGCGTCGACATCGTTTTCGGTAAACCCCCGCGATGCTCCATCTCCGGTATATCTTCACTCAACAGAGATTGCAAAAGGTGCTCCGCCTCACCATACTCATTATTACATTGTAACTTCAGCGCTTTATTATATTTCGCAAGAGCATTTTCCTCCTACACCAAAATAAGGTTATGTAGTATAAACGCGTTATTAATATTGGCATACATACTTGAGCTTCTTTTCTAATTATCGGGACATCATCATCCGATATTGAGTCCCTGTTTAAAGGCTTGATTTTAAACATAATTTACCACAAATCACGCACAAATTGAGGTTATGTCTATTATAGTTTGTTAGAGTAGTTTAAGGTTAGCTCAAACACACATTTTTTACAGTAACGTTCATATATAAGCATTATTTAATTATATTAGTTTTTAAATCATTGATTTACGATTATATACACGCATTTTTGACGCCAATAAATAATATAAACACGCCCCTGTGGGAGTGTCTTACGCAACCTACAACGCTTATATGTTTGGTTGTATATCTAACCTCAAAATGTATATATATGAAATAATAATACGTTTGTGTACATTTAGGCTTTATTTTTAATTATAAAACAGAATTACTTATATATCAATAACAAATAATGAGTTTCTTTATATATATATATTATTTTTTTGGTTTTGTAATAACTTTGTATTTATTTAAACAACAATGACGTTCTTTTTTTACTTCTCCTATATACTAGACTATACAAACAACTACGGCAATACAAGACACAGAATTTCATATTATTGCGTTCAACAATGATTGTAATTATCACAGAAAGTTAGTAACAAAATACAGCGCAGATTAACCTAAAAATTGTATGTTAAGTTTGTATGTTTCGCGTTTTCATGTTAAGCAATATACTGTTGCGCATGCGTGTGTGAGTACGCGTTTTTGGTTGTTTTAAGGAATTTGTGTGGTAAATTATAATAACTTGTTACTTTGAGTGAAATGATAGGTTAAAAATTGTTACAGAAAGCGAAATCATGTGATTGCTTATTTGAATAGGTGCTTAAGCGATGGCTTAAGTTTATTAAACTACTGGCAATGCGTTGATAAGCGAAATATAGTGGGTTGTATGTATTATGTTCATTTTAAATCTATACGATACAAAACAATGAACAAAGTAGGCGTGTTATGTGTGAATAGGAATAGGGTGTGTTCCTGTTTTAGGACACGCCTACTAGTTTCGTTTGTTTTGTATGTTATAGTGTATAAATGACTAGAAATTGAATTGATTTATGATTTATTACATACACCCTTACGCACATATTCGATATTATTCATGTTTGATAAATCTAGATTATTATTATGACTTGTACTGTTTCATTTATGATTGCTAGAAATTAGTGTTTATTTTAGACATTCAGTTTATAGAAAATTCCGATTATAGAATAACAGGTTTACTAAGTCATGCTATATGTAGAGTAGAGTTGTCGAGTATTTTTTGTTTGTTTTAAATGTTTGGAATGTTTTATGAAATAAAGTCTATGAAATGAGTGTATGAATTAAAAATAAACCCCGTTTCGTTTACGAATTGAACACACGTATGTCTGTATGTATTATTATTAAATATAGATTTTGTGTGGTTTTTTTTTTTGTTTATTCCGCACCCAGCGACAGTGCTTGAACAATGCGCGGATCTGCTTTCGAACCTTCCCTAAACTCTTCTAGGGTAAGTCGATCGTCGTGGTTTTTGTCCATTTGATCGAAAATCTTGTCGACGCGTTTCTGCGGCGTGTTTTCGTCTTCCGCTTGTGGTTGTTGACCCTAACAGCGCCATTTACAGCTCGGAACTCAATTTTAAAAAAACTTACCAACCGCAACTTACCACCATTTGGTAGATTGCGTCTACAATATTGTACATTTCATCTCTAGTTATGAAGCCATCGTTGTCCACATCGTATAGACGAAAAGCCCCTAAAAGTAATCATGTTCATCTCGTAAATCCTGCACTTATAATCCATTACTTACAGTGTAGTTTTTCATCTAAGTTGCCGCGTGACGTCACCGAAAGCGCCCGAATAAATTCCTCAAATTCAATTGAACCATCCTTATAAAAAAAAAAAAAAACCACACATCACACAAAGCCTTTAATATATATATTTTAATTTCCGTCTAAAAAACCATACATTATTCTCGTCAAACACTCGAAATACTAAAGTTGCGAATTTCGAGGGATCACCTTGCGGAAAGAATTGCTTATAGATCTTGATAAACCCTTGCTCCGTTAACAGTCCGTTCGGGCAGTCCTTCAAGAATCCTTTATGCCTTCGAAATATTAGTTTTATGCGCTTATGTTCTTAATTAATTACGTCCTATAACTTACCACTGTCTAATTTCCTTCTCTGTAACTGTAAACAATTTTTAATAAATTACTTTTGACTAAAAAATCATTTTTTTATTGATTGCGTTCAGTAAGAAGTTTGTACAATGCCGCTTTTCTAAGTTAAGCGTGCTTAAAGCGCGAAAAACGTACGTGAAGTTAGCTACGTGACGCCTTATTGGCACGCAACCACTAATACGAATAAGTTGCTACTAAACGAGGCACTTGTTGTAATAACAACCACAAGTGCTTTTAAACTCAACACTCAACGTTTACTCCCCTTATTGATTCTATTTTCTTTTTTTATTCGTAACAATATATTGTTTCGGCGATCCAAAATCTAATATTGTATATTGGATAAAGTTTCTATCGAGTTCAAACTAAGCGATAACTTTTAGTTATATTCCGTTATTATAACTAGTAAAGTTGCGACTTTTAGTTTCTTTTTGTCTATATATATATATATATATATGAAAAAAACATCGTTTGTTTTAATTAAAGTGTGATATATTATCAAAAAGTTCAACTAATTGCTATTTAGTACGGTTGAAAATAATACAAATATCGAATTGCGATTTTGAACCGTTTTGCTCGTTCTGATTGCATCCGGTGTTTAAAAGCTCAACCAGTGAAACGAACGAAATTAGAATACTTTTATCACTAGAGTCTGTGCTTTAGTGCTTTTTAGTGATTTACTGAACACGTACCATGTTTCATGTACGCGTGAATGTGATGCTGGTTGCGTATTATTTGATAAATAAATTAAGCTCTAATGTAGCAATGAACTAGAATCGCTAAAAAGCACAGACAAATATATTTAATCTGTGTAAAAAGCGATTTATTTCGCGAATTCGTAGCATGCTTCGCACACGCATAAGTGTGATGCTGGTTGCGTATTCGTTTAGGGGTTTAATTCGCGAGTTCGTAATAAGTGTCGCTTTTATATAAATGTAATGCTTTTTGCGTATAATTTATGTAGTAAATTACGCTTAATGCGCTAAAATAGAATTCGTTTAGCGATTTAATTCGCGAATTCGTTACATGTTTCGCGTACACATAAATGTGATACTGGTTGCGTATTCTGTAAATTATTTTAGTGGATTCGTAATGCGATTCTAATATGTATAGATGTGATTAATCAAATTAATAAAGCTCAACTAGTGAAAGGAATTTAAACTAGAATTGTTTTAGCGATTTAACGGCTTTGTAATAAGTGGCGAATATGCATAAATGCGATACTGGTTGCGTGTGAATGGTTAAATAAATATGGCTTGACCAATAAAATGCACCGAAATAGAATTGTTTTAGTGATTTAGTACGCGAATTTGTAACATGTTTCAAAAATGCATGTAATGTAATGCTTGTTGCGTGTGATTGATTAAATCAATTAAGCTCAATCATAGACAAGTGGCTCAACTGATGTAATGAACCGAAATAGATTTTTTTTTAACGATTTCGTCATATACACAAATTTCAAAATTGCTTTGTTGGAGAAATTAAGCTTGACCTATGAACTGACCCAAATTAGAATACATTTAGCGATTTAATATGCGAATTCGTAGTATGCAACGTATATGCAAAATTGTAATACTGGTTGCGGATTATTTAAAAAAAAAACTGGACCAAAAATCGGAATTAATTTAGTGATTTACGAATACGAAATATGTTTTAAATAAACATAAATGCGTTGCTGGTTGAATTATTAAATAAATTAATCTCGACCAAAGAAATGACCAAAATTAGAATTCCTTTCGTGATATAGTTTAGGAATTCGTAATACGCTTAAAAGTAATGCTGGTTGCGTTTGGGGTAAATAAATTAAAATCGAACCAATGAACCAAAACAGAATTCGTAGTTTCAAATACGTAAAAGGTGCGAATTTAAAACAAAAAAAAGCAATTTGTAGCGACGCTAAACGAACACAAAACACACAAATTGTTGATGCTTGTTGGGGTTCAAACGAGTGTTTGATAAGCAAAGAGCACTCATTAAGTCGTAAGTGGATTGTTGAGGATCGTAGGGCTTATAATATATTTATAGAGTCATTTTAATTAATAATACACCAACTACTTACAGTATGTGTCTGTAGTCAAACGATTAATAGTCTCTTGCTTCAGTTTACTATTCTTTTTCCCCATAATACTAGTAGTAAAATGGAAGTGTATATATATATAAATTAAATCATCACATTAATTAGATATATTTTGTACTTAGGTATGTTAGAATAAAACGCACGATATTTAGAAAGATTTAGATGAACAGTAAGATGAGCGTAAGAAGAGGGTTGGTTAGGGATAGGGAGAAAGCTTTACTCAAAGGTCACACTTGTAACGTAGTACTGAAAGCTGAAAAGAAGCGTCCTCTGTGGAGTGTGGGTGCGTTGCGCATGCGTCGCTTTTCTATCCGCAGTGCGTAGTTGTACGCCGGGGCTCTGGGACTGGAGAACGGATAGGATCAAGGATGTGATAGGATGCTGCATCGTGCGTGCGTATGTGTGTGCGTGCGTGCGTGCGTGTGTGTGCATTTATTAAAGTTCAATCGAATGTTGACCTATGTATGTCTCCTAAGCATGCACGCTTGTTAGATAAATCATTTTGTTGAAATCATTTATTGACAACTTTTGATACATATCTTATTTATTTATTTATTTATTTATAGGTATTTTTAATACGAATTAATCTGTTTGGAAAACCCACTAATTATTATCAATTGATATCTGTTGATAGATAAACCAATTGTGTTTATGATTTATTGCATGAGTATTATTAAAGCACTTGAGTGCCGTTGTTTTTTTTTTTTTTTTTAGCGGGGTTACAATATATTTTGGCGGCAAGTCCCTCGTCACTCGCGGCCAACGTGATCTTAGATTATAAACATGCATTTTTATGTATTTCCTATTACTAACTTAGGTGTATATATATATATTTGGTTTCATGGTTGAAGCATGTAGATATATAGATAATATTAGCCAATGTTTGTCGTATCTTCGTCATTTGTTTCCTGTAGGAGTAAGTATGTGTATATGAGATGTATGTATATATGTACCTATAGGGGGTAATTGTGAATGCACATGCAATATATATTTATATATATATACCTGTGTGGTGGTTGTTGTTTCCTGAAAGGGCCTCACCATAATCTTGGAGGCCTTGAGTGAATACTTAGGACCATGCCATTCGTACCAGTACATGCCGCCGTACTCGTATTGATCAGGCAACTCGCCGTTTAAATAGCGTCCGTTTAAGTTGCTATAGAATTTTTAATACATATATCTATGTATGTAAATATGTATGTATGTATTATTATTGTTATTAAAGGAAAAGGGTATAGATAAGAAGGTAAAAAGAGCAGACAGGATTTTATGCCACTACATTTTATGGGATTAGAATATGGTATTATGCATTTATGTATGTATCTGTTTCTATGTTTGATTGTGTGTGTGTGTGTGCTCGTGCATATGTGTATAAATATGTGTTTGTGTGTGTGTTGGTGTATGAATGTGTGTATATATGTCTGTAAGTCTGTATGTCTGTATGTCTGTATGTCTGTATGCCTGTATGTTTGTATGTATGCCTATGTCTGCATGTATGTATGTAAGTACTGTATGAAAGTATGTAACTAGTGTATGTATGTATGTATGTATGTATGTATGTATGTAAGTACTGTATGTATGTATGTAAGTACTGTATGAAAGTATGTAACTAGTGTATGTATGTATGTAAGTACTGTATTTATATATGTAAGTACTGTATGAAAGTATGTAACTAGTGTATGTATGTATGTATGTATGTATGTAAGTACTGTATGTATGTATGTAAGTACTGTATGAAAGTATGTAACTAGTGTATGTATGTATGTAAGTACTGTATTTATATATGTAAGTACTGTATGAAAGTATGTAACTAGTCGATGTATGTATGTAGGTACTGTATGTATGTAAACTACTGTATGTATGTATGTAAGCACTGTATGTATGTATACGTATGTGTGTAAGTACTGTAGGTATGTACGTACTGTATGTATGTAAACTACTGTATGTATGTATGTAAGCACTGTATGTATGTATACGTATGTGTGTAAGTACTGTAGGTATGTACGTACTGTATGTATGTAAACTACTGTATGTATGTATGTAAGCACTGTATGTATGTATACGTATGTGTGTAAGTACTGTAGGTATGTACGTACTGTATGTATGTAAACTACTGTATGTATGCATGTAAGCACTGTATGTATGTATACGTATGTGTGGATGTATGTGTGCACGTATATATATATAAGTGTCTAAATATGTATGTTTGTATGTTTGTATGGCTGTATGACTGTAAGTCTGTATATCTGTATGTTAGTCCATGTATATATGTCTGTATGTATGTATACATGTATGTAGTAAGCACTGTATGTATGTCAGTACTGTATGTAGTAAGCACTGTATGTATGTCAGTACTGTATGTATGTATGTATGTATGTGTGTATGTACGTATGTATGTATGTATGGCTGTATATAGGTACGTATGTTTGTGTGTTTATTCAATTAAGCAATGAAGAATGAATGAATAATACCTGGTATCGCAACCATTGTACCACCAAGCTCCCGTATGGGACTGAGCACAATTACCTTCAGGCCAGTTATCATGGTCCATATCGAACGTCGAGAACTTTTGACCCGCGTGATAAATTAAAGAATCACCTAATACCAAAACACAAACATAAACATACCCCACTACATATACCTATACACAATACACAAATAATATATAAGCACCTGCCGTTCCCTCATAACCACCCAAGAAACTAATCGGATACCCTTCCGTCTCCGAACCAACAGCAAACGCCGAATACCTCGCATACGCTGTCTCCAGCCCAAAATCCTCCAACGCAACATACATCTCATTCACATTAAAATTCGTCAGCAAATGTATCTTCTCCAACCCCAACCAAAACTCCCCACCAATATTCCCAAACCCATGTTTATAATCATGCCACCCCCTATAAAACTCCAACGTACCCTCACCCCTCCTCTGAATCACCTACAAAACCAAAACATAACCAACAAATCCACAAACCTACAAATCAACTTACAGTCCACCCCCTCCCATCAACAAAATCACAGTACACAAAGAACGGATTCGTCGCCAACACCGGTTTAATCCTAAACACACCCGACTTATTCCCCACCACCTGGCTACAATCCTCCGGAAGTCCATTCCCAACCGGATATACTAATTCCTGCCTTTTTTGGGCACCCGCGTTCGAAAAATCCAACATAGATTGTTGAAAATGCTTCGTCGTCAACAATTGCGGCAAAAACACATCCAAAACACTAAAAAAACCACGATAAAAACTCATAATAAACTAATTCAAATCAATTACACACCTTGAATTATTCCCAATCCGAGTTATATTCCGCTTAAATAACGTCATATCATACTGCAAACTTTGCATACTGCTCAATAAGGATTGAGTACCGCGAAAAATCATCCCAAGCTTGTTTGTTACTTCTACATCACTGCCCCCTATATTACCCTCTATATATTTAATATATAAATATATGAGTATAAGTTACGTATACGTACCGGATGTTGGTTTATATGACACTCGGAAGTGCTCCATGGCTTGTTTGAAAAACACTGTATCCGATTTTAGTCCCTCAAGAGCCGATTCAGTTTTGCTGCTTTGCCAGTCTAACTGTTGAGTGCGTCTGGAGACTTCTTTCAAGTCGTTTCGCAGACCTTCGAATTTCTCTTGAATTTGTACTTCTAATTTCGTAATTCTATTCAGGATTATTTATTAAAAATTATTAAATAAATGTGTGTTTATCTATAAAATGTTTGCCTGTATTCGAAAGTTTCTAATCGTCGCAATTGTTGATCGTTTACGGCAGCCATTACGGTCAATCGGTCGTTTATTTTTTGTAGTAAACCAATAACGGCACCGTTATCAATAATTTCCCTATTTGCTGGTTCATCGTAATTCTCATTTTCAGAATCCTAAACAAAGCTCAAATCAGTCTAAACGATTCAATTTTCCTTATTCAGCTACAAATAGTCTAATTTGCGTATTTAAATCATATTTGGTTCCCTTATAAACTGTCTATTAGACATATTAGACAGCGTCCCTATGATTGGCCAATTGGCCTAGAGGCTATAGTATAATCGTTTGTGATTGGTAAATTGACATAGAGGCTATAGTATCCTCGTTTGTGATTGGTCAATTGACATAGAGGCTATAGTATCCTCGTTTGTGATTGGTCAATTGACCTAGAGGTTATAGTATCCTCTTTGTGATTGGTCAATTGACCTAGAGGCTATAGTATCCTCGTTTGTGATTGGTCAATTGGCCTACAGGCTCTAGTATCCTCATTTGTGATTGGCCAATTGGCTACTAATGCATTAATGCACTATATGGAGAGCTAAGCTCATATTTACTTATAAACCTTATATCTAGAGAACCACTTGAGATAATTGCACTCTGTATTTTTTATGTTATTTTTGAATAAATTCTGCGTATTTTATTCCCCAACAAGACACGTCCATCTATTATAGAAACATTTATATTAAATTCTAAACATACCACTCTTTAATACATGCGCCATATACTTATAATTTACTGTTATATTTCGTATATATGGCATAAATCGTATTAAAATGTTTGGAATTTATTATAAATGTTTCTATAACAGATAGACTTTTAAAGTCGGGGAATCAAATATGTAGAATTTATAGAGGAATAATATAAAAAATACGGGGTGTAATTATCTTATGTAATTCTTTAGATATATTGATAAGTACGCCTAAATGTACACGTGCCGCGTTACTCAAAAGAATATTTAGTTGCGTGTTAGTTAAATACATCTCTTTTAAATCATGTATTCCGTTCCTTTTTTATATGAACGATTTATATAATAATAGTTTTTTAATGGTAATCTGTACGTTATTTACTTTATTACTTTAAAAATATTTATCAATCACTTCACTGTATATATATAAAATGTATTAAATAAATAAATTAGTAACTAATTCGTGGCCTGATTAGAAACCGATATTATAGATTATCTATTTATTGTCATTGTACTTGATAATAAACGAGTACATAAAATATTAATTTAACAAATATATATTTATAAATATCCACAGTTTTTTAAGTTATTTGAAATATGAATATCTATAATTTTGATTTTTAGTATTTTTCTTTATAAGTAATTTATTTGAGTAATTTCGAAAATAAATAATATTTACCGTCGTTGCATTTGTCCTAATGCGTGATGTGCGTTTATTTATGGGTCGATTTGGTGGAATTTGACTAGTCACATATAGAATTAAAAACGCACTAGTTACGAATAATTTCAAAGCCATTTTAATCTGTACGACTAAAGATTTAAATTTTCTAAAGGAAGCTAATACAGATTTCCCACTCTTTAGTAGTAAATTGGGGATAGGGAACATGTGTTAAATCAAAAAAATTAAATAGTAAAAGAGCAGAACCGTATTAAAAATAAGTTTTTAAATTATAATAGGCGCATTTAGATTTTATGGAATTATGAAAACGACTGATTCGATACTGTAGAATTTACCATATGCGTTTATGGTGTATTTAAGTAATGATAATAAATATAAGTGAGAACCTTGCGTAAAATTTTTACCACGCTTTAACGATGACATAGATAATTAAATGTTTTATAGAAATGCCCTAATTAATGGTGGTAATCAAGTATATCTATGAAACAAAACAAAAAACAAAAAAACAACATCCATTTTGTTTGGTCGCCACGAGTCCAATAAACAATTATTTCAAAAGAATTTTTCAGTTTTCCTATTTAAAATTTTGCATTTCGTATGGTATTCAGGTAATGCATGTATGTATTACCAATAAATGGGCTCGTTTTGAGTTTTAAGTAAAATTATTAATGTTACATTTACAATGTCGGACGAGTTTTTCTATATCGAAGAAGTTGTCACACCAGAACTAACAGGCAATTAATTAAAACCATGCATTGTCTATTTTATTATTATTATTTTTTTTAATATTTCGTGTTTAGGTGCGAAAATCGAAAAGTGGAATCAGAATTTTATGAAACGTACTCAAAATTACAAAGAGGAACGTCAACGCCAGGCCAAAAAAGGCCAAGAAATTCGCATACAAGGTTCAAATAAATTCGATTCGAAATTTTCGTAAATATTTATTTGTTGTTTTTTTTTAGAAATTGAACAACATTTGAAATTGGCTGAATCAAAATGCAACACGTTAAAGGGTCAGGTGGAGCATATGAGGATGATGTACACGGAGATGAATACGGAAGAGACGAAAACGAAGCCGACGAATGCGCGTAAAGAACAATCGCCGAATCGGCATTGGCGCAAAGGATTCGAAGACAGCGACGAACATCGCGAATTAAAGTCGATAAGCAACGTGTCAACAGTGCCACACCGCGACACAAGCAACAACAAATCCGACGCGGTGAAATCGATAAACAACATCATAACCGACATCACACATTCGGTCAATCGTTTAACGAATCTACAAGTCCACATTGGGTCATCGCACATCTTAAATGGTGAGTGGTTTTCGAGGTAAGGATGTTTAATTGACAAATTGTATTTGATTCAGATGCGGTTGGGATTCAAACAGTGAAATGTTCACCGCGTCCGGACGCGAATAACACCCCAGAAAAACCATACCAATCGAATTTGAACACATCTGCGTTGAGTTTGAAATCAAGCCACCAGATGAAAGGGAAGAAAAAAGCGAAAGTCATATCCACCAAGCATACATCGAATAAAAAAGAATCGAGCGCTAGTATCATGAAAAAAATGAAAGCGAACTATAAGCAACTCGATACGCTTAAGAAAACGAAAGTATCGATGACCAATTCGGCGATCGATGCCTCGTCATCCGGGGCGAAGAAGTTACCGCGACGCACCCGCACGCAATCGCTAGCAACGCGAATCGTCCCAGTGAAACAATCGCGATCCAGTCAAGATAGTAATCAAAACAACGATAAACTAGTCGAGCTCTACCATAACTCTGCCGTGAAAATGGCGACGGCTTCCGAAACCGAACTACTACACAAAGAACCACGCGTCGTAAAAGTCGAAGAGTCATTCCATCAACAATGCGACAGCAGTAGCAGCACCAATCAACAACAAGAAACACAAAAATCCACTCAAGTACACCAACTCCCTTACCGCGCTGGTGTCCTACCAGCGATCCAAGAATACGAAGGCGCTAGCATCCTCAACTACAACTCACGCAGCTATGAAGAACCTACAATTGCCTCTAAACTAAAACAAGTCGCTAATAACTACTTTCGCAACGATAGCTTCCGGTCAATCCCGTTCGTTACCGCCAAATCCACCAGTCCCAGCCACAATTTAGGCGTTAACATCCAACAAGTGCTGTCAATCATCAAAGGGCGCAAACCCATTTCGGGTTTGAGCCCAACACTTACCTACAACATCCAATTAGCAGCGAACAAGTTAGGCTCCCGTCCGTTATCGGCGCTTGTTTCCACTTTAGGCTCGCGCATGACTGGTCAAAAGAACCCTTGCCCCCTCATACGTCGCTACCCGAACTTCAGCAATTTGCAAGAGATGGCGCGCGACATACCCGAAGAAACTGTTGATGAAATGAGCTTTGAAGACGATCCTGATAAAGTAAAAGGCGCTACTATCGCAGCGTCTGCAATTGCAGCCGATATCCAAGCGTCTGGTGATGTTAACACTTGGACAGTGGATCCATCGAAGTCAAAAGACAAGTGTACTTGTTTACCGAAACCAGGCGTGCCGTTTAACGAAGTCTACCACAAATATAACGCATTACCAGCGACTGGTGTCTTTGTGACGCCGAAAAAGCTCCGCAAACCATGGAATCCAGCGCAACGCTACCAACGACGCGATCCATTACGTTCCGCTTCCAAAACCAGTCAAATCAACCGTAGAGAACGTTCATTGAAGGAAGTTTTGAAGAATTTACATGATGAATTCTCAAGATTAAACGAGTATATTTTTATAATTTAGTGTTTTGATTGTTTATTTGATTTTTATTTATGTATTCAAAGACGTTACGATGAGTTGAAAAAGCAGTTGAATAACAATGGCGGCGATCAGGAGCTGGTGCAGTTGTTGGAGCAGTTGGAGCGCGAGTTACAGAACAAGGAGGACGAGATCACGATGGTGATGACGTTGTACAAGGAGGTGTTACAGTTGAAGCAACAGGTGACGCTGTTGAAGAAACGTGCGAGCGCGTGCACGATTATGAGCACGGCGATGCCGTCGCAGAACCAGCAGATGCGTCAGCGTACGTCGTCGGTGAATAAGGACAGCAACGCGTCGGGTCATTTGGCGAATTTGTTGCGATACGTGCAACAGTTTCAAAAATCGCTGAAAAAACCTACGATGTGAATGAATAATTAGAACATTTATAGATTTTTGTGGAATTGTATTTTAATTGTCTTTTTTATTTGTGTCTATTGTAGTTTTTTGTTTTTTTTTTTTTTGATGTTTTATTCAAATGTTTCTAATCAATAAATTCTATTTTTCGATTTTTCTTTAATTACGCATCTACTCATTTTCCTCTTATACGTAAATATTCAAATGTTTCTAATCAATAAATTCTATTTTTCGATTTTCCTTTAATTACACATCTACTCATTTCCCTCTTATACGTAAAATGTGTGCAAAACGTTAATAAATACAATTAAATATATGCTAATTAGTAATTATATTTAACTGTTGCGCGATACATAATCTATTTATTCATAGTACAACCTAATTAGCCTATCTATGTTAAATAAACCCCGATTTTCAACTAGTTCTAATCACGATTGTGATAAACCCAAATTGATAACGCTAAGGTATAAAACGCGAACGAAACGCCGATGAAAGCATAGCGGCAAAATGCAGCGAATTGTCTTGTTTGTAACAGTGCTCCTAGCGGTAGCTGGGGCCCAAGTGTCCAGATACGATAACTACAAAGTCTACCGAGTGCTCCCAACAACAGACACTCAAGTCTCACAATTACGACAATTAGAAAATAGCGGTTTAGATGTGAGTATATTTGACTAAATGAGCATATATATTAATTTAATAAGTAGTTTGATTTCTGGAAAGGAGCGACTGCGAAAAATGTCCCAGTTGATATCATGGTCCCCCCACATAAAACAGCCCAATTCCAGGATCTAGTAAGCAGCTTACAATTGGATACGAAACTATATATCATGAATGTTCAAGAGTAAGTATTAAGATGATTGTTCTTACTTTCTTATACGCAGTATAAGTATTGTAATCATGAAAAATTTCGAACTCGAGATTTTAACGGAAATATACGTTTTGACCTTCCCTGAATCGATTCCAACTATTTTTGGAATGACGTCCGTCTGTGTGTGTGTGTGTATGTGAGCGCTCTACAGCCCAAACGGCTAAAGGGAAAATAATGAAATTTTAAACTTAAGATTTGTATGTGCCTGGCACGAAAACCTCCTATTTTTAAAAACAATATTCCGACCGGAAGTGCATGTTTACTCTAGTCATTTTTTGCAGTTTCTGCAATTACTCAAAAATGGTTACAGTTACAGAAAATGTTTGTTAACTAAAATTGATGATATTTATATTTAGCACAACTTTTGTTTGAATCTTTTTTCCAAAAAAACCACTGGTTTCAAAATAAATGTCTGCTTATTATATATATATATTGTTACATAAATCGTATCATCTGCGCCTGTCAATTGTTTAACAAAATAGACTTAAATAACTTGAAGTTTGACATTTAATATTTATTCTTAGATATATATATTTAGTGTTAAAGCGATCCTAAAGGTTAGAACAAATATTGTAAATTAGAATAAATAATGTAACTACGATGTGGTTGAACCCATATGAGTATAAGAATGTTCGGTGCATGACACTGCAGATATGTTTTATTTGTGGTGTTAATGTTTTGTATTGTATAGATTGATTGATGAGAGTTCGATGAAGACTCGCGCTGGTAAGAAGTTTGATTGGAGTGATTATCATAATGGCGCGGAAATTGATAGCTGGATGAGACAGTTGGCGAAGAAGTATCCGGATAAGGTGACGGTGGTCGTTGGTGGTAAATCGTATGAGAAGCGCGATATTCTTGGCGTGAAGGTGTCGTTTAAAGCGGGTAATAAGGCTGTGTTCCTCGAGACTGGTATCCATGCGCGTGAATGGATTGGACCGGCGACGGTTACCTATATTCTAAATCAATTGTTGACCAGCAAGGATAGTGCGGTTCGTAATATTGCCGAAAGCTATGATTGGTACGTCTTTCCCTCTACGAATCCAGATGGCTATGAATATACCCATAAACATGTAAGTATCATATATACACTCATATCCATATGTATAAATCCTGTATTTAGAAATACACACATGTATGGTGTATATATGCGCGCGCATGCGCACACACAAACATAATAGCACAATTAAATGCAGTAGATCGTAGAATGATTATTATTGCTTTTAGGATCGTGGAATGATAATTAATAATGAATGATTATTATCGTTTTAGGATCATTGAATGATTATTACTGTTTTACGATCATAGAAAGATTAGTATTGTTGAATGATTATTACCGTTTTAGGGTCGTAGAATGATTGATCATTGAATGATTATTATAGTTTTAGGGTCGTAGAATGATTGATCATTGAATGATTATTACAGTTTTAGGGTCGTAGAATGATTGATCATTGAATGATTATTATAGTTTGAGGGTCGTAGAATGATTTATCATTGAATGATTATCACTGTTTTAGGATCATAGAATGATTATTATTACAGTTTTAGGGTCGTAGAATGATCATTATTATTGAATGACTATTACTGTTTTAGGGTCGTAGAATGATTAATATTGTATGATTATTACTATTTTATAATTGTTGAATAATTATTACTAATTAGCATCGTATAATGATCATTATTAAATGATTACTGTTTTAGGATCGTACAATGACTATTATTATTGAATGATTAATACTGCTTTAGGATGAATGATTATTAGCGTTGTAGGATCAAATAATAATAATTATTAAATGATTACTGTTTTAGGATCGTATGACTATTGTCTTAGGATCGTATAATGATTAGTATTATTGAATGATTAATACCGTTTTAGGATCGCAGAATGATTATTAGGGCTTTAGGATCATGTAATGATTATAATTAAATGACTACTATTTTAGGACCGTATATTATTATTGCTGAATCATTAACACCGTTTTAGGATTGTAGAATGATTATTAGTGTTTTAGGATCGTATGATTATTGTTAAATGATTACTGTTGTGCGATCGTATTATGATTATTATTAACTGATTACTATTTCGGGATCGTGTGATTATTATTACTATTCAATGATTAATACAGTTTTAGGGTGGTAGAATGATTATTAGATGGTAGAATCATTATTTTATGATCATAGAATGATTATAAATATTGACTAATCATTGTTTTAGGATCGTTTATGGCGAAAAACCAGACAACCCCATGGTCTTTCATGCAAAGGTGCCGACCCTAACCGCAACTGGGGCTACCACTGGATGGGTATGCATACTCAACAATCATCACAACAACCACCACTAAATACTCTTTAAATTACATAGATGGCGGTGCTAGCAACCTACCCTGCGCTGAAACATACGCTGGAAGCTCAGCGTTCTCCGAACCCGAAACGAAATCACTGTCCGAGTACATAACAACAATTCAAGAACATATTGTCGCATACATCGCATTCCACTCCTACTCACAATTACTTCTAATCCCATACGGCCACACCAACCAACACCTAGACAACTACGACGAACTTGTAAATAGAAAAAAAAACAAACAAACATACAAATAACAACTCATTACTTTATCTTCTTTTAGTTGGAAATTGGCAATAAAGCAGCGACTAGTTTGGCAAAACGTTACGGCACTCAATACACAGTTGGCAACATTGTCGATGTCATTTGTGAGTTTTACACATTTACTTATTTCAATATTTACATTTATTATAATTTTTTAAAATATAAGATGTGGCATCTGGAGGAAGTATGGATTGGGTGAAGGGTAATTACAAAACTCCAATCACCTACACTTTCGAGTTACGTGACACCGGCAGACACGGATTTGTGCTACCAAAAGAACAAATCATCCCAACCGGTGAAGAAACCCTAGATGCGCTTGTTACCATTTTGGAGGAAGCTAAATCACGCGGCTATTAATAATTCATGTTATTTTATCAAATACATACTTGTTAAATAAATATTAAACCCATTTCGTGCATTATTTATTCAAATCTTCCCATACTAAACACACTTTAAGGTCTTAAAGATGGTTAAAAACAAATTTAGATGCAATTAAACTCCTAAATCCATTCATATTCCCAAAACCATCACAGCTAGCCATGGAATACCAATATTTGGAGGACGTGTTGAGTGAATTACCAAATGGTTGAGTTTCAACTGACAGCCAGTGTCACCAACCACTGAACACTAAATAAAACATGTATAATAGGCAGAACAGGTGACGTCACGGTAGGCGGGAAATACGATTGTGTATATTTGAATTTTCTTTGAAATAAGCTGTTTTTCGTAAACAAACCTACTAAAAAATTATTAGTAAACGAAATACTAGTACTGTGAGCTAAAAATAAATACATAATATGTTTATTTACTTAATTATTTTCGATAATGAGACTTTTTAATTATAATAATTAACACCTTATCTATACTTCACCATTATAAAAGCACAAAAGACATATAATTAATCATAGATTAACGATAAACTAACAAATTCACCGAAATTAATATTAGTGCTTTTAAATGAGCACATTAATAATGAACGGGTCAAAAGCTCATAAATTTCGCACAAAAAGCGCAAAAAACTACCAAAATTGTGTCGTTTGTGTAACAAGGCCCTTAATCCTATTAGGCGCTTGTTTAGGGCTCTGCCCTATAACTTGCAAATGTCCACATTTAAATCACGAAGTGACGAATTGCGAATTTAAATTCTCGACGCCATTTTTCTGCGTTACAATCCTACATATATTTTTAATAATTTACGTAATATACGATATTTACCCGTTTATAACCAATAATTCAGATGGCACTGATTTATTCGTGCATATATCGATTTTAATCCATGAAATCAATGGGTTGCTCAATATATTTTGGAGTTTGGTTTTGTTGCCGAAACGCGTTGTTGAGTTAGCTGGGTTAGATGGTATTATCCGAAATGCGAAACTATTTAATGTTGATGTGTTTTTTAATGATGAATCGCTAAAACGACTAAAGAATACGTCGTATTTTTATGTTTTTTTATTAGTTGTTTGTAATGTGATTCATTTAGTGTTTTCTTATTTGGCAATTAGTGAATTTGGGTTGAGAATTGTTGTGCTGCACTTAAAATCGTGTTTGTGTTTAACGATTCATTTATTGTATTCGTTGCAATTGGGTTTTAAGTCGAAAATTTATCAACACTTACTGGTTAGGTGTTATGAGCGTGTGGTGGAGTTGTTGAGTGACGGTGTTGAGAGGGTTGTGCTAGTGAAACGCTCGCCGGGTTGTGTGTTTCGGATTAGATGTGCGCCGCAAAGTCCGATTGTAATTAAATCGAAATTGCAACGACTCCAATCGTTGCATTGTGCGATTGTATTGAATTTAAATAAATTGAATGAGTTTTTAAATCCGACGTTGATTTATGGTTTTACGGGCGTTGGTATTTTGTTGATTTTAAACTATTATTTAATTGTTAGTTTGTGGTTACGACAAGAATCGGGCGGGTATAATTTTTGGTTATTGATCTTCAAATCGTTCATTATTATTATTACTTTATTATATTTGTTAAAATTAACGACGAATCTATTAGATCCAGTAAGTGAATTAAATCTCTCGAACACAAACACACACAGACAGACGTTTTGTTTTAGGAAAACGATATTTTGATATTCCTGGAAGGATATCCGTTAACTAAATTAAAAATGGTTGATGTGTTGCAGGTTTTTAATAATTCACTTTTATAAAAAAAAATTTACCATAACTAAGAATTATCTAAACGCTTTAAAGTATGTCTTAAAATAATCTTTAATTGAACAAAAAGTTCATCTTGCATTGCCCTGAATCCAAAAACCTATATGACTTATAAACTCAAAGGGTGTTAATGGTCGCGCGCTCGCTCGTAAGACGAAATTTGTCGCTCCTTCTCCTCTGAAGATACTAAACGGATTTACACCAAATTAGGTATATATAATATATAGATTAACAATTCATCCTATTTCAAATTTAAACCCAATCGGACAATTATATTTGGAGTTATTAGCTCCAAAAACTTTTTTGGTTCGAAACACATTCTTAGTTATGGTGTTAATATTTGTATAAGTGTGCAAATCACAAATAAACATATTTAATTTATTTTTCTGATTTATTTATAGGTGGAATTACTTATAATGACTATACGATTATGGAGGCCTGTTGTAACTGTTTCGAATATGTTTAATGTCGATATAAATCTAACTAGTTCGGTAATTATTTTATGCTCATATTGTTTATAAATACACATTAATTAATAATAATTATTTTTAGATATATGGAATAATTATTTCGTATGTTTTACTTGCATTACAATTCCAAAAATGGTGGCTTGATTAAAAACCGAGTTAAAGAGTGTAAAATATTAAAATAAAAAATCTATAATAATTATAGACACTTAAAATAAATGTACTTGTAATTTCATTTCGAAATAATTTATGTAAATAAATGGTGGATGTTTATTGTTGTTTGAGTTTTATAAAAATGTACAAACATTCATTTTAAATTATCCTGATTCCGAAAATGTATATATTAACCCTTTGCGTACGGAGCTCGCTCGTAAGACCATTATTGTCGCTTCTTCTTCTCGGAAACTACCGAATCGATTTCAACCAAATTTGGCACACTTTATGTATAGATGCTTAATTGCATCCACTCGTAATTTAAATCCTATAAGTATAACATATCCGGAGATATTAGGTGTTAAATAAAAGCAAGCGTTTGTAAAAATAGGTGTTGCGTTTTTTTCTAAAATTTACTCATTTAATTAAAAAAACTTCTAGTGTATGTGTGAGAGTTTGAAATTTGTTGATTTTTAATCAATTTAAGTATGTTTCGAAACTTAATGATTTTAAAGCTATTTAATTTCCTACGTGTTATCGATTCGACAAATATATTAAGCGTAAATATTTGACTATACTCTAATTAATTTTTAGTATTAATTAGGTTGATTAGACACATATAAAATGTGTAATTATCCTAATACGCGTGCGAAAGTAATTGAGCGAGAATTGTTGGACGAACGAGTCCGTCAATACATATGTCACCATCGTAAATTGTTTCGCAGAAAGATCCGGATATAGATAAAAGTTGTCAGCTACGAGAATCTCATTAAAAATGTACGTATTCATAAACATATTAAGCTCGATTATGTTCTACACTTGCGTAGATATTTATTTATTTTTTTAATAAAACACCGAATTGCTGCAGTGAGTGTACGTGCACTACTTATTAAATTGTGTGTCTATTGTTTATGACGTTCTAAAAACAAACATATTTAATCGTTGCATTACACGTGATTAAACATTTCAATTATTTAAAAAAAAAAAAAATTATTTTTATCAGTTGGTAATAAAAAAACGTGCTTCCAAACCCAACATTCGCGCCCATAAATTGTAAAGACGCGCAAAAACTAATATTTGTTTGTGGAATATATCATTAAAATAATATTTTTTTAAAATATAGTTAATTCACTAAAAATGTCTTTAAAACAGTTTTATTCTTCCATACCCAACATTCACACCCATAAATCATAAATACGCGCATATAACTAATATTGTGTGAAATATATATATAGACAATTAAAATATAGTGTTTTAATTACCTAAAAATGCATTTAAATCAGTTTTTTTCTCCCATACCCAACATTCACACCCAAAAATCGTAAAAACGCGCATAGAACTAATATTGTGTGAAACATATATATAAACAATTAAAATATAGTGTTTTAATTACCTAAAAATGCATTTAAATCAGTTTTATTCTCCCATACCCAACATTCACCCCTTTAAATCATAAAAACGCGCATAGAACTAATATTGTGCGAAATATATATATATATATATATATATATATATATATATATAGACAATTAAAATTTAGTGTTTTAATCACCTAAAAATACATTTAAATCAGTTTAAGTCCCCCATACCCAACATTCACGCCCATAAATCATAAATACGCTCTTAGCACTAATATATGTGTGTGAAATAGATCCTTAATAACACGATTTAATTTTATTTATTAGACATATAGACAATTAAAAAAAATTTAATTTCCTAGAAAAGCCTTTAAATCATCTTCCACACCCAACATTCACACCCATAAATCCTAAATACGCGCACAAAACTAATATTTGTGTATGAAATATATTAATTAATAACACAATAATACATAAATAAAGTGATTCAATTTTCTAAAAAAGAAGCGTTTATTCAAAAATACTCGTTTTCAATAAAAAAAAAACCCTAAATATATAATTTAATAATACATAAATAAAGTGAATAAATGTTCTAAAAAAAGCTTTTAAATAAGATTTATTCAAAACACTATAGAGTATTTCAATAAAAAACCTCTAAAACAATAAGAAAATGGCGGAAACCACAACAATTTCGAGTAAAAAACCGCACAAAAGCGCCCAAATAGCATCAACAGAGTGCTTAGCGTGCATATTACGCCCATTACTATGCATGGGCGTGTTCATCGGCATATCACCCATATTGCCAACATGCACCCATAACCACACGGGTCAAAACCAGTGTAAATTCAAAGTAGCGAAATGGTGTTACATCCCATCAATATTCTACGCGACTATAATGGTAGCAATGTTTAGCTTTAACATCTACGAAATAGTCGAACGAAAAATACACTACACCAAAGCAAAGAATATTCAATTCGCGACCTTATTACTCCTTGAATTATGCACCATATTCGTGTATTTGTGTGTCATATTCAAAGTCAAACAACGCGTCAAAGAATTGAACGGTTTAGTCGCAATCATCGCAAATAAAGATCACTACTTAATCGACGTTATGTTCGATAAGAAAACAGTGTTAAGTTTAAAAAAACGCAGTTTTCTATATATACTCATTACTATAATTATAGTATCAGTGCATATAGTGCATATTAGTATATTTGCTAGTAAAGAAGGTGTTGTTATTAATTACACAGTACTCGTTGAGATTTTAAGTTGTGTGTCGTTAATCGCGGAAATGGCATTCAATTTTCAACTGTCGTTGAAAATTCATGTGTTTGCGCATTTATTAACGAAGTGTTATGATACAATAAAGGCGGGTTTACAAGAAAATGAGTTAAGTACGCATTGGGCAGAACCGTCGGAGAGGTTGAGGGGTAATAGAAATAAATTGTCGATTTTGATACGGCGAGTGCATGAGATGCATGTGGCGCTTATGTTGAATTTTAATACGATGAACTCGTTTATGAATCCGTTGATGCTGTTTACGATTACGATTACTGTGCTTATGTTGATTTTAAGCTACTATTTGTTGGTGTTTATGTGGTTGCTCGAGAATAATAGGAATAATACGTTTTATTATATGATGGAGTTTAAAACTGGTGTTATTATTGGTGTTATGGGGTATTTGTTGATGATCTCTGAAACATTATCAAATCCAGTAAGTTGCACCATATTTTTTATGTTCAATCATAACTGAGAGACATATTTTGAGTTTAAACTAATATATTTCTCTCACAATCAGTGGTTTAATTATTAATTATTGTTTTGTATGAATAGTAAGGTTGTGTTTGTGGTTAATAAATAGTGTTGGTACTTTTATTAAAATGTAAGAGTATTGATTTAGATTTTATTTTTATTAAATATAATATTGTTAAAGATGTGAATTATTAAAGTTGCGCGTTTGTGGTTTTACGGTTGACGTTAGATAAGGAGCTTATCTAGTGTTTTTTATAATATATGGTCGGGGACACTTTAGTCATAAATGGCGACATTTTAATTTGTGGCTATTTATTCCATAGGGACTTATTTTATTGCTTATTCGACCTTATTTTACTTATATATATATCTGATAATTAGTGTATTTAGTATTAAATTTTGCAAATAATATACATATAGAGACTTTTATTAAAAGCTTAATAACTCGTGAAGTACGGCCCTGATTAGATTTAAAATACGGGTGGATACAATTGGGCACTTAGACAATATGTGTATTAAATTTAGTTGAAATCGGTTCGTTATACATGTAGAGACTTTTATTGAGGGCTTAATAACTCCTGAAGTACGGCCCTGATTAGATTTAAAATACGGGTGGATACAATTGGGCACTTAGACAATATGTGTATTAAATTTAGTTGAAATCGGTTCGTTATACATGTAGAGACTTTTATTGAGGGCTTAATAACTCGTGAAGTACGGCCCTGATTAGATTTAAACTACGGGTGGATTCAATTGGGCACTTATACAATATGTGTACGAAATTTGATTGAAATCGATTCAGTATCTTCAGAGAATTAGAAGCGCCAATATTTAATCTTACGAGCGAGTAACCAAATAACCAATATGTTACCTAATATGTATGTATGTTCAGGTATGTTTATGTATGTTCGATGTTTCAAGATATACAGTTATCTATAGATTAGTACCATAAATACACTATAGATCTACACAAAATCGCCTTATAAGCAACACACATCCAGCCTTACTATTCAAAAACTCGCAATTTACACATAAAACAAACCAAAAACTGTTGGTTTCCAGGTGGAAAACATTCTACCATTTCTGGAAGGTTACCCAATAACCAAACTACAACCATTCGAGCGGTTACAGGTGTAATATCAACAAAAAACACATATAAATTAACATAAACACAAATAGATCATTATCGTTTCAATATTAAAGTTGCACGCAAATAATTATTTTTCATTTAAGGTGGAAATGTTTGTGACAACATTGCGTGTATTACGGCCCCAGTTATCCGCTTCCAAAGTATTTAATATCAGTATCGGACTTGTTGCTTCGGTAAGTTACACATTTACACACCATTTTCATCAATTAACCAATGATTTTTAGTCCAATTCCCAACAAAATCACCTTAAATCGTACTTAAAATAACAATCCAATACATAAAAACAGTTTACTAATCTTATTACGCAATTGCGAATGATTTTACCGCGCGATTAATTCAGTTTAACCGCGATTAATCAAATCGATTCATGAACCGTAACTGATTAAATAAACGATAAAAAAACACTTAGTAAAATGAAATACCATAATTAAAACAATGTCCACAACATTAAAACGATAACTATCGCCACCCTAACCCTACTTTCACTCAATCTAATATATCTTAACGTATATAATTTAAAAAAAAACTATTAAATATTTATAATTTCAGATCCTTGGAACGATTGTCACTTACGTATTAGTTGCTTTACAGTTCCAAGCATCTTGGACCGACGAAGACTAATTCACTAAAAAGCGCAAAAAAATGCCTAAAGTTTATTGTTTGTGCCACGCAATGCGTCCAACTTTACTAATTTGTCGAATTTTCGGGCTATTCCCAATTACTTGGCGCCACCAAGCCTCCAAATGCCATTTCCAAGCCTCCAAATTATGGATGTTCTACTCGTTAATTCTCGCAACAATTAACATCGCACACATCAATAAAATAATCCGTGGTGTTTTAACACCATTTAAACAAGATCGCCAATTACTACTCTCGTATATTGCATCAGTTAACGAAAACGTGATATCAACACTCTTATTGGTGTTAATATTCATTAATATATATCGCGCAAGTAAAATCGCCGGTGTTTTTAATAAATTCGTTGAATTATCCGAAGAGGATTTATTGTGTCAGTCCACTTTAAAGATGTTTTATTACGTGCATTTGGTGTTTGGTGGTGTTATGTTCTTGCAATATTTCATACAATTCACGGCTATAATCGTTTTTAATTATATCGATACGTTCGGATCGGATTTCAGCTACGATCGGTTATGTATGCCGATTATCCACAATTCCTCGTTTTTATTCCATTCGATTTTCGGCTCTACGTGTGTTTTAAGCACGTCTATGTTGATTTGTTACGAAAATAAGGTATAGTGACGTCATATGTGCGGAAATCCGAGTTGTAGTTTGTGGTTTTGTAGGTGATTAATATGTTGCAATTTACGTCGGTGCATCCGATTCCGAATTTTTGTTCGAACGCAACGTACTCGGCGTTTTGTTGGCGGTATGAGACGTGTAAGAGTAAACATATTAAGTGTTTACCAATGGCGAAGAATTCGGAGAAGTTGGAATATTTGCATACGTTGTTTATGCGGATTCAAGATAATTTAACGAAGATTAATCAAGCGTTTAACCCGCAAATACTGTTTCATGTGACGAATGAGTTAATTGTGATGGTTTTGCATTGGTATGCGGTTATTATTTATTTTACGTATAGTCGCGTCACACCGGCGGATAACACCAATAATTTCTTCCATTGGTACTACGTGTTAGGACACTCATGGGCTATTTATACATCCATGAACATGGCCCAGCAAATCGAAACCAAGGTATTATAACTCAAACACCCAATCGACCAATCACAAACGAGGATATTGTAGTACCTCGTCTGTGATTGGTCAATCGGGCATTCATGCCCTATAAAGCGTGTGGCGCGTTTTTACTTATATCCCACATAACTAAAAGACCATTTAAGATAATTACACCAAATATTCTTTACGTAATTAAATTTAGATCGCTCGTTTTAAATGTATACTACTTGAGTATTCGTCGGAAATAACAAACATGGAAGAGTATCAACAAATCCGTATTTTCGTACAACAATTACACAACTATAAAGGATTTTCCGCTAGTGGTATATTTACAGTTAACCTACAAATAATAGCGCCTGTAAGTGTTGCGTATTTAAGGTGTCGTATGGATATTAATGAGTTTATTACAGATTTGCGCAAATATATTAATGTATGTTTTGGTGGCGATACAATTTAAGGTACCGTCGAAACAAAATTTCGTTGAGCCGTAATTTAATATGGAATTGTTTTTTTTGATGTGTCTCAGTGTTTTAAATGTGTGTAATTAAATAAATTGTGTTTAAGCTTTGATTTATTGATTTATTGAACCAATCACACCTGTTAGTTATTAAGAAATGTACTTTCTAGTCGGGTTTTTAAGTGATACTTGGTAGCGTACATATGTACGATGTGAACATCGCGAAAGTAATGAGATTTTTGATTGACAATTTCTCAGCACACCTTTAATGCTTTATTTCGTTTCATATTTAAATGTTTCTGCAGCGATTGCATTCGGTGAATTAATGTTTAACTCGTTGAAATAAAAATAATTTATTTTATTGAGATATACTCACTTGCACGTGTGTGATTACGAGTGCCATGACTAGCAATGGCGTACCTTTCAATAACTCGGCAGTAGACGTATCATATTTTCGCAAAAAACTAATTTAATCAGTTAGCCCGCACTATAAACTTTATAGAATATCAATTAGCAATCTATTAATTGACTTTTAACACTAAAATATATAATAGAATCGCGTTTTTTACCACGTTTTTTATGAAATTAGTTTTAACGAAAATTTCGCCATGCAGTGTATGGCTGACGGTCCACGGCACACTTGAATGCTTTACTATTCATGCTATTAAAGGGAGTTTTTAATGTTTATCTTATACGTAAAAAAGCACACATATAAATACAAATAGCACATATACATATATCAATAGGGAAATAAAATCAATTTTAAATACTTATTACCTAATTAGACCAAACGAAACCGGCAAAAATCTCTTCTTATTCGATACGCACACAATAAATGTTGTACCCAGTACATTACAACAAAACGCGAATGTACTAATATATATTTAAATAAAATTCATATTAGATTTAATATTGTTAAAAACCATTAGCGTTCTTAAGAGTCTGTAACTTACCAATTTAGATAATTGCTCTATATTTTAAAATGTTCCCATACTAGCTTACCATATTCCGCACTATTTAGCAACAATTTAACAACAATTTATTGCATTTTACATGCTTAACATACGTTAAAACCGAACTACACTAACCGACAGTCGTCACTCTTCTGATCGTTTTCGAACAAATTTAGACATGTAATCGAGTAATAACCAGAATTATCGGAAACAAATCCATACCCTATATAAGTGGAACAAGGACAGACATATCCCGTGACGTATTTGTATAATAACTGATTTCTTATTGAACTCATATGTATAGATTATATATAAAAATAAAATTTACATTTTCAAAAAATAGAGCATAAAATTAGCTTCAATTTGATATGCAACAAAGGTATTGGTTGCTTTCGGTAAATGATCAAATTTTAGGTCGTTATAGTATTAAACTAAATTAATCTAGTATTGTTTAAAATATAAACAAAATAAACATTTTAAACAATAATTTACATATTTATATATTTTAATAAGTTTCTAATTAGAAACTATAGATGGTGCCAGAAGTCTCGTTTTGATTTATTTTAATACTATATAATACATTTCTACTAGATAGGGCTAGCTCGTTCCTTGTTTAACTTAATGAGTTATATGGTCATTTATCGGAATCTTTCACTCTTACTACAGTAACATATATTTGTGGCAAGAAACTACTGGGTAGTTAGACTATATAACCATAGATCGAGTAAAATCTCCTATATCGCTCCTTGTCTAACTTGTTATAATTTGTATGATTTATCGGAATCTTTCAGTCTTACTACAGTTAAATATTTTTGTGTTGACTAAAATACAGGGTTGTTAGACTATGTACGCACTAGATCATCTTTGGATGGTGTTTTTATTTTTGTATATTTAATATCTCGAAAATGGATAATGTATATATGTAGATTATAGAATAAAACGAAAAATATATAAAATAAAAGCTGATGAACAGTTCTTTATTTATTACATAGTAAAAATAATAACAATTATTATAATACACGCATTCATCCATTAACAATAAAACATACAGAAGACAACACTTATTATTAGTGTTACTAACAACGAACATGACACATGATGGATGAGAATGAACAATGATTTAAGAATTAAATGACTTATGGACAGTTTCATAAACCATTGTTAATTTTTAATTAAGTATTAACTGACTGTGACTTGGTTTATGTAAAATACAATTAAATATATTTAGCTAGATGGAAATTAGAGGGAAAGTGCATATTTGAATTTATGTATGATCTGAAGATGTTGAGATTAATTAAGGATATGAGTGTAATTTGAGTGTAGATTGAGTGGTGCAATGAGTGCTAGATATGAGTTAAACTATTTTGAATTTAAATGAATATAAGACATGCTTGTTATGAAGTGCAAATGACGCCATAGTTACTATAGTTGAATTTTGATAATAATGAAGACTACTAATGAATAACTATGATGATTTGAGATGAGATGAATGTTGAGTGATTAACAGTGTTTTATGAAATTGACCATTGTTAAGAATTTGTTTATAATAGGACGCTCTAGAAAATGAGTTCTAGAAGTTCTATTATAAACAGTTCTTATTATAAGATGATATGATGATAAATGAACTAGAAATAATACAGACTTGAGACTTGTAATGTTAAGAGGTACTGATTGTGATTGATTCTGGTGCTTCATTGGTTAAGGGTAGCCAGCAAAATGGTCACCACCGCCTCCTCCTCCATGACCACCGCCGCCGCCACCTCCTCCATGTCCACCACCGCCGCCGCCTCCGTGACCACCTCCACCACCTCCTCCATGGCCACCGCCGAATCCACCACCACCTCCTCCTCCATGACCACTTGAAATAATTCCAATAAATCCACCTCCTCCTCCTCCTCCTCCGTGACCTCCTCCGCCACCTCCTCCATATCCACCACCTCCGCCGCCATGATGGTCATCTCCACCTCCGAATCCTCCACCTCCTCCGTATCCACCTCCTCCGCCGCCATGGTGATCATCACCACCACCGAATCCGCCTCCATGTCCACCTCCACCTCCGTGTCCACCACCTCCTCCTCCGCCGTATCCTCCACCTCCACCGCCATGATGGTCATCACCGCCTCCGAATCCTCCTCCACCACCTCCGCCGTGTCCACCTCCTCCTCCGTATCCTCCGCCTCCACCGCCTTGATGGTCATCTCCACCGCCATATCCTCCACCTCCACCTCCACCTCCACCATGGCCTCCTCCGAATCCACCACCTCCTCCGAATCCTCCACCTCCTCCGTGGTGATCATCTCCACCTCCAAATCCGCCGCCTCCTCCAAATCCACCGCCACCACCATATCCACCTCCTCCTCCATGATGGTCATCACCACCTCCAAATCCTCCACCGAATCCACCTCCGCCTCCATGTCCTCCACCACCACCATGACCACCTCCGCCGCCTCCACCGATTTCTTTGACAATCAGGATTTGTTCTGCTCCTCCTCCTCCGCCTCCATGGCCACCTCCACCCCCATGGCCACCTCCGAATCCACCACCTCCTCCGAAACCGCCACCTCCACCGAATCCACCTCCACCGCCATGATGGTCATCTCCGCCGCCATATCCTCCTCCTCCGCCAAATCCACCTCCTCCTCCTCCATGATGTTCGTCACCTCCACCGAATCCTCCTCCGAATCCACTACCTCCTCCATAGCCGCCACCACCTCCTCCTCCATGATGTTCATCTCCACCTCCAAATCCGCCTCCGAAACCACCACCGCCTCCATAACCTCCTCCTCCATGATGGTCGTCTCCACCGCCGAATCCTCCTCCAAATCCACCGCCATGGCCTCCTCCACCGCCGCCATGACCACCACCACCTCCTCCTCCATGAATTTCTTTTACAATTAAGATTTGTCCTCCTCCTCCTCCACCGCCATGGCCACCGCCGAATCCACCACCTCCTCCGAATCCTCCGCCACCACCGAATCCACCTCCATGATGATCATCTCCACCGCCGTGTCCTCCACCTCCTCCATATCCACCGCCTCCCCCATGTCCACCTCCTCCTCCATGATGGTCATGAATTATTTCTTTCTCATGATGTTCTTGTACTATTTCTGGTACATGAATCCTTATGTGTACACTGTAAAAATTATTTATTTGTTTATCATTTTTAATAAATTATAGTATACAAATGAAATATATTTTTCATTTTTATTTCAAGGTATTAACAAACTAGTTTTTAATCAACAACTTTAATTTGCAAATTAGGAATACATTTCCCGTTTTCCGGAATTCATTCATTATAGAGGAGTATTTTTAAAAATATATATTTATATTTTTCAATCTTTAATAGATATTTCTATAATATAATAAATAATTGCTATTAAAGGTAACGAAACGGTAATTATGTCTCTTTAGTGGGTAAAATAAATTACTTACTGTTCCTTGCCAAAAGTAGGTTTGCCAGCAACGAATAAAATTGGCAAAGCCAAAAGAATCTAGAAACAAACAAAATACAATTAATCACAAATTAGGAATAAAAACACCAATTTTAATCATAAAAATAAAAAAAAAGCTAATAACTAGTAACTTTTAAAACATTTTAACGAGTAGTTAATAGTTAAATAAATATATTTGTTTAATATCTATTAAAATCACGCACAATTTTTTTAAAATTAAATTTATAAACCGTCATTTAATTAAAAAAAAAAAAACTTACGATGAATTTGGAAGCCATATTACTTGACTCCCCTGTAAAACTCAACAAGACAAGTTGATGTCTATACAGTAATGCGTTACTGGATGGTATGACTTCGAAAAACAAAGTCACTAGAATTTATACATTGTTAATGGGTTTAGATCCCATACAAGAAACTGGTGGGAGGCTGCAAGAAGTAGGGAGATTCCTCATCGGCATCCGACATTGACCTAGAGCTCAGTGAAAGAAAGACTTTCGATGCTAGGGGAAAATAGTCTTGCAGTTACCAACAGTATTCACTAACTTTCGATTTTGCGTATCTCAAACGCACTTATTATTAATTTTATCATTATTCTACAATTATTAAATGTACTTGCACATAAAATATACACATTAGAAAACACTTTATACATACTTTTCCTATAACTACATTTATATTTTACATAAATCCATCGTTTACCTACATTTCCTCTCATTTCCATAAACACATTTAATAAAAAAAAAATCTGCAACATTATCACCATTCCTATATCAAAAATTATCATTTTAAATCAATTAAAATTCGATTTAAAACAAAATTTTATATATTTACGCTCAAAAAAATGCAATTAGGATTAAATGACTCATTTGAAATTCGTAAATTAATTTATAAATGCCGATAAACGCAATAAATTTCGTAATTTATTTATTAGACTAAATGAATTGTTTTTCCGCGTATTACGTAACATATAGGTGAATACCAGTACGTATGTTTGAATTATTTAAATTCTAGTAATTCTAAACATGTTGGGTCGTTAATTTTACATAAATTACGCGTTTTTGATGTAACTTTCGAGTTTTTGATTTAATACGCGTCATATACGCACTTATAATGTGTGATTGGTATTGTGTTATGAAATTGGGTGCGTATTGTCAAATTTGTCTGGGAAAATGAAAGTAAAAGTCCTTTCACCGAAGCTTGAACTTTGAACTTTCTCATCTTTTGCAATTTGCAAGCCATATAGTGCACTTTCTTATACATTACTAGAGAATATTTCTAATAATCGTAATGGCTAATAAATAAGAAAGTTTATTTAAGTAATATATAAAAGTTTGATTTTGCATAAACCACAGGTCATACGTGGTACGCAAAATCCAGGAAGTTCGCAAAACTGACAATTATTATTATAGGAAATAATAAATTGTATATACATATATAAAATAGTTAATAATAACGGAAATAATGTATAATAATATTGTGTTTATATCGTTAATTTTACACAAAATGCAAATCAACGAAAGGAATCTGGAAAATGTTGATTTTAGTCATAAAACAATAGTTTATACACGTACACAATTTTATTTTCAAATACGCACTCCTTAAATAATTATAATTAAAAGAATTCAATCAATTCGCAGCGTTTTTATTATTGTTTTGTTAGAAAATTGTTTCACATCTCCCTGATAATGAAAAACATATATAGTCAGATAAATATGAAGAATAATTTGTGATGATTTAAGAAAGATATAAATAAAAAAATCGTTGTGAAATAATACGAAAGAAATCACTCTCTCCGTTTAAAATGTTTTGTACGCAAGTTCAGAAACTCGTTTGTGAAAAATCTCAAGATCTGGTTCAGTGAGGTGTGTCCGGTTGACCGGTGGTCACTACTTATACCGTTCTTGCTTTTCACCGCTACGCTACGCCAGAGGATCTTGACCTTGCGTTGCACAATATTCCCAACGTTTCATTCAATGTTACGAGCTTGTTTACATCTAACAGATTTTCCGAAATTTCCACACCAAATCCACAAAAAAACAAAAAACGCGCAAAAAAAAAAATTACTTATATTTTCCAAACTGCGTAAATTACGTAATTTTGTTCCTAAATCTATATAGATTTTATTAATATTTAATCCTTTATGAGTTCGTTAAATAATAATAAATAAATAAATAAATAAATTCGTTTATGGTTTTTATTAGATTAATCGATAAAGACAAATGTATAAAGTGTTTATGTAAGAATAACAATAAAATTAATTCCTTGAGTTGTGGTACTTTTTGCATCCGTAATTTAATTAGTTTTGATAATTTAGGCCTTATAATTTTTTGCTAATTAGGTCACATGCAGTTATGATGTGTCTTAGTTAGTGTTTTAATTTTTAATTAGTGAATGCCGCAAAAGTCTAATGGGAAAGCAAGTAATAACTGTTTGTACAACAATAAGTATTAAATTAAAAAATTAAACACATGTTTAGTTATAAAATCCTTACTACAGTATATATTTCACGGCTATATACCTGTATGTATGTATGTATGTACTGTCCTGTATGTATGTATGTATGTATGTATGTATGTAAATTTAGGATTATATAAAAAAAAAAATTGAAAGTCATATTGATTTATCAACGAATTGTTTGTAAGAGAAACCCACTATAAATATAAATTTATTACACCATTTGATTGCGCGCTCGCTCGTAAGATCAAAGGTTGACGCTTCTTCTTCTCGGAAAGTGCTCAACTGATTTAAACCAAATTTGGCACATATATTCTATAGATGCCCACTTGAATCCACTCGCATTATATATTTAATAAGTGGTGCACTTCTGAAGAAATAGCGTTTTTTTTAAATATTAATTAACCGATGCGTTAATTGTTTTTTTATGGTGAAAAATTTATATAATTTACGATAAAAATAGTTAAATATAAATTATATCACTCACTTATAGAGTAACAACGAAATAGTCTAACTTTCTTCAATTAGCATTTTTGCCGGTTTACCATTTAACTTTTTCATCCGTCCAAAAAGAAAATTTATTTCTTATACGTGTATCTATTTAAGTGGGACTTTTTGTGAGTCATACTAAATTTCTTCACTTATTTATACCATAAATAGAAACATTTCTTTAAAACCTCATAGAGATTTAAAAATAGAAAAGAGAATATATTATTGAGAACAAAAAGCAACTAAACAATACAGGTCACTTTAGTGGGTAATTACGCTGTCAAATTAGACAGTATTGTCTACTCGTTTCCATATTTGATCAATTAAATAAATTTATGCACAAAAAAAAACTTTAAAGTTATTTTTTATTGATAAAACGCGTAATAATAAAAAAAAATGTAATTGCGGTAATTGATTTTGTGTATGCTCTACATGTCGGGAAAATCGATTTTAATTAGATGTAAAATGCAGACGCTGTTATAAGAAAGCAACGGCAATGGGTGAAAGGTCTATGTGGTCATCGAAACTTAACATTTGATCAACAACTAAAAGTTAATCGTCTTTTCCTGTACCATCATTGTGTTGAGTTTGTAATTAGAAATTATCACATGTGAAATTTTTATCACATAACTCTAACATTCGTTTCTTCAACTAATTCATCATATTACACTCTTAATTATCGTTTTAATAAGTTTATTTAAACTTTTCTATCATTATTATTCTTTAATAACTAATGCTACTCGAACATGAAAGTTTAACACATGGTGTAACATATTTAAATTATTCTTTCCCATCCACTAAATAGATAAATAACTCTTAAATGCCAGTTATCGCTCGGAAAGTCGCTCGGAAGACCAAAATTGTCGCTTCTTCTCCTCTGAAGATACTAAACCGATTAAAACCAAATTTTATATATGTAATCCACAACTATTCAATTAGTGCCTTTCGCATTTTAAATCAATTACGCTTTATATTTCTGGAGTTATACCACTTTTGATCAAATATGAACTTTAGATATATTTTGATATGTTTACAATTAATTCTAATATGTTATTGATGTTTTTATGTCTATGACCATTAAATAGGGCAATATATATATATATTAGGAACTGAATAAAAATTCACATATTATCTTAAAACGTCCAAACTAGATACATAATAAATAGGACATGTACTTGTATTGTCTAGAAATGTAATTACAGCCATCGCATGAGTGATGTGAACTTGGATTATAACAGTTCGCAAAACTAATAATGACGTACCCATTATTATGAGTTTAAATTTAGAAAGAATAACGTGTAATTTGTACAAATTTAATTAACTTCTAAATTAGGAGTCCTACAATGAAATTATTAAATGTCTCTGTGTATGTCCCTCATGCATTACTGAATACTAAACAATAATTAACTAATTTGTGAGAATACAAATGTATTATTGCATATTATAAAATAATTATTTATTTTATATATATTATTCTATTTATTGTATAAGATATATTACTAAACACATAAATAATTTTGAAATAAATTTAAATACAACATTCAAAAATAACAATTAAAAACACCCATAAATCAACAATTAAATAAAATTTGAATTATTTCGCACATCTTAAATTAGTATTACTCTTTATTCTTTATTCTTTTTGTTTGAAACGTTTTTTTATATATTCGGTTTCCGTGCTATGAATGTTTGAAATAGATTTGAGTTTTTTTACTATTTTAAGAAAAACTAAGCGTTATTTAAAAAATTACTTATATTGTAAACAATGGGTAATAAAACTGTCTACATTTTTTGTTTGTGGAGATTTTTGAAATACGTTCTGCTTTTTGTGTTATAAATGTTTTAAATTAAACAAAACAAAACTTTTTGATCTATTTAAGTATGCTTACGCATTTACAGATTTTCGCTATTTTAAGCTAAACTAAGCGTTATATCAAAAATATTGTATCTTAGTAAATTAAAGGTATTATAATTGTTTAAATATTTTGTTTGAAACATTTTTTGAAATAACTTCTAGTTTATGTGTTATGAATTTTTGAAATTACGTCTATGCTGCAAAACAATTTTTTTCATCTTTTCAGAAAATTGTATTATTATTGTTGATAAACAATTTAATTTATAAACGAGGATTATATTCTTAAACAAATGATTGTACGAAACTATACAATAGCGCACTAATAAATAATATAAATAAATTGTCGCATCTTTATTAACGAAAAATTAATTAATTAAATACCTAAATACATATTAATATATAAAAACAAGAACATTCATTTACAAAACAGTAATTTGTATCATATTTAATATGGTGTGATAGTGACATTGTACTTTGGAAAGCTGAACAATATAAAACAATTTTCTTTGTTACACTTGACTTATATATAATTGCAAATTGTTATAATAACAACAATATATGGTTAGCTACAATGTTGAACTTGAGAATTTATTACTTTTCGTTCGCTTCAGAGGCGTGCAAATATTTTCTAATTAGGGTTTATTGCAATTACGATTATTTTAAAGAAACAATAACCCAGAAGTAAAATATAAACACGCAATTAATTTCATATCAATTTTTATTTATTAATACGTGAAAAAGTGTATTAAATATATATTTCAATTAATATAAATCTTATTTGATTATTGTTTAGAAAATTAAAACACAAAATGTGTCCTCGCCAATGGTAATTACAGTGTGATTAAAGCTACCGTAAAGAAAAACCAGAACTCTTTATAGAATGGACATAGCATACCACTTTCTTCGTGTAGTTCACAGTGAACTTCTTGATACAGTGAAAGTAAATTCTTCTCTCTGCATGTATTTGTTAATAAAGGTACACTTGCTGGAGAAAATTCGCTGTAATTACATGATAGCTTTTAATCAGGAATGTACATTTTCATATAGAAACGTATGAGCGTACTTGTATAATAAATTATTATTGTAATAGTTCATTGATCCGGATATTATTTGCGATTTAACCCAACGTATAGATCTGGTGGTAAAAGTCAAAACTAACGCATGAAGGTCATTGTAAACCATAGACAATTAGTGCCAAATTTATCTATATTTATTAATACGATAATAAAAATAATATAAAACATGTTTAATTCTGTTTAAAATTGCAATTCAAAATATTAAAATGTCGCAAGGACTCAAATTTATTTTAGTTGATTTACTAATACTTTTTATTACGTTGTTAAAATTAATATAAAACACTTTTAATCCTATTTAAAATAGCAATTAAAGAAGTCTAATTAAAGTATTTATTGTTTTAAACCACTTTAATACGAGTATTTATACATATATAAAGCTAGTATATGCGATTTAAGTTGAAGCGCAGCCCTGGTGCTAAAATAGAGAACTACTGTATGAAAGCTTGTGCTCTTGGTAGCACCGAAAAAGCCATGTGTGTCGAGGCCCTTAGTGTGAGCCGCGTTTTCACTTAAGGTGTGCGGAAATAACTTGAAACGAAATATATCAATTGTTTGTTTACAAATACAAAACCGGAATAGCCTTTCACTGGAACAGGAAATACTGGAAATATGCAATCTCATATGTATATAATCTATAAATCAATCATGATCGAAACTGCCATGAGCCGCATCACTAATAGAAAGTGGTGCATCATTTATCTTAAATTTTATTTTGTTAAACACTCCTAATTCTTTTATATGTATATATTATTTTTTATTTATTTGTCGATTAAAATCTTAATAAAAGCATTTAAAAAATAATCATACAACTTGTTTTAATTATTCAGTGGTTCTAAAAATCAAAAACATAGTACAATTATTTATAAAATTAATACAATTTGATTATTTAGCAAAATTTTCGTATTTAATCAAACACGATTTTATTAATTAAAATTTTATTCATTGTGGAGCCAAATTACCCGTAATTTGCACTACAGATATGTTAGTTAAGTTGCTATAAAATACATTTAAAAAGTGCGTAACTTTTTAACACACATGTATGTTATATTGCGGCTAAATAGGCGGTTGTTTTTTAGGAAAAAATCCCAAAAATATTTTATGAGCATTTTTTCTAACATATATGAGTTGCAATTGCCAACCCAATAGGATTTAAAATAATTTGTACATACATTTTTAAAGTTTATCTATTTATAATCATAAAAGGTATATATTTAAAATGGTTTCTTTTGGAAGATTCCTAAAATGAGGTAATTATCCAAAATAAATATGTTGGTTCAATGTTCTGAGTAATAATTACGTGGAGTACAAATAAAAAATACGTATTCCATTTTTAGTTCGTGACTGCATTTTGAAAGTTTTTGTTTTATTTATTTTAATTACAATCTAATTAGTTATGGCTTGTATTTTTATATATATATATATATATATATACAAATGTATTGTTCTTATTAAAACGCCAGGAAGTAATATTAATTAGCTACTTAAAATTCGAACAAAATTGTGTTTTTTAATCGCGAAGATTTTATTGTTACAGTTTTGTTCACATTTAAATAATAGTCATAACGTTCTTTATGCGATATATGTATATAGAAAATAGTAAATAATACACTGTAAAAATAATTTTAATAGTAGATTCAGCTATAATCGTTTAAAGCATTTAAAGTTATTAATAATATCGAGTAGTGGAATGAAAGTTATAATACATCGCATTCCATATTAGGGACACTCATTGCGTGAGGTTTCAAACATATGTCGATCAAATATCTATTATTATTATTACATTACATATTAGTTAATAATTACATATTATCTCATTTTGATTCTCTAGACATTTATACATATTTACCAATTTGTTAATTAAATACTTATTATTCCATGCATTGATCTAGTAAATTAAAGTTATTGATTCATTTCGATACTTTTAAATCTATTTAGACAAATAGTGACTTATAATTTTATTTATTTATGTTTTATTAGTCATATTTAGATGATTTATAATATTTTTAAATTCAAATTAGTACTAAGGCGAATAAAATATTTGTAATATGGAATAGGTGGTTAATAAATATTAAAATGGGCTCATTGGGGGGTCGTATACAATTAGGTGTCTAATTAGGTTTAATAATATATACTTAAATACTTACTTACGATTTATTAAGCTCCAAAAATGTATTAGGCACATTACGATAATAACTTTTACGATTCCAAATTACGATTAATTGAAGAGTTACTTATTTATTTATTTAGATGAAAATATAGAATAAATTTGAGTTTTTAAGAAATATTATTATATATTTAAGAAACACTTATATTTTAAACAATTAATTACAATAAATTAATCATGGTTTAGATGTAAATAATGAGTTTGTTGTTAAATGATTGATTAGATATCGGAATTGTGATTGTTTTATTTAAAATGTGAAGTATTTAGTAATAATTATGAACCGCACATGCTTCTGAGAAGCTGAATCTTATGAAACTGCAGTTTGAATATAGATAATACGGTTTTTCAGAGATCAAACGACAAAAAATAAACATCTTTTATTATTTCTGAAATAAAAATAATAGCAAAATGCGACCTTTCTAATCGCCGCGATGGCAGATCAGACGAGATCAGAATTCGGCGTATCTCCAATATCAAAAGCAAAGAGTGAATGTTGGATGAAGACATTGAAAGTACTTGCAGCGTAATTCCCTCCTTACCATGGATGTGTAACAGATAGGTGTGCGCGAGGGCGCAAAACTACCTAGTTTGTTTTCGCATCGGTGCTTTTTTGTTTCTAACTTTCAATAAACCAGAAAAGTGGGGTGGGAAACGGGCGAAAACAGCTTATTTCACCTTTCTTCAGTGCGGCATGCAATGCAAAAGTATATAAATGCTTTGGCTGGACTAGGATTTGTATTCAGAGCATCTTGCTAAGTCTAGTAGTGCGCTAGTGTTGTGTGGATTACCAATTTATTACAAAAATGGCCATGCGATTTTTGGTAAGTGTTTTTTATTTTTATTTTCAATTAAAAACAATTATTCGTTTTGTGATTTGTTTACCTCAACATATTTGTGATTTTTTTATATCTGTGATTTGTGATTTACTCATAATTAATACGAATTAGTGATTTTTATTCATATTTACGTTTATTTTATTTGAATTCAGAACTTTAAGTAAATAATCAACGTAATTGTTTTTTATTATGATTCTACCACTCCAATTAATAGGAATTTAGATTTTAAACGTTGAAATATGCAACTTGACTTATTTTATTTGATTAATAAGTAAGTTTTGGTAATAAATATATTTGGTAATTTAATTTAATTAATTATTTAATGAAATATACATTATTAATTTGGATTAAAATTCAATAATTTCCTGTTAATAGTGGAAATATGTTAATGTTTATTATTTTATTTTTCTGTTTCAGTTTGCAGTAGTGGCACTTGCCTTGGTGTTGGAACAATGTTGCGCTGGAGGCGGCGGCGGTGGTGGCGGGTAAGTTAATTTATTTATATAAATTAGCTAATGATACATATAATAAATTTCGTTCGTAGAATAAAATTGGAAATTTTAGAAACCACATATTTCACAAATAAATAAATAAATTTTCGTTTATGAAAGTATCAAAAATCAACAATTTTATTTTAGAAATTCATATAAACGAGTTCAACATATATCAATTAAGATTAATACAAAAACCAATCAACGATCTCATATCACTTTCATTAATTAATCAAATTAATAACAAAACTACCAATGATTGTTTTTCTCTCATAGACACCACAAGAAAGTAATCATTCATGTCCCATACAAGATCAAACATATCCACCACACCCACACCGTGTACAAACATGTCGGTAAGGGCGGCGGCGGCGACCACGAATTCTACAAAGTCATTGGGTACAGCGGCGGCATTGACAAAGGTGTTTTAGGCACTGGAGGACATGGAGGCGATGGAGGCGGTGGTGGATATGGCGGCGGACATGGAGGAGACTGGGCTTCAGGATTATCAGGCGGTCATTCCGGCGGCGGCGGAGACCTAGGGGGACACAGTTTTGGTGATTTCGGAGGCGGCGGCGGCGGAGGAGGCGGTGGTGGCGGACATGGAGGTGGTGATATTGGAGGTGGCTATGGTCATTAATCTAATATCTAAACTGTCCCCCCAAAAATAATCCCCAAAAATTGTCCCTTTTCTTGTATTTTAGTCAAAGTCAACTTATTATTATTATTTTTCTTTACAGTTTATTATTAAATTTCGGTTTAGATTTGTTAATTGAGAAAATTTAATTTATATTAATTTTGTAAATGGTAAAATTGAGTTTTGAAATTTTGTTTACGTATTTTGTGGAACGCAAATAAGTTAAACTTTGACTAATGAGAAATCCTTTGTATTTTTAAACCAATTGAGTGTCTATTTATATCTTTCGTACCTTATTCTTATTCTTATTGTAATACCTAGTCTCTAGTTATTAGTTATTTGTTACATTGTTATACTGTTATTTCTTTTATTTTATAAATAAAACCTTTGTACATAAATAATAATAATAATGCATTTTATTTCACTCTATACCCTATCAACACTAATTGTACGTCGTAATTAAGTAATTATAATCTAATTAATCAAGTCAAACATGCAATAATCATTGATGCGTAAAAACAAATCACAATTACATAATTACACGAATTTGCATGTGTTAATCAAGGATGGATTAACATAAAACTACTAATTGAAATTAATTACATATAGTCTTCACTAAATAATAATTACGATAATTATTACTACATTTCTATAAACCTACAATTTTAAATAATTAAAAATAAAATTAATAAAAAATCGTTCAAACAAAAACTATAGATAATTTTATTCCTTTTCGAAATAATGCATAGTTTACCTTAAACTAGCTAAAAAAAACTGGAAGTAAATATGCATGCTTAACATAAATAGATCAAAAAGCACCAAACTTAACACTTAACACGCGAACCGGAAGTTATTTCAAAAAAATTGTCAAACGAAAACTGTAGACAATTTTATTACCTATCGTTTACTATCTAAGTAAATTATTGAAATAATGCATGGTTTACCTTAAAACAGCTAAAAACTGTAAATAAATAGCTATACTTAAATGTAAATCGTAAACTAGAATCTATTTTAAAAAACGTTTCAAACAAAAAGTGTAGACAATTTTATTGCCTATCGTTTATTATTTTTGTTAATTTTTGAAATAAGCCTTAGTTTTGCTTTAAATAGCAAAAAACTGAAACGACTACAAATCAATTTGCTCAAAACCTCAATGTATTACTTCGTAAAGGAAAATAAATGATATATATAAACGTAATATTTGTAATAAAACAAAAAATACAGTATTAAAAAAAATCTTTATTCTTTAAAAAAAAAAAATTCATAACTTTTATAATCACTGCTCAAACAATTTCAATCTTATTCATAATTAAATCGTCTGCCTCCATCGAATCGAAACCCGTAAGCAGCAGCATTCTTCGCGTCGACAAGCGCCGGATTCCTATGCTTGAAGAAACTCCCATGCGAATGCGCAGCTCTGGATGACCCAGTTTCCGGATCACGCTTATAAAACGCCTCGAATTGACCCACCGGCGGTATCACACTGCTTATCTCAACATCACTCGGATCATACGCCTCACTCAACACCATCAACAACACAACACACACCCAAACACCACCATAGAGGCTTCTCAACATCTTTAACATTTTTTCTAACAGTCTGCGATGGCGCACACTTGCGTTGACAATGGTCGCTTAAACATTTGCACACGGCTTCGATACTTTCTATTTCGAATTGTGTAACATTGAATTAATCAAGTACTTCGAGGTCATATTCCAATTTAAGCAACTCACAATTTATTTTCAAAAATATAAAAACATATTAAAATTAATAAAGTTCAACAACCTAAACTAAAAAAAAAAATGAAGTACTTTAAGTAGAAATACCGATAGATGAGTCAAAGTACCTGTTCCGTAGATCGGAATGATAATACACTAAGATGGGCTTAGAATAGTTTTACGTTATCGACGCTTAAATCTTTCGCCTTGGCGGCCTTTACAGACTTCTTTCGTTACAGAAGGGTGTAACTTATGAATTCATTTCAATTTTTAATCGTTGTTTATACAACAAAGACTCTAAATTAACTTTTTAATCGAAATAAATGACCGTTATTATATTTCTAACTGTCTGGGTATCATTAAAAAAAATAATAGCGTCTAATAAAAGCTTTAAATTTACTGTTACAATTATGATTTATTTTTTCTACATACATCATAATTTTTATTTTATTTTTACCATAGTTTTATTTTACTCTAATAAATAATTACTCTAATATTGAGTCGCATTCTCATTAATTAAATCGTATAGCTAGTAAAATAATTAATAAAGTTAAATTATTTATAAATTTAAAAAAAATATCTCCATTGATTTTTTTTATGAGTTAATTTTTTTTTTTTAAGTTAAAACGTACGAAAATCTTTATTATATTCATGGATACGTAATAAATACTTACTTATTACTACGTATAAGAGAGTAAAAATGAGCATACGCTTATGGACATAAATTATTTTAGTTTTAAAAATAGATGCGTTCATAAAAAATAATCACAGCATATTTAAAATAGTCGAAATTCTTCGTATAACAGTTAACACTCGGCTAACTCTTAAAGGGGTACTCACTTTTACGATTAAATAACAAATAATACTGTTAAATATCACAACTATAGTTTTAAGCGACTTAAGGATAGGTTTAAATAATTAAAACTAATATTACGAGGATCGTACAACAATTGTAGAAGAAATAAGAAATTTATTGATTTCAATTGCGATTTATTTGTAATTGGTACACTTTGTAAAAAAATGTTTCAAATAAAAGTTGTAGGAAATTTTATTATGTTTAATTTTGTAAGTATGGTAATTTGTTGTAAATGTAATGGTTTCGGAGATATTAGAGAAATAATGAAAATAATGGCGAAATTCTAATTTATTTTTGATATTTTTTAATATATGCCTGATACATTCTTTCTAGTATTTGGCCTATTTAACAGTGAAAAATGTGGAGATTAAGAGTAGAGGACCTCCTGATGTGTGAAGGAAGACTCAAAGGTAGAACCTGTTCGAAGAACTTCACCACCTAATTTGTATTCAGGTTTTTTTTCGAGGGTTGACCACCGGTCAGCGGCGTAGTTAATAAACCTCTCATTGCGAGTTCGAATATTTTATATAAATATATGATTATTTTATTTGTAAATAAATTTAAAATAAAAGTTATAATGTTTGATTTGAAATCGTTGAAGATTCTAGGTAAAAAAAAAGCAATGTTCGACATCACTGAATAAATCGATATCCACGCATTCCGAATCTTTACCGGATGTAACGAATTGTTCCTTACGTTCCATCAAGCGTTTCAATCCAATAGCCAAACCAATAAAATGTATCAATAATGCGGTCACACCGTATAGATATATGATAATCACTCATTTTATGAAATATACGATGCCGTTTTAGTTTTTTCCAATTTTAAGGAAAACTACGCGTTATTTCGAAAATTTACTTACTTAGTAATTTGTAGGTAATAATATTGTCTAGATTTTTTATTTGAAAAGTTTTTTGATATTATTTCCGGTTTACGTGCTATGAATTTTTGTTTATAATATATTTGGAGCTGTTTTTAGTTTTTGTCTATTTAAAGGAAAACTAAGTGTTATTTCAAAAATTTACTTACTTAGTAATTTATAGGTAATAAGATTGTCTATAACTTTTATTTGAAAAGTTTTTTGATTTTATTTCCGGTTTACGTGCTATGAATTTTTGTTTATAATATATTTGGAGCTGTTTTTAGTTTTTGTCTATTTAAAAGAAAAATAAGCGTTATTTCGAAAATTTACTTACTTAGTAATTTATAGGTAATAAAATTATCTACAACTTTTATTTAAAAAGTTTTTTGATATTATTTCCGGTTTACGTGCTATGAATTTTTGTTTATAATATATTTGGAGCTGTTTTTAGTTTTTGTTTATTTAAAGGAAAACTAAGCGTTATTTTGAAAATTTATTTACTTAGTAATTTATAGGTACTAAAATTGTCTACAACTTTTATTTGAAAAGTTTTTTGATATTACTTCCGGTTTACGTGCTATGAATTTTTGTTTAGATTTTATTTATTGACTAGAATTTTTATAAATAATTTGTTGATGTATAATTTTTTATATGAGGTTTTAAGTAGTTTTTTTTAAATCGTAGACGTATTAAATGAATTTTAAATTAGGGTTGAGGCATTCTTAGTAATGTCGTGTCGAGTATGTAGTAAATGAAAAGTATTTTTGTAAGTATGCAGATTACTGTATGATATGTGGTAATGTCTTTAAAATAAGTTATACATTCCTACGAAATGCTTCAACTGTAAGATTAAGTTCGTTGAGTGATTATAGAGTACATATTTTTTATTTTTTTGGTCAGTGTACTCTGGTGGTCCATCTTTTTTATTCAAGGGCATCCGGTGGACCGCGGGACCCCATAAGGGTACAGGTACCCCTCCTCACTCACTATAAAACACTGACTCCACATTTTTCCCACGTTATTTTAGGGCCGCGTCTTCAATGTGTTAGTGCTACATTTATTCTAAGTGAATTCAAGTTTTTGGTTTACAATGAGTATTAACTTAAGAATATTGGTAAGCAATCTTAAATATATTTTTTTTCCATTAAATAAATCAATAATTATCACAAATTTAATTCCTTAACAATTATAATCTAAAAATCCTAAATTCAATCCGAAAATTTAATTTCATACTTTTAGTTTCACCAAATTTGTTGAGTAATGAGTATTTTTAATGTTTCTTAGGTCCTTTGGTCAACTGTAGTCCTCCTCTTCACACAGAGTTCTGCATTCTTCTTTTCATGGGGACGACCAGACCCACCGTAAGTATTTACAAATTTACAACAATTAATTAAAGTGTCTGTAGTGTCCCTGCACTGAAAAACAAATCAAATTGTTTATTAACAAACTTTTATTTCAAGTTACAAATATTTGTTAAAAATTTCTATTGCGTATTAAAAGGTGCTTAAAATCGTTAAAATCTCAACATAAAAAAAAATCTAGATTACATTTCTTATTGCTACATATAAGAAAGTTATAAAAAAATATTGTACGTAAACTAGAATTATTTATACAAATATATTTTATTTAATATTATACAAATTTCTAAAATTGTGTTAATTATGTTTCATATTTAAATAAAATTTCTAATTTTTATTCAAAATATTCATAAATTCAATGTGATCTTAAACATCAGGTTGTATCAATTTATTATCGACGTAAAACCGCGTTAAACTAGCTTATAAATCGTAAAATTGTCAACATTCCAGTGCCGTAGAACCTGTACCACAATGGAATGGCCCGTTCGTCTATCAACAGCGGTTGTTACAATCAGCGCCACCTGCCCAGTACACTCAACAGCAACCTTTCCCTAACGAGCAACAACCGCAACAACTGCAACAGCTACAACAGCTACAGCCACCGCAACCCATGCCAGCGATACCCATCCAGGTGCCAATGCAAGCCCACATGTCCCCCGTTCCCAACATTCAAAACGTCCAATTAGTCCCTTGTCTATGTCCAGTTTCACAAGAAGATGTTGATAAAGCTACAGATATTGTCTATAACAGTAATAACATCAATAAAAAGAACTAATAATACATTTTTGCCCATTACTTAAAGTTGCCGTTTTTACTTTAAGTACTTGAAACGAAAATAAACTTAAAGTCTTATATTATTGTCAATTTAGTTAATATAAATAATAAAAATAATTAAAATCACTCATAATTAGTACTAATTAAGTGATTTTGTTTTTTTAAAACTAAGACTGAATACTCATTTAATGAGTTAAGACTGATTACGTAAAACTTTCACTCCTAAAAATCTATTAATTTAAAGTTTAATCAAATAGATGTAGAATTGAATATAATATTTGAATAAACACACATATATGATTCATAAAATATGTAAACTATTTTTAATATGTATTTGTATATTTAAAATAAAATAATTATTTACCAATTTTTCTTACTTAATACCTAAATAATTTGTTTATTATATATTTTATTACATGATGACGTCACATATATAAAATATATCTTATTAAACAGATTTGAGATTAAAACGTATAGATCTGGTGAGCGAATTGGGAACTAACGCATCAAGGTCATTGTAAACTGTTAGTCCTTATGGTGTTAATTTAGAATTGCGAATAATTATATGTAGCGTATAGAAATATGACGTGGTAATAATAATAATTAAAAAATGTAAATAAAAATTATCGCGTTATGGCATATTAGATTTCAACGAGATCGCATGACGAGAATCCGATGTTAAAAATGCATATATGTAATTTAACATCCGTTCGAACGAAGTCGATGACTCATGCGGACGAAATACTCCAGTTGGAAAGTCGAAAAATAAAATAAAACGGTCAATTACATATTAAATAAAAAGTTGCCTACTTGAATTGGACCTATATTTATCTATAGTCTATAATATTGTCTATATATATATATAATAAAATACAATTTAAATAAATATATCATTAATTTTCGATTTCCAAAACTGAGCATAAATTAATAATTTATTCAATATATAAATATATTTGACGTCTGAAAAATATATAAAATATTATTTATTCGCGCTAAATATTTTTAAAAATGAGAAATTAAATATATTTATACAATTTTTTTTGAGTTGTTCGTTTTGTTGGAACAATAAAATAATAATAAACAATTGTTTTGGTGGTTTTATTTATATTTACATGGATATTAAAACAACATTAATCAAATTGCAATTTGTTAAGATGTCATTTATTATTTTCTTCGCCTGAGAAAGTCCGGTAGAGACAAATTGAAAAATAAATATCACCTGTGTCGCAAAAACTATTTAGACTAGATTTGAAATATATAAAATTATAGAGAAGATTCCCTCAAGTTCATTGCAAAGAAAGTGAAAATGATTTTATTTGATACTTTTGTTTTTATCAGAAAGAAAGTGCTTCTATACAACTTCTAATGTATACATAGTTATATTTTATTTGATAAATATATAATAAATCAGAATATTTTATTTACGTGGGAAATTTATAGACCTACCGTTTTGGGGCCTTATATTTCTAGAAGTACGCTACTGATTAGATTTAAAAACCGGATAGATACAAAGGGACACTTAAACAATAAGTGTACCAATTTTGGTTTAAATAAATTAAGTAGTTTCAGAGAAGAAGAGGCGACAATTTTAGTCTTACGAGCGAGCAAATAGACGATACCATGTGATATATATATATTTTTGGATTCAGAGTGATGTTAAATGAGTTTTTTTGGTGTAAAATAAATAAAAAATGGATATTTAGACGTAAAATCTGTAATTGTAATTTGAGTAATTGATGTATTATGACCTTGAAGTGAATTTAGTATAAGACGACAATTATTAGAGTTTCTTATAGTTGAAGAAATTCGAATGAAAAACAAATTTCTTTTTCGCCTACATGGATCAAGTTCGCTGAACACTCTCGCTCAGTGTTTTGGTGATAGTTACGTTTGTTTGATAATTAAAACTAATAAACATTGATTCTTGTGAATTGCAACAATCTATTTTACGGAGAGAGTTTTGTAAATTTCACCTGGCTCACTAGCTCAATGAATTGTATACGAAAATAACAATTTACGCTGTTCCAACACACATTGGAGGTGGCAAAGAATTGATAATGGCTTCAAAAACATTTCACTTCTAGATATAAAAGCGCCTGGCGAAGGGTAAACTTCATTCAATCGCCTATTGCAACTTTAGCCTAAACAACAGCCACAACTGTTTCAATCCTTCAAGAAAATGATCGGGAAAAATATGGTAAAAATTACGACTTTTTTTTTCAAATCCAAATCAATAAACAATACAATTTAAACAATTTTAAATCATCCAATAATAATAAAAACACCTATAAATGTATATTTAAATAATTCTGAATGAGTTTTTTATAGTTTTTAAATATATTTGTTTTTTTTTTTTATAGATTCTGCTTGGTCTAATTACTGTTTGCCTAATTAGCGCAGTTTTAACTGCACCAGGTGGGGGTGGCGGCGATGGAGGGTAAGAAATTTATATATCAATTATAAAACTAATAATATTCAAAGAAAAATAATTATTTACGTATTTAGTGAACTAAAAAATGTACTTAAATAATTACATATATTGGAAACGTTTATACATATAATTTTTAGCGGTTTTCAAGCAAAAAAAAAAAAAGCGTCATTTAACGAAATTAATACTTTTGTTTCATGCAAATTACACATTTTATTACCAGCTCAACCTTAACCTTCAGTTGATTTGTAATTAGAATTAAATTCCAATACCATAATTAATTTTATGTTCTATAAACGCTAAATGGAAAATATATAAAATTAATCAAAATTATTAAAAAAATGAATTAAACATGTATTTATTTTTACAAATTAAACTAATTAATTAACATATAAACGTTTAAATTAGTCGAAAATCGAATTAAATTTGAAAGTTTCGCGATTTATTTTGATTAAAACTGTTTTTTTAATGATTTACGAAAAGTTTTGCTCCATTTCTCAACGAAACTAATTTTTATATCGAAATTTCGATACAAAATTGAAAAATAAGAAACTTAAATGCTATAATAAAAAATAGCTTCTGTTCGATAAGTTATAAAAATACTTATAAATCATTGACTTAAACTTTCTACGGCTACTTAAATAAAAAAAATAACGAATAAAACATAATAACTTCATCCGAAAAAAATTATTCGAGCGTATTTCTATCGATAAGTGTTTATATCACGATATATATTTTGTTTGAAGCGAAAATAAACTCGAAACTATTTTTAAATAACGTTCTGAGTCAGATTAAACTATTAAATATTTCGGATTAAAATTAAGTCATTTTAAAACACCCTTAAGCTGTATTTATTTTATTTTTAGACACAAGAAAGTAACAATCCATATACCAATCCATGAGAAAACCATCAAACACACACACACCAAATACGTCACAGTGTACCATGACGATGGCGGTAAAGAAGAAGACCACCATGATCACTACCACAGCGACCCGTTCGGTGGTGACCACCACCACTGAGTGGTGTAAATGTTTTTTGTAATTTAGAATATTGGATTGTTAATTAATTTCTGTGATCAATTTTTTTTTTTATGCTTTTATATTTTTTTTATAAATAAATCTTGTTTTAAGAACTTTATATTGTTTATTTCACCTAAAATCCCTTTATTTATCAACAATAAACAATATGTATAATAAATCTAAAAAGTTCACTTTCTTCTACAAATTTTCTAAATATTTGTTTTTTATTTTGTTCGCTTTATTTTTAAATAACGCATTTTTATTTTCACTGCACTACATAAACGCAAAAACGGAATGTCTATTTATGTTAAAACTAACTGTAAATTCGAATTAGACTAATAATAAAATAATAATAAAACTATCACAGAAAAATATTTTCGACGCAACAGGACGCGTTTAATATTATATCATTTTTAATTGTAAGTGAAAATCTTAATTAGTTATGATTAAGCACTTCCTTATGTATTACATATATATATATTTTAATTTATTTAACTGATCTATATATTATGTAAGATACTTTATAGTAATTATGGGAAATATGCCTCTAATCACTAATATATCAGGAAATTAGACCTATAACGAATATTATACGGGTGTAACAGCGAAACGAGCTACCTCGAATAACTTCTATGTTATTAAAGATACAATAAAATCGTATAAGACAATCTTATGCAGGACCAAAGGGGACATCCAACTATAAAAGAAAATATTTTTTAAAACCAGTGGTTCTCAAGCAACAACACAAAGTTATGTTTTTTCAAATGAGATGCTATATATTTTTTAAGCCCATTCGATAGAGTATTTTTTTCTGAATTCCATTATGTATTCGTTTTATACCCTTACATAAGTAAAATATTGAGAAAAATGCGATTGAAAGTTAAATAAATTTTATTTTTATAGCTACTTTTCAGTAGGCTATGAAACAAAATTGAGCTTAAATACAACGAAACATAAATTAAATACATTAAATTATTTGTTATTTACTTTATAAATAGTGTTATAAAGTAAATAAGAAATAATTTCATGTATTTAAGCTCAATTTTGTTTCATAGCCTACTGAAAAGTAACTATAAAAATAAAATTTATTTAACTTTCAATCGCATTTTTCTCAATATTTTACTTATGTAAGGGTATAAAACGAATACATAATAGAATTCAGAAAAAAATACTCTATCGAATGGGCTTAAAAAATATATAGCATCCCATTTGAAAAAACATAACTTTGTGTTGTTGCTTGAGAACCACTGGTTTAAAAAAATATTTTCTTTTATAGTTGGATGTCCCCCTTGATCCTGCATAAGATTGTCTTATACTATTTTATTGTATCTTTAATAACATAGAAGTTATTCGAGGTAGCTCGTTTCGCTGTTACACCCTGTATAATACACTAGTATCAAATATAATTCTGTAAGACTTTATAGGGCGCTATATACTCTATAACTATATCTCTATAACTTTAAGAAAGATATAAGTATAGTCCTGTATGTATCTATTGACAAAATCGAGATTTGAGCATGAAATAAATAAAAATGCGGGTGAGTGGCGGCACTCATGATATGTATGTATTTATTAATGCATAAAATGGAGATTGTTTTATTTGTGATGATACTGTTGAGTTTGTTTGTAATTAAAGTGAAATTAACTAGTTTAAATGATGGTTTATTTATGTTTAAAGGAGTGTTTGTGTCCTTAATGCGGAAGTCATATAATAAGATAAACTATAAATTATATTGTGTGTGTTTAAATCGAAAGTGAATAGTTTATGCGAAAAAAAAAAGAGCAAGAGCATTGGTATCAGAGTGAATGTATAACGCAGTGTATTTTCTGTGATCATTAACGACAAAAAATGATTAATACTGGTTAGAAAGCGTATGATACTTTTCTATTCTTAAGTAGAGATGCAATTGGTGTAATTGTTAATTAGTTTTATTCTATTGTTAATTGTCGAATGAAAGCAATACAAAGCTAAACGTATTTAAGGTTATAAAAGTTATTTAATGTCGTTTTACTAAGCGACCGATCCAATATTTACTATTATTAAGTATAATAAAGTAAAAATGGACGACAATAAAGTTGTTATATAAATATATTTATTTGTTAATCAAATCTACAAAATATGTGATACAATTTTATATATCGTCGTCGTCAAGTTCGACTGTTTTCCGTTTTTTTTTCGCGTATTTCTTCCCGCGCATTTGCGACGTTTTCCGTTTTTTCGCCTCCTTTTTCTTCACCTGCAACTTAATCTTTTTCCGCGCCGCAATATCGGGATTCGTCACAGCCAATTGCACCCGTTCCCTTTTCCGCTCAGCGCGCCTCACATTCAACTGCATTTGCAATTTCGAAATAGTCTCCAAATAAAGTTCAACGCCAACTTTCCGCTTAATCAAACCGGCGACTTCACGCGCCAACCGCCTTAAGGGCGCGTTTTTCTCATCGGTAGTTTGCATTTCGCGCACTAGCGGCGCTAGTAAATGATGCAACACTTGTAACAGTTTATCGATTTCGACTTGGGTTGTAATTGCAGCGATCCACTTGAAGACTTCCGTGCGTAACGTTGTCGATTTTGGATCTTCAACGATTTCACGATTGACAACTTTGCGCATGCGTTTCGTCAACCAAAACAGATTGATCAGTAATTTATCGTCGGTTTCGTCGAATTCATCGTTGCCGATCGGTAGTTTTTCGAGCACTTGAGCGAGAAAAACTAGATTTTTTATCACTTGTTCCGCGAATTCTGGTTTAATTGAACCGTTTAATTGCGCGCATAAGTCTAACGTTAGGGATTTGACCGCGTTCGCAGGGTCTGAATATAGATAACCAACGTCGTCTGCTGTTTTGTTTACTAATAAGTCCGCTAGGTGGTTGATTTTCAAAACGGATAGAACGTGACCGAGGAATTGCGCGCTGGATATGCGCACCCATTCGTGCGGGTAGCCGAGTAGTTTTTGGACGTGTTGAGCGATTTTTTCGATGTCCGCGACGCGGTTTAGGAAACTCGGGCATTTTTCTGCGAGTTTTAGCAGCATTTGTAGCAGTTGGAAGAGCTGGTGGTCTTTGGGTTTGGCGTTTTCGTCCGTTTCGTTCTCTTGGACTTTTGGTAAAAGGACAAATCTACCGGGGAGATTCTCATTCGGGGATAATTGGAGGATAATTAGGGGGACTAAGTCGTCTAGGCGACTGTAGAAGTTTTCTTTTTCGACGTTGATTAAAAGACCGCAAAGTTGAGCCGCTAATCGTCGGTGGCTTATCTAAAATTCCCAACAAATAGAGGTGGCAAAGCACCTTTTTTTTTTAAATTTATTAAATACTAACCTTCTCTTCTTTGAACCATGATTGGAGAATATCGAATAGATTATTTCGATCAATTTTCGTAAGACGTTCAAGCATCAATTGCAAACATTTCGCAATCATTTTCCTACAATCCGGCGATTCGTCATTAATCAACCGAGCGCCAAGCATCACAAACATAACCCCGGCTTGTTTTTTTAATATATGCTACAATCAATTCACTCATTAACCCAATTGGAATCTTACAATTATAAAATAACTTACGATTGGAAATACATTAATAACGCCATGGAGCATTTCTAGGGCGGATTCCCGCCCTGGTCTGCCCTCGTAATTCAATTGCGACATATAAAACGTAAGGTGACTATCCAATTTCTTCCCTACCGGATAATCTAATAAGAATTGGTGGAAGACTTGTCGCGATTGGACGCGCACATGAGGCATATCAGATGTGATACTAAGCTCAGCGACTTTATTCATGACTTCATGGATTTCTGGTATGTTGAAGTTGCGGCTTAAAATCGCTTTTAAAAGCGCAAACGCAGTCGCTTGTCGGTCATGGTCGTGGAGGTCTTGTTCCGCGTATAGTAAAAGCGCTTTTAGTTGATCGGTGTTGATGGTGTAGTATTTTACATTTTTAACTAAAATCGCCATTGTCTAAACATAAAATGTCGACTTAAGTTTGTGTCATTTGTTTATTGTGTTTGGTTTGTTATTACTTTAAAGCAAGCGACAACGAGATCGAAATTATCGCCTTTGCTCAAACCAGCGCTTGCATATTTATGCAAAAACTCAAAAATCATATTCGTCATATCTTTGATATGAATCGTTAATGATGGTAATTCATATTTAATTACCCAACTTAAACACTGGATTGTCAACGTACACATCTTAAACACAAACAAAATTCATTAATTACACTAATAAAACTATTAAAACACTCAAACTTTAATCTATCTCTCCTAGAATCATAACATTTTCTCACACACCTATAAGTACTATAAGAGTTTAAATAAGTCTTGCAACAATCACGGAACATCACCGAAAAACCGATTAAAAACCCTCAAACTTAAATCTATCTCTTCTAGAACCTGGACAAGTCTCTCAAACACGCATTATACTTACTTAAACATATCAGAAAATATCACAAATCGATAAACACAAACAAAATAAACCAATTTAAAACACTTATTGGCTCAAACTTAAATCTATCTTTTCTAGAACCTGGACAAGTCTCTCAAACACGCATTATACTTACTTAAACATATCGAAAAATATCACAAATCGATAAACACAAACAAAATAAACCCATTTAAAACACTTATTGGCTCAAACATAAATCTATCTTTTCTAGAACCTAGACAAGTCTCTCAAACACGCATTATACTTACATATCGAAAAATATCACAAAGCGATAAACACAAATAAAATAAACCCATTTAAAACACTTATTGGCTCAAACTTAAATCTATCTTTTCTAGAACCTGAACAAGTCTCTCAAACACGCATTATACTTACTTAAACATATCGGAAAATATCACAAACCAATAAACCCATTTAAAACACTTATTGGCTCAAACTTAAACCTATCGCTTCTAGAATTTCATCAACACGCTCAAACACGCGTTATACTTCCTTAAACAAGTCTTAAACTCAAACAACTCTTAAAAACTATGACATATTAATAAATTTGTACAAATTTTGACCTCAAACTTAAATCTATCTCTTCTAGAATATAAACAATGGCCTCAAACCTTCATAATACTTACTTTAACATGTCGAGAGCTCAAACAATTCTTGAAAACAACAACAAACGGATCCACATACTCCTCAAAATTACTCGACTCGATTTTCTCCCGTTTTAAAATAAAAAAACAAAGCCTCAAACCAAACTCCACCAATAAATGAGCGTTCGTATTCTTCGACGTTCGCACCGTATTCAACCGGAACCCGCTACGATACACTTTCGGTTTCGCGATAATAAAACAATCATCCTTCTCGCGGAACTTCTTCTCAAGCTCAGCTTCGCTCAACGTCGGCTTAACATCCGTCGCAATAAACTGCGGAATACTTTCCGAGCTAGTACCATAAGCGAACACCAACAACGACTCAATCGGTATGAACTTATTATCGACAAGCCCAAGCACAATACGGCGCAAGCTTTCTTGCGCTTTGTTCACAAGCTTAAACGAATGCGTCGTGCTTAACACTTGCTTAAGCGGTACCATCAAATCCATGAGACACTTTTCGGTGATATAAGTCGCTAAGATTTGAAACGTATCGTAACTTTTCGACGATTTCGCTTCCGATGTTTTGGTGATAATCTTCGCAACTTCTTTCTCATCGGCTAAAGCGCCGAAAAGGTCAGCTTTACACAGCTAAAACACGAAAACCGTTAATATTTATACGTTTTGGTTGGAATTAAATGGGTAACTAACCTCTAATATTGTTAATAAACATTTGTCGATGTCGGTCGGTTGGAATTGTTCGCGTAGCGATGTTAAGATTGAATGTGTTGTGTAGACTAAAACGTGAATTTGGAAACCTCTCGATAATAGTTGGGACATTTCGGACAATAATAGACCTAAATATTTAGGCCCTAAAGTGGTCATGATTTTTTGTAACGTCTCGCGCGTAAGGCGTCTAACACTGTCTAAAGGTGATTTTAAAAACGTGCAAGTCTTCATAAAAACCCTGTAAATGTGTTATAAAAAAATAAATAAAAAATACGGGTGAGTGGCGGCACGCATAAATGCGTATTAAAAATTAATTACCCTGGTAAATTACGGTCTAAAATATAAGTGGGTAACCGTTGTAATAATTTAACAACCGCTAAAGAAATCGGTACTTTTTGCAGTTCATCTTCTTCACGCTCGAACCCAGTGCGTTTCCGGTTTACTTTCGCCGAGCCTTCATGTGACGTCATCTCCGCCATTGCTTTATTCAATTGCGGTAAAAGTACCGTTTTTATAGTAGAAATTACACGTTTCGCCGCTGACGGACATAAAACCGTTTGGCGTTCAATTGCAGGTATCTCAATCACCACTTCCGGTTCCTCAACCTCCAAAACCTCCTCATCAGACTCTTTATCTAAAATCTCATCTATCTCCTTATCAGCATCATCGACTTCCGGTTCAGAATCATCCTCTAATTCAGAATCTAAATCAGATTCTTGAGCTTTAGAAGCTCCTAAACTCGAATAATTCATTTTTAAGTCATCAATTATGGAATGTACCAATTTTGATTTCATTTGCGGGTCGCCATCTTCTATTTTGGATTCTTGTTTAGATTCGTCTAAATCTATTTTTAAGTCACTCACTTTAGATTTATTAGAGCTCCTATTGAGCTCTAATTTGTTTTTAGGTGTATTTTGTTTAGAATTCGTTTTTTTGGTAAATTTAGGTACTTTATTACCCATTTTACCCGCAGTTGAAGCAATTTCATCTTCAAACCGTTCAACTTGCGCCTTAGACAAGTCAAAATGATACGCGTCCAAGATGGCGACCGTCAATCTGACCAACTGTTTCTGAAACTCTAACTTATACCTCAACTGCCCTAAATAATACTTCAAAATACTCTCGTACTGGTGCCACGGTAACATTTGGCAAATGACCTTAACGCCATCTATGGCCGCGTCAATTAAACTATTTTTCGCATTAAATTTCTCTTTTAACAAATACGCAGAAATCAACGGTAAAATGAACTGAGTGATTGTTTTCGGGTTAATCCGCTCAACAAGTGTTTTAGCGGTTTGATTAAACTTGTTTAGGGCTCTAGTTTGCCGGTAGAGTTGCAAATGGAGTAAATTCTCGAAAAAATCGACTTCTAAATCTACTTTATTACAAAATATCGACAAATCACGCAATATTACATGGCAATCAGAGCATTCACGAGCCATGTGACCTAACAGTGATATTGATTCAGTTCTAAAGTGATCGGTTTTGCTTTTAAAACCTTTACGAATCATTTGAAATAAAATGTCATTGATTATAAACTCTTTATCGATTGGGTCTGATTGGTATTTATGGCATAAGTAAGGTACTAAAGCGCGTAAGCACACGTTAGAGCTTTCTCGAATCGCTAAGTCGGTTTCATTGCGAATGAAATAGAAACAATTATATAATAAAATCGCACCGAAATCAACGTCGATTTGATCGCTAGTTATTAACGTGTTTATTTGTTTAAACGCTAGATGGCGCCTGTTGAAGTCGGGTTGGTCTAACCATTTTTTGTCAAAAGCGTTTAATTCTTTAACTAGTTCGCTTATTTGAGATAACTTTACGCGCGAATCACCTTCGTATTTTTGTGCGATTAACTCTAATGAGTCGATTAATAATTTACGAGTGCGATTTGAGTTAACTTCGCAAAATAGTGGCGCAATTTTGCGTAAGTGTAAAACAGGATTTTCAACGTTTTTAATCAAATTATAAATGGTTGTGACTAGTTGGAATATTGTTTCATCGGAGACTGGACCGGATGCTTTGCGCACTACGACCGGAAGTGTTAGATTTAGGACGGTATGACACATTTCCGGCTCCCAAACAAGCTCCGATATACGACTAAGTATAAACAACTCGCGATGATTAACGCCTTTATTTTTATTCGCGAGTTTCTTTTTAAACCTCTCTAAAATCTGTGGTACAAACGGAAGTAAAATACAACTTCCGTAATTCAACTCCTCAACTAGTTTAAGGCGATCGATGATATTTGCCGCCATTGGAACAGTTGAGGTTATTTCAAGTTTCGTATCAGTTTCTTCCGGTTTTAAGCTTAAAAGCTTCTCTAAACTTTCTAAAATCGAGTGAGCTACACTCGGATGAACTTTATTCGTTAGTAACAGTTGGATTAAGTGTTTTAAAACATATTGATCCGGATTAGTGTCATGTTTGACTAAAAGAACGAAATAGCGTGGGTTCAAAGTCCATTGCGTGAACAGCTTATGTAAAGCTGTCGGGCTATGAATACCTTCAATAGTTAATTTATCTAAATAAGGCCAGATAAAGAGGTTAAAAACACAATTAATTTCTGTGTTTGTCCACGGGTATTGATCGAAACGATTGAAAAAGCGACCTAGAATCGTTTGCGATGTAGTTCGAATCTGTTTTAAAGCAGATAAATAACCTAAATGTACTTGATTTTTAAGGTTAAGTGCGCCTAGCGTTGCTGCGCCTATTACGAATAGAATTTGGAGCAAATAACTCAACAATTCATTGCTCATTAAACCGCCGAATTGCTCTAATATAATTAGTAGTAGATTTAGAGTGCTTTGGAGGCGTTTTGGTGGTATGAATTTCTCCAAATTAACCTCACTTACGATTTTCTGAATCATCAATTCTAAATCAGTGTTTTGTTCAATGTATTTGTTATAATATTTAAACGCCATTTGAACGAATTGCATTAACTCTGAATCGTGACACCCTGCTAAGAATCTTAGTACTAAATTGCGCCGCAACTGCCCCGAGCTTTTGCCGCCAGTGCGCATGCCCGTTTTAGCAGTCATTTTACTATAAACAATCCGTAAAACAATTGGTATCAATTCAGATCTGTGGTCGTCTTGGACTACAGTGGTTTCTTTATCGATTTTGAATAAAGCTAACTCGGTTTTGAAGTTTTTATCATCGATTAAACCGTATAGGTGTGATTGATACGGGGTTATGTGTTTGAATTTGTAGGTTATGATACAATCCAGAGCGGATTTTTGGATTTCTGAGCTACGATGGCTTAATAGGTCTAAGTATAGTTTGTATAGTTCGGGTTCGCGGAATAGTGATTTGGGACTCCTACATTTTGTGAATAGACTTAAATGAGATTGTAAAGTTCTGTGGATTTAATATTAAATACGTATTAGTCTAAATGCGATGTTTAAATGAGGTTTAACTATACTTGAGGTTAGATTTGCCGGATGTTTTCCCGCTTTTCGTTAATTCTTTCTTGATTTCTGCGTTTTCATCCTCTTCGTCCTCATTTACGTCGATTGTTTCGTCAGTCGATTGTTTTATATTCCACGTATAAGATTCTTGTTCCGTAGATTTTCTATATTCTTCGCTAGAAACGATTATAACCTTTAAATTATTAATCACTCACTCGTAATTGGTGAATAATTACTCGATAAAATTTAGTAGCATTGTTGAGATATCACGACTTTTCGTCTCAACGATATTCGGAAAAGACGCCATCGTTTTCCACAACAAATTCCGATAATTCGTATAATCCGGTTTATCAGTTAATTGCACAAAATCAACATATAGGTTTTGTAGGAATTCGTATTTGGTGTCGCAATCGGAACTCGTGGCGGTTGTGCGTTTTATGTTTGTGATTGCGGTTTTTAGTTCCGTGACGAAAATGTCCCAGAATTGAGTCACAGGCATCCCGTGGGCGTAGCTGATGATGATTTCGCTGATTGGGGCCCATAATAGTTGGAAATTCATGTATAGGGCGCCTAAACAGTAGCGCAGGGGGACGGAATTGAAGGGGGTGCTCTGGCAGATTTTCGATTGTGGACTATCATAGGTTAGGTTTTGTAGGTGTTGGATTTGGTCGCGGTATGTGTGGATTAGGGGCTCGATTGATTCGATTGTGTGGCAATGGCTGAACGCTTTGAATTCGATTTTTGGGTTTTTGTTTCGTTGTTGCAAAATTGGTTCAAATGTTACATATATATGAGATGTTAATAGACGAATCTGTAACATTACGATATATATATATATATAAAAAAAATCATAAAAAATGTATTATACCTGATGAAATGGTGAAGAAAAAAACGTTAAAATATGTTCATCAATTTTCGTTAAAGTCTCCAACGAAACCAAATCCGTGCCTTCGCAATGCGTCACCAATAAATCCAAAATCGTCAACACCGGTAACGTATACTCGTCAATACGCACAAAACGCAATAACATCGGTAATATCATCAACTCGTTTACCAACCCACTCATCACCCCGCCATCACATACATGAACCACGCACTCTAAGACACAACTCAACAAAAACAACATCTTACACATATCGCCAGTCTCATTCTGAGACACATAATCAACAATCAACTCAACATTTTGCTTCAAAACACCAAACAAACATTGCGACTCTGGTATCACATGCGGTAAAACAATCATCGACAGTACAAAATTATCAAAATCGATGTTGTTAACATCTTTAATAAGATAATCTAAACAAAAATCAACTATAACGGCACTTTTAACCCCAAAATCTAAAGGATATTTCGTCCAAGTCGCTAACTTAACCCCATTTTGCGCAACAGGTGCTTTTTGAAGTACTAATTTACTCAAAACAACAAACGCTTTATGCTCTAAAGTGTCTCCGAAATATTTCAAAAACACCGGCAATAATAAGGCTTCAAATTGTGAATAAGTTGTTAAACTATCAATAAACTCTAACATAACTCGTTTATTTGAAATATTTAACGTTTTTTTAATCAAACTACACGCGAATTCTTGCTCCAACTGAATCATTTTTGAGTTTAATAACAACGCACCCGTTTTAACCAACTCTAAAAGTACTACGTCCGGTAGCTCAACTAGAATTAAGTCCAAATACGATTTAACTAATAATTTATGGTTGGTTAAGAATCGCCCGTGTTTGTATTCGAGTGTGGTGTTTAGTAACTTTAAGGTTAGTTCAATATTCGTTGAGTTGTCGCTCGTTGCGTTGTTACTGTATTGATTGACGTTTTTGTTGAGAACGGTTATGAGTGATTTCCAGAAGATTTCACTGTTTTTTGGGTGGATATGGAGCACCATTTCCTGGATAACACCTTCCAGGACTTGGTATAAAATATCTTGAGGTAGGTCATTGTGCGATAGTGATTCGAAGTAGAATAATAGTGTTTGTTGTGCGCAACTGTGGAATTGTTGAGCGACGCCTCGCACAACATCGAATAACAATTTACTACAACCGGAAACGCCCTAAAAGCGACTTAAACATATTAAAAACACATTTAAACAAACATATTAGATACTTACATCGTTTTTAGTCTCAACTGTTTTTAAAATCAACGAAAGAAACGAATGTCGATCTTTCACTTTTCGAGCAACGTACGCAAAACTCTCCGCCGCGAAATTGTTCACATACGCCGGTTTGCCATCCGATAAAAGCGGCAATAAACTCACGAACACCGAATCGATATCTTTGACCAAATACCGCCATAAAAACTTAAATAAATACGCTAAACACGTAAACAACCACTCTAATTGATCCGTGTCTTTCGTTTGTAACAAATCAATCAATTGATTCAAAAACACCGGGTAGTAAACATAAAACTCTTTGCGCAAATCTTTCGCTAACGCTACTACCAACCTAACAAACACAAATCATCAAAAACCAAAACATTTCCAAACACACACAAACTCACTCTAATATCGGTTGTAACGACAGTGGATTTTGTTGTTTTAAATACTTCAATAACACTTGAACAACCTCATCTTTTTTATGGATCAATTGCGGCAGGGTTATAACCCCAAAAACCTCCTTCCGCAGCGCATCGTAACTCTCCGTTAAATTCAAAACATTCCATTTTTGTATCGTTTGATAGAAATAACAATCCAAATCTTCCGAATCAACTTCGTTCGGATGTGAAATACGATGGAAAATATCTACATTGATATTTTCTATCCGTTCTGCGAACGGTTGGAACTAAAAAGTGTGATTTTAATAAACCCTAACCTCACTTATCGAGTTTCAATTAAATAAATGGTACCTTAAAGGTGTTTTCATCTTTATGACGAGTTGGTTTGATCTTCATTGTTACGATTAATCACTTTTTAACTAATTATAATTATTTAAACTTGATTTAATATGAAATAAACACTAATTCGTAGCAACACGTGTATCTGACACATTTTGTTGAATATTGTACAGCGCATGCGCTGTTTTATGAACGTATTAAGGGGTTTTGAATCAGGAAATTACCTTGAAATTCAAAATAAATTATTTTAGACTAGTTTTTATTTTATTTTACGTGGGAATATGAAAATAAATGATGTTACTGTTTTAATTTGTCTATGAATTAGTTTTTAGTCTATATTTATTTATATATATATGTTATTATTAGTACAATTATTCATTATTAATAAACATATTCACATTAATTATTTGATATCACTTTTTGTTGAATTTAACCGCTGACGATGTTGTTTTTTCGTTTGCGCATTTCTTTGTCGATTTGTTGCCACCTGTGCAGATTTTCTTCGCACATTTCGAGCAGGGGTTTTGTTTCTGGGATTAGATTGTTCAGTAAGGTATAACAGGGCACACAAATGCCCATTAGGAAGCCGACTTGGGATGCGGCTTGCTCATCCGGTTGATCCCGGTCCATCATGGGTAGGGGCGTTCGACCTGCGGATCTTTCTGCGTCTCCTTGTTGATAGAATTCTTCAAAAATCACTTTCACAGTTTCACTCTAAAAAATCACGTATAAGAGAAAGAGTGCTTACTATAGTTAGTTAAAAAAAACTAACTTGTATATCCCAGGGTTTAGCGCTGGCGCTTAAATCGCTTCCGGTCATAGTAACGGCGATAATCAATAACCTATGATCCTGATTGGTCCACGAGAACAGTCCATCATGGACTAGCTGCGCAAGTCGAGCTTTATTCGGGAAAAACATCGCCAAATCCGTCGCTAGGATGCAATGTTTGATCATACTCAACACTTGTTTGTACTCACTACCAGACAATTTATTGAAAATATTGTGTCCTTCCTACAAACATAAAAAATAAACGCATATATAGTCGCCACTCTTTTCATATAACGTCGATTTTTATACTTGTTGCAATATTGTCACAGTTTGGTTGAAATGATGGTGCTCCATTGTCGAAGTACTATAAATTGCCGCCAGCGGCGATTCAGTATCTAACATGAATTTGTTGTTTTTACCTCGATGGTCCAAATCGTGACACAAGGCACCGATAAACAAAGCCAAACTCTAAAATAATATTCAAATAAACACTACTAAAAAATCACAAATCATACACGCAAATTATTTAAATAAAAACACTCATATCAATTTGTATATTAAAAAAAAAAAATGTTTAATATTTATTTTATATTAATAATATAACAATTAAAATTATTTTTTTTATTTAATGAGAGATATTTATATTAGTGTAATTTTGTAATTTTCATAATAGCAAACGCTTGATTTATTTACCTATTTATAATAATATAATAATATTCAGGGATCGCGTATTAGTTTAAAATTAAAAACAAGACAAATATAAGTAATTTATTATCCTTCCATAGCAGCGTTCGTTATAAGCTATGAATATTCATTAGTTCTCTTAAAAAAAAACAAAAAACCGTATTGTATTTTGCTAAACAATGACAGCGAAAAACTGATTGGATTAACGTTTTTTTTTACTGAAAATCCACAATAAACAAATGAAAAAGTACTGCTATTGTTCCTATAATCCAATTACTATAATACATTTTTCACAACAACAAGACAATAAATTTCCACCGACGCTTTACATTAAAACGTAAAAATATATTCCGACTATTTAATTACCTCAAATAATTTCCGCATATATTTTTTTAATATAGAAGACTTACTTCGTTTGGTCGAAAAACAGTTTCGGAATGTTTAATAATGGTGTACATGCTGTTTGATACAGAAAACCCATGGGTCCAATTGTGGTAAGGAACGCGTCTGTAATTCTTCTTTACAGTTAGCATAAATCTGATTAGGTTGTTTTGCTCAAATCGCGCTAAACCGAATAGATCGCTAAACATGTATAGCGCGTGTCTAGCTTTTTCGTAATCGTCTATTTCGAAAGGGTTGAAATAGTAGTCGTCGACTCCTAAAGCGATTTCGGGGATTCCTTCTCGTAAAGCTTGTTCCACCTGCAGGAATTACATGTTTAATTTAGTTTTGTTGTTGATAGTTGTGTAGTTACCTCCATTTCTGAGCATGTATTATGATAGCTCAAAACCTCTAAAGCAACTCGATACTTCTGCTCAGATCTTCGAATTTTGTCGTATAACTTCGCGTGGTGTAGCGCCAATCCGCAATAAACAGCAAACATCTCAAAAGCGTCTTCATCTTCTTTCGTAAACGATCCTGAGTGCTTATTGACCATTTGCACCACGCCGATAATGGACCCGCGAATAAAAATCGGCATACACAAAATAGTCTCAGTTTTATAGCCAGTTATCTGATCAACAGTCCTGTTGAATCTAGGATCTGAATATGCGTCGGTGATGTTCAGTATTTCACCTGTCATTGCCACTTGCCCAGCAATCCCGGTTCCGAGCGGAAACCGGATTTCTTTTGTGTTCGCCTTAGAGGACTCATCCGTCGGCGCTGGGGGTGGATCCAGCGAGTCTTCGATCCCAACATCAAAGATCGTCGCGTATAATTCTTTGTTTTTCGCGTCAACTAGAAATAACGAGGCACGATCTGCGTCCACTAAACGTTGCGCGAAATTCATGATTTTTATCACTAACGTATCCATGCTCACCATATCCTGGAAAATCGATCTGGAAAATTCAGACAATACCCACTCCTTTAAAGGCTATATTATAATTACTATAACATCTTCACTTTATTGCGAAAAGTAATAATGACTCGATTTTTAACACAAATATATTTGGACCTTCCCTGAACTTAAACTATTTGTGAAATGAATACGTATAAGAAAGTTATAAATATATTTATGGTTGGTTTAAAATTAAATTTAATATACAAATGTGTGTTTAAATTGTTGAAAATTTATAATAATAAAAAAACATCTCCATGGAAATCACTTTGAAAAAGCACTTAAACTTTCGTGACGCGAATTTTATTTGGTGAGTAAATTCCTATTAAATCGCCTAAAATTGTATAAAATAATTGAGGATTAGTTAAAAAACTAATAATAAACACATAATAGTGAGTTTGCATGCATAAATATTCAATTTTGAGCTCATTATAATCATTTAATGACTCTTTAAAATATGATTCAGTTTTGGAATATTCGTAAATGTGTATTTATTATTATTTCCAATTGCATCTCATTAATATTTTACTATTCTGTACATGTATTTTTAGTATAAATGCGTATAATTTGAAAGATATATTTAAAATATTAGTTTTAATTGTTGTCGAATTTCTAATAATAAAATACGTATCCATGGAAATCACTTTGAAAAATCGTTTAAATTTGCTTGACGCGAATTTTTTTTGGTGAGTAAATTTCGATTAAAACGCTTAAAATAGTAGAAGTTTATTTTTAAAACTAATTATAAACACTTTATAGTGAGTTTGTATGCATAAATATTCTATTTTTGCGCATTAGAATCATTTAATGACTCTTTAAAATCTGGTTTAGGTTTGGAATATTTATGAATGTTTATTTATTATTATTTCCAATCGTAAATAATTAATATTTTTGTATTTTGTAGGTGTATTTTTGGTATAAATGTTTATAATTAAAATATTAGTTTTAAATTGAATGTGTGCTAAATTTATATTTTTATTAATTTTTTTTTTTTTTTTTTTAGATTTTTTTCGAACTAACTCCTTTTTTTACTATGGGTAATTTCTGCTTTTCATGTCGGAAGGAGGAGGTAAGTGATTATTTATATAAATGCGAAATCTACAATGAATTGAGTCGATTTAAAAAATGTTTTTATTTGAATGATTGAGAATTCTAATATGTTAATTTGTATTGCTTTAGGAAGAAGACCAGGAACCCATGTGGGTGCCTCACGAAGAAGAATGGGTTCCTGTTGAGACCTACGTCGCTGCACCGAAACCGGCCATCGGGGCAGCGATTGTAGGTTTCGAAGCACCTCCTATGGAACCAGCATCCGCCGTCGTTGAAGATACCACCACATCACCGCTCCGCGCCACCTGTGGTCCGGCACCGGCCGTCGGGCCCCAGGAGGCAGCCGCAGGGGAAACGTTTAATGTTTTGGACATAAAAATCGAACAAAATTGTGTTAGTGACAATTCTTCGTCAAAATTCGTATTAATTCTGGACTACATATTAAATTTTCTAAATCAAGACAGTTTTTTGATATGGCAACAAAATTGTTACCAACTTATATGTGATGACGTTTCCCCACAAATAAGGGAGATTTGCAGCTGCGCGGAGCGGATGGCAGAGGAACGGATGCTGGCCACCGACATAAAAATTAATAGTGAATCCAAAATTTAGTGATAAATTTTTAGTTTCCAAATTGTTTTTATTCGCATGGAACTATTGAACAATTTACCTAAATTCGTAGTGGATCATTTTTTAGTTTTAGTAGTTTTAATAAATAATATTTATCGATCATTGAGTTTATTTTCTTTCATCGCAATTATTTTTGTATGTGAATGTGTGTTGATACAAATATAATATATCATATACCCCCCAGGGTGTTAGTCGCTCGTAAGACCAAACTTGGCGCTTCTTCTCCTCGAAAGCCATCAATCAAATTAATAATGTTTCAACATTTATATCTTAGTACCCCTCTAATCTTATCAAATAACGTATAAGAAAGCTCAGTACAACAAGCTATAGATATTTATCCAACTTATAGATTACTTACGCACATTTATTGTGGTTATTCGCGTTATATATTACAGATTCGGATTATTTTATTTATTATTTACTGTTTAATTACTAATCGTATATACACCAAATAGAATAATTAATAGTTATAATGAATTATTGATTTGATAGTGAAAGGAATATTATAGTATAGATAATTGTTTGTAATCTTGGTGGGAAGTTTTGCATGGAAGCTTTCAGCTTTTCAATTGAATACAATGGTACGATTAAATGCTGTGCCAGATTAGCGAAAGCAGCGGTAGATTTTGCGACCATTTGTATTCGAATGAATTACGCTTTAATGCAACTGGCATTGAATTATGATTCTGTTTTTTATTATTAATCGACCACGACAAATGTTTTTCTACTCACCAAAAAAAAAAAAAACATTTTGTTTTAATTCGAATAAATTCGAGTGGTGACTTACTTGACAACAGCGAGTAGAAAATCGTTTAGTTTTTTTTGTTTGTTCATTGTTAGATATAGTTGGGCGTAATGTAGCGCGATTCCCCCCCAAACTAGGTAACTGGTGCCGATTTCTTCATCTTCTTCGTGGAAAGGCTGTTGCGGATCCCGTCGCCACAATTCTAGAACGGCTGCTAGTTGACCATCCGGTTGGATGACCGCTTGGCATAAGATATGCGCGACATTTTCCTTCCATACATTTATTACATTTAAAAACATAATTATTGTATTATATACTTTAAGTATGTAAGAGATATGAATTATATTTATAGAATATAACTTTAAACTCTATGAATAAGACATTGTATATTATTCCCGAGTAGTCAAAAAGCGCAAAAGTAGGCTATGAAATGAAAATAGTGTGAATATATAAAAAAAATACACGGTTAAATTGAATTATGGTAATCCGAATGAATGTGTTAAGAAGAGCAAAAAATGGTTTGTAACGCTCAGAGTTGGGGAGTAAATTTGAAGGAAAAACGGAAGAGACTTTCGCAGACAGACGGAAACGCTGAACATCGGAAGCTAACAGCAATAAAATGGCGTCTCAGCGCTTTCGTTGCTCACGTATAAGCAGAAAAGTACATTCGTGATTACGACTGTTACAATGCTATATAAATTGTTTGTTGCGTCGTTCGACATCAATAATAATATGTGTACTTTAGAATTCCATACAGTTTGTTTTAAAGTACAAAATAAAAACTAGTGCACTTCAAACAACAAAGAAATAGAATTTATATTGTGTTCTATACACGTTTTACGACAACTCGTCTATACCTATAAAATAATAAGATACTCATTCTTCTTCATCATCATCTTCTTTTTCTTCTTTAGAGAGTAACTTATATGTTGTTACTTTCTTATACGGAGTAATATGCAACTATGAATTTAGTTTGTAGTAAAAACGTATAAGAAATAAGTGACTTATCAGCAATGAATATAGTTTGTAATAAAAACGTATAAGAAATAAGTGACTTATCAGCTATGAATATAGTTTGTAATAAAAACGTATAAGAAATAAGTGACTTAGCAGTTATGAATATAGTTTGTAATAAAAACGTATAAGAAATAAGTGACTTAGCAGTTATGAATATAGTTTTTAGTAAAAATGTATAAGAAATAAGTGACGTAGCAGCTATGAATATAGTTTTTAGTAAAAATGTATAAGACATAAGTGACGTAGCAGCTATGAATATAGTTTGTAGTAAAAACGTATAAGAAATAAGTGAGTTAGCAGCAATGAATATGGTTTGTAGTAAAAACGTATAAGAAATAAGTGAGTTAGCAGCAATGAATATGGTTTGTAGTAAAAACGTATAAGAAATAAGTGAGTTAGCAGCAATGAATATGGTTTGTAGTAAAAACGTATAAGAAATAAGTGAGTTAGCAGCAATGAATATGGTTTGTAGTAAAAACGTATAAGAAATAAGTGACTTAGCAGCTATGAATATAGTTTTTAGTAAAAATGTATAAGAAATAAGTGACGTAGCAGCTATGAATATAGTTTGTAGTAAAATCGTATAAGAAATAAGTGAGTTAGCAGCTATGAATATAGTTTTTAGTAAAAATGTATAAGAAATAAGTGACGTAGCAGCTATGAATATAGTTTGTAGTAAAAACGTATAAGAAATAAGTGAGTTAGCAGCAATGAATATGGTTTGTAGTAAAAACGTATAAGAAATAAGTGAGTTAGCAGCAATGAATATGGTTTGTAGTAAAAACGTATAAGAAATAGGTGAGTTAGCAGCAATGAATATGGTTTGTAGTAAAAACGTATAAGAAATAAGACTATGTGAGATATTTGAATTCGTAATTATAAGACTAAGAATTGTAGGTTAGGAAAACATATTGCATAAAAACTATAATATAATAATAAAGTGTTTGGGGGGTAGAAGAGACAAATTCAATAGCCGTTTCTAGTAGACGAGACGAGAGTTTAACATACGAACACATAATAGAAGATGTACGGATAGGAAAAGCAATAAGTGAAATGGCGGGTGCATTTACCTCATTGGAGATTCCCTCGGGAAAGCGGGGATCAACGACATGCCGGGACACCCGAACGGGTTCACGCGTACGGGCCACGTAACACGGGACACTTCCGCTTCGCTCTGGTTTGTTACCGCAACCGGTTTCCACCCCGCTTGCAATCGTATTACTATTCGTCGGACTGTTATCCGCCGTTCGGCATTCTTGACCCAAATATTGGACCTAAACACCCCCCACAACAACAACAAATTCACGTATTTAACGAAACCGATTACTGATTACATTTCCCATCCAATCGAAACAGATTTAAAATATAATTGCTAAACACCACTTCCCTAATACTTAAATAAATACAACCTCATTTTTTACTGTCTTACACCAACTTATAAGTATTGTAATCAAGAAAATTCCGCGTAACTTACTAAAATATCCGGTCGTCCTCTTTCCGATGGTAAATACAATTGGAATCCATCTGCGCCGACGGCTGATGAGATGCAGTTCGCTAGTTCCCACAAAACGTGATCTTTCGTCGGTTTTTGTTGTAGGGACTGTGTCAGATCTTGTAACATTTGTCGTTTATCTGCATGAACACAGAATTTCCATCTAGGCGAGACATACAAGAGTTATTAGCGCGATTTGTCACTGTTGTACGTACAGGTTACGTAACGAGATGGATTGTGAAAGGAGATTGATTTTTCGGTTGCAGTGGATTGGGCGATAATGGAATTTTTACGAGGTTTTCAGAAACGATTTATGTCGGAGATCAATCAATGGATTTATACGTATTTTAAGCATTTTATGTGATGAAACGTCTGCTTGTGAGAGGGTTTTTAATGGGACATGACGCTGCATTCATTTTAATGACCTCCGTATACCAAAAATAATAAAAAAAACTATTGTAATTTAGGAATATTTCGCTAAAATGGATTTTTTTAACGATTTCAATTCATTTTTCACCTTATATGCATTCATTTCTCAAACAATCGTAATAAACTAAATTAATTTACCGTTTATTAAAATATAAACAAATTCTTAAACGCTAATTTACATATTTATTTATTTTAATTAGAATTAGAAACTATAGATGGTGCCAGAAGTCTCGTTTTGGATTGATTATTTTTATAATAAATCCCAAACGAGACTTTTGGCACCATCTATAGTTGCTAATTGGAAACGTATTAAAATAAATAAGCATGTAAATTAGCGTTTAAAAATTTATTTTTATTTTCTATAATACATTTTTACTAGATTAGGCAATCCCTTTTTCTAACTTAATAAACAAAAACTTATCGATATCACGGGACACAACTTTTAGACAATACTGTTGCATATCAAATTAAAGCTAATTTTATGCTCTATTCTTCTGCAACTGTTAAAATAACTAAGAATATTGCAAATTTAGCGAAATTTCGATCATAGAAAACGTCCATATTCAAATTTAACCCTGTTGTATAAGTTCTATGCATGTAAATATAGTCAAATATGAAACCAGTTACTATAAAACTACGTCACAGGCTATGTCTGTCCTTGTTCCACTTATATAGGGTTTGGATTTGATTCCGATGTTTCTGGTTATTACTCGATTACAAGTCTAAATTTGTTCGAAAACGATCAGAAGAGTGACGACTGTCGGTTAGTGTAGTTCGGTTTTAACGTATGTAAAGCATGTAAAATGCTATAAATTGTTGTTAAATTGTTGCTATATAGTGCGGAATATGGTAAGCTAGTATAGGTACGTTTTAAAATATATAGAGCAATTATCTAAATTGGTAAGTTACAGACTCTTAAGAACGCGAATGGTTTTTAACGATATTAAATCCAATATGAATTTGATTTAAATATATATTAGTACATTCGCGTTTTGTTATAATGTATTGGGTACAACATTTATTGTGTGCGTATCGAATAAGAAGAGATTTTTACCGGTCTCGTTTGGTCTAATTAGGTAATAAGTATTTAAAATTGAATTTATTTCCCTATTGATATATGTATATGAGCTATTTGTATTTATATGTGTGCTTTTTTACGTATAAGATAAACATCAAAAACACCCTTTAATAATATGAAAAGTAAAGCATTCAAGTGTGCCGTGGACAGCCATAACGCTGCACGGCGAAATTTTCGTTAAAACTAAATTCATAAAAAACGTGGTAAATAACGCGATTCTATTATATATTTTAGTGCTAAAAGTCAACTAATAGATTACTAATTGATAATCTATAACATTTATAGTGCGGGTAAACTGATTAAATTAGTTTTTTGCGAAAATATGAAACGTCTATTGCCGAGTTATTGAAAGGTACGCCATGGCTAGTCATGGCACTCGTAGATCATACACTTGTTTGTTAAATTCGTATATGAATTAATTTGATTTATTTTTGATAACTTAAAGGTCCAAATTGATTATTATTGTTTAATACATATTATAGTTTATTAGGTTATGTTTTAGTAGAATTTCTAAAAAGTGATTCTACTGCGATTGATTATTATTGTTTATTAAGTGTTGAACTGTTTATGTTTTTAATAGTGTTTAAATATTTATGTTGATTTCTATTTAATTTGCCAATGTTTCAAAGGGTCCAGTTTTGGACCTTTTTAGGACTCCTAATATATCAAACGTGAGTTTTAGTCATTTTTTATAAGATATAAAATAAAAGAGAACCCACTGTCTTCGAGTGTACCATATTATTTATTCTTTCTTTGTGTGCCTCTGTATTATAATATTGTAGTAGTGTGTAAGAGTAAACTTGCACACTGCACCCTTTCGCAGTTTGTGTTCTAATCCACATTTCTTTCAGATATCTCCACGTATAACATTGTGTCGTTTGTTATAATACATACATACACTTAATTGTGTGTGTGTGTAATGTGCTTAAAAGCACAAATTGTAGGTAAGGGTAGGATTTTTAGTTAAGTAGGGGTGGGAATATATTTGATTGGGTAAGTCCTCGTTGGGGTACGTTTAAAAATTAACTCAAATAGTTAATTTCATTTTTAAAGCTCTTTATATTTATATGTGAATATGTATTTATTCTTATATCGTACTTTTATGTGTATTTTTCAACAATTGGTAACTCATTGAAATGTGATTTATCTCACCTAGACAGGCTTGTTTTCCTGACAGATTTCAATTGATCGGTTTTTTTCCTCAGTCGCTGTGATTTCCGGATTATCCACCGTTCCATCTGTTCTAGCTCCACTTCTTCAATCACATGACGCTCTAAAAACTCGGGATGCGATCGTAGGAAATTTGCTACTTGATCCACTAAAACACCCATAATTCACACCAATTAACAACTAACAAACATTTATACAATAAAAAAAAAAAAAAACCCCATTAAATATAAAACACACACCTGTAAGCGATTGATTCCCTGTATTCGCCATATCATTTTTTAATTGACTTCCTAAAACACACAAACAACATACAAACAAACATACATTTGATCGTATTTTATGCTATTAAGTCTGTTGACTAATATTAATATGGAAATATAATATATAGTATAAATGTTTATTCAAACTAATGAAACTCCGTGCCTAGAATTCCGAGCGTTTAATTCTCTAGGGCAAGGACTGTTTGTTTTGGCCACTAAGGCCGTTGGAATGTTTTGTTACGACGAAAACAACATCCAAAAACACACTCATGTGTATAATATTCATTTCAATGTCGACATTATTTATTCTTGATTCTCAAACCACCTTAACTTAACCTAAGCATACCCTGCATACCCTATTTAATCGAAAAACCACGACATACTATCAAGAAGACTAAAACATTTTTTAGTTCATTATAAACATAATAGGTGGCGCTAAAAATCAGTTAGTGTCACTAACTAGCGTTAGTAGTTACGAAAACCCAAACAATTTTGAGTTCAACTCTTATTTTAGTGGTTTAAAACAACAAATTTATATTTAAGTACTCCGAATTTACAGTTTTAAATAGATTTAAGATCGTAATACAGTTAAATGTGGATATTTTAGTGGTGATATAATTTAGTGTGCTCTAAAGTGGTCAATCGCGGATTACTTAAGTGCTAAATGTGTTCTTGTGGCTGTTAATTGAGTGTGGTGTGTAATCGTGTAAAATACGATATGGTTATTTGCAATAAACTAAGTGGGCAATTATAAGCTAAGCTTACAACGAATCGATTCGCGCGTAACTTTAGATGTTCAATAAACTATAAAAAAAATATATATATATATATTTCATATTATATTTCAGCATACATCGGAACCTTTTAACCGTATAAGGTTTTTTTTTTTGCTTTAGAGTCAGTTATATTATTAAATCAATATATCTCAATTTTTTTTTTTTACATTTTTTTGTCGTTCTTATACGTAAAATAGTCGAGTTTTTAACGAACATATCTGTCCATTTATCCATATTTTGTGTCTATCTGCATAGTATGTCTGTTTGTATGTATGTTTGTTTGTTTGTCTGTCTGTATGTATGTATGTACGATAATGAAATTATCAGGTTATTTGAAATCAGTTCATTTGTAATATAGCAAATGAAACTGTGCTGTAATCAAAATGTGCAATCTTCATTCGAACTTGAACCTATAGGAAGCTCATCAGATATGACTTGAGTTTCAGTATTAAATTACAGTTTAGAGAAGTCATTACTTACACTTACTACGTATATATATATAAGGTTAGGTCTCATATAACTACTCGAGTAAATAGGTCACTTTAATAGTATCTTAAACTCGGTTTATACCACAAATAAGTACGTACTTTGACCACGGTGTAAAACATCTACAGTGTTCTGCACTAGACTGTCTTATACGAGATATATAAATATATGATGTTTTGAATGATTTAAAATATTTAAACATTCTTAGAACGTAAACCGGAAGTGATTTCAAAAAACTTTATAGACAAAAACTGTACTAAGCTGTATTGCTTATAGTTTATTAAATGAGTATTTTGAATTTGATTAAAACAAAAAATAACTCGTAAAAAATGATTATAAATTAAATATAAATGTAAATAAAAGTTGGAATAAATTCGTTTTCGACTTAGAAACGAGTTAATTTCAAGTTTAGTTTAGATGAGAATATATATTTAAATGAAAACGCAATGTCGCTGTAGAGTAAATACATTTAATCAAATTGAATCTCGATGTCGAGATGAAAATAAAATAATTACTAGTTTCGAAACGAAATGTTTTACATTTTGATAAAAACCAAATCAGTTTCGATTTAAATTCGCGAATTTATAATTCAAATATATTTAATCGGGAGATAAATAAACACGACATTGCTGATTTTATCACAAACCTTGATAAACAATAACATTTATTATTAATTATCTGCACATTAAGGTCATTACCAATCATTAATTAACAAGATGTCTACACATATACCTATAAGCTCGTAATACGAGCTCGTCGCTCGTAAGACTAAATTTGTAGTTGCTTCTCCTCTCTAAATGTTTGTTAGATTTGGACCAAATTTGGTTTATGTACTTTACGCCTACTCATTTCATGCTGTTTAGATTTTAAATCGTCTAGGTCTTTTATTTGTCGAGTTATTAGGTTTCAAATAAATTTATATTTGGCAATGTTTGTAAATATTAATAGAAATAGTAATTTGCGAAAATTTAAAAATAGTATTTCGTAAGTTGTAACGAGGCCAAACCGCTGTTGTAGTGAATGACAATACGCAATAAAATGAAGAATTAGCATATTAACTTTACGTGAAATTTATTTATGATTCTAGTCAAAATAAATATTTCTTTTTAAAAGTCACTTGACTGTTTAGAAAGTTCGCCAATATTGTGCCACTCGAAATTTGCAAAATGACATGTTTATACTTCTAATGACAAACAGTTACATTTACAATAGACCAAAAATCAACTATCGCAATTGCAACAATTACCCAAATTTTCTAATCACAAACTATAAAACTCCATTAAAAAAATATATATATTTATCTAAATAACATCGCGCGATAATATTCCAACATGACAATTATTGACTAAATAAACAAACAAATATTGCTCCATTGTAAACCGTGCTTAAAATACGCAAATTTTCAAATATATAAACAATTAACACCTACAAAGATGTTAATAATTTAGTAAGAGTTGCTTAGACATTTTTAAATAGAGCACATTTAATAAAATCCAGGGAAGGTCAACAGGTATATTTACGTTAAAATCCCAAAACATTGTTAGGTTTTGTTTATTTTTGAGTTTATTTTTTATTAATAACGCACTCTACACACTTTACTATAAAAATATTTACGCGTGTAAACAAAATGCGTCGTTAAATCATATAAGACACTTTTAAAATGTATGGAAAGCAACAAAAACGTACTTACGTTTAGTTTTTCTCGAACGAAGACAACATCCAACCCGAACAGTCAAAGCATTCCACATGGTTTATTTGAGTCATTTCTCACTTAAAACACCACTATTAAATCCCGATTGGAAAACTATACAGCGGTAAATTCCGAAACGGGTAAAAGATCGCGTTTATCTGGCCCGAAACACTCGACGCACCGTGCACCAAACGTCTGATGTACAACTGCGGCCTCTGAGCCCGCTAGGTGCTAGCCTCGCGTAGTTTCAAAACACAATCACGCGCGTGTCCCACGTTACAAAACATGCGCGTGCATTTATCACCATTACTATTCCATATTGCAGCCAATATTCTAGTTTATATTTCGCCCCAAACAAATTCCCGTCCATACCGATCATATTCATTTATTATTTTACGTCACTAATGCCTAGGTTACTAGATCTAATATACGATAAATGATAAAGCATATATAAACAGTAGTAATAAAACGATATTAGTTTCTATTTTTATTTTCTACCACATTACATCTATTAAGTATCTTATACGAAGTAAAAAATATTCAAAATACTCAATCGTTTTTTTGACCTTCCCTGAATCGAGTCTAACTATTTTAAGTGTACGTTTTAATTGAGGGTGTGTGCGCGCGCTTGCGCGCGCGCGCGTGTGTTTTAGGAGTATATGATTTGTTTTGAGGTGGTAAAAGTTTGGAATTTACGTTTTTAAATTAAATTAAATATGGAACCTGTTTAGACGCACTGTTATAGATAACTAAGCCACAGTGTAACAGATGCGTAATTGGGTCGAGAGATATGATAAAAATAAAACACAAAAAATGTTTAATAAACTCCAAATTATGAGTATTATTCGACGGCTTTTCGCCGCACGGCTGAATAGACTGTTAATTGCACGTTTCGAATCATTTATTTTTCGAAAATTAGAAGCTAAACATCAAATAGTAAATTCAAAATTCTTAGAAAATTTCTCACAAATTAATGTAAGTTAGTTAAACAAAATAAATTATATAAACTATTAAACATTATAAATTAAACGAAAAAAATGTTTGGCATTGATAAATTGACTAACAATAAGATTTAAATCGCGTTATTTTTCACAAAATAATAAAATAATAATTTTTGAGTTGAAACAACAACTTTTCTTATAATTCTAATAAATAAATGAAACATAAAAAATTACTACTGTGTAAAACTCCTTTTAAAAAATAATATAACCATAGGAGACGCCGGTGGGGTTTTTTTTTTATAATTGTTGTAATAATATTTGGATATTAATTAAACTAGTTTACAAGTTTAATTTAATTATCACTTCAGCGACAAAACGCGCGATAACTTAATTATAGTTTTAGTGCGTAGCACCAAGTTGCTACAAGAAAAACACCATTTTTAATTTCTACAGCTCAGTAATTAGTATATATCGCAATTATAAACACTTCAAAAAAAATCATCATTTTACCGAGAATTATTTTTATTAGGATTCTGAATCCATATTAATTATTTACTGATGTCTCTTTCATCGTATGTATGTATGTATGTAGGCTTGCATTGAAGATGTGTGTATGCGCGCGCACGCGCGTATGTATGTATGTTTGGTATATATGTATATGAAAGGGAATAAAAAAAGGTTTGGATTGAAATTTGAAATAATTTGGTGATTGGGTACGTATGTATGTAATTATCGTCTAATAATTCGATACACGTGTAGAATATCGGTCGCCAGTAACACTAATCTGCATGTCATTGGTGTTTTGCGAGTACAGAAATACGTCAATCGATGTCTGAACGTTGTCAATCTCTATCAGAGTTAATCAATTTGCTGGTTACACTGTTACATAACACATTTCTAATTGCAATTACGCATACCTTAACCACCACACATACATACATACCACAAGCGTTATTTATTTATTTTGTCAATCATTCGCAACAATAAATGGTCATTTAAACAAAATTAATTGAAGTCTGCGAAAACTCGAATCGATTTAAACAATTCTTCAATTTGTTTACATTTATCATCGAAGCTAATTATGAATTATAAGTGAACTTACCATCTGACGTACGAAGACACCGCTGGTGCCGCGGCCTTGATTGACCACCAGTATCTAACATCTGAGGAATATGCGAACTGTGACAATTCGTATGGTAACGAGATCTCATTGCGCTGGGGAGCTCTCTTTTATTAGACCACCCTGCAAAACAATAACAAATAAACAAATAAAATACTCTCTCACTGTCTTTAATTACGTAATTTACTTAATAAACCACGGAATGAATTTAAATTGCCATCGGCACGAATTACGCACTTATAGATTATATAAACAAAATTTAGTACCAATTCGTTGAGTATCTTCAGAGAAGAAGGCGCGACAATATTGGTCTTACGAGCGAAATTTTACTATTTACTTGTATTTCTTCAATAAATTTTGATACTAAGGTCATTAATAATAAAAATGAGGAATTAAACAATAAGTTGATTAAATTTCTATAAAATCGATTACTTAATCGAAAAGTGTAAATGCGCTAAATATAAGTTACCGAACACTTAAGCTCTTTTTACGGGTTAGGTGCTCTAATAACGCACGTCTAAATACGTTCTAGCTTAAATTGTCGAAGTTATGTTTAAAGTAATTATAGAAAGACAAGAGTGCACTTTACGATAAATTCGGACCTTTGATCTTCTAAGCCTCCATTGTGCACAGTTAGTGCCTCATGAGGTCATATTCTGTCGTTTTGTGTCGCGCACTACAAATTATCTTATTGTGCTCAGAGCCACGTCTGAAACCAAAGCAAACAATCTACTCGGGTATCGATCGCGTGACTTTGTGGGGAAATGGCGTGATGCACACCCATTTCTCTTAATAGTACTACATGTAATTACAGCTCAACTTAAACAATAGGTTCAATTTCGAACTAGTACCACATTTTACAAACTATTTTCATATTCAATTCGCGAGAAATACGCATAGAAATTACATAATGTTATAAGTCTGGACATAAAAAGCGTAATCGATTTAAAATGCGAACGGCACAAATTGTGCACTTATAGATTACATATACAAAATTTCGCTTCAATTCGTTGAGTTTCTTCAGAGAAGAAGCAGCGACAAATTTGGTTTTACGAGCGACCAAACGTGCAACGTCGCACTTCTAATGGGCGTTTATGGTAATTAGTCAGTATTACATATAAAATTAATTAAATTTGAGGGTTTTATATAAATAATTTTCTAATTATTATTACGCAAATTATTTATTTAAATTCGATTTTGATTATAAATTCTACTAAAAAACGTTGTTTTTTGGATTATAAGTTAATATTTATTTAAAATTGCGATCGAATATTTTTAGAAATTTAATTTTACGAAAAAAAAAAACAAAACGCAGTGTTGAATATTCATGATTAATTATGGTATAAATATTTAGAACTGTTAAGAGCAGCAATGGAGTCATTTCAGTGGAGATATTGAGTTTTTATAAGCATCTCTTAAAATTTGCATACACATTTATTAATAGCGAATCGTAATTTGCATATTCATAAATTCAATCTAAAATAGACGCGTTATCGATTTTTTGCGCCCGGCTCGAAATAGAACAGATTTATTAAAAAGTGAAAACAGCATCATTTAACAACGACACAAATTAATTTCGCTTCGAAAACGAAATTTATTTCTTCTACATGCAAAATTCATCCATAAAAGCCTAAAAGCTTACAATAGAAAGCTTTTCAATTAATATAGTACACCATATTCCCGTTAAATCCTGCACAATAGTGGCGCTGGCAACTGTATTTCTAATCTTAATATTATTATAAGACACTATTCATTAATCCATTTGCTTTCACATGGAAATCCGCTGATTTAATCAGTTGCTTAGATGTTTAAATGGCATTCGCTTATGTATACATATATATATGCACTATATACACACTCATACACAAACAAACACACACACGCACGCACAAACACTCATACATATAAATATAGGAACTGGAGGTGATAGTTTACTTTAGTCTTTTTGACAATTTCTGCAATATCTCCGAAACGGCGGCACTGACAAAAAAATACTTAGAATACAAACGAAAGATATTAATATTTCGCACAACTTTTATTAGAACTTTTTTTTCCAAAAAAAGTACCGATTACAAGAAAATCGCTATTGAAATGTTTTAAACTCTCATTTATGTCGCTAGTCAGTTACATACATACATATATAAAATATTAGTACAGAAATACAGTTTAAACAATTAATTGTGGTATTTTAAAAACGTAAAAATGCGTATAAATCATTAATTACAAACGTTACAACTTCATACACCACCTGTTAGCTTTACATACAGTTCCCCGTAAAACACTTGTTGCTATATTAAGATAAATCCAGTTAGGTTTAAATTATAAAGTTACCTTTTTGTTGCCCATTGCCGATAGGTGGCAATTTCCTAGTAGGCTGTTTAGGCATCCCACCAGAAACTCGAATCTCAGTAGTGCCATCTTTGGGCGGGTGCGAGTTAACAAAAATTTGAACCTAAACACACGAAATAATTTCTTTCGAAACTTTCATACATAATAACATCAATTTAAGTGGTAAAAACGGCTCCCATTTATAGTAAAAATAGTTAAAAACGACAGATATTAATATTTTAGGCAACTTTTATTCGAAAAAGTTACCCAAAAAAGTTACCGATTAAAGAGAAATTACCCAAAAAAAATATAAATGCTAAGTTTAGGATAAATAGTAAAAATACCTGAAATTGTGGTTCATTACAAAACGCCATACAAGTGCCTTCTTCGGCAATTTCTGTTAAATGTGTTGACCCCATATGTACAACCAAATTCCGTTTTACCTCATTTGCGTGAATTTAAAGACTGATACAAGATGTATCAGTTTGAGTCTAAGGCAGGGGGTTGTATGTGGTGCGCATGCGCGCTCCTTTTACGTCACTTGAGTGTTCTTTTCAAGGTACAAGTAGTGCTTATGGTTCATTATGTGGATATCGTGTTGGTGACTAAACAAATATACACTTGTACTATTTCCAATATTAATTTCGTGAGTGTTTTTATTGCTAAAGTAAATATCAGTGGCGGCATCAGGAGGCACAAAACCATACGCATTTCAAATCAATTAAACATTTATAATAATATATGTATTCAAATAAATACTTTTACAAACAATCTCACTTTATTTGTACGTTAATTAAAATTAGTTAGTTATTTTAAACAATTCTAAATAGTGTCTTAAACTTTTTTTTTAAACCGCTACTGGTACGTCTAATCAGTTTATTAGAAATTGATATTGCATTTAAATATATTAATTTATCGCGGTTTTCATTAATTCGTTATTAAATTTGCGTAAATAAGTTGCATTTTTTAATTAAAATGTTCACTCAAGCTTAAACGAATGGTTAAAATACGATTGCTTTAGTCTATTCGTAATCACAGAGCCTTAGCTTAAGTGACGGAGCCTAATTTTGCAAAATGGCAATTTTATTTAGTTATATTTATATCAAAATAAATTTTATTTAACGCTTAATTTCCTACTTAATATGCTTATTTATTTATTTCTATAAATGTGTACTTTTGTGGTGTTTTACATAAACAAACAGTTTAATTGTTTCTTGCGGCTGATTTATAGTTAAATATTGCGATAAGTAGCAGTTAGTGCCATCTATCAAACATTTTTAATACTAAAACCGCGCTCACTTTATGATCCATGCGATTAGGAATAATTGCAAACAATTGTTTTTGTTTAAAAAATGTTTTTTCGTAATTTTCGGCGGTTTTTAATTTTTTATTGCCATATAAAAAATTAGGGATTTTAAATTTGCTAACTATTGGGTAGTTTTAACCATTATACCTAATTAAGTACCTAAAAAGTTGCATCTTAAGCCCTAAAATAAGGCAATTGAGCTTTAAATGCATAGATAGGACTATGTTTTGATTAGTTAAAAGGGGCGCCCTTTGCACAACGGCAAGAAACAGCCCCGAGGAACAAAAATTGTGTATTGAGTATGTCTTGATTACCATACTCCACAGACCTCTAGGGTCCGTGCTCCATGTAAGTGGAGAATACCCTTTTAGCAATCCTGCTTCTAAAGGCCCCTTATATCCTCTAGCAAATAACTCAATAAACGTGAGAAGTATCTCTAGCGCTATCGCACAGCGCTACACGCGGACCTATTTCGAATTACACCCTGAATAGATATTTGAATAGAAACTTAAATAATATTTGGAATTTCGTTTTAATTACACTGGTTTGTAAGTTGGCCCGAAAGTCACAAAACGGCCCTGGTAATTCAAATGACTAAGTATAGAATGCGTGGTTTATCGGTTTAATATCTACTAATTGCCCCTTAATGGTTCAATCAATTGTGCATATTTATTGAATAACACGAAGGCCAATTTAATTTAAACTCATTTAATCGAATAAAACATGAACGTGGACATCTATTTATAATTAATCAATTCACACGAAAACGTACTTTAATATTCGGGAAATATTGGTCTAAAGTAATTAAAAATTTTGTTTCAATTGTTTCATATCATGCACGAAAATGAATTAATTATTTATTACCGCGACACAAACTCAATAATCTTTTTTTATTGTTTGAAACTATTAATTAATGTTAGTTCATTTTAAAGCGTGTTTTTTAAAAGGCATAAAAATACGCGTTTGAAAGTCATTTTGGGTTTGTTATCTTTCGCTATATAAGAGGTTTTTTTGACTTTAATACAAAATAAACATGTAAATAATTTGCCACGCCTTAAGTATAAAGTTCAACAAAAAATTAAAACCGACCCATTAAATATATAATTGCATAAAACTCAACTTAGGTCTCATGGTCTTGCTTTGTCTAACTAACGTATAAAAAGAGAAAGAACGAGTTTAAACTGAGCTTAGTTGGGTTTTACTTAGTTCTACTAAGTTCTATTTAGCAATTCATAGTAATTAATTGTTTTTTATAGAACAAATTTATTATCTATAGCTATTGAATTTTATCGCAGCTAACACGTAGATCTGGTGGTAGAAATAGAGAACTAAAGCATGAATAAAAAATAGTAGCTTTCTTTTATTTATTTATTTATCGGTTTCTTTCATTATTTTAGTACCCAAACGTATAAAATGTGTATTAGGGTTGTTTTAAAATGTACAACAAGTAATTTTGTAGGGAATTTTGTAATAAAAAACAATTCTGAAGTTGGAAAGCAGGTCTTGGGTGACTTAGCAACCTCTACCTTTACCTTCTGCGGTAATATAATGATGTAATTCCAGTAAGTTATGCATAGTTCGTCTGCGCGTTGGTGTGGTGAAGTTTATAGCAAGACATAACTGTTGAAGACTCGCCGCATCGCGCTAAGGCCCCCCCCCAAGCCGGTAAATTCCACCAAGAGTTTTGAATGAACTGGTTCGCCGTCCTTTACGAACGGTTCGGTTCTTGTTGTCGGTAAGAGCCGTCAATCTTCGCGATGAAAGGCTGACAGGTTGCTTCTTGTTGGAGCAAAACAGCGCCGGCGACGTCGGTATTTCGCATTTAGACAAAGACGACAACGAAATGGTAGGATTGCAAACGCGTGATAAGATGCAGTACGTACCGGATGATACGATTTTCACTCGGTTTGTTATTTAACTTCCACCGAATTGAGATTGCTTCCCGATTAGATTCCTTCTGGTAATAATTGTCTTGTGTTTTGCATTCGTATCCGGTTCCTTTACCGAATAAGCCATCTGGGCGATCAATTCGAAATATATTACACTTTAATGACATTCTGGGTACTAATCCAACATTTCGGATCAGTTACCAACATTACTTATCTAACAGCCGGAATGCGTCTTCCGCTTTGAATATCGTTGACACTAAGGTCGACTATAATTAATATTACATTTCTAAGCCACGTCATTAATATTCATATCGATAATTAACGATTTCGACTAATGCGAAACATTAATAAACAAGGTATTCATCAATTCTAAACCTATTTGGACACTCTAAGCCACGCAAACACATTTAAATGACAATAAGAACTAATCAACTATAAGTAATCTTAATAGAAAACTATTAATTTAACAATTGAACAAATTTTTACTCAAAAACTTCCTATTTCATCAGTCTGAATACAAAACATATATATTACACCTCATATACCTATTAGATCTCTTGTGTAATCGCTCGTAAGACCAAAATTGTCGCGCCTTCTTCTCTGAAGATACAATAAACTATTACACCAAATTTGGTATATGTAATCTATAACTACTCAAGTCGCTCTGTTCTCATTTTAAATCTCCTAGCTCTTTTATTTCTGGAGTTATTAGATTTTAAATTAAACAACTGCGTTAAATGGCGTAACGTTTCTTTCTTATTTTAACGATTTTTCGTTGTTCAATGCATATTTATATGTATGTATAGAATACATTTTATAACGGCGCAATAAAAATTATGGATGATGGAGGTAAAAATTTTTTTTTGACTGGTTCCCTTAGAATGGTATGGGATGTGTTCGGCGCTACTGGTATGGTCGAGACGAACAGACAAGAATGGGATCAATATGGTAGCCGAGAGACCACGACGGGTGGGAACCTCGTGCAGCCGGTGTCGGAGGCCGAGCGCGGCGCCCGAACCTCGCGGTATTGCCTCACTGAAACGCCGCGACCAGCTGGCCAGTCAGTCGAATAGAAAACCTTGCTCGGGCACGAAACCGTCGCCGTCGGTCGTACCAGTCACATACCTAACTATTGTTCACTCGTCCACACACACACACACACACACACAACCAACCATCAAAAACACACTCCCAAGTTGTTTACTTCAATCGACAGTGGATTTTTGTTTTCAAACCGAATTGTGACGCGATAAGTGCTTGGTTTTCGGACTCAATTTGCAACAACTCCCATTCTTTATGAGTCATGTGAGTTGCTCACAAGGTACAACACATTTCATGACGATTTTTTACACTTACTAGTGATTTTATTTCATTTTCCACACACCTACAATTATTTTTCACACCCAATAATCGTAATTCTACAATTTTATTTAAAAAAAAAAATCATATTTCCAAGTCAGAATCTAAACTCGACAATAAAGTATATATTTACATATTACGTTATACTGTGTATGTATGTTATGTATTCTAAGTCCTAATTAAAATTCCAATGAAGTTAACGTGTATAAAACTAACGAGCGTAATTTTTAAATGAAATAGCACGTAAACAGTTGATTTTATTACTGTATTTTATAAATTATAAACACATCTTGCATGTCTTAGACCTACACTCGAATTTATAACTGCAATTCAAAACAAATCTAAAATTCCGTTACAAATCAGTAAAATAGTTCAATAATAAATAAAATATTTAATAATAATTAATGACCAAAAATAACAATTATATTTAATAAATATTTGATTCCAACAAATCACACAAGTTATGTGTGCAAAATTGTGTTTTTAAGTCGTTATAAATGCGTTTTATACCTAAATCAACAGTTAATTTGCGATTTTTGGACGTAATAGCGCGAAAACGAGCCCGTATTTATATTTTCTTTGTGACGTTCTTAACAAAACACTCCTGTACGGCGCCGTAGGTATTTTCGTCCAGCACTCATTCATCAATCTCGATCGAGGATGCTAAGAATTGATTATTTAACTGACTTTCAACGCGCTTTTCAAGCTTTTACCCTATTGTTAACTCCTATTGAGCGATATTTAAATACCCTTTCGTTTAATATATTATTGTATTTAATCTGAATACGCAGTTATTTTAAATAAATATACGATTTTAGGACAAATAAAAGGTGACAGGTTTTATTTTATATCAGAATTTTTTACATCAATAATAATAACAATTGACAGTGCTAACTCTACAATAGCAACTGACGGTAACTATGATTACTCTATTTTTCTATAATTACCAACATATATAACGTTTAGATATTTCGAAAAATATTACCAAATTACGTTCTTAAATCAAATTTATAGTAATTAGTGAGCTGTATCTTATTTAATTGTTAAATAATACGTATTATATTATCAATTTCGGGAGTTTAATGGAAATATAAGTTTTGACCTTCCCTGAATTGGGTCTATTTTTGTTTGTGTGTGGTAGTATGTTAAAAGGTGTTGAGATTAGGTTTTTTTTTGTGTTATTTATAGATTATGATTACGTAAAATTCTAGAGTTTTCGTGATTAAAAAGTGATTTGACTTTGGTGTTGTTGGCGTAAAAGTGTTATAAGACTGTATTTGAAGCTCTGTTTTGAGATGAACCAGTTGCGTCGGAGTGTTGTGAAACTTAGACTGTTTGATACCGAACACCAAGTGAATTGAGGTGTTATGGGTATGATGAGCGTTGCGATGACACCGCTGCGACGGCGTAGCTGCTTCCTGGTGCTGGCAGTCATGGTTCTCATCCCGTTCTTTGGGATTGTTATTTTTTCGGCGCCAGGTAATCATAATACAATTAAATATTCACTCAAACTGTATTAGTTATCAAGAAAATCTAATTAGAACTATAATATTTTATTTAATCAATATATAAACACAATTTACGTTGTTTGTAGTTTTTGGTGATTTTACGTAAAAGTAGGCGTTATTTCGAAAATTTACTCTCTTAGTAAACGAAAGGTAATATAATAGTCTATACTTTTTTATGGTAAATTATTTCTAAATAGCTTCCGGTTTACCGGTAATAAACGTTTAAAATATTTTGATTTTTTAATTAATTTAACTTATGTTTTCAATTTTTGCGACAATTTACTTGTAGTTGTTTTAGTTTTTGGTGATTTTAAGTAAAAATAGGCGTTATTTCGAAAATTTACTCTCTTAGAAAACGAAAGGTAATATAATAGTCTATACTTTTTTATGGTAAATTATTTCTAAATCGCTTCCGGTTTACCGGTAATAAACGTTTAAAATATTGTGTTGTTTTAATTAATTTAACTTATGTTTTCAATGTTTGCGACAATTTACTTGTAGTTGTTTTAGTTTTTGGTGATTTTAAGTAAAAATAGGCGTTATTTCGAAAATTTACTCTCTTAGAAAAAGAAAGGTAATACAATAATCTATATTTTTTGTTGGTAAACTATTTCGAAATAGCTTCCGGTTTACCGGTAATAAACGTTTGGTTTAATAAATTATATTTGTCGTTTTCAATTTTTACGATTTTATACGAAATTATGCGTTCTTCGAACATTTGTTTAATTAGTAATCGAAAACCAATACAATTATCGACAATTTATATTTGAATTTTTTTTTTGATATAACTTCCAGTGCATTTGATAAGAATAAGATAAGTACGTTCGATTTTTTATTTATTTATACTTCAAAACAAGTATAATCTATTTGATTATTATGATAAAGTCAATTAATTTAGTTACATTTTGCGAGGATTTAATAAATTATTATTTCGCGTTTTAAACAAATAATTGGCGAACAGTACCTTTAAGTTTACTTTCAAACAAAACGAATTTCAATATGAAATTTAAACAATACCGTGCTTGTACGTATGTATGCACATACTACATTATTCATACGACCTTAGTCACTTATTCAGTGCCATATGTACCATTTTGAATACATCAATGCACATTTAAAGCAATATTTAACACACATTTATTTAGTTTATAATAATAACAAATTAATATTAAACTCGACAATGAATAGTATTTTTTATTTTTGATATATATATATATATAAATAAAATAATCGTTTTATTTAAACATAAAATTGTTTTATTATATTTGATTATAATGTAATATAATGGGATTCTTATCGGAATATAATTGAAAAGATTTTTTGGAGCAACAAGTATCGGTGTTTTGAGTGTAATTGCTTTCGTAATGGTTTTTTTGTATAATTGTGCATTACATGTGTTTTTTTTCTTATACGTATAAGTGTTATCTAAGCGCGTTTAGATAAATTTGTGCAATGTCACGAGTTCTTATACGTAGTAGGTTTTATTTGTTATTATTACTACAGCGTTCGCGGGAATTGGAATATAGTTTATGGATAACAATGAGTTTAAGTAATTTTCGATTAGTTGACTAACAGGTTAGCCAACTGTATGCCGGTAAACATTGATTATAATACAGTTACCCATAACAATATGGGTAACAGGTCAATGCACATTCATTGATAATTTTATCAAAATTGATGGACATTTTGGCCAAATAACGCTTTATTCCAGGATTGCAACTGTGTAATAACGTTAATTTTTGCTTTGACAACACAAATTTAATAAACCGCATTTACCACAGTCGAAATGAGTGCCTTATTTAATCTTTCTCACACACTTAACAATTTATTTCAAAGGCGACTGATTCGTTTTTGCACCGGAAGTGATTACCTCACTTAGTAATTTATTTTTAAAAGAGTTTAAGTGTGTTTTGTCTTACAAATAAATTAATTTCACATTTCACACCCTCCTACTTCCATAAATGAGTATATTAGTTATAAATATAGTCACATATTGGTACTTAACTCGCTCGTAAGACCACTTTTGTCGCTTCTTCTTCTCAAAAACCACAAGACTGTTATCAACTAAATTTCGCATATATATTGTTTAGATACTCAATTAAATCTATTCGTAATTTAAACCCAATTAGGACCGTACTTCAGGAGATATTAGGCCCTTAATAAATATATACTGTATAGTCTGATTATATTACTTAAACCGTAAATAATAAATGAATAACAATTGATTTTTTGATTATTATTATTATATTGTATATGTATATAAAAATTGTGCACGTTTTGGGATTAAATGGGGTAAAATTAAAAGTGTATTAGTGGTAAATATCTTGAGGTAGAATTTCCGCCGGGTTTTCAATACGATAATGGTATTCGTGTAATTGTGAGTCACACAAAAAAATAATAATAATGTAGCTTGGTTCCTGCGTTAATATGTATGTTGTGTTGTTTATGACGAACACACCTTTTGTAAATATTGATTAGTTTTTATTGCACCTGCCGAACACGAACGCCTATTATGATGGCTATGTAGTGTTTAAACACACCAGAAATTCAATTTTCTGTTATCGCAATTTTTTGTTAGTGAGTTGTTATCAGGTCGTTTAAGTCTTTTGATATATTGTTACAATGTGCACTTTTTTTGTATGATGTGCTTTCGTTCTCTTAATTATATTCTAATTAATTTGATCTTAGGATGAAAATGTTTTGCAAGAATTTCTCGCGTAAGGAATGTGCGTAAATTCTATTTATAGTGTGAGTGCTATATATGTATTTCTTATACTTTAAGCATGTTAGGCATGTGCTTAAAAGTTGTGCTTCTAGCGCAAGTCAAGTTAAATTGGGTATAAAAGTTTACGTAACAACATTACTTTAGTTTTGGAAAGTTCTACGTGAAACGCAACTACTGGTGTAAACTGTTGGGATTTTAAATACTTAAACAACATACATACAGAAATGCATAAAAGAAATATTTAATTATTTTGTATTTACATAAATTATAACAAAATTAGTCTAATAAATGTTTACTTTCTTATACGCAGTATAAGTATTGTAATCATGAAAAATTTCAATCTCGAGATTTTAACGGAAATATACGTTTTGACCTTCCCTGAATCGATTCCAACTATTTTTGGAATGCCATGTGTGTGTGTGTGTCTGTTAATGTGAGCGCTCTACAGCCCAAACGGCTAAAGGGAAAATTATGAAATTTTAAACATAAGATTTTTATGTGCCTGGCAAAAAAACCTCCTATTTTTTAAAACAATATTGCGACCGGAAGTGCATGTTTACTCTAGTCATTTGTTGCAGTTTTTGCGATTACTCAAAAATGGTTGCAGTTACAGAAAAATTATTACAATAAAAATTAAAGATATCAGCATTTTGTACAACTTTTATTTGAAACTTTTTGTCCTAAACCGTACCGGAAACAAGAAAACGGCGCTTGAAATTTATTATTATATTTATTTTTACATAAATCGTATCATCTGCGCCTGTCAATTGTTTATCAAAAAAAAAAAAACAAACTTAAATAATTTGAAGTTAGACATTTTATATTTATTCGAAGAAATATATTTAGTGTAAAAGTGTTCCAAAGGTTTGAACAAATATTATAAATTAGAAAACTAATGAAAATAGGATGTGATTTAACCCAAAAGCGTATAAGAAAGTTCGGTGCATGACACTACAGATGTTTTTTGGTACACTAGTGGTTGACTTAAAACAAAATGATGACGTAGTTGCGTAAATAAAAATATCGTTTCGTGTTCGTAAACAGTTTTAAAACGAAATCGCAGCAATCCGCAGTGCAATTTCGTAAATGTAATGGATTGTATCCAATAATATAATAACTTGTTACTTTATTTCGCATTATACCCCCACAAGTATGTATTACCGTCACAAATTGTATTATAGATTACAAAACGCAACTGTAGTTCATATTCCCCAACAACCAAATTATATAGTTGTTAAAAGACCATTAGTAGCAAAGGTATTTTTGTTTTACTTAAAAGAAATTGAGTTTCATTGCACAACAAAATTGATGCATAGTTAAACGAGTCATTTATCTTACATGTACTTATACGTATAAGACGATTAAGCACACGGTTTCAACTCACACGCGATTTCTTATATGAGTAAATTAGAAAATATAACTATATAACATTGAATATCAATAAACACAAAAATTTCGTTTAGTTAATTATTACAAAAAAATTAAGCACTGAATTCAACGCAAAAGTGAGGTTAATACGTTGAACGTAAAACGCGTAAAACGCTCCCGCTAAACAGTGTTGTAAACTTACAAAACTGACCTCACGAAGAAAAACGATTAAAATTATACACTTCCGATTGCGCAAAAAAACTGCAGAAATCGACAAAAATCACGCGAATATTCGTGAGCGAACGGTACTATTTGTACCTACAGCGGCATCGTGCCTCCTAGATCACGATTGCTGATTTATTTGCGCAACGGTAACCATTGCCACTTGGCAAAAACCTAACGAAAAACCATTAAATTACACGCTGTCCGCATCACATGATTGTCTTAAACCATATGGCCACCTAACCGTTAACACCAATAGTCGATCATTCGATTAAAATCTACACATACATCTCTTATATAACCGTAAAATCTACAAACAACAGACAAACACACTCAAACAAACACAAACAGACACAAACAGACAACAAACAGACACAAACAGACACAAACAGACAATAACAGACAACAACAGACAACAACAGACAACAACAGACAACAACAGACATAAATAAACACAGCCAGACACAAACAAATCGACAAACAAAGATAAAAGATCAAGAGTACATTTTCGAAATCGATTTTTTCCTTGAAACGTCGTATAAGATAGTAAAATATAATATATTCGTGTTTGTATGCATAAATACATAACATTCTCTCATAAAATGTAGTAGTACATATATACATACCTGACATAGCATAGTTAAAGAAGGAAATGTGTAGATGTACCCTAAAGAAAGTTAGAATTCTTTCCATGGCACACTTTATCTTTAACAATCATGTTATTTTTCCCAGTCACTTTATGTAAAAAGAAATATGAGTTTTCTTAGGAGGCTTTGCCTGATAAAAGTCCACCTATAAATCGCCGTCTAACTGATTGAATCTCTTATACGTTGTTTTATGTCTAAGCGTCAATTCCAACGCGCATTCAGTTTTAATTTGTGTCACATGTCGCGCAAACATTTCAATGCCACATATAATTATCACTTGTTAATAGAACGAGGTGAAATAAACAATAAAAACCTATCAGATATGCTTATCTATCAACTATCTGGTAGTTTCCTTTACTTATCTGGCAGATTGCTTTATCTGGGAGATAGTTTCATTTATGTCTACTTCTTTATGCTTATCTGTCAGATAGTTATCTTGGAGATGTTTTCGTAGTTTACATGTACTTACCCTATGCCTATCTGTCAGATAAGTATCTGGTATCTTGGAGATAGTTGCGTCATTTACGTATACTTAACCTATGCTTATCTGTCAGATAGTTATCTTGTAGATAGTTTCGCTATTTACATATACTTAACCTTTGCTTATCTGTCAGATAACTTTATCTAGGAGATATTTTCGTGGTTTAGATGTACTTAACCTATGCCTATCTGTCAGATAAGTATCTAGTAGATAGTTTCGTGATTTATATGCACTAATCCTATGCTTATCTGGCAGATAACTATCTAAAGCTTGTTTAAAGGTGGAAATGTTGCGTTTTATATGCGACATTTTCTGTATGTATTAGAATATTTTACAAATAGATTTATTAAAGGAAAAAAACGTACTTTTAGTTATAAATGTTTTTTTTAATTGTTGAGTTTGAGCTCAAAAATCGTTTTAGAAAATATATTTAACGCACCTTGTAATACCAGTGACTGGTTGGATTTATTGATTTTTCAGAACGCTTGAAAATGAATTTCAGTGGTGCCTCATAATTTATCAGTTTTTCCTGGAATTCCAAATTCCGTTCTGTAAGAAATAACGCGCTAGATAATAAATAATATAAAACAAACAAATATACATATACAGCGATTTCTGTTTCCATAAATTTGTTTCACTTTGTAATTTTCGCACGTAGACTTTTCAGTTTTTCAACTTTCAGCCGGAACAAATCTGAATTTCCTTCTTATTTATGTTGTTTTCTATCATACAGCACCGGCTGAAGGAGTAAAACGTTCTAGTTTATTATAAATCCTAATATAACATTTCTAACCTAATTTACTTTAAAAGCGATTTTCTTGTAAACGGTTCACTTTTTAGAAAATAGTTTCAAATAAAAGTTATGCGTAATATAAATATCTTTCATTTTTATTCTTATTATTTTTGTTGAAAATGTAACTGTTTTCGAGTTATTGGTGAATTTGTTAAAAATGGCTAGAGTAAACAAGCACTAGTGGTTCGATTATTGTTAGGAAAAATAATAAATTAATTTGGTATACAAATTCTATTTGTTTGGGTGGTTTTGAAATGAATCAAAACTTTTAATCCATGTGGCAATCAACGAAATCCTGGATTACATCCATATAACTGGACTGTCTAGCGTAAATTCAATTAGGACTAATCTCTATTTTAAGTCTATTTCGGTGCCTTTTTTATGTAATCTGAACATTCAAGGGGCGAGTGAATTATTTAAGCGAACTTAATTTGCGGTTCGGTTTTTTCGCCAGTTTACAACTGGCTTTAAAGCAATGTCGGTGTTTTTTTTTTTTATAATTTGGCAATATTTTCGGTGGTATTTTGGCTCTGTTTCATGTATGCATGTTTCGGAATTCCATAGCGAGAATATGTGACGACAAGAATATTGTCGCTTGAATACTAAATCAAATACTAGCCTCTGTTTCGCTGTTTGTGTATCACACAATAGCCACGTGGCAACGCTGTTAATTACCGTCATTCTACTTGCATGTAAATCACATTTGTAACGAAATGAACTACGAATGGGATGGAATCATGGAATGGCATGGAATACATTCCAAAGTACAAACAAAGTCCAAACACCACTCATACACCTATACTACGTTCATACTTTATACATTATTGTTCGTTCTCTATATCAAACAACGGCCAAACTCTGACAAATTTCATTTTAGTTTACTATTAATGATGTCATACATACATCGGTACAGTTACATGCTCGTTAACACGCCAGTGGTGACGTCAATTGTGAACGATTTATTATTTATTATTTACTAGGCATTGATTTGTATTATTGTCCAATCATTCCTCAATTACACCCCACAACTCTCTCTCTATCTCTCTCACATGCGCGTACACACACACACACACACACACACACACAAACACACATACACAAACACACATAAACACACATAAACACACATAAACATACATAAACACACATAAACACACATAAACACACATAAACACACATAAACACACAAACACATACAAACACATACAAACACACACACAAACACACGCACACACAAACACACACAAACACACCCAAACACACACATACAAACACACACAAATACACACAAATACACACAAACACACATAAACACACAAACACACAAACACACACAAACACACACAAACACACACAAACACACACACAAACACATACACAAACACACACAAACACACACATACAAACACACACATACAAACACACACACACACACACACATACAAACAAACACAAACACACACACATACAAACAAACACAAACACACACACATACACACACATACACACACACACACACACACAGAGACACGCGCGCGCGCACACAATTATTTGGGTCAAAAAATGTTTCGTAGGCTGATGTGTGCGATTTTATAATTAATAATTGAAATATTTATACATTCTTGCGATTAATTAAGTATATTTCGAAACGGTAAATACACCGGTAATTCCTGTGGGATCGATTCCGTTACCGTAAACTATGTATATATATATATATATATATATATATATATATATATATATATATATATATATATATATATATAACTATATGAGTTATATAATATCGTAACGCATCTGGTGTTTAATAACGATTTTTAGTTTGCTATAAAAAAACAATATGTACTACGTATAAGAAAGCCCAGTCTGGCCAGTTACAGATATATATATAATTTGTTTGTTTCAATCAAAAATGACCCATAGTTTAGTCATTTCTGGCATAACTACTACAAATTACTAGCGATTATAGTTTATCACAATTTCAAGTAAATTTTGCAATTGTTATCTATTATATAACAAATGACTTTGTTTTGTTGTTTTGTCAATGCTACAATATCGCTATTGGTACCTGAGCAGGTACTTTAGTAACATCATGGCACCCTGGTGCCCCAACGCACATTTAAAGTTGCTATTAGTCGTTCTTATTTGTTTATTATTATATATTTTCACTTTCGAAAATAACTTTATATATAAAATAACTGAATCCACATACATCAGTACACCAACAAAAGGTATTTAATTAATACTATAAACATAAACAATTACATAAAACAATCATGAAATATCATATTTACAATTATTAATTGAGTTATTATCAAATTAGGGATGATTTATATGTTTTTCACTCATAAATCCACCAAGAACTATTTTTTTATGTGATGCATTTATGTTATTTATTTTATTTCAGATCTAACTAGTGAAGAAGTACTAATGCAGCGACTTGCAGAGCTGCAAGTACGTCTACAGTACTTGGATTCAATGTACCGAGCACGGCAAGAAGATGTTCAATTGTTATCCAGACAGATTGGTCAAGATAATATGTCGGCGACGAATAGCCCTATGTTCTCTTTAAGACCTGAGGTCAAAGCCATGCTTAAAAATTCTAGTGGTAAGTTATAAAAAAACAAAAACAAAATAATGTTATCTAAACTCCTAAATAACGTATAATAACATAAAACAATGGTTTTGATTAATAATTAACAATTTTGTTAGTCGCTAAATGTAATACGTATAAAACTTTACATAACTATTATATATATTATATATAATTATGGATTTAATTAGGTACTTGTATGTACAATATGTGAATTAAATTTGGTTGAAATCGATACGGTACTTTTAGCAAAGAAGAAGCGCCAATATTCGTCTTACGAGCGACTATTAAGTATCAATATTGTAATTGTTACTAAATGTAATTAATATATATATATATATATAAGCCTTAAGAGAACTATTAAATTATAGTTAATTTCGTATTTAATTAAACTTTTATTCTATAAAAAATAAATATTTAAAATTTTTAATTTAGTAGTTTTTATGATAATCTAAAAGTATTAATTGCGATATGAGTGTTTAATAAATTAGATAGATTTTTTATTGCGAAATAATTTTTTAAGTTGTTTAACGGAAACGGAAACGAAGTTGGTACGTTATTAAATATTTTAACAGATTGCCGGAACTGTTTCAAGTTGACGACATTTTTGTTGATCATTTATTAACTTGTACACTTTCCAACGGGTAGGATTCGGCGCGAATTTTCTTTTCTTCTATTTCCACCCTGTGGCGTTTTTCCCAACGGTCTCCATTTATATTGTTTGTTCGATTTATATATATTTTCCACCCTGTGCACCAAATGGACAATACGTGTCCAACACCAAAGAATAGTTATCTTGTGTTTAGAATTACATTTTGTTTTTTAAATCGTAAATTTCTTATACGTAATTTACTATAAATAAAAAGTGCCTTATTTTTAATTTAAAACACCCAAGCACACAAATAAAATATAAATAGAAAGAACCTTGAGGTTTACCAACGCTATTTATTTAACGAAATATATCTTATACGAAGTTATAAGTAAGTATTGCGAAATTCACAATTTCGTACTTTTATTTGTAAACTTTCTGCGTTCATCATTAATTATGTTAATTAACAATACTCGTAATATATTTCGGTATTTGATGTTTGAATAGATGAGTATTTTATTACGTCTATTTAGGTGAACATATTTCACAGTTGACAAACGAAAACACATGTGCACTTCCGGTGTTTGCACAATTGTGTACATTCCCAGCACAATATAATTATATTATGCAAAGTCGTCACATTGTTTTGCATAATTAGTTCATTTATTTCTAAATAGCAACGTAAACTAAAAACATTAATAAACTCATCAATAAGCAATATTTATTCCTTTTTAATAAACAATTAACTAGTTCATTAATACAGACAATTGTATAACAAACAAAAAAAACGGCCCCAAAAACGGCACTTTTTCAAACACGTATAGCACCTAAACCGGAAGCTATATCAAAAAATGTTTCAAACAAAAAGTATAGACAATTTTATTATCTTTAATTTACTAAGTGAGACAATTTTCGAAAAAACGCATAGTTTTTTATTTACTCGTAAATATGTAAATGTGTGGCATGACTGCGCATGAATATTCGATGTGTGCGTGCTGGAAATTGATTCGTTTCCGGACACAGCCCACTACATTTGTAACTTCATTTAAAAAAAAAAAAATACTAGTTAGAGTATTATGAGTAATTGCGTACCTGCGCTATTTGTTATTCAAATATGATTGTACGCAATTTATATGCATAGAGAAAATTACGTATAAGTGGATTATAAATTCGGATCAATTTTCTAAGCCCTGGGATTTGCACAGCTGTAAAAATTATATTTGCGATATGTAGGCTTACAAGTGTGAGCCTGCGCCTTAAGTATCAACCAGTGACGTCATCGTACCTATATTTGCCACATAGCAGCTTATATAGTTGCGTAACAAGTTGCTAAGCCCTAAATATGCGAAGCATATTTCATACGCTTGAGTTACCATTACGTTTTTAGTTAACCAAACGTAAATGAGAGCTTAAGTAATCGTTTATTTGATAAATCTAGACTTAAAATACTTTTATAGACAATTGTTTCATTATGCATAGCGATTCTTTATACATGGAGTCTATATTAGGGTTTTAGTTTGTTATATGTTAATTAGAGCTTAAGTAATCGGTGGTTTATTAATAATTCCGTTAAATATTGTTTTACGCCTATTATGGAGCTAAAATATGCGAAATATCCTAACTAACTTAATCTCTTATACGTTTAACGCTCGTCATATGTTAGTTAGAGCTTTAGTAATCGGTGGTTTATTAATAATTCCGTTAAATATTGTTTTACGCGTATTATGGAGCTAGAATATGCGAAATATCGTAATTAATTTAATCTCCTATACGTTTAGCGCTCGTCATATGTTAGTTAGAGCTTAAGTAATCGGTTGTTTATTAATAATTCTGTTAAATATTGATTTACGCTTATTGCGGAGTTAAAATATGCGAAATATCCTAACTAATTTAATCCCGCTTTGCGTTTAGCGCTCGTCATATGTAAATTGGAGCTTAGGTAATCGGTAGGTTTGATAAATAAGTTGTAAGTTTTATAAATGAATAAGTTTTTTTTAAATAAAGTATATTAATTAATATCAAAGAGATTTTTGTATCGTTTATAATTTAGAGTATTATAGGGTTTTTTAAATGTAAATATTAAATTAGTAAATATTTGATGGGGAGGTAACATTTTTCAATGTATTTTACGGTAATATTTCATCGCGCAACATCCGTATTATAATATTTGACAAGTAACATTGTTCCATGGAGTTTTATTATTTTATTTTTATATATGTTTTCGTTTTCGCAATTCTGTCAAGAACAGATCCGCAGTATTTACGATCGCAAATATTGTTTTTGCAATATACTTCGGCTGCAAATAGTCAGTGCACATATATTGACTATTCCATGCAGTAGTATATTAAATAAATATTATCGTTTACGGCAATTAGTTTTACATATTTACATATATTGATAATTATAAATTTAATTGAGTATCTATACAATATGTATACGAAATTTAATTGAAATCTGTTCCGTGGTTTTAGAGGAGAAGAGGCGACAATATTCGTCTTACGAGCGACTTACCAATATCCCTATACCTAAATAACTAAATATGTATACAATTATAAATAAATATAGACTTTTATTGCTTGAAACATGAATTTATTTGTTGTTTTTAGGAATGAGATTTACAAATGGATTATTTCCAAGCACTGCAATCCGGTTACCATCCGTGTACAACTTCTTGCCGCACCTCCTGGATGATCCGACGAGTTTGCGACCAGCTTTCATGTTATCCAAGGGCAGATCGTACGTGTCGATGGTCCTAGGTGTTCCAACAGTCAAACGAGATAAGCAGAGCTATCTCATGGACACCCTACAAAACATCTTGGAGGCCATCAGCGACGACGAACAAGCGGACGCTATCATTATCGTTTTTATTGCTGAGGTATGCTATCTAAACGCGATTTATTAAGCTAATCCTTCGGTTTAGAGTTATTTACAACTATATCTATAAGTATTTATTTATATATTTCGTGTTATTACGTTTTGAAATATATTAAAGTGCCTTAGACATGTTTGACATTTAATATAAATGTTTCTATAATAGATAGGTGTGTACCATTGCGGGATAAAATACGTGGAATTTAATCAAGAATTATATAAAAAATACTAGGTTCAATTATCTTAAGTGGTACTTTAGTTATAAGGATTATAAGTGAAAATGAGCCGCGCGCTCCATATAGTGTATTGCTTAGTATATGGGTGCTTGATTGACCAATCAGAGGCGAGGAAACTTGTCTACCCTTGCGCGTATAGGGTTTTTAGTTGCGCTGATAGTTGCGATGTGGCAACGTTGTTTTGGGCGTGATGTCTCTTGAAAATAATATCAATTTCGCAACCATTCAGGTCACTGAAGTTCAAAGAGTCTCTCAGGTCTGAAATACGTATTCGCCCTTATCATCTTCAGTATATGACGTATCCGATTTGCCCGATTCGAGAACAAAACACTCTACTGATGGCCGTCGCTTTTTATGCGCCTGTGATAGATGAGATTTTTGGCACTTCTATCACAAACTTTTTGTACACCGTTATAGTTGAAGGAGCAAATGCCCGCAATACACTGTTGGCTAAGCGCCATCTATTTTTCTTTGTTTGTTCTTGATGCTTTATCGTCTTCAACCTAATAAAATAATTACTACATTACACTATTATTTACCTATATACTATATCGCACTATATAAGAAGCTAAAAGCTTGAAATATAAAATTATATATGCGTTCTAGAACACCTATATAACATACGAAATAAGACTAAAAGCTCTAGAAGCTTTATAAGTCAACACAATATGCGTATGTGTCTCTTAGCTTACAGTGTTATAGAATATTCATATAAGGCACGAAATAACACTCTAAGCTTTATATCTACAGTGTCTCGCGCTCGACTTCTTATACGTAGTCGATACATTTGTTTTCATAGGAAAGACACTAAAATACATATTTTAAACAATTATAAAATTTTAATTACGCATTGTACTATATTAATAAATATTACGAACAGACATTTATTAGTTTTTTGATATATATAAAAAAATAGGCAATTTTCTTATCAAGCATATATTAATCTTAAATATAAAGTTTCATTGCGCGCGCGCGCGCCCTCTCTCTCTCCCTCTCTCTCTCATACAGACACAAATACACACGTTTTTTTCTTAACTATTTAAAAATATAAATAGTAGTTTTCGTAAAATCATTTTTTCTGAGAAGTTTGTGGCGTAAAAAAATTACGCTTTTCTATTAAGCTTATTTAGTTGCCACGCCCTTAATTAGTAAGATTTTGACAAGAGTCGTTAGGAAAATAATTAAATACGATTGAAAAATAGAATAAAAGCTAGTTTATAAACAAAAAAAAAACATCAAAGAAAATTACGAAACATGAACTTTCCGTCAAGCATGAACACAGTTTTAATTATTTTTATCAATTTTTTTTTTTTGTCAAACTCCCTCCACAAAGCCTCTTTTCTGCAGAGAGATCAAACAGATTTTAATTTTCTTTTTTAACAATTATAAAACTGTCCAATTAATATAAATTTCCTAACAAACGATTTCAACAACAAATAAAACATTTTATTCATAACAATTTTGTACTAAAACAAATTTTATTAGTGATAAATGCGTATTTATTTATATTTTCGTAATTTAACTAATACATATTCTGGAAACATTCGCGCTTCATTTTGTTGTTTTTCGATAAAAATAACAAACTTGATAAATATCGAGAATAAAACACATTTTAGTTGTTTCGATTAGAGAAATGCATTTAAGACAACCATTATTCTTTTCGTCTTGATGTGATTGTGATGGAAGATCTGCAAATCATCATTAGCGCCATTAATTCACACAATTCATCACCTTACGCTGTTTTACGAGTTTCCCAACTAAATCCTATAGCGCCTAATTCGTTTTATGCACATCCCAGTTGCTAGGGGTTAAATATTTAAATTGTAATTGCATTTTTCACAGATCATTGAGCACAGGCAACTTTTGTCCTCTGCAGACATTTAATTTAAAACTTCAGACAATTTTCTGACTACCTAATGGGCTTCAATTTTATTTTATATATATACCTAAGTTAATTTTCAAACGATTTCATATATAATTGGATTTTCTTTCGGTTTCCTTTACACAAAATTACAGTTCATTTCCTATTTACAACGATCCAATATCAACAAATAAATCGCACCAATTTAAATCGACACTTAAACAAATATATATAATAAATTTTACATTCTTTAATGTTCTTATTATCATAAAATAAATACGCTTATTAAGACGAAACATTTATTTATTCATAAACACATTCGTTATAAACAAAACGATAAATTTTAAATATATATACGTACAGTCGATGAATTATATATATAATTTTAATTACATATTTATTCACATGTTCACACATGCAATGCAGTTACGGTGGAATAAATTTAATAGATGTATTTTTATACTGTATTTATTATATATTTAAAAAAAAAAATACATGAGATAATTTCCATATAAAGTACTTTGTTCTCATCATTAATTTTTATCTATTACGTATAAGTAGATATTTAATATTATGGTAAGTTAAGTACAATAAGTAAACTTAGTGAATTAATTATAATCATTAAAATTTACATAATATTAATTAATTAATGGTGCTTTTCTGCATAAATCTATAAAAATAATTGTAAGTTATTGACGTTCTGATTTTTCTTTCGCCCTTTCAATATTATTTAATATGGTTTCCATTCTGGAATGCAGCCAAAACAAAGAAGACTTCGCTTATTATGAACACGTAGATTTCCAGTCAAACCTATTAGTAATGCACGTTGCATTGCTGGGTGTTCTGCAAATATTAACAGTGCACAATTGCATCCGTCGCTGGTTAAATGGAAAAAAAAAATGGTTGTACAAAATTCACCGATTGATTAAGCTGTATAAATAATCAGTGAAACATGTGCCGATTTTTTTTTTTGTAAAGATACACAAAACATTCTTTGCGATTTGTAACAAGAAACTAATTTTGGTGTCGTGGGACGCAAATAATTGGAATTCCGGCCATGTGAACATTTAATCGATGTTCTCTCGTTTTACTTTTCCTTGTCGATACAAAACGTGGCCTGGCACGCTGAAATATCTATTGAAAAACAAAGCTGAAAACTGCTTTTAAATGATAAATTATATCACATTTTTTTTAGTCTCCCATTCATTTTAGTCAACTTTTATATAAAAAGCTTTAACAAACAGATGCTTATATCTCTATATCTGTACGTCTGTATGTATGTATATACGTACGTATGTATGTATATATGGATTTAGAGTCATAATAATACACATAAATTCAAACATAAATACATATAAATATATAAATACATATAAATATGCATGTATAGTTAATTAAATTGTCTGCATCATCGAGAGGAGTATTTTTGGTATTTGTCTATTTTAAGGAAAACTGTACGTTTTTTCAAAAAAATACGTACTTGGTAAACGAGAGACAATGCAATTCCCTACACTTTTTGTTTGCGAACTTTTGCGAAATAACATCCACACTACGTGCTATGAATGTTTGAAGTTTCTTGATTTTCGATTTATGTCTGTACGCTCCAATATATCTCCAAACCGTTTTGTTATCTAAATATAATAAATAAAATTACTCGCTCTATTTATAGATTTACAATTTCGCATAATTGAACTTTCGCCTCCGTGCTATGTAAACATACATATTTACCTATTTATATAAAAACAAAAATCACTGTTTACAAATATATTAGAATTTGCCTCGTTAATTTTAGTCAATTAATTTCAATTTATTTTCAATAATGCTTATTATACTTTCTTATAGACTGATTTGGAGTACGTACTTGAAGTTGCTAAAGAAATCGAATTACGGTAAGTGTAAACATGTCGTTATTATTTATAACGCATATCTGTAGACTTAGGGTTCGAATCCTGGTAACATTTAATAGAGTTTTCTCAAATTTTGATTATTTAAATAATATCATTTAATTATTGTATATATTTATGTATATATGTATGGACTGTATACATGTGTGTGTTTGTGTGTGTTTGTGTGTGTTTGTTTCTGTGTGTTTCTGTGTGTTTCTGTGTGTTTCTGTGTGTTTGTATGTGTTTGTGTGTGTTTCTGTGTGTTTCCGTGTGTTTCTGTGTGTTTCTGTGTGTTTCTGTGTGTTTGTTTGTGTGTTTCTGTGTGTGTTTCTGTGTGTGTTTCTGTGTGTTTGTGTGTGTTTGTGTGTGTTTCTGTGTGTTTCTGTGTGTTGCTGTGTGTTGCTGTGTGTTTCTGTGTGTTTCTGTGTGTTTCTGTGTGTTTCTGTGTGTTTCTGTGTGTTTCTGTGTGTTTCTGTGTGTTGCTGTGTGTTGCTGTGTGTTTGTGTGTGTTTCTGTGTGTTTCTGTGTGTTTCTGTGTGTTTCTGTGTGTTTCTGTGTGTTTCTGTGTGTTTCTGTGTGTTTCTGTGTGTTTCTGTGTGTTTCTGTGTGTTTCTGTGTGTTTCTGTGTGTTTCTGTGTGTTTCTGTGTGTGTGTGTGTGTGTGTGTTTGGTTTAAAATTAATTGTGTGTGTGTTTGTGTGTTGATAGTTATGGTAGTCATATTGATTCGGGTTTGATCGAAGTCGTCTCCCCGTCGCCATCGTACTACCCGGACTTTGATAAGCTCCGGTTAACGTTGGGCGATTCGGCCGAACGGGTGAAGTGGCGTTCAAAGCAGAACTTGGACTTTGCGTTTTTGATGTCGTACGCCCAGCCGAAGGGTACGTTCTACGTGCAACTGGAGGATGACATTTTGGCAAAGCGGAATTTCATCACGAGTATGAAAACGTTTGCGATCGAAAAAAGCGGCGGCAAAGTCCCGTGGTTCGTTCTGGATTTTTGCCAGCTTGGTTTTATAGGTGAGGGTATTTTATATTTACCCATCTCCCACATACACACATACATACATACATACATATATATTTTAGTCGACGGTGTTTTTTTTACTCCTATGATTTATTTTATCAGTTTTTGTGCTCCATTGTATATATTTAACTGTCATATTACAGATTAATCTGTAAGAGATTTTTTTTAAATCCCATTCTTACTCCTTGAACTATAAAATTACCTCCATTAAATCTTAAATCACCCTCAATTGCTTTTTAATTTACCCACTAATTTAATTCACACAATTGAACTACTTTACTATTTTTTTTAAATACGTTTTTTATGCTATTATATATTTTTTATTTTTCTAAAAATTCTAATAAAAATCGTATTGTTTTTTTAAATTAAAACAACTATAGTATAAGTTGTTTTAATTAGCAGAAGCTTCATTCATGCTTTGGCTGGTTAATTAAAATTGTTTTCGTATAATAAACAATTATGCGTTTTGTGATTTGTTTGAATAAATGTTTAATTATAATTTGTGAACTCAGTACTACGTTAATTAAAATTTATTACGTCGCTTTCGGTTTGTCGGAAAATATGATAAAATTGTAAAAAATAATTGGTTAAGGTACAAATTTACGCCTTTGATCTATTATAAAAAATTTATTTAAAACTTTATACATGTCAACCACAAAGTTTACAAACGACATATAATTATTTATTGGGAAATCATATTTGAAATAAATTACTCTGTCAATATTAATTCGTTTGAAACACTCATAAAACATGTCGAGTTTTATTTAAATCTGTCAATTATTCTACAATTATTTAGATTTATTGTTTGAGGAATAAATTATAAAATCAATTCAAAATTATATATTCAATCATTCGCATTTTTATAAATAAAGTACTTCTATACTAATAAATATAACGAAATATATCGAATTTATATTAAAATTTTGGGACAATAAATTGTAATTTATTGCAAAACTAATCAAAATCGAAATCGAAATTTAATATTTCTATCAACATATTTCGATTCGCTTGTGCCGCATTTATGAACGAAATCAATTTAATAAAAGCGGGTAGTGATTAAAAACGCGTGTTTTTTTATTGGTTTCAGGTAAACTGTTCAAGTCCGCCGAGCTACCATGGTTGGTTCAGTATTTTCAAATGTTTTTCAATGACAAACCAGTCGATTGGTTATTAGATTATTTCATAACAACTAGAATATGCAATTGGGGAAAAGACGCAGTAAGTATTCATATATTACGCATATAGTTTTAGCTCACTCAAAGCGCCGCTCTGGTGGTTAAAAGTTGAATTAGTTTAAGGTGAACTCTTACACATATTTGATTTTCGTAATAACGTATAATAAATCATATATTTTAATGAAAATGTATATATTATTTATTAATATTACGTAAAAGTATAACATTTTTAGTCGTCTTCTTCTTTGGCGTTCTTAAATCGGCGATAATTGCGATACTTTAATTACTAGGATCGCCCCATTAGACAAAATAATTGATGTAATTTACATTCCGGCGTTTTAAAAATAACTTAGAGATTGATGTAGATTGTTTCCTGCATTTATCACTCAGTTTCTTTTATTTATTCGTTCTAAAAACTTTCAAAAAAAAAAAACCCGTCCACCTCAGTGCGTTGCCGAAAAATGACAATTCAAGTTTTATTTTTGCTTCCAACTTCCACAAAAGCGTTAAGAAGCATTTTTTTATCTAAGATCCTTTTTCAACTTCTTGTTTTTTATCTCCCCCCTACAAACCCCCCCCCCCCGCCCCTTTTCTCCCTCACCGGGAGGTGATTCAGCTACTTTTCGCCGTTTTCCCAGTTCCCAGGTACTTTGTATTCATTAACCAACCCACGAATAAGAAAATAGAGTTAGTTATGACATCTTTTACGTTTCTACATTCGTTTACAAATAAAATGCAATTGCTATAAAAATCGACAATCTCAAATATGTTTTCGTATTACGGAAACGTAATATGAGTTTATTTCGTCTCTGATCTCTCTTTTAGAGGATTGGTTTTGGTGTTTAAACGCAATGTTTATGAGTTTGATTTAATGATGAGGTGTGTTTTTTTTTGTTTAAATTACGTATGATTGATGCGCGGTTAATCAATAAAACGCTGATAATAAAGTGGCAATCGACATGTACTTTAATATTGAACTGGGTAATAAATTCGTGTTAAATGTATCGGAAATCAATAAGTTTCTGTATGTGATTATCACACCCCTATAGTTAATAAAGCTAAATTCAGGGGAGAACATATCAATTGTATAGGCCACGCCTTGTATTAATGAACGAAAAACGTAATTTTGGGGCTTATTTTACGATGCGCAATAAAAATAGTCTCGATAATAAAAAAATGTTATAAATTTTAGAAAATAAACATAAAAGTCAGTTTACGTTCAGTTTTACGTTGATTAAATAAAATCCTACTCAGTTCTTATATTTGACTACTAAACGAAATATGGATCAATTTATATAAACAAAATTAATTTTATTTACGCTTTAAATCATCTAGTATTTATTTTAACGAGTAATTATACATATAGATATACAGATATATGGTATAGATTCGTTTTATGGGGAGTTTAGAAGTACTTAAAGCCTTAAGGAAGTTATTGTAGCTCTTCTAAGCAGAAACCACTCTTCTTGTGTAGTGGTGTATCATATATAACGTCTTTGGAGCTAAATTACAGCAATTTCTTCTCATAATGGTACACCAACACCTAGTGTACTCTTAGAGCACACGAACTTCACACCGTACCTGACCTTAGTGTCTATTTGTCTTACTGTAGTAGCTATTATTTCCCTGTATCTACTCTGTAAGAAAAAAAAAACACAAATAATTGCTCGTAATTCGTACTGCAATAACGCAAAACTAGCTATTGTTTTTTATTGCACTTCCAAGAATATTTACCGCTATTTATTTATTTTCTACACTGTTAATAACCCATACAGATTAATAATTTATTAATTTTGTTATTTTACACTTTTCACTTATATATTTATATATATTTATTTATGCTCATACAAATTGGACTAGACTCGTTAGTTCTTAATTTTCACCGCCAGATCTACGTGCTACCTTAAACCGCGAATATATACTCTAGTGACTAGAGTATATATTAGCGGTTTAAGGTAGCACGTAGATCTGGCGGTGAAAATTAAGAACTAACGCGTCAAGGCCATGCTAAATATAAAAGATCTGTTTTTATTTATTAGTTATTAATTGTATATGCTTTGTACTTTAGTTCAATTAGTATCTTGAAATAGTAAACAAATTAATTCAATTAATTTTAATTGATTAACAACTTATAATCAGATTTGGCGATGTATTTCGTATTAGTACTTAAAATATTGAAATTTAATTGCGAATTAGTTAGATTTATGTATGTGTAATTTCTATTTTAAGACATTTTAGGATCAAATAGTAATATTTTTCGAATAAAACTCGTTTATTTTTATATTTATTACAGAAACACTGCAAAAAAGATAAAGATCTATTATGGATCCACTACAAACCTTCCTTATTTCAACATATTGGAACACATTCGTCACTAAAGGGAAAAGTACAAAAATTAAAGGTACCACCAACAAATTTTTATTCACACTTATTTTTAATAATAAAACAATAATAATCTCAAGAAAACTACAAATATATTTCAATTCCCGTCTTTGTTACATATCAGAGACGTAACAGTTGTTATATCTGTGAAAAATTGCCTAAACGTTACATTCGAATTATGTACCTAAAAAAATGTTTTCACTTATTTCACACACATTTAGTATAAAACAAAATCGAATGTAATTTCCAGGATAAACAATTCGGAAAAGTCCCGCTGTACTTTCCGCACAGTAACCCCGAAGCGGTGATCGAATCGGGCATCAAAGCCTACAAGTACTACACGTTATCACGGGCCTACGCCGGCGAGACCTTCTTCTGGGGGCTGCTACCCCAACCAGGCGATCACCTAATCTTCAAGTTCAGCTCACCGATCGTCATGAAACGGTATGTGAAGGTGGTTGTAAAAGGTTTTACACCAAACTTACAAGTTATTTGCGGTTTAACAATCATCCTCAAACGCACAGACTCACAAAGACGTCATCAGCTCTATAGACACCTTATTAAATCTATATACAGTAAACTATTCCAGTCAACACATAGATCTGGCGGTGATTTAGTGAACTAACGCGTCAAGATCGTAAATAAATAACATGCTATTATTTATCAGTTATTTCTAGATTCTATGAAGAGTTTATATGTCTGTATGTATGTCTGTCTGTATATATTAATATCTGTGTCTGTTTTCGCCGGGATTTGAACAGAAATCGTTTAGAAATTTGTCGCACCATAAAACTTCTATAAGTATCATATATCAAAAAATGAACATTCAATTTAAAAACGATATATTACAGTAATAAGTTCGATTATCCCGCGATATAAATCACTTGGTTTCGGAACTAGGTCTAAAAAAGTCTGAAATAAATTCGCGAAACTGACACCGTAATTTTATATCGTAAATGAGATTTCAGGTGTGTTCACTGGCTGGGTGGGGGGGACTGGTTGTAAATTAGTCTGAAAATGTTTCAGATTCCTTTTCAGGAGCGGCAACGCTGAACATCCGTCAGATAAATTGTACAATACGACAGTGGAAGTTATGCCTGTTATGCACAATCATATTACGCGAAGTATGAACATAACAAACGACGGATACATCATTGTCGGTAACGTTTATTGATTTTCTTACACATCACACAAAAGAAAGTACATTTATATTTAAATAAATCACTTTTAATCATTTAATAACAAAATAACGTACAAAATAATCTAGACAAGAAAAAACGAATTAATCTTAATTTCTCACGAATTAAGATTAATAATAATTAAAATATCGACTGTATAGAAGTCATTGACACTTAATATTTGTGTTCAGATTGTTTTATGTTAGAAATATTTGGATTATAGTTTGTAAACTTCTATTTTAGTTCTAAATAGAAAATAGGGTATTTTGGTGTGTTTCAGGTAAATTTGACGGTACGGGTATTGCGGATGGGTTCGTAGATGAAAATGTAGGTCAAGTGAAACATTTACGATTAAATGTACATAGCGAAAGTGATAATTGGGCAATACTAAGTGAGGTGAGACGATTTTTTTATTTATATATCCCGTACTTTTATTTGTTGTTGTCTTTGATATAAGGAGTAGACTTTAGGTGTAATTATCTCGAAATCGAGGGTTTTAAAGCAAAATTACTATTAATAAAAATGTTTTTATTTTGTAGATAATGATTCAAGAAGATTCACGGTGACGACGCAACAGCGGTTGGATCGCTTTGCCTCGCATCAAACATCGATACGCATTCGACCGCTTGCAACAGTGACAATTGTCGCACGTCTAAAAACTCATCGCCCGCCTAAGTATTTATAACTACACTAGAACTCGGTTACAACGTTAAAAAAAAACAAACATAAAAAACGAACTCAAATCATAACGAAACCAATTATTATCAAACAAACATACACCTTCCTTTCAACATTTCATATATCAAACACCACAAACAAACAATTTATTCCAAAAATTATTATTATTTATGAATTACTCGAAACAAACGAAAAATACCATTTTTACTTTCTTATGCGCAGTATATTTCGATCTCGAGAATTTTACCGGAAATACACGTTCTTGACCTTCCCTGAATCGATACCGACTATTTTAAACAACAAAATAGGCGTAAGAAATGCGTAACATTTACTTTTAAATTACATCAACTTAAAAGTTACACATATCACGTGGTACAAATTTAAATACATGCCTTGCGTGTTTAACTTACAAGGATGTTACATCACAAACTTGTCGGATTTATATTTGATAATTTATTAAAAAAAACTACAACTAGTATTAGTCAGTGACTAGATATATTAAAGTGTGGACATGTTTGGGATTTAATATAGATGTTCCTATAATATATAGAGGTGTGCTATCGCGGGATAAAATACGCAGAATTTATTGAGGAATAACATAAAAAAAACGGGGTGAAATTATCTTAAGTGGTTCTCTAGTTATGAAGTGTTTAAGTGAATATGAGCGGCGTGGTTCATATATACCCGGCTGACCAATCACAGGCGAGGAAACTAGACCCTCTAGTATATCTAGCCACTCTAGTATTAGGGTATATGATGCCGCGTAATTAACACATATGGTGAGTTCTGTTGATACACCCGAGTTCTATTGTATTAAAACTCCTCTGTGATATGTAAAAACACCATCTTCTATCTCTAATCCCTCATGTATTGCCCCCCCCTTTTCCCCTCAAATTCACGAGTCAACCGAGTTAAAATTAAGAATTACGCCACTGGTGGCATATATGTTGTGCCATGTTAAAGTAGCCTATAAATGTTTAATGTAATTTATATATAAAAAAAATCACTAAACTACGACTATTTTCTACTAAATTCAAAGCTACATAGAAATTTCTTGCAATGTAATTAATATGGTGCCATTATTAATTAATATTTTAAACTCTTATTAGTTATTCAAGTGAGCTGGAAGCGTTGGTGCTTCCTGTTTTGCATTTGCATTTTTTTTTTATTTATTGGTGATTTTATGTATGAAATAACATTCCATACGTTTACATTCGTTTTTTAGAATAAAGTTTATTTTTAAAATAAATGACCGTTCACAGGTCGTTCGTGACAAATAATATTACGTGTTTTTTTTTTGTTTTTGTTTTGTAATGCATATTAGTCGATGACTTTTTTTTACGCGAAACTAATTATGCGAAAGTTCTGTAACGCAAATATATCACGAAACTTACACCCTATATTACATCATATGATTTACTTAAAATAGACTTTCATATCAACGCAAACATATATTGCTGATACATATACCTTTCTCGTATCTAAAAGGGTCATAATAAATAAAAATCATTTTTCCAAACAATTAAACTAAATTAACGTGGCGTTTTTTAACATATAAACAAAATAAAAATACGTTTTTAAACGTTAATTTACGTATTTATATATTTGAATAAGTTTCTAATTAGAAACTATAGATGGTGCCAGAAGTCTCGTTTTTGGTTTATTTCAATACTGTATAATACGTTTCTACTAGATAGGACTAGCTCGTTCCTTGTTTAACTTATAGTGTTATATGGTCATTTATCGGAATCTTTCACTCTTACTACAGTAACTTGTTTTTGTGGCAGTGGGTAGTTAGACTCTGTAACTGTAGATCGAGTAATATCTCCTATATTGTTCCTTGTCTAACTTGTTATAATTTGTATGATTTATCGGAATCTTTCAGTCTTACTACAGTAAAATATTTTTGAGTGAAACAAAATAGTAGGTTTTTAGACTATGTACGCACTAGATCGTCTTTGTATGGTGTTTTTATTCATATATGTTTATTTATTTCTCGAAATTACGTGTATAAAAAAAATTATTTGTTATATATTTAGTCATAATTTGAGTCATAAACGAGAAAGGTATATGGACACATCTTTGCAAAACGAATATAAAAAACATAAAAAACAATAAACGCAATAGATTTTCTACTATTTTTATAAATTCACAAAACTATAAACTAATTTGTAGTTTATAGATCGTTTTCTAAACTTAAGTACTGCAATTGACCAGTACTTAAAAACATAAGGGATTGAACATAAAAAAATTATTACGTCTTCTCTAAGCTCAATTTCAATGATTGGGCCTAACTTAAAGGACATAGAATGCTTAAGGGATTGAAATACACGTATAACTCAATGCTTAAGTCGCTTAAATTTATTCTAAACGCACTTTTAAAATGATCTAAAGTGGACCAATTTAACGCTAATTATCTAACAATAATATATATATATATCATTTTTTCAGTCTCATATATTATCATAACACTTTTATCTTCACTAAGTAATTATTATATATTACGCTTATTTAAATATATAATAATTAGCGCGCACAATGTGTCTACACGCGCTAATCATTATTAGCTTTATATATTAAGCGTAATTATTATTTAACTCACTTAATTAATATGTGTAATTAATTTCTACGCTCTAAACGTACTTATTACACTCTTTAATTATCGTAGGCTTAGATAATCATACTATAATTATTACTTGGTTAAGACTACGTTTAAGATTTTTATTAATAAAATTTGCTTAATATGCGACACAATAAAAAGTAAAATAAATGTGCACCAAAGATTACAGCGTTTTTTAAGTTTTAATTTATAAAAATGTACTTTTTTATACGAAAACAAAACTCGTAATTTGGCATTTGTGTCAAATTTAAATATGGTATTAATGTTTAATGTATATAGGTAAGATTAATTATATAAATTATTTAATAATATTCTGATGCATGTCGAAATGGCATAACGGGACATAAACAAGTATTGTGAGCACCAAATAATTTTATGGTCGTCAATTTAGTGTTTCGAAACAACCCTTGCAATTTAGATTTTTTTTTTTAAATAATAATTTCTATAAAATGTGTTTCATTTTTTAATTATTTCGCAATTTCGAATTTTTATAACTTTATACAAGTAATAGTGCCAAATTTTAAACAGCTCTTTTATAATATGGTTTTTAAATTGTTTTAAATAATAAAACTCGAATTGTACATATAAAATAATTAACTGATATTTTTATATGTGAAATCATGTCGTAATGTTCCAAAAAAAAACCATAAATCTATTATAACATTTCATTTTATTTTGACACCGTATAAGACACAATATCAATACACTTTCAATCATCACTGATCTATCGATCACTGAACTGAACTGAATCGAATCCCCGTCCATCAATCCAAAAATTATAGACATTTTTTTTAAAAATATAATTCAATTAACTCTATATAAATATTTCCTCCGAAATTACTTTAAATAAGCACTACTTTACGAAAGAATGGTTTCAATTTTAAATTGACCGTAATTGTGCCATACCAAATATTATGATTGTATGTACTAGGTGTTAATTGTTTAAAAAATAATTATTGGTGTGTTGGATGTGTTTTGAAAATTGTATAAATCGAAATATGTATGTATATATATATTTCTAGTATTTACGTCTTATTATTATTTATTGTTTAATTTTCGTAGGATTTGTATTTAAGTTTTGTTGAGATTAAAGTGTGTTATGTTTTAATTTAATATCTTGAACATAATTATCAATTCCCTTTAACGATATTTAATTAATTACCACATTTTTAAAATGACGCATTATTTATTTTCTAATAGACGATTTTTAGTTCGATAATTGTTACAGATTTCATTTATATTTAATTAAAAAAATCATTATACTCAATTTTTACACATCTTTAAGAAACAATACATACAAACATATTTACATAAAAAACCAATATGAGACGCTTAAAAAATATATTATTTTATTCAAATCTAGAATTAATTACAATTGGTTATTACGTATAAAAAATAGACAATTTTATTTATTTTTATTAAATATTAGAAAATATTACATATTAAGTAGAATTTTAATTTTAATAATATGAGTTAATTTATTATTTATATATAACTAAATATACAAGTATATAATATATATTATATATTTATATATGTGTTCTATAAACGAAAATATACACAATTTAGTTTAATTTATGACTTGCTAAGGTCTAATTGTGACCAGAGCTTCATAAGTTTGAGGAGCTGGTGTGACTCCATCTATGGCGTCTGTTGACGGGGGCTTCGCCCCCGGTGGGACGCTAAATATGAAATTTTGTAATAAACTAGTTGTGAAAAGGAACACGCTAGCTTTCGCTAGCGTTTCACCTAAACATCGACGTTTACCGAAACCAAACGGTAAATAGCTATCGGGAATCGTTAGTTTATTATCGATTAGGAATCGATCGGGTCGAAATACTTCCGGGTCGGGCCATGATGCTTTCGTCATTAATACACCATGCATGTTTGCTATTACCATTGTATCCTAGAAGTTTAATTCATTATCAGTTTACGTCACAGACTTGGAGTTAAATGTTTGGGATTTAATATAAATGTTTCTATAATAGATAGACGTGTACTATCGCGGGATAAAATACGCAGAATTTATTAAGGAATAACGTAAAACAAACAGGGTGAAATTATCTTAAGTGGTACTTAAGTAATTAAGAGTTTAAGTGAATATGAGCTGCTCGCGCCATATATACCCGGCTGACCAATCACAGGCGAGGAAACTAGAGCCTCTAGTACATCTAGCGTTCTTATACGTTGTTTAGATATTTAAACGTATGTGTTCTATATTTGTTTCTATGAATTATATAAGAGTAAAACGGGTAAAATATTGCTTTATCGATTATTTGTCTCTACTTTACGTAATTCTTATTGTTTTGGTAACTAAATTATTATACTTACTTTGGGAATGAAATACCCTTGTATTGTGCTATCGCGCAACGCGCGATGAGGAACTCCAAAAGTACGGCCCATAAACATGCGCACAGCTTCCAAAACTAAAGCTTCCATATACGGCATGCTAAATTACAAAACAAACGAACTTTATTATCATTTCACGTTTAATTTTCTTTTCTCGATAACAAAATAAACCAATTAGAATCTATTTTAAATAAATAATCCTCGACTTACTTTGCTCGATCTGCTAACGCTGGTAGTCGATCTCTCCCAATAACTCGATCAATCTCCTCTTGAGCTTTGCTTTGAACCTCGGGACTTAACAAAAGATACAAAAACCCAAACCCTAGCGTCTTACTAGTGGTTTCCGATCCCGCCATAAATAAATCCATACAAATCGCCATTAATTGCGATTCGGAAAAACTAGATTTTTTCTCATCCGAGCGTATAACTTCAATATACACATCCATCAAATCCCGCACCACCCCCGTCTTAAAACTCGAATTATGCTTGTCCATTTCGGCTTTTAAAAACTCCCAGATTTTAATATGAGTGTTTAAAAATAAATTATAACCGGATAGGTCAGGTGCGATGTATCTTAAAAGCGGGAAATGACTAAATGTCGCGCCAACCATATCAATGTGCTTGAATAATTCGGTTAGAAGCCCTTGTAGTTCTTTCATTTCTTTGTCTTCAGGGTTGTAACGATTGTTCGCCATCATTGTCCATAAAGTGTTTAAAACAGACACGCCGAAAACGTCTTTCATGTTCACTAAACCGGATTTGTGCGGGTGTAGTTTGGCTTTGAAGTTGCGGACTAGGTCTAAGGCTTCGTCTTCCACCATTGCGGACATGGTGCCGCGACCGAAACCGAATTCGCGTAATTGGCGTAAAACAAAGCGGCGCTGTTCTTGCCAAAAGTCTTCATCTGTTAGGAGGAGACCTCGACGGATTCCCCACGTTCTTGTCGTGTAGATTAAACCCATTGGACGTCCGCTAAAGAGTTTTAAGTTTATTTTATGAAAATATACCGAAAAATATGTTTGTTAACAGGAATTTTGTGACCAAAATAATAAATAGTAGTAACTTATTTTTTTTTTTTAAAATACCTAAAATCATCTTCTGTTAACATTTCTTTGATGGCTTTGTAATTATCGACAATAACTAATCGATCCTTGCCGATTTTTAACCCAACAACAGGACCAAATCGTCTAGACAATTCGCTGCATGCTTTGTAGAGGTATCCGGTTTTTTTGCGCAATTTCGCGACGGATAAAGCGCTGCCGAAAACCGGTAGCCATTTTGGTCCGGGCGGGTAATTTTTCGGTTTACGGGTATCGAGGTACGCGAGCAGTAAGAGTATTGCTGCAAAGAAGCATACTGCAATCCACATCCTACAGAGAATAATTCATCTTTAATTAGTCATGTGTTATGTAACGCAAAGTTGTTTATTGAAAGGGAAAGTAAGGCGTATTTTTTTTTTTCCTTGTTTACAATCAAGTTCGCTTCCGGTACAGAGAAAGTTTTAAAACTGCAGTTTTGCACACTTATATAAATTATTATATTCAGATCTCGAAATATATAATTTGAACTGCATTAAAACACTATTTTTTTACTCTTAATTACATTCCATATTTTATAGATAATTAACAAACAAGACCACAGTATCTTATGATCAATAAACGTTCTAGAAAACTTACTAGAACAGTATCACTAAGTGTATACTGTAAAGAACACTAAATACATAATTGTGACGTCATCCGGATGACTATTTACAATTCATACTTAAGCCACGCGATTTTATAGCTTCTAACAAGAGAAGGACAAATAATTATACCCTTAACTCATAATAGATGAATCTATACATTAGTTAGGTATATAATAGCTTACAACCTTGGTGCGGCAGTTCCCAATTTTGTCGCCAGATCTATGAGTTAGCTAGTATCACAAATAAACTTGAAACTTATAATTTTTACTATTGAAATCAATAATACAATTAATATTTCATAAAATAACGACAATTATACACTATTATTTCAATTTTATTGTATAATAAATTTATTCTTCTTAAACTATAACAAATAATTTGAATTTATAACTTTAGTAATACAAAATTAGTTAATCAAAATTGTAAATTATGAATAATAAATAGAACAAATTAGGGACAAATAAAATAAATAATACCTGAATTAAGGATGCACTTGCACTGTGTTGCACTTTAACTATTAACACGAAAATCACCTGCATCTCAGTGGTATTATAGCATTTCTCCCACTTGAGCGCAATGCACTTAATATGCATTCTTTAGTGCAATTTCTCTTTAAAACACCGAAATTACACTCAATAATGCGACTGCTTAATTCAGGTCATAAATATATTTATCAATTACATAAAAAAACGTTTTAGAATTTAATCCCTACACATTTTTCTAATAAAAACAAAAACAATTCCGTGTTTTATAAAATAATAATATAACAACATAAAATATTTATGCGTGTATAAATAAAAACAAAAATAAATCTGGGGCAAATTTAATATAAATATATAAAGTTGAAAATAGAAAATAAAAGAAAACTATTTCGAGTTTTATTAAACAAATTAAATTGAACAATTTAAAATATTTATTCGTGTATAAATAGAAACAAAAATTAAATCTCGGGTCAAATTTAATATAAATAAATATATAGTTCAAAAATTACTATCGGAATGGTTGAAAATACAAAGTAGAAGGGTCATAAGTTCATCATAGAGCTGCAAATTTAAAAATACTACAATTGTAAACACACTAGCGCCATCTGTTGAATGTAGCCAGTACTAATCATTGAATCAGTAGCGCAACGATATTTATTATGATTAGGACTAAATATCCCTAAAGATTTATTATATTAAATAAATATTTCGAAGCCGTAATTTTTTTATTTAAAATTACTAAAGGATTGACTTAGTAGACCTTCCTTAACTCGTTAATTTACGTTTATTTGGATATTTAAATAATAATTTGTTAAAAATTACAAAATACAGTATTAAATAAAACACGTACGTTTATTAAATATTTACGTTTTATTTATAAATCAACAAATATATACAGTTTTTAGAACTCCTAAGAGAAGGTCTAGCACACCTGGCCTTCCTTTACAGTTGTTACTATTAATTTATTTGTTTCATATATCAAGTAAATTAATTTTATTTATAAATTCACAAATAAATATATTATTTTTGGAACCATCTAAAGAAGGACTGATAGAGCTGTCCTTCCTTAACATGACTTATTGTTATTTTTTTGTATACATATATCAAATAAATTAATGTTTTATTTAGAAATATATTACAAATATAAATGAATTAAATACATTTCTAGATGAAATTTTCAATATGTTAAAATAAATACTTAAAAGTGACACGCGTGTCGTAATTTATAGCAATATATAACTATAAATAATTGTGTCTTATTATCTAAATTCTGTTGTTACACCACTGCGTATCAGGTGACTAATATTTACCACATCAAATAAGATATCTATTGTGTATATATGAAGGTTAAAAGTCGTTCTCGTATAGTTTACGACGAAAACCACAGTTAATTTCGTAGTTTTGAAAGCGATGTGAACCCGAAAACATGTCTGACTGGCCACGTGAAGGTAAGCAAATGATTTTTCGATATAAGCGTAGTGCAAAATGACGTCTAAATAACTGATTAGTAGTCGAAAGTGCTGGGTATAGTATACAATATACAGGACCGGGCTCAGAAACTACGCCATTGCTGTCGTCCCAACAAAGGCGCGCGGCAAAATGCGTCCGCATCTTTTGGATCGCCTTTTTAGTCGTACTGTTTTGTTGCGGCGTCGGAATCGGCATCTATTTAATCGTTGAAGAAGGTACGTTTACTCTTATTAATCGCACAACATTTTATTTCATAGTTTCCATTATCTATTTGTGTTCATAAACAATGGAAAGATTTGAATAAAATCGCCAAACAAAACACAATTTATTTACATATTTACAAATAAAAAAAAAAAAATGTTTAAGTCACAATTTAACATCTATAATTTTATATTCAAGACATTTTGAAGATCATTTTTTACCTAATTGAACCATTTTTGAGACATTTAATAATAATCTCGTAATATACTATTTTTTACTATTTATTATTATTTACTATAAAAAACAAAAATATGTACTTTTTATCAAAATAATTAATTTATTAGTGTATTAAGATACATAATTAGATAATTTGAATACTAGAAGCATTCAAATATAAATATAATTTAAGCGCATGCGCACAAATAACGTTATATAAGTGTAAGGATTGAGTGTTTCTTAATAAAATTGTAGACATTGATTACCCATCAAATGCACCATTTATGCTAATGTCCCGAGACGGTTGGCACGCCTTACCACCCCAAAAAACCCTAAAATATCCATCAGGTCAGCTATCACATGTGGCCTTAACACAAACCACCACGGACAACTGTGGTGACACACCAAAATGTATTCAAATTATAAATAAACTCCAACTAGACCACATGCACAAAAACCTCTCCGATATTGCGTATAATTTTATTGTTGCTGGCGATGGCATCACTTACGAAGCCAGAGGATGGAAAATCGAACCAGAAGTTGACAATATAATCGGGAATCGTACGTTATTAATCGCATTTTTAGGTAAATCAATTGTTTATTGGTGTATTTAGGGTGTTTAATAGGGTGTAATGGGTGTTTTAGGTGATTTTACGTTTGCTTTGCCGCCTCCTGAGCAAATCGAACAATACCAAGTGTTGATCAAACATGCCTTGACTCGAGGTGTTTTGAACCCGTGTTATACGTTGCTGTTCAATAGGGAGCTGCCACAAAATGGCGGCGGACAGTTGCTGCATGTTTTCAATCGACTGGTTGCGGAAAATTATCGAAGAAAATCACTAATACATTGTTGATCATTTATTATTTTATGTTTATATTTTATAAAAAGTGCAATTATGTAATAATTACGGCTGTGCTCTTGCGATAACAAACCCAAATATAACCTATATTTTTTTATTCAAATATAACTGTTGATATATTTTAATATCAATTCTTTGACTATTAATTTTTATAAACTAGTGTTTATAGTAGTAAATTAGTGTATTACAGTCAACTAATTATGTTTTATAGTATAATTATGTAATGTTTTTGCGATAAAAACCCTTTTTTATTCCAATAAATTTAATTTTGCCTTTAAGTACTTTTTATATAATAAATTACTACTTCAAATAATAAATTAATGTAAAACAGCCACGTAGCAAATTGTAAAGTAACATTTAAGAAATGTTAGTTATTTAATCCCCCTTCACTCCCTGCCACTAAAAGATTGATTTATCTACTAAATCTAGACTAATTTACCCTTGAATTGCCCTCTATTTTTTTTTTTATGAAAGTACTACTTTAACGTACCCCCCCCTCCCCCTTTACGTTGTTTGACTACAAAAAAATGGTAGTTTATATTCAAATTTAGTTATGACAAAACAATGGGAGTTATGTGGGAAAAATCCCCGGTTAGGAAAAATAAATGACAAAAATTGTTATAACATATTTATTTATAAATAATTACAAATTACATTTTTTTTTTTTTAATAATAATATAAACCATATTCCTAAACTAAGTTTGTATGATAACATTTGTTCAACAATGCAAGTTATTTTCTTTTAATTTCAATATGAAACATTTTAATTACAATATGTAAATTTGAGCGTTTTCAAAAAAGCGGTCGGTTGTGAATTACTTCTTCTTGGATGCGGTCTTCTTTGTGGTTTTCGCTGGCGATTTAGCTTTGGTGAGCTTGGCTTTCGGGGAAGCTTTCTTCACGGGTGTCTTAACAACGACTGGTTTCTTCGCCTTGGCTGCTTTAGTCTTCTTCACAGGCGTTTTTCGCTCAACTGGAGCTTTCCTGGCCGCTTTCACAGGAGTCTTCTTCGCAACGACAGGCTTCTCGACTTTAGGTTTAGCCTTCACCTTCTTCGCAGCTGGCTTTTTAGCTTTAGCCGCTTTCGTCGATGGAGCTTTAGCAATTGCGATAGTAGCAAGCTTAAAGCTTCCACTAGCGCCTTTCCCTTTAGTCTGGATCAGCTCGCCGTTGATAACACTTGCCTTAATATATTTCTTGATGAACGGAGCCAATTTTTCAGCGTCGATCTTATACGTAGAAGCAATATACTTCTTGATGGCTTGTAGGGAAGAACCGCCACGTTCCTTCAAGTGTTTGATCGCGTTGGTGACCATGATGGCTGTCGGTGGATGTGAAGCCTTTGGTCGAGCTGCTTTTGCGCCTTTCTTCGCCGATTTCTTGTTCGGTGTTGCGGCATCCGCAGATGTAGTCGGTGTTGAAACAATATCAGCCATTATTGAAGCGAAATTGAAATGATTTATTCAAACGAAGTTAATAGCAAAACTCAAATATTACCGCGCGCGCGTCTGAACGTGTTCACTGTTAGCATAAATGACGCGTGTTTGAACTCGTTTCGCTGTGTAGAGCCTTACCACCGAACGGCATCGAGAACGTTCGAATTCAAACCACTCGCTCACATTGCATTGCGAGAAAAACGTGCGTACTTGGCTCACAAAATCGTTGATATTTCAACAATATGACCCAAACTCAACAAACTATTAATACTATCACTTAAATTAAGGATCAATTGACCTTAAACACCGAAAATATCATCTCTATATCATCGCATTTAATAAATATTACGCTTTTGCTTAAGCCACCTCATGTTGATTCCTGTAATGACTTGATTAATTTGTTAATATTTCAATAAATAATTGAGGTAATTAAAAAATTGATAGGGCGTTTTATAGACAAAAGTCCATACTTTCAGATGAAATAAGTGGATTTTACAATAAATTTAGTTTTTTGGGTGAAAAAGGGGTTTGAAAAATGCTTGTAAGATGCATGTCCTACTTTAACTCACAAATGTTGTGCTTGGGTATAGAGAGATATAAATAAATAAAAATATCTAACAAATAGCGTTTTTTCTATATTTTGAGACTAATGTTTGTTAATATTTTTGAAATAATTTCGCGTTAATAAAATAGATGATTATATGTTATTGTAAATGGTAATATTTCAAAATATGTTTTTATACTTAGGTATACGATAACATATGCTATTTATAATTTACACGTGTAATAATAAAATGGCTTTATGAGTTTGTTAATAATTTTAGTACGAAAACATTTTTTTCATATAATTCCATAAAACATTAAATAATTAATTTAGAAAATATAAGATTTTTTAATATTTTATCATTTAATAAATGTTATTAACGAGAATTCAAAAATAATTTAGATAAATAAAATTACGTATCTCTAGTACACTAATAAAAATAAAACATTGTTTTAAAAGTCGTTATTAGTTAAACTTAATTTAAATTAAATTATGCAAGCAATTTAGCAACTATTGGCAAGGATTTTCATTTAATCTACACTGTCAAAAAGATTTTGGAGTTCTCTTATTATTATTAGATATGAAAGATGATATTCAATTTTAATTGAACAATTTTTGTAATAAATAAATTTAAATAAAAGCCCTACTAATAATATATTATTTCAATGCCATTTGCAACAGATTTAATACCTAATCAATAAAGTTTCTGGATGAATTATAGTAGGTGATACACTGTTAAAAATAAGTGTATATTACTTCATTTAATGAACTTATGAGGGTTTTTTTACTATTAGAAATAAAATTGTACTAAAGTTATATACATAATTTATTTATTTTATTCAATATAATTAATTCAAGTATAGTACACTCTTAAAAATATATAATTTGCATTGCTAATTTAATGAACTTTTGTAGCATATTTGTCGTATATAGGAAATAAAATCATATTATTCTATGAACCATTTTTGTTACACAAATCGACAAGTTGATTTTTTATTTAATTCAAAATATAATTTGAACGCGTTAACTTTGCCCCCAATTATTGAATGCAAACCAACACTGCCTTAGTGACACTTAATTATAGATCGCTGCATGTGGCATTAATGTTTTTATGCCAATTTTTCAATTTTATTTTTAGACCACAAAAACATGTATATAACTACTCATTTACAATCATAAAACAATATAAAATAACGATAGGGACGCGTACTGGATTATCTTATACGTAGTAGACATTTATTTCCTTTAGGAAAAATTATAAAAATACTTTCTTATACGATGAAATAAACTAGTATTATAATCAGGAAAAAATCAATTTTGTAATTTTTAATGGATAAATATCGACATTATTTTTAGATTTACGTCTATTTGTTTGGATGTATATAAATATAAATATGTATGTTTGTCTGTGTGTGTGTTATTAAAATAGGTATTGAAATAAAATACGTATAAGAGAGTTCAGTACGGATATTTGTTTAATTTAAGCTCATATTTAATTACAATAAAAAAGAAAGTAAAATATATTATGTATTTACATCCCTAACTAAAGTTGTGGATTTAGGTTTCGGTGCAATCCAACTTACGTAAGTGTATTGCGAGTTGTCGTACAAGCGGCAATTTTTTGGAAAGTATTGCGGCGCGCGTTGCCGCAATAGTTCAGGCTCAAACCTACTTAATCCACCTATTGCTCAATAGCAATACTAACTTAGTACCAACTACCACTAATATGTTGCGCTGTTATATAACAAATTATAAATAGCAAATAATAATTTATGAATGAATTATTTTGGCGTGTTTATTAATTTAAGTTTATTATAGTTATGAAACAAAACTTTATGTATTAAGTAACACAATATAAGTAACCTGGTGTATCGGTGATATTTGAATTTGAAATAAAATTGATGTAATTCATTAAAAAGACTTAATTGATTGTTTTAAATAATCGCAAACGAATTAATTTCAGTATCGTTTCTGAATTTGTGCGGAGAGGTTCAGAGACGCACGTGTCTTCGGTTTCCGGTAATCGGGTGCGATTTTAAATACCGGGCGTTAAAACGTGTACGGACTTTCGAACATTTGTGTTATTTTAAGTAAAGTGTGTGTAAATGTGGAATGTCTTTCAATCGTGAACATATTTTGCAAATATGCGGTGATCTGAGCTAAGCCAAAATATCAAAATCGCCCCGCAAGCCATTTTTGTTTTTTCAATTTACAAGTCTGAAATGACTATTTGTCGGTGAGTCTGAACTTTGACGGCCTTGAGTAGTACCTCAATTACTTCGTCATTCACGGTAGTCTCTTAACATTTAGAGGCTGGTTGTGTTGAGTACTGCACATTGGGGTGTCCGCTCGGCTATTGGTTCGACGCAAATCACCAGGTCACATATACAATATTGTGTTTGTTCAAATACAAAAGTTATTTTAACAACCACAAGGGGGCAAGGGGCCATTTTGATATTACGGCTAACTCATACCATGGCATGCATTTTAAGTAGCGAGAGAATGGCATTCTTAGTAAATTGTGTTAAGCTCAATGAAGGATGGACGGGTGTTCGTTCTTACGATTGGGTGGCGGCCACACGAAGACGAAGAAGTTGATGGTAAATATAAATGATTGCACGTGTTTAATATTATTTATTGTTTTTAATTTTACAGGATTGCTTTGAATATTATTAATAATTTGTTTCTTTTCAGGTGTTTTAATTGCACTATTTATATTTAATACGATGGTTTATTTTCTTTCAGGATTTGATTCATCCGCGACTTAATCGTTTATTTTGCTGATGTTTATTTTTTATATGTATATTATTTTGTTTTTTGTAATCATTGTGTTGTCCTTATGTGTTACCACTATATGTTATCCTTGTATGTACTTCCGGAAGCGTATTGTCCGATTTAAATAAAGTGTTTAATACATAAAATGACTAATAAATAAAGTGACTAATAAATAAATGAAGTGATACAGCGGCGAAATATCGTGGACGATAATTATAAACGATTCACATGTTGCACTAATCTTTGTTTTATGTTCCAGATTGTTTAGAACAGTTTGCTCAAAATGCGCTTGAACCGTGAAAATTAAAATGAAAACATGCATTCATATAGTAGGGTGAGAGCTAAAATTGCAAACAGCTTCTCAAATACATTCTACAATTGCAAACTTAATGCAACGGTTAATCGGGCAGTCTATACATCGACCTGACAATAAAAAGCTAGTACTCATTACTTGTTTAGACATGTCAGTCTCTTAATATAACTAGAGGCTGGGGTGCTGGGTATTGCACATGGGGAAAACTTAGACGAGCGTCGTAATTAGAACGCCATATTAAACCGCATTTATATTGTGGCTGTAAAATGCGTTAAAAGGGGCTTTTGTTTTTGCGGCTACCTACTTTGATATGCAATTTCACTATTAAGTAACGCGAATCGTAGTCTGAGCAAACTGTTTTAAGCGCAATGAAGGAAGGATGTTCGTTCTTAGGAATGAATTATTTGTTCCTAAGAACGACTTGGCCCGGCCCTTCACTCGACCGCGGGCGCGGGCCAGGTCTCTGTCGACGTGGAGCCGACCTTGCCGTGGTGACAGAGCTTACGCACTTTCGGAACATATACGAAAACCATCTTCAGCAACATACATAATAAAATACATAATAAAATACAACACTTGTTAAATAATAAAATCGTTCTCGTAAATGAACCGAAAGTGCAAACTAACAGGCTCCACTTTACGCTACATTACTTAAATAAATCTCGGAAAATAATCCTAGAATTGTTTAAAGATTTAAAAGAAAATAATAATAATTTTCTTATTAATTCATTTATTGTTTTAAGCTATACATAAATGTATTTACACTAACAATATGATTGGAATTATTTATAAAAATACAAATTGAAATAAAGACAAAACATTAAAACCCCGACAATAAATATTTATATAGTATATATGTATTTTAGCAACACGAAAAACACCGCGGTGTTGCGGCTCGTTGGCATATCCACAATTACACTTCTTTGCCCGTGTGTGGACGTCAACCAACGCCACATTACCACCATCGATCTTCCGATATATGAACCGAAATTATTTGTTATATTATTATATCTACTTGCCTTTTAATTAAACCCCAACTTAAATAATAAAAGCTCTTTGTTATTATTATTATCACACAAATAATCACCCTTATAACATTAATATATGATTGTTTATAGTTGTATTAAAACATTTTATATATGTATTTATTTATTTATAAGTGTGTATTTTTATAATAAATATGAAATTAACTTATGTTTAATATTTTTAAAAACTACTCTTAGAAGCACTTTTTTTTTAAGAAATGTTTGTTTATAAAATGGTTGTTCAAATTTGATTGTTTTTATATGTTTATGTGTTGCAATACTGAACCGAATTGTTATACGTATATATATTTTAATATTAAAAATTTATTTTAAGCGTTTTTTAGTGTCTAAATACAACATAAACAAATTGATCCTTGTTTGTAATATAATAATAATTGTATCATATGTATTTGTTTATATTTAAAGAACTATTTATTTTATGTAATATGAATTATTTAAATAAATGTATGAAACTTTATATTATGAGGTGTCTATTGGAAAATGAACCCTATTCTTTTGCATTATTTTATTTTCAGTTTTGTGAAATATACATCTAGAAGGAGGTCCTTTGAAAGGGTAAGTATTATTATTATGGGTAAGAAAAAGTGCTCTTAGAAGCATATTTTTAAAAAAGAAAATTAACACTCGTCAGGAAAAAAAGTGCTTTTAAGAGCACAAAAAATAATTACTTGTCAAGAAAAAAAGTGCTTTTAAGAGCACAAAAAATTAATACTTGTTAGGAAAATAAATGTGCTTTTAAGAGCACAAATAATTACTACTTGCTAGGAAAAAAAAGTGCTTTTAGAAGCATATTTGGAATAAAAATAAAATAATGTGAAAAGGTTGAAAAGTCATGAAAATGGTAATGTTAAAAATGTGCTCTTAAAAGCACTTTTTTTCCTTGACCAATTTCGATTCAAAACTCGGATACAAAATGTCATTTTACACGGTTTTAAATCGAAATTGGTCATGGAAAAAAAGTGCTTTTAAGAGCACATTTTTAACTTTACCATTTTCATGACTCTTTAACTCTTAATAGCCCTCCGCTAGGAAGCCCTTCGCTAGGAAGCCCTCTGCTGGGAAGCCCTCCGCTAGGAAGCCCTCTGCTCGGAAGCCCTCCTGGGCTTCCCAGCGGAGGGCATCTTGGCGAAGGGCTTCCCAGCGGAGGGCTTCCTAGCGGAGGGCTTCCTAATGAAGGGCTTCCTAGCGGAGGGCTTCCTAATGAAGGGCTGCCTAGCGGAGGGCTTCCTAATGAAGGGCTTCCTAGCGGAGGGCTTCCTAATGAAGGGCTTCCTAGCGGAGGGCTTCCTAATGAAGGGCTTCCTAGCGGAGGGCTTCCTAATGAAGGGCTTCCTAGCGGAGGGCTTCCTAATGAAGGGCTTCCTAGCGGAGGGCTTCCTAATGAAGGGCTTCCTAGCGGAGGGCTTCCTAATGAAGGGCTTCCTAGCGGAGGGCTTCCTAATGAAGGGCTTCCTAGCGGAGGGCTTCCTAATGAAGGGCTTCCTAGCGGAGGGCTTCCTAATGAAGGGCTTCCTAGCGGAGGGCTTCCTAATGAAGGGCTTCCTAGCGGAGGGCTTCCTAATGAAGGGCTTCCTAGCGGAGGGCTTCCTAATGAAGGGCTTCCTAGCGGAGGGCTTCCTAATGAAGGGCTTCCTAGCGGAGGGCTTCCTAATGAAGGGCTTCCTAGCGGAGGGCTTCCTAATGAAGGGCTTCCTAGCGGAGGGCTTCCTAATGAAGGGCTTCCTAGCGGAGGGCTTCCTAATGAAGGGCTTCCTAGCGGAGGGCTTCCTAATGAAGGGCTTCCTAGCGGAGGGCTTCCTAATGAAGGGCTTCCTAGCGGAGGGCTTCCTAATGAAGGGCTTCCTAGCGGAGGGCTTCCTAATGAAGGGCTTCCCAGCGGAGGGCTTCCTAATGAAGGGCTTCCTAGCGGAGGGCTTCCTAATGAAGGGCTTCCTAGCGGAGGGCTTCCTAATGAAGGGCTTCCTAGCGGAGGGCTTCCTAATGAAGGGCTTCCTAGCGGAGGGCTTCCTAATGAAGGGCTTCCTAGCGGAGGGCTTCCTAATGAAGGGCTTCCTAGCGGAGGGCTTCCTAATGAAGGGCTTCCTAGCGGAGGGCTTCCTAATGAAGGGCTTCCTAGCGGAGGGCTTCCTAATGAAGGGCTTCCCAGCGGAGGGCTTCCTAATGAAGGGCTTCCTAGCGGAGGGCTTCCTAATGAAGGGCTTCCTAGCGGAGGGCTTCCTAATGAAGGGCTTCCTAGCGGAGGGCTTCCTAATGAAGGGCTTCCTAGCGGAGGGCTTCCTAATGAAGGGCTTCCTAGCGGAGGGCTTCCTAATGAAGGGCTTCCTAGCGGAGGGCTTCCTAATGAAGGGCTTCCTAGCGGAGGGCTTCCTAATGAAGGGCTTCCTAGCGGAGGGCTTCCTAATGAAGGGCTTCCTAGCGGAGGGCTTCCTAATGAAGGGCTTCCTAGCGGAGGGCTTCCTAATGAAGGGCTTCCTAGCGGAGGGCTTCCTAATGAAGGGCTTCCTAGCGGAGGGCTTCCTAATGAAGGGCTTCCTAGCGGAGGGCTTCCTAATGAAGGGCTTCCTAGCGGAGGGCTTCCTAATGAGGGGCTTCCTAGCGGAGGGCTTCCTAATGAAGGGCTTCCTAGCGGAGGGCTTCCTAATGAAGGGCTTCCTAGCGGAGGGCTTCCTAATGAAGGGCTTCCTAGCGGAGGGCTTCCTAATGAAGGGCTTCCTAGCGGAGGGCTTCCTAATGAGAGGCTTCCTAGCGGAGGGCTTCCTAATGAAGGGCTTCCTAGCGGAGGGCTTCCTAATGAAGGGCTTCCTAGCGGAGGGCTTCCTAATGAAGGGCTTCCTAGCGGAGGGCTTCCTAATGAAGGGCTTCCTAGCGGAGGGCTTCCTAATGAAGGGCTTCCTAGCGGAGGGCTTCCTAATGAAGGGCTTCCTAGCGGAGGGCTTCCTAATGAAGGGCTTCCCAGCGGAGGGCTTCCTAATGAAGGGCTTCCTAGCGGAGGGCTTCCTAATGAAGGGCTTCCTAGCGGAGGGCTTCCTAATGAAGGGCTTCCCAGCGGAGGGCTTCCTAATGAAGGGCTTCCTAGCGGAGGGCTTCCTAATGAAGGGCTTCCCAGCGGAGGGCTACCTAAGGAAGGGCTTCCCAGCGGAGGGCTACCTAAGGAAGGGCTTCCTAGCGGAGGGCTTCCTAATGAAGGGCTTCCTAGCGGAGGGCTTCCTAATGAAGGGCTTCCTAGCGGAGGGCTTCCTAATGAAGGGCTTCCTAGCGGAGGGCTTCCTAATGAAGGGCTTCCTAGCGGAGGGCTTCCTAATGAAGGGCTTCCTAGCGGAGGGCTTCCTAATGAAGGGCTTCCTAGCGGAGGGCTTCCTAATGAAGGGCTTCCTAGCGGAGGGCTTCCTAATGAAGGGCTTCCTAGCGGAGGGCTTCCTAATGAAGGGCTTCCTAGCGGAGGGCTTCCTAATGAAGGGCTTCCTAGCGGAGGGCTTCCTAATGAAGGGCTTCCTAGCGGAGGGCTTCCTAATGAAGGGCTTCCTAGCGGAGGGCTTCCTAATGAAGGGCTTCCTAGCGGAGGGCTTCCTAATGAAGGGCTTCCTAGCGGAGGGCTTCCTAATGAAGGGCTTCCTAGCGGAGGGCTTCCTAATGAAGGGCTTCCTAGCGGAGGGCTTCCTAATGAAGGGCTTCCTAGCGGAGGGCTTCCTAATGAAGGGCTTCCTAGCGGAGGGCTTCCTAATGAAGGGCTTCCCAGCGGAGGGCTTCCTAATGAAGGGCTTCCCAGCGGAGGGCTTCCTAATGAAGGGCTTCCTAGCGGAGGGCTTCCTAATGAAGGGCTTCCTAGCGGAGGGCTTCCTAATGAAGGGCTTCCTAGCGGAGGGCTTCCTAATGAAGGGCTTCCTAGCGGAGGGCTTCCTAATGATGGGCTTCCTAGCGGAGGGCTTCCTAATGAAGGGCTTCCTAGCGGAGGGCTTCCTAATGAAGGGCTTCCTAGCGGAGGGCTTCCTAATGAAGGGCTTCCTAGCGGAGGGCTTCCTAATGAAGGGCTTCCTAGCGGAGGGCTTCCTAATGAAGGGCTTCCTAGCGGAGGGCTTCCTAATGAAGGGCTTCCTAGCGGAGGGCTTCCTAATGAAGGGCTTCCTAGCGGAGGGCTTCCTAATGAAGGGCTTCCTAGCGGAGGGCTTCCTAATGAAGGGCTTCCTAGCGGAGGGCTTCCTAATGAAGGGCTTCCCAGCGGAGGGCTTCCTAATGAAGGGCTTCCCAGCGGAGGGCTTCCTAATGAAGGGCTTCCTAGCGGAGGGCTTCCTAATGAAGGGCTTCCTAGCGGAGGGCTTCCTAATGAAGGGCTTCCTAGCGGAGGGCTTCCTAATGAAGGGCTTCCTAGCGGAGGGCTTCCTAATGATGGGCTTCCTAGCGGAGGGCTTCCTAATGAAGGGCTTCCTAGCGGAGGGCTTCCTAATGAAGGGCTTCCTAGCGGAGGGCTTCCTAATGAAGGGCTTCCTAGCGGAGGGCTTCCTAATGATGGGCTTCCTAGCGGAGGGCTTCCTAATGAAGGGCTTCCTAGCGGAGGGCTTCCTAATGATGGGCTTCCTAGCGGAGGGCTTCCTAATGAAGGGCTTCCTAGCGGAGGGCTTCCTAATGAAGGGCTTCCTAGCGGAGGGCTTCCTAATGAAGGGCTTCCTAGCGGAGGGCTTCCTAATGAAGGGCTTCCTAGCGGAGGGCTTCCTAATGAAGGGCTTCCTAGCGGAGGGCTTCCTAATGAAGGGCTTCCTAGCGGAGGGCTTCCTAATGAAGGGCTTCCTAGCGGAGGGCTTCCTAATGAAGGGCTTCCTAGCGGAGGGCTTCCTAATGAAGGGCTTCCTAGCGGAGGGCTTCCTAATGAAGGGCTTCCTAGCGGAGGGCTTCCTAATGAAGGGCTTCCTAGCGGAGGGCTTCCTAATGAAGGGCTTCCTAGCGGAGGGCTTCCTAATGAAGGGCTTCCTAGCGGAGGGCTTCCTAATGAAGGGCTTCCTAGCGGAGGGCTTCCTAATGAAGGGCTTCCTAGCGGAGGGCTTCCTAATGAAGGGCTTCCCAGCGGAGGGCTTCCTAATGAAGGGCTTCCTAGCGGAGGGCTTCCTAATGAAGGGCTTCCTAGCGGAGGGCTTCCTAATGAAGGGCTTCCTAGCGGAGGGCTTCCTAATGAAGGGCTTCCCAGCGGAGGGCTTCCTAATGAAGGGCTTCCTAGCGGAGGGCTTCCTAATGAAGGGCTTTCTAGCGGAGGGCTTCCTAATGAAGGGCTTCCTAGCGGAGGGCTTCCTAATGAAGGGCTTCCTAGCGGAGGGCTTCCTAATGAAGGGCTTCCTAGCGGAGGGCTTCCTAATGAAGGGCTTCCTAGCGGAGGGCTTCCTAATGAAGGGCTTCCCAGCGGAGGGCTTCCTAATGAAGGGCTTCCTAGCGGAGGGCTTCCTAATGAAGGGCTTCCTAGCGGAGGGCTTCCTAATGAAGGGCTTCCTAGCGGAGGGCTTCCTAATGAAGGGCTTCCTAGCGGAGGGCTTCCTAATGAAGGGCTTCCTAGCGGAGGGCTTCCTAATGAAGGGCTTCCTAGCGGAGGGCTTCCTAATGAAGGGCTTCCTAGCGGAGGGCTTCCTAAAGAAGGGCTTCCTAGCGGAGGGCTTCCTAATGAAGGGCTTCCTAGCGGAGGGCTTCCTAATGAAGGGCTTCCAGGTGGAGGGCTTCCTAATGAAGGGCTTCCTAGCGGAGGGCTTCCTAATGAAGGGCTTCCTAGCGGAGGGCTTCCTAATGAAGGGCTTCCTAGCGGAGGGCTTCCTAATGAAGGGCTTCCTAGCGGAGGGCTTCCTAATGAAGGGCTTCCTAGCGGAGGGCTTCCTAATGAAGGGCTTCCTAGCGGAGGGCTTCCTAATGAAGGGCTTCCTAGCGGAGGGCTTCCTAATGAAGGGCTTCCTAGCGGAGGGCTTCCTAATGAAGGGCTTCCTAGCGGAGGGCTTCCTAATGAAGGGCTTCCTAGCGGAGGGCTTCCTAATGAAGGGCTTCCTAGCGGAGGGCTTCCTAATGAAGGGCTTCCTAGCGGAGGGCTTCCTAATGAAGGGCTTCCCAGCGGAGGGCTTCCTAATGAAGGGCTTCCTAGCGGAGGGCTTCCTAAAGAAGGGCTTCCTAGCGGAGGGCTTCCTAATGAAGGGCTTCCAGGTGGAGGGCTTCCTAATGAAGGGCTTCCTAGCGGAGGGCTTCCTAATGAAGGGCTTCCTAGCGGAGGGCTTCCTAATGAAGGGCTTCCTAGCGGAGGGCTTCCTAATGAAGGGCTTCCTAGCGGAGGGCTTCCTAATGAAGGGCTTCCTAGCGGAGGGCTTCCTAATGAAGGGCTTCCCAGCGGAGGGCTTCCTAATGAAGGGCTTCCTAGCGGAGGGCTTCCTAATGAAGGGCTTCCTAGCGGAGGGCTTCTTAATGAAGGCCTTCCTAGCGGAGGGCTTCCTAGCGGAGGGCTTCTTAGCGAAGGGCTTCCTAGCGGAGGGCTTCCTAGCGGAGGGCTTCCTAATGAAGGGCTTCCCAGCGGAGGGCTTCTTAATGAAGGGCTTCCTAGCGGAGGGCTTTTTAATGAAGGGCTTCCTAGCGGAGGGCTTCCTAATGAAGGGCTACCTAGCGGAGGGCTTCCAAATGAAGGGCTTCCTAGCGGAGGGCTTCCTAATGAAGGGCTTCCTAGCGGAGGGCTTCCTAATGAAGGGCTTCCTAGCGGAGGGCTTCCTAATGAAGGGCTTCCTAGCGGAGGGCTTCCTAAAGAAGGGCTTCCTAGCGGAGGGCTTCCTAAAGAAGGGCTTCCTAGCGGAGGGCTTCCTAATGAAGGGCTTCCAGGTGGAGGGCTTCCTAATGAAGGGCTTCCTAGCGGAGGGCTTCCTAATGAAGGGCTTCCTAGCGGAGGGCTTCCTAATGAAGGGCTTCCTAGCGGAGGGCTTCCTAATGAAGGGCTTCCTAGCGGAGGGCTTCCTAATGAAGGGCTTCCTAGCGGAGGGCTTCCTAATGAAGGGCTTCCCAGCGGAGGGCTTCCTAATGAAGGGCTTCCTAGCGGAGGGCTTCCTAATGAAGGGCTTCCTAGCGGAGGGCTTCTTAATGAAGGCCTTCCTAGCGGAGGGCTTCCTAGCGGAGGGCTTCTTAGCGAAGGGCTTCCTAGCGGAGGGCTTCCTAGCGGAGGGCTTCCTAATGAAGGGCTTCCCAGCGGAGGGCTTCTTAATGAAGGGCTTCCTAGCGGAGGGCTTTTTAATGAAGGGCTTCCTAGCGGAGGGCTTCCTAATGAAGGGCTACCTAGCGGAGGGCTTCCAAATGAAGGGCTTCCTAGCGGAGGGCTTCCTAATGAAGGGCTTCCTAGCGGAGGGCTTCCTAATGAAGGGCTTCCTAGCGGAGGGCTTCTTAATGAAGGCCTTCCTAGCGGAGGGCTTCCTAGCGGAGGGCTTCTTAGCGAAGGGCTTCCTAGCGGAGGGCTTCCTAGCGGAGGGCTTCCTAATGAAGGGCTTCCCAGCGGAGGGCTTCTTAATGAAGGGCTTCCTAGCGGAGGGCTTCCTAATGAAGGGCTTCCTAGTATTAATTGGACTCATATTAATAATATTTTCACTTTGAAATAAAGTGCTTTTAGAAGCACATTCTTATTGGCTCTGAAATAAAAGTAAATAAAGGACTTGTTTCAAATATAACGTATAAGATTTTATTATAATTTGTTTATATACACAGAAACATACACTTTACAATAATAAACCCAAATAAACGCAATATCTAAATTCTTAACATAAAATTTAAAGTAACAACAATTACATTCCAACACATTTAAACTAGTAACAACAATAAATAACAACAATATAATTCTAAATATTAATTACGTACATATATAATATTTAAAACACATAATATTAAACATAATAAACATAAACAATAAAATAATCTTCAATTACAATTTACATACAACTTTTACAAATATAATAAATCATAATTATAACAATAAGCTTTTATTATTTCAAAATTAAACTTATGCAATATTAAACTGGATTAATATAACTAAATATGTAACTAACGCCGCAATCACCTATAAACAAAAATTATTGTTTATTCATATTTATTGTTTATTTATATATATATGTACCGTATGGATTAAAGTATTGTCTAAATTGAAGAACCCCAACGTCGTAAAACTGAGTCGTCCATGGAGTAATTCCAGCGATATTAATTCCAGCTTAACAAATAATTTATATATATATATATAGATATTTATTTATAATAAATAATGTATGGGTTTAAATCGTACTTCGTCTGTTTTTCGTCCCGTATACTCTTCCACGTACGCGTTCCAGTATTCATGGATGATAAGCGCTGTCCCTTTTGCCTAAAACACACAAAAACATAATTAATAAATTGTTAAAAAAACATTGAGAGTATTTGTGGACAAGGCGCTAATGAAGACTTACTTCATTACTAATACTCTGCCAAAAATAACAAATAGCAGCCACGCCAAACACCAACAAGACATTACAACAAATCGCAATAAAAATCCACTTCAATAACAACCGCTCATTGCCCTCCTCAAAAGTGAACAACAACTTCATGGGGACACTGGACCCGAACACCAAAAGCACAAAATAATACGTGATTTGCAATAAAATATTCGGCGCAAGCGCATCGCAAACATCCCGACTAATCTGGCTCAGCCTCATATGTGCTTGCACTAAGTCCACTAACTCATCAAACCCATAACCCACCCTCCTAAATTTACCCTTTACCGTCAATTGCCGCAACGCACCATTAATAAAACAAAACTCATTACGCATTTCGCTCAAAACAACCACGTACGAAATCGTCACCCAGAAATTCAATAAAATACCCCCATTTATAATAGCCGAATAAAACGGCGTGTTCCTACTCATATCCGCGAAATCCAAATACAACAACCACAAGAAAAAAAACAACAACAACAACACTTTTATTATCAATATCGTACGTTGCTCCGCAATAGCAAACAAGCGCAACATATTTTTTTGAAACCCAAACAACGCAATTCGTATTTTATTGCGTTGCACTAAACTAATTAAATACGTGAACAAAAAATCAAAAATACATATCCCAGTCAATATAAACATATCTACTTTAGATGTGTATTTATCAACAATATAATCATTATATATAAATTGCATGCTTTTATAAATACAAAACGTATATCCCAAAATAAACGGAACGCCCAACGAGACTTGTAACACCTCATTTAACGTCGTGTTGTTCTCGTTTAACGTGTAACACGCAGTGCCTAATAGTATTGATACGTATTGGATTGGTTTTAAATAATTTAAAAACTCTCTATTTGCGTAAGACATATTTGTAACACGTCTATTTATCGCACAGGAATTAATAAACTAACTTATTGAATATCAATACGACACTTAATAAAATTATATGAATTATAAATAATTTCTTAACTTATCTAATTGCTATTATTGATTATAATTGCGTAAACATAATTTCTAAAAGACGTATATTCGCTGATTGAGCCTATTTATTATAAAAGTCCATGGACTATCATACTATAAATTACGAAGTATTTTACGCAACTTATACGTTAGTAATTAGCTTTTTTTTATATTATAAGTCGTAAAAGTGATTAATTTCAATTGAAATAATTGAAATAATTGAAATAAACATAATTAATAAATGATTTTTAAGTAACAAGCGCAATTACTACAATTTACAATCCTAATTACATAAAATATCCAAAATTCCAGGATAATAAAAGTATAATTAATTAAATTTACCACTACAAATAATCAACTGTTAATAATTGAAAATAAATAAATAATCAACAATCTAAATGTGTTTTATTTATAAGTAGACGATTATTCTAATATTAAGTAAAATTTGAGCAATGATTTCGAGTAATGTAGGACAAATAAAGTAATATTAATTATTGAATATCGATACGACACTTATAAAAATTAAATAAATAATTTCGAAAGTCCATTATATAATTGAATCTAGAATAAAAATTATTATATCTGTAAGCGTTGCTGCGAACGGATAAAACTGTAAAATTATGGAAGATATCCATACGGCTTTCGCGCCTATTTATTTTTTATATAAAGTCCATGGAATGGCAAACTATAAAGTACAAGGTCAAATCGGCGCACGTTATTACGCAACTTGCACAACATCGTCCGTAATAAGTGCGTGTTGTTTTTTGTTAAATATAATCTATACAACTTACGTTTATAATTCGCCGAGATCGTACGCTGGTATCCAAGAAGTCTTATACGTTATCATGTTGTTTAAAATGAATTTAATTATATTACTAATTACTGTTATAGCAATTAGTAATTTATGGTTTCGTACCGATTTAGTTGATTTATTAAACAAGTTAATTGAATATGATTTAAAGTTGCGTGAGTTAGAAATATTTTTAGATTATAAACGTATAAGGAGATATGCAATCATGTCGATTTTGTATCAAATTTCACAAATATATGTCTATGCCGTAACGGCAACTATTATATATATGAGCAACACTGGCTCCACTCCATCTTATATATTTTGCCATTTTTTGCAATTATCAATAAAATCATTAACGCTAATCTACTTCGAAACTTGGATGCAATTATTAGAACAACGTTTCCATAAATTAAACATAAATATACAATCAGCAATAACATCGAAAACGAATTTAAATTTTATTGTATCAAAAACAGCCATTTTACATTTAGAATTATGCGAAATCGCAACTCGAATAAATCGCATATTTTCGCTACAATTATGGCTGGGAATCGCGTTTACTTTTATATCTATTGTCGTACATTTATATAGTTTTATTTGCAAATTAATATTACACATATATGATTGGCATATGATTTTAAGTTTTAATTTTTGGGTCATTTGGCAACTATCCGATTTATTAATATTAGTTGTGAGTTGCTCAAAAATGACTAATAGTGTAAGTAGTAATTATTAATTGCTTTTAAACTATTTTAAATAAACTATTTTAGGGCAACAATTTACGAAGGATCCTCAACGAAATTAATATAAATTCAACGGCTTTAAATCAAGAGGTACTTAACATATTTAATTACTAGTTTAATAATTATCTATTCATAATTACAGATTACGAATTTATGTCTACAAATATTACATATCGATGCGAAAATAAATGCAGCGCGATTTTTTCCCATCGACAACTCTCTAATATTTAATGTTAGTCAGTTTAAAAGTGTTTAAACTCAATCAATTTTAAGTAAATTATTAAAATAAACATATGCTTTTCAGATGACGGGCGCTATTACGACTTATATTGTTATATTACTACAATTCCATATTCCAAATTACGCAAAACTCTTGGAAAACACATCAAATTAACATTAAACGTATGTAGTTTAATCAAATATTAATCATGTATAATAAATAAATAACGTAAACAATCTATATATGTTTTATTTACAATTAAACAATGAATATTTACTCTAATTATATATGAAACAGATGTTTACGCCCTAATATGGAATATGTAGTGGATTTGTTAATTAGATGTGAAATAATAGAGTAAAATTAATTATTGACTGTTGACACTTAAAAGAATTAAATGAATAATAAATTAAATAGTTCAATTATCTAATTGCGCTTAGAATTGTAAGTGCGCGTAAATGTGAAACAGTGTAAAATGGAAGATGTACACACGGCTTTCGAGCCAATATATTTGCTATTTAAAATCCATGGAATAGCAAACTATAAAGTACAAGGTCAAATTGGCGAACGTTATTACGCAACTTGCACAACATCGTCGGTAATAAGTGCGTGTTGTTTTTTATTCTGTATAACATTTAATACGTACGTTTATGATTTCCAAGAACCGTATTTCGATATCCAAGAAGTTCTACACTTGATTATGTTGCTTGAAATGAACTTAATTATTTTATCAATTACGGTGACTGCAATCAGTAAATTTTGGTTTCGTAACGAGTTAATTGATTTATTAAACAAACTGATACAATTCGATTTGAAATTGCGCGATTTGCACATATTTCCCGATTATAAACGTATAAGAAACTATTCAATTATATCTATTTTATATCAATATTCACAAGGGTACGTTTATTTATTCGTGATTTCCATTTCATATATGGCCACTATCGGAAGTGTTCCACTTTACCCCATTTCCCACTTTATAAACCTATCAAGCAAATCATTATCGTTAATCTACTTCGAAACCTGGATGCAACTGCTAGAGCAACGTTTCCATAAATTAAACCGAAATATACAATCAGCGGAAACGAATTTAAATTTTATTTTATCGAAAACGGCGATTTTACATTTGGAATTATGCGAAATCGCATCCCGAATTAACAATATATTTTCGTTACAATTATGTTTAGGAATCGCGTTCGCTTTTCTAGCTACTTTAGTACAATCGTATAGATTTATTTGCCAATTAATCATGCGCAATAATAACTCGCAAACGATTTTTAGTTTTGTTTTTTGGGTCGTTTGGCAATCAACAAACATGTTGATTTTAATTTTAAGTTGCTCAAAAATGACTAATACTGTAAGTACCCATCGATAATTGTGTTTAAACTGTTTTAAATAATTGTAATTAAACTATTTTAGGCAAATAATTTACGACGAATCCTCAACCATATTGATATTAATTCAAATATAATAAATCAAGAAGTATTTTATTTAATAACAATTTAAATCATTTTCTATTCAATACTAATTACAGATTAATAATATATGTCTACAAGTACTACATACCGATCCGACAATAATCGCAGCGCGATGTTTTCCCATCGACAACTCACTCATATTTAACGTAAATCGATACGAAACTGAATAAATCAGTTTTAATTAAATTATAGATGTAAACACATAATAAATAAATTTTTTTATTTTAGATAACAACAGCCATTACAACATATATTGTTATATTACTACAATTTCATATTCCAAATTACGCAACCAAATAAATTTACCATAAAATAATTATTTCTTATTCTGATATTGATTAATTAGTAAATAATACGATGTTAATCCTTGTATTTGCTATTAAAAAATATATATATATTATAATAAGTCATTTATGTGTTGTTTATTAATATTTACGGTTAATAGTATGTTTAAACGAATCGGAAATAGGCCTAAAGCACTGAAACGTATTTTGGAATGGAGTGTTTGTAAAATCAACGTATTTTTCTAAAATGTAATTTTTATGCAACTTGCAATACATTCGAGTAATTAAAACATTTAAATACGCAATAAGTCATTTACCTGCATTGCAGTTGTGCGATCGTGGTAACATATATTGAGTAGCCCTAATATGGAATACACTTGTTTCGCTTTCGCCTCAATTAAATAACACGATAAATAAATACTGAACATTATTCCGAATTGGAACACCACGGACGCCAACAATTGTTGGGCCACTAGGCTCTTATAGGCGCCTGTTAATACCCCAACCAAGCAAAACAACATGTGGATGTAACTATAAGTTACATGAAGCAAAACCACCCCCAAAAAAGCTTTATTATATAAAATGGTCGCCTCTTCAAATTTATCCAAAATACATGCGACATAAACCATATAATTATCGTAATCACCACTAAATAAACATAAATATAAGCATATGTTACATCCCAGCGATGTAACACTTACCGTTCCATAATAGGTATCTCGTCCTCTTTCTCTTCAAGAAACTCGTATAAAACAGTGATTCGATGCAATAGCACCAAATTTAAAACAAAAATAACACCAATCATCGCGTCTTTCATATGAAACGGTAAACCGAAACACAGTGAATCGTATATTTTCACGTTAATTTCACCGAAATTTACGAAAATAACCGTCACTGGTATCGGGGCTGATGGCGAAACGGACAAAATGAGTAAAAAAAATAACTTATAGTCTAAATGAACGTGAATTTTACGAAATTCCACATCGATTTCGTTTAATTTCGCCAAAAACAACACGTACGACCGATAGTTATAATTGAAAACGATTATACACAAAATATGGAATATGTTTAAACCGATTATCAAATAATAAAAACCGATTAACTCTAACACACCCACGTTACCCATTAATGCGAAACGTTGTCGAATTGCCCATAAAATGAGAGCAAATGTTACTAAATTTAAAAATCAATTAGTAATTAATATATTTATATAATTATATAATATAGACTTACGTATGGGATAAATGATATTTTTCCATTGGAACGTTGTCGTATGGCGTACATAAACATGATTTTTGTAAATCGCTTCAAAGGGCACTAAACCAACGAGGGCGAAACGTAAAATGAAAAAGAATTGCCCAATTATTGCATATATCGTTTTCGGATACGGGTAATTGCGATATTTGTTTAAACAATACGTTTTCGCCGTGTTCCACATTGTGGAACGAGTGCCTAATTTGGAATGGTGAATTATTGGACACCACGTAATAGATTTGGGGAGATTGAATAATTTATGTACTAAATTGACCAATAAACTGATTGGTGTGAAGAGAAATTAGGAAACTGTGGGTGAAATGTGATAAATATCGTATATAACAGATTTGTTTTTTGTTTTTTTTATTCAACTGCATAATATGTCAATTTGGCAAAAAATATAATTATAAATGATTTGTCATAATATGTATATGTTTTGTTTGTTTTAAAATGGTTTGAAAAATATTTGCGTTTTATTTTTATTTTTTTATGTTTATGAGTGCATCACATTTATTATTTAAATATTTATGTAATTTTATCAAAATTAACAATGTAACACCTAAACTGCTCTACGAAATACGTTTTGAAACTCGTTTATATATATATATTTTATTACACCAAAACTAAACCAGACCGTTAAATTACGCAACACCGTGCAAGTTTAGTCTTACACTCTTTACGCGTAAAGTCAAAAAATTCAACAACACCAAAAATACTGAGTCGTTTTCGCTCATATAAGCACCAGACACAATTATACGCCCCTACCCCCCTCCGGGGGGTAGGGGCGTATACGAGTGTGCAACGACCGTAATAGAACCGGTTTTAAATTCTCGACTACCCGTATGCAAGAAGATTAGAATAAGAAGACCACCAAATATTGCTTTACTATGTTTATCAACGATTTAATATTAAGAACGTAACGTTTTTAATTGTATAAACAAGCTGTATTGTGCGTTTGTTTATTAATAGCGTACCTAATTATAGAATTGGTGGTCTGTTGAGTAAATAGTTATATAAAACAATTAAGTGTGCAATTCAGAAGTACTTAAGAAGTACCTAGAAGTATGCTATCGAGTAGAAAAATCAGTCTTATGTACAGGCGTTTATGTATCATACATGTAAACCAGAGCAATGTAAGCTTATAATACAAAATAATGAGTAACAGCTCTAAAATGTCGTGGAAATGATTAGAGTCCAAGGAGCTAGTCTCAATTTTGTAAAATGTCTAAAACAAAGCTGTATTATGTATTGAGCATTGCATTTGTTGTAAAACGCACAAATTATATATAAATTATCTTATTAACGTGTTATTTCGAAATCTATTCCCATTTACAAACAATTTTGGTCCGTTGTATTGCGTTCGATATTTTAGTAAAAGATTTTTTTCGTTGCGTTTATAAGTGCCGTTTATCGGCGAAATATAATTACCAAACCAAATTTGCACCGTAATTATTTATGATTAATGATTGTTTGTCTGATTGGTGTCTAATCAGAGAAACCAGACGCGTTTGTTGTGGTAAGTGCCTTTTTTAGGGCCCAATCATCGGGGATTAGGAGATCAGTTTCCCGTTTAAGATTACCTTTTTTGAACTTGGCCCCCGAGCTCGAGGCCACGTGGAGCTTACCGATACTTTGACTTTTACGGATTTCTGGTTTTGTTACGGGGGACAATAAGGGGGATGTTACTCTGGCGAAATCTTCGCCGTTATCGCTATCGATGTTGTCGAAATCTTTTCGCTTCATACTCTTCTCCAAACGACGAAGAAACCTATAATTTGATTTTAATCAGTTTATGTAATCGACTAATTGATTAATAGTACCTTATTTGATGACCTATTGTTCTAAGGCGACTGATTTTTTTGTTCGGTTTCGATAAATCATCAATAACCGCCGGTGTTGTCACTGAGAACATTTCCTAGAATAAAAACCACTAATGAACGCAATTATAACTAAAATCAAAAATAGCCACAATAATAGTTATCTAGCTTCCAAATCTAGCCTACTAGATTAGAAATTAAAAAACATTTACAGTATTCTGGCCACAATTCGGATTTTATGACATTGATTGCTCGTCAACCCCCATCTATATATTAGAATCATAAATAACACAAATGTCTGCTGGAAAAGTCTGCAACCCACTTACCTCGCCAGTATCTTCGCCAGAAGACTCATGCGACCTCCGCCTACTAATAGTAGTATCCGGCCAACTCGTCGGCGAAGGCCACCTCATAGTTTCCGTACTAGGACTAGACTTAAGCTCCCGTGCGGAATTCAAACTCTCGGAGCTTGATGACGAGCTAACAAGTTGCTCTTTACGCGATCGCCGCTTCGGACTCGGTTTCCGAGGCGTTTGTACCCTATAATGGGGTTCGCGACACGGTACGTCTAAGTGGTGGTGGTGGGAGGTAGTAGGGGTTTTAGTAGGGCTTATAACTTTTTGTCGCGCGAGTTTTTTATCGCGTTTACGTCCTGACTTCCGGTGGGTGCCAACTTTCGCGCAGTCCGAACTAGGAAAGTCGTATAAACCATCTGAATCGGTGAAGGGCAGCAAGTCTTTTTGTTTGTTGTTGTATAAATTGGGTGAGAAACGACCGAGTCCAACTGTTCGATCACTTAAAGGACTTTCGCTGCGCGAACTCACCGGACTTACACACTTTTCACACCCGCCTGCTTCGACAACTATTGACGGTAATTGCAGCGATGATTTACCCACTGGGTTCGGTAATTTCTCGAAGGTGGGCTCCAATTTGGATGTTAAATCACTTTTAGTTAAAATATTTAGAAAAGGTATATCAACATTTAAAACACTTAACTCTAAAACATCTTTCTCAATATACAACTCCAACTCTTTCGCACTCTTAAGCTCCCCTTCCTCAATTTTCTCGTCAATATGATCGGTACCAATGCCTTCATCATTCGATTCCAATAAAGGGTCATCGGATAACGTTTCGGAATCTGAACGACCCCTACAATGCGATCGACGCCCACCCGACTCATTATTGCTTATAGTTTCCGTTGTTGAAGTCGTCGTCTTCAACAACGGACTCGGTCGTCTAGGGAGCAACGAATGATGGTTATTCCCTGACGAACCAGGGTCTTCCATCTCAGATGGGCATAATGGGTTGTTCGACCCACACCTCGACGGTCCTGGACTCGCCATCGAACTATACCCCGACGAGCTCAAATTCGACTCCGACGCAGTCCTATCTGCACGCGAACACATCGAAAACGGACTTAAGTAACACATCCCCACCGAGCCAACTGGGGGTCCTAGATGTAAGTTAGATTTCTTCGTAATAGGACTCAATGAATCCGCGTCTGAATCCACTTCGCTTAAGTTGCAAGTTATAGTTATGAGTGGGGGTGCGTTTGGGAGGTCTAGCGAGGTGGGTTTGTCGAAATCTTTTAAAAGACGTCGTGATTTTTCAGGGAATTGAAAGTTATGGTCGTTTATAGACCGGTGTGGGGGAGGGGAGCCAGGCATAGCTACTAAAGGGGGGCGTATGTGAGTCGGGGAGGGTTGTTGGATTGTTAAAACTGGTATTATTAGCGGGGGGAGGGTGGATTGGGATGTATCACTATCTAGACTTATAGTATTAGATTTGGTTTGACTTAACAATGGTGGTCGAGGCTGGAAAGTAATTTTATTGAGTTAAGAAAAGCTTTATATAAAATATATATCATCACCTTTGTTTTAATTTCTGGGGTCTCTTCTATAAGTCCATCTTCTGTTTGGATATCTTGTAAACCATGCTCTTCATCGTCGTCGCTATAACAAACTGACATAGATGGCATTTCTATCGATATGCGATCGTCACTAAAGTCTAAACCGAGATCTTCTGCAGAGGAGTTCGTTGTAATGTTCCTCCTCATGATAGGAGTCAAACAAGGTGATGGTAGTGGGGTGGGTAAGGGGGTGGGCATTTCTCGAATAGGGGATAAACATTTATTAATATCTCTCGAGACTTCTAGGAGTATTGTCGGGGGGTGTAAGAAGTTATTGTCGTTCGCTCGATGGTTTAAAGGATCTAAAACAGGTACTTCAATAGTACTGGAGAGTTTGCGGTTACTTGGAGGACTGTCTAAGTGACCTGAAGAGAAAGATATTGGTGTGTGGATGGAAGAAGTTGTAGAGTCATCGTCATCTGCGTCTGGAGGACTAGAGATTGATGGAGTCGTGGCAGGACTAAAGCGTACAGACGACGGACAATTCGCCGATGTGGAGGAATAGTTGCGAAACATCGCTAGAATAGAATCTGCAGATGCTGGTTTTTGTCTTATGGGTTGCAAACCAGTTCTGCGTCCTACACTACTACAAAGCGCTAAATCGGAACTCGACAACGAATCCGAGCCTTGATTACTCGATGTTGAGTTAGGACTTCGTATATCTGTAGTTGGAGACGGTGGACTTGACACTGCTTTCAATTGTTTCCCCTGAAACGTCCCTAACTCTACCTCAGAACCTGAGCTCATTTCTGCAGACACTTTATTTAATAAACGCGCAAACGTGACTTTCTTCTCTAGTTTCGGATCCGTTAACGTTATCTGGGCAGTTGAAGTGATATTATTGCTTAATATAGTCTCTTTATAGTTGGATGCTTCGCCGTCAGTTTCCGCTTTCTCTTTGAGTTTCTTCTCACTCAACTGGATTAACTCACCGATACTTACTTTACGCGAACGTTGCTGGTTGCTTGGTGATATTAACTGTTGTAGGATTTGTTTCTTTTCCGCTGCGTTTTTCTTCGTGGGTGTTGAGTTGTTGCGTTTTTTTCTGGGTGATGGGGTACCTAATCATAAAAATAGTATTGATACTATGGTGCGGTTGTTTGTGGGCTAATTATGTTAGAAAATTATGGTAACGTTTTTAGTTACTTTACTAAAACATCTAGTTTCTAGGAGAGTTGTTTATGTACAAGGTGTTAAGAAAGAAGCTTTTAGAGTTGTGTGCAAGACTATGAGTGCAACCTACCAGCCACACACAAACACATTTAGTGACGTGTTACTACACCAAAGACACAGGATGTTATTAAACTAGTTAGATTTTGGACTAAATTTACTATGTTATCCCTAAATGGGTGAAAATAAATAAGTATTGTGATAGATAAGAGTACATCCAGGCAATTGTCAGGCACAGGCATTTCACGACAGTTGAAAGCCACGGCCTTACGTCTCGGGGGAGGTTTTAGCAAATCATCCAAACTAAAGGTTCTTGCGGCTGCAGCCGTTGCATGATGATTGCTACTCTGGCCATGAGGGCTGGTAAGGCTGAGAATCGAAGGTTTTCGAATACCCAATCGTCCAAATAGCGACCGTTGACATCCCGGTTGCGGACTCGGCGCTACCAACACCGCAGTCGATGCACCACCAGCGAGTTGCTCCCTCACCGACGAACCTCTAAGCGACGACGGCGCTAAAAAACCCCCATAATTACTAATACCCAAAAATACCAAAAAAAAAAAAACAAACATACCACATCTATTTCGATCAGACTCTTCCGCTAATAACTTCTCCAACTTCTCCGGGAAGTGTCTCCGAGCACACCACACCAACCCAATAACCGCCAAGACAATCGTAACCGTTATCAAACCCAACCAAAACGGTTCATGGAGCATCCGCTCCGATAAAGGAGTGTAAGGTATATGTAACATTCTTCGTTCACACTTTTGTCCTTCCCACCACGCATGGCATCTGCAATGAAACGATTCACCTCGCTCAATACACTCCCCGCGCCCTTCACACGGATTCCCTTCACAGGGTCGCTGTTTTTGTTCACACGTCACCCCAATATACCCGTGTTGACAATTACACCGATAACCACTCGTCGTTAACGTGCATTGCCCGAATATACACGGCTCCAGCTCGCATATAGTTAACGCGCAAAATAAACCTAAAAACACTCAATTAGTGAATTACCGATTAGATTTTTCGTTGGTGTTTACCTGTAAAGTGTCCCGCACATTTGCAGAATTTTTTCCCGCCATTCGAGACACACTTCCCGAAATTCTGGCACGGGTTCGGGTTGCATGACTCCACGACGCTTTGTTCCTGACGTAGTAGTTTGATTTTGTAGTTTAAGTCTGGTTGTACTCTTAAGGAGCCGTTTAGTGGGATGCCGATGGCGCCGCCTCGTTGCCGTATGTGCATTGTGTTTAGGTAGGAGGTGATTGCTAAGGGCGCTAAAGCGAATGTCTCATCGCGTTCGTTGTCGTAGCATAAGTGCCAATAAGTGCCGTTACTGTCGGCGTAATTATCAAAAACGTCTATGGAACCCGGGGAAGTACATGTGGTATCACTGAATTTTACGTGGTATAACTCTAATAGGATTATATTCCCTAAAGGCGCGACTAAGTGTTGCAGGAAGTCTATATGAGTGGGGGGTTTATTTGGGTAGTTTAAGTGTAGTAAAACTCCTGTTGTTGTATTAGATAAGTCAATGATTCGCTCTTCTTGGATGCCGTTTACGGTTTTATATAAAGCTTTAAACCCTACACCTTGAGGTTTATCAGCTGTACGTAAACGTAATTGTAAACGCTCCCCCGTTGACACAAACGCGCCATCAGTTAATTGACCAAACATTTGAAACGGTCGAAAAACTAATGACCCACCCCCTAAATCCAACTCTAAAATCGCTTCGCTAGATGTCCGCTTAAGGTGTATTTGGTTCAACTCAAAACGACTACCACTCATATCATAATCGACAATTTCCAACCAAACGCGTTTACCAGTCGGTGCCAATATAGTTATCGCACAATCTAAGCGAGCTAGTAAAAAATGTGGGTAATTTGGGCTGGTTAAGACGCCTTCTCTAGCTGTTAAGGTCTGTAAAGGGCATCCAGATACATCTACCGCGTGCCATGTTAGGGAAAACCCACTCCCAGATATGGAATAGTCGGAATGGAAAGTTATTTGAGCTTCGTTGGTGTCGGAGACGAAATCAAAGCGGGACATGTCTGTATCGTGAGCGCCACACCACTTAAGCTCATCTTGAGCGTTGTAGGTTTTTAGTGATACGTAATCGTATAAGCAGTCTAGTTGGGGCTCTAAGTCTAGTTTAGCGAACTGGATGATGAGACGCGTTCGTTCCGGGCCTATTATATGGACTTTAAAGTCTAAATTGTTGTAATAGTTCCCTGGGTAGTTGGGGGATGTTAAACGACCTTCAGTCCCGTTTAGTATGCGATTATAGTTGGTTTCGAATTGTTTTTGATTGCGGCGCTTACACACATACCCACCGACAGTTGCGCATTTTTTCGCTCGCCAATAAAGTCCAGATGGTAGCATGGGGGTTGGGGATGAAGTCCACTGGATTCCTAAACAAGTATCGTCGTTCATTGTTTGTTGAGTTTCTAAAGGGTTTTGACCAGGTAGCCAAGATGTGTAGGTCATTTGCGACCCATCTACCCATTTAGTCGAGAGTTTACTACCCAACCAATAAACAGCACTAGTGCGGTATTCTAAGGAGCGGCGAATGTTAGTGGTGATGAAGCGCTCTTCTTCAGGGGAGAGGATTGATGTTAATTGCGCGCGCATGCCTTTACAGATTTGTTGCGCGGTGGTCCAAGTGACTTCAGGGTAGCTGACGAAGAGGTAACACGAGTTGTTGAACATGACTAGACGGTCATCAGCGCATTGTTTGACTATAATAATAAATGTGGGATGAAAGTAGTGTTTTTTTTTTGTTTGAGTTTAATTACGCACCATTTCGACTTTCAAGGATTGCTAACGCGCGAAATAGAAAAATTATGTTTATAATTAAGTTTTATATATATTTGGTAAACATGCGCTAAATATGTAATTTTGTTTATGTACAATTGTTGGTCAATTTAGTAACTAAACAATGAACATGCGTTTGCATTCGAATTTGTTTTTTTTTTTTATTATAAATACAACAAATTTGTTATGTGGAATGAGGAATGGTTTTGCTAACTAATTTATGTATTTTACTAAACATTTACATTGAGGTAGCAAATTGTAAAAGTCATTACCGATTTGTAAGAGTCATCCAGCGGAGTTTGAGTAAAAATTATACAATTAGGAGAAAGTGCTTGAGTTGTATAGAGCAAGTGTGGTTTAAATAGGAAAATAATAATTAGAAAAACAAGCAACGTTTTGTGCAGAAATTATGGTTTTTTTTTTCATTTTTTTTTTTTTCATGAGATTAATTGTTTTATTGTATGTTGGTAATCATTGAAAAACCTTACCGTTTTCCATGGAGACGCGAACGCGGAATCCGCCATAGTGGTGCGAGTAATCCGAGACGAATCTCAACCGCATACGGGAACTATTACTAATGTAGCGTAATAGTTTTAATTTGGAGCTCCAATCCCCGCATAATTTCCGCGGAGCGCTATCGTTTTGGGTGTTGATTTCAATAATTTCCAAATAATCATAACTACAACTATACATAAAAATTATTAATTGAGGTTTAGATGCGAGTTTTTAAAGCCTTACTGAGGTTCTTTTTCTAGGACTAGTTCTTCGAAATCCATCACTAAGCGATACCCTAACGGCGCACTAATTTCCGTTTCGCACTCTGCATTGTCGGGGTACTGACGCGGGAACCCCGGGCTCGAGATGCTCGCCCGGGGTTGTTCGCGCGTTAACGACAAACTTCGATTACACTCCAACAACCAACCGTCTTCCAACGGGTCTAAACAACAAATGCCGACAAGTAGTACCTATTCATGTTTTACGTAATTAATTTATTCAAAACTGGTCGTATATAACAAATATGTAAATTCTTTATCACAGTTAATTTATTACACAATAAGAATTATTCAATCGTCAACTCACCATCTGTCATGAGGCGTTCGCAGACGAAATAATTAAGGGTGGCGCAATCCCTGTCGTTCCACATGAAGCGGGATGCCATCCGGATGGTCGATGATGGGTGGTGGTAGATTCGACGGACTTCAACGCAATCTTGCTCGCTGAGACCGTCATCGTTGGGTTGGCGGTTGTAGTGGTCGTGTTGGGACCATCCCGGAAACCAGTCTTTAATTATGTATTTAAGAATAAATTCTTAGTAGATTTTTTATTTATTTGTTTTTTTTTTCATATATAGACATATGTAGAGATGTGGGTGACGCCACTCACTCGTATTTGTGTCATACTTAGCGGTAAGTGGTTGAGTTGGACAGGAAATTGGTGGTGATTTAAAAGTTTGTCGATTACTTGTGTTGAGTTTTAAAAAGAAACTTACTTGCGTAGGAAAACGGAAGTCCATCCGACCACCGGAAATCACCTTCATATGTTTTATCGGAAGCACCCAGCCAATACGCGTTCTGATCACGATACCCAGGACTATAAAAACGCTTTTAGTACACTTACAAAACAAAAATACGAAAACGTTTTTCTCACCTACTAATTAACAATTGATCGAGGACGTCTTGCGCCTGCTCGCTCCTAACACTAACCAAGTGCCCGCCGCGTTTAACGCACTCGCCTTCAGCGTGGTACCAAGACAATTTGGTGGTTTCGATAGCGGTCACGCAGTGTTGCCTGATAGCAACCCACCCGAACGCGCACTGTTGAACAATCGCGGCGATGGGGTCCGCATAATAATGGAACCGTAACCCCACACCACTCAACTGCGGGGTTCGGACAATCACTTTCATTAAGATTCTGTTCGCATGGGATTCGATCTCGATGTGACGCTGAGCGTCGCCCGGAAGCGTACAATGAATCCACGACGACGAACCCTCCCACAACTCCGTTAACAAACCTAAAAGGCGGTCACATTGGGAATCATACCCAACAATTACCAATCAACACAAAGAAATCAAACGCAACCAAAACTCATTTATTTCACATAACTAATTTAATTTCCTTATAAGGGTCATATATACCAACCTTCACATGTAGTATTAGCCACCCCTGATTGCGGAAGTACTGCACGTTGCGTAATTCCCGGTGAAATAAAATTAACAACAGATTGCGAAAAATCGCCGATGGTCAGTTTTAAAACAATCCGATTACCATACGGTAAGAAAATCTTAAACTGGCAATCCAAACGACCATTCGGTACTAACTCAAACGACCCGTTCCGGTTCGTAAAAGTAACATTATAACAAAAATCCACTAAATAATAATTGAACGCGAAAACCGGTAAATTATGTATTTTCACAAACGGCGCGTACGTTTTTAAATTCGGGAAATATAAATGACGATCCGAGTCGGGTAACTCTTCAAGTTTACCACAAATATGGTTGCGTTTATGAGTGTTATGATTGAAATTATGAGTCGCATCGAACGCAGTCGCAGTCTCCGAAAATTGTAAGTAACTATTTGCCGAACACGGCACGTTTAAACGCGTTAAATCCACAACAAGACCACGGCGATTCTGAAAACCCGGGAAATTCACTTGACAATTTACGCGCGGCAAATCAGCGGATGAGATATTTGCAGATTTTTTTTTCAACCATATTTGACACCCTAGAATAAATATTTGATTAGGTTTTAGTTTAGGGTGGTATTTTTATAGTTTTACCTTGGCTGATAATAAAAGCGTAGTTGATTTGGAACACTGATGGTGATTCGTGGGTTTTATAGCGTAATCTATAATAAAATTAATTACCTTTAAAGTTATGTGGTACATTTCGTTTAATACACCCCTGGAATCTATAAGAGATTTACGCCAGAGGAGCGTTTCCTGTGCGAAAATCGGAACGTGTGTTTGAGTGCCATCATTAAAAATATTAAAATAATGGATGGCGTTTTACTTTTAAACGTAAAAGTAGGAGCTTTTGTGTTTTTTTTTTATGTAGTTTGTAACCGTGTATGTATAATGGAGCTTTTGTGTGTGAAATGTAGCGTCAAGGTCAAAGGAGTTATGTAATATTTACCGAAACGTGATGTTGGATTGCGTTGTATGTTCCAGTGGTAGTATCCATGTATAGTTGAGGGTGTTGTTTGTTAGTTGACCTTTTACTGAAGACTTGAGGCATCTGGCGTCGTGGTGCGAGAAGTGGCCTTGCGGCCATCCATCTGCTAGCGAATGCAGACTTACGCCTTGGATTTTATTTATATCCGATTGTCGTTTTGTAATTATTACTAAAAATGTAATTTGTCAAGAAATAATAAAGAGAATTATTAATTATTTATCGTTTTTTTTATTTTACGTCAATATTTAAAGAACTAATGACCTTGGAGTTATTAAATCGTAATATTTGTTATGGAATATTTAAGATAGGGTGTGTTTTTTTTTTTATTAAAAGGTGTAAATTACGGGTATTGACGTAAATTTTTACGGTATATCAAATTCCAAGACAATGTCGCGACTGGGAAAGTGTCTCTTTGTGTGGAATAGACACACGAGTCCTTTACCAGAGTTGAATCCAGGTCAAGGTAGCCTAGAGTCCTGGAGATTCAGTGCCAAAATTTATAAATCAATGCTATTTCATAAAAACGAGAAAAAAAAACATAATAAAGATTCACTATTCTCCAGTCCCTATACACCATTCCATATTATTCCAAATTAGGCTTCATTTCAAACACGAACAGTTACCACAGCCATAAATATATTTATAATTCATTTTTACGCGGCATTTACTTATTTTAAGACACAATTCAATTATTTTATTACTTATTATACATTTATAGAGCAATTCTAAAGCATCTTTATAGATCTATAACACATATTTACAATATTCTAAAACATACACACACACAAACAAACACACACACACTAATATACATACATACATACATATTTTAATTGAATTGCAAATGAAATATGAGTAGAAAATAAATGGGATTATTAATGAAATATATTCCTTATAGATCTATAAGCTGTGTGAATTGTTTCTGTTAATCAATTATAATTAGAATGACGATTATGTAAAACAACAAAACATGTACGGAAACATTAATTTCGCTAATGAATACATTAATGTAAATGAATTTAGTTAACTAAAGCTGAAGTTTAAGGATAAAATAGCGTAAATTGAGTAGTGTTGTGTTTGCAAAATAAATGACGCCACGTGAGGTAAAACTGGAACAAGTTCGAGAAGCCTTGACAATGTCCAAGCGTTTTTATTTGGATAATACTATTATTTAAGAATCGATATTTTGTTACAATACACAGTTAACAACTTTTCGACTGATAAATATTCGCTACGTGAATTATGACTCGTAAAGTGTTCGCACGAAATATTTCTCGAGTTATAAAGTTTGCGACGTCTGATTTTTGAGGATTTATTACGTTATGATTCGTTGCTGATGTATTACTTCCACTAAAAGCATCAATTTCCAGACGTAACGGTCGCGTATCAGATTTGTATAAGTTTCTAATAAGACTTTTTCGATTATCGGAATATTTTTAATTAAATAATTCGCGCAAAACAGTTTTGTGTTCGTTGGAATTCCAACAAATTGCCCAATTATTTCGCTAACGACTACATTAGATTCGAGTATATTTTATAAGTGCGTTCAAGCGTTAAACTTGTTCATGAAATTTAAGTTTGAAATATTACTTTTGCTTACATTTATAAATCAAATGTACTAAAAGTAATTTATTATATTTTATATACCAATTTACTCTCTTTGCAAAATTTATGATTTTATTTCGTAATTTTACTCTAATTTCACATATATCCATTTATTTGAATATTCTGATGTTTTTTTTTGATATTTAAGCAAATACAAATTGTATTTAATTGTGTAATGAATGTAATTCGAAATAGAATTTAATTAAAAATTGCGCGTACGCGCAATTAAGCGCAAACTTAAACCGGTGAAATTCGTTAAATGTAGATTAAATTTAACGGGGGGAAATTTTTTTATATATGTATATAGTTTCTGGTATATATATATATTAACCTTTATTTACGCTGTATTGATTAATAAAGGGGGTAAGTCGACCGAGTACCGACCAAAACCGGGAAGCAACCTATTGTGGGTGGTACGTCATAAATAGCGTGTCGAATACCACATTATTCGTGACGATAACTATTCCTTCATCAATTTACATCGGCGATTATTCACGAATTCTACATTTTACCCCGAAAATTACCTGCTCAATATTTACAGATGCTCCACAATCCACACAACACACACACACCATTTATTACCATAGTGAACAAAAAACTTAAAGTTACTTTAAATTACCTAAAAATACTAAAAATATTCGACAAGGTTTTATATAATTAAACGAGTGAAAATCGTCAAATTATTCACGTACATACTCTAAAATATATACGTATATAACAAAATTAATATTATTTCAAGATCGATCTATAGATCCCTAATACGATCTATGATCTATTCTTTAGAGACTAAATCAAGGATGAAGGTCTCAGACATTTCAATAATTTCGAGCACAATTTAACTTTTATATGTAATTTGATATGTAATAAAATAATTTATGAATTACCTTGATATAAAACTCCTAATGTAAGAATATGAGTTTCGAATAAAGTATGAGTTACATTCAAAACTAAAGCAGCTTTGTCTTTGTCGATAACAATTAAATCGCCATCTAGATCACAAGGATGGACAACATCGCCAGGAACTGTATTACTCTCCAGGTCTTTCGGCGGCCCCGGCGCCCTACCAGGCGCTGGGTCCCCATCTAGGAGCCCAATTTGCGGCAACGTCGCCGCATTTACCACCAATAATAAGTGCAACAATAAACAAATAGATTTTACCGAAATAACCATTTTAACCGCTAGTTTAATTACATAATTATAAGTCTAACTATACGCGAGACTTAAAAGAACAAAGAGTATTTTTAATAAAATTTATTTAAACTCATTATTGATGATTTTTTTTTTTATATATATAAATTATTATTTATTTTTATGTAAGATGATGAAATAAAATGTCACAATGGGTTTATTAATGCACGATATATTTAGTGAGAAGGCAAAGGTGAATTTAGTACGTTTTAAGTGAAATGAAGACGCGTTTTCTTCGTGGTGACGTCGAGCCGACGCACGTTTCAGCACTGCAGCCCGAGTTGGGCTCGAACCGACGACCGTCGGTACGAAACCCACCGGGGGTGGCCGTCTAGAGGAGCTTGTCGATCGATATAAAACGATTTTCATCAACACCGAGCTCGTTTTCTTTTAAACAACGACCACAAAACCCAATCATGGCTGCTCGAAAATCGAATATTTACGCGTATTACACCGCACGGCGGTACTCATTTATACTTGAAATGGTTAGATTTTTAAGTGATACGACGGGTGCGCGTCCAAATGTCAATGTTCCGGGCTTCAGCTAACCCCGCGACCGGAGCGACGATCGATTTGAAAACATCGTACGTTCAAATATATTCCGTTACCACTATACACACATATCACCTGTACACTCTACACATTACACCTTTTATTGGTTCATACACACATTAAAATAAAATAAAAAAAGCGCGTACTTAAAATTGCATAAACTATTTTTCACTAAAAACACACTTACCACTTATAAGTACACTTATAAAAAACAACATCAACAAATTAACAAAGCTACAATAAAAAAACGGATAATTTTCAAAATTACGAAATAAATTTCGAATAAAAACCTCAATTAATCATTAAATATATTTATCGAGTCAAAAATGAATAGATTCCTAATTAAATATTATATATTTTAAACGAATTACCTTATATGGTTGAAATTTACGACTAATAGAAGCTTTGCAAGTTTACTCTTACCTCAATCGTACACGTGTATATTTAAATATAAACGTAAAAATACAATAAAACTATAAATATATACAATTATAGTCACTTCGTGACTGAGTTTCGATGCAATATATAGATTAATATAATAAATAAATAGGTCAGGGGGTGTCACGATTGCAGTTCGGGGTCAATGACCTCAACGTAGTATAAATCACCTGATAGGGATTGGAATAAAAAATTATAAATCGATTCCCGTCAATGGAATAACATGCAAAGTTTAAATTTAGTATATGTGGGGGGAGCTTAAGTAATCGGTTATTGCGTGATTAAATCAATACGTTTTTGTTATATTTTACACAATTTACAATATTACACAGATATGTATACGTTACGTAACAATGAGTCGCTCAAAATATACTCAAATGTGGACCACACAACATTTAATTCTAAAACTAAAAACCCTAAAACGTTAACAAGTGTATAATTAGTCTAATCGCTAGATTTATACATGATAATTATTGTCGGTATACACGTTTTTTTTTGTTCTATAGTTAAACGATTTTGGGTTTATTATTATTATTTTTTTTTGGTTAACAAACGAAATCTATAAAGAATTTCGCGTTTAATAAGTCGTATAACAAACATTTATAAACACACAATTGACTCAATTATCTATACATGTCCAAGGCTTATAGATTTCTTTAAAACTGTAAATTAATATATTTTTTCGATAGATAAAAATATGTCAAAAATTTGATATTTTATTTTAGATATGTTTGAATTATTTATAAACTATATTTGAAAATCATCAAAGGCAGTTGTTTTTCAAAAATATACCTCAAATTTTATTTTGCCTTTTATGCGGGTCATTAAATTTTTGTAAGAGTTTTCGACGGTTTAACTGTTAAATATTGCTTTAAAAACTAAATCATAATTTGTTTTGCAGTTTTACAAACTGCCCTTACAACCTAACAACAAAGGGTCGTTCCGTATTTATTGTCAGTTTATTTAAAAAAAAAAAAAAACGCGAACGACCCGAAATTCAACAATTTAACACTGATTTTTTGTGCATTATATATCACGTCAAATTTATCAAAATAATTCAACTATTAAATAAATATGTAAAATATATGATAAAAGGCCCTTTCGAGCCTAAAAGTCTATTTAGTAACTGTTAAATAATATGTATACATATAGTTTTCGATTCTTTTATTGTCGTTTTAATATTGTCGTAAATTCCTGTAAAAAAACCATTACCACATTAAGGTTCCTCTTCTAAATCATCCCCAGTGTAAATGGTAGGGCAACACATCCCCTCACTCCCATCCTCATGGATGCAAAACAATGTTTTCTCAGCTTGAGATATTTCATGCGGTATTATCCCATGGAACTCTTTTAAATCAGCAGCAGGGAACCATGCTTTTTCGTTATCATCAATTAAAACAATGCCATAAAATCTAAAACACCAAAACGACGCTTAAAATCCCAAAAAAAAACATACAAATAACCTTTACATCGACAATAAACTCTCAATTATGTAGTTAGGTTTCGTTTTTACCTGCAAATAGCGACTACAGGTATCCATAATACGGAAACGAGTATTAAGAGGGCGCTGACAACAATGGCCCATGCGGGCCATTCTCGTTTCTCGGTTACCCCTTTACTGGCCACCCATACTGAGTAACCAGAGCCATCTACGAAGATCTCAACGAAGCTTGCTATTAAAATAGATATCATCGCCATTGGCGACAAATATTTCCAACAAATTAACCAGTACAAGCCTGGACGGTGGCCGGTCATTAATTCAATATCATCTGCGAATCTATAACAAATTTATTAAGAGTTTAAATTGGTTTAAGAGTCGTAGACTTACCGTTTTAAGCCGTAAACATAAGAAACAGCGATGCATTCGAATAAAGCAATGATTAACAGTGGGAAATTCCCGCTAAAGTTATCAAATAAAATAAAAACGTAATTCCCAGCGCCATGAGCGAAGCCCATGGACAAAGTACAACATAATAAACAAATCGCTCCCGTTAAAATCTCTTTTCGTAAATTCGGAAACAACTTCATATCGGTGATGGACGTAACAACACCCTCAAGCGTCCCAAACTGGGAATCAATCCCCAGCGTGAACAACATCAAGAAAAACAGGACGGACCAAAATTGCGCGCCTGGGAACTGATTAATGGCTTCCGTAAATATAATAAAAGCCAATCCAGTCCCAGAACCCGACTAAAAAAACACAAACATATTTACTACCCATAATTAATAAAAATGTCTAATTAAAAATACATTATCTAATTCTTTCTGCAAATCGCATTCAGGTAATTTAGGCATCGCCATAACTTCCATACTCCCATTAGGGTTGTGGTAGTTAAATAAAGCACCTTCTACAGGTATATGCTCGCCATCGTAATCGTTACCAAACAGGCTTATGAGCGTGTTGTTTCTTGTTTCTAAGCAAGCTTCATAGACCATGGTTGCTTTAAAACCGATTATGGAGAAGACGACGATTCCAGCGAACATGGACGTAAAACAATTCGTTAACGACACCATTAAAGCGTCTCTGTAACAATTATTGTTTACGGGGTTGTATGACGAGAAGGCTATTAAGCCTCCGAAGGCTAGGCCCAACGAGAAGAATATTTGAGTGCCTGAAACGTAATTATATATTATGTAATCAAATGGTGTTAGTGTTAAGTATACCTGCTTCCAACCAGACGACTGGGTCTAAGAGGGTGTGCCATTTAGGAGTGAATAAGTGTACTAATCCATCCGACATGCCTTTTAAAGTAATTCCTCGGAAGAAGAATATGATTAGGACTATATATGGGAATGTAGCAGTGACATAAACCACTTTTCCAGACGACGCGATGCCTTTAATCATACATAAATAAACGAGTATCCAGGCGATGACTAGAGCTAACCCGATTTTCCAATTGAACGATTCTGGCGAGTTTATATCTGGTGATATCTCTAAAGTAGTCCGATACCAAAAATATTGAGTAGGGCTGCTCACCTTAAATATATATAAAACTAATAAATAAAAGCTGGAGTCATTGGTTTTGGAATACTTACGACGCATTCTGGTTCGGAGGTGTATGACCCATTGGTGAAATATTTATTCGGACACTCAGCCCAGGGTAGTTCAGCTTGGAAACTTTGAGCGAAATAGAAAAGACACCACGCGATTATCGTGTTGTAATATAACGCTACATTGAATGACACAATCGCGGAACTAATCCCAATACCCCCTAAGTAAGGAGACACTTGGTTCCAAACTCCAATTGCGCCTTTACGCAACCGTTGCCCGATCGCCAACTCCAAATAAAAAATCGGAATACCTTCAATGGCTAACATCACAAAATACGGGATTAAAAACGCTCCACCGCCGTTTTTTTGCGCTAAATATGGAAAGCGCCACACGTTACCCAACCCGACCGCATACCCAATGGTGGCTAGTAAGAAAGTAAGTTTGGAATCCCACGATTCGCGATCGTCTTCACCGCTTTCTGGCTTAAAAACACCTTTAGCCTCTTCTAGATCTTTGCCTTCGTAGGGTTTGGGCACTTTGGTCGCTGGACTGGTGTCCTCAAACGCGATATTTGTTGCGCCATAGCTCGAAGTGCCGTTTTCGATGACTAAACGACTACGGATCTCCTTCAGCTCCAACCGGTCCAGGGAACGCTGCGGTTGGGGGTTTAGATCACGGGAACTTTGTCGCCTAACTAAGTGGGCTGTGTTTGCCATTATTAGGAGGGGTGAAAGGGTAATAAAAGTTTAAAAGGACGTCATAACTGAAATAAAAATATTTATAATAATTAATCTTGTTGAGGGGATGTTTAATAAGCTACCCTAATATAGTTTGTTTCATTAAATTCGTATTAGAGTAACATATCTATAAGAGCTCTTATAAATCTAGAGGAGCTTATAGAAAATCGTGACCCGACTCACAACGAAGGTAAAACTGTTGCATACTTTACTTAGCGCTCTTAAAGTACCCTAAAAGCTCCCTAAAGCTCTCGAAAGCGACCATATCTCATACATTAAAATTTAAAATTTCTTGTATTAATATTAAAAGAACTCAATAAATTTAATATGTAAATCAATATATGGTGTTTAAACAATTACGTAAATTATTATAAATTATTTAATTATTATTAAATGGTTCAAGTTGGTATATTATGGAAAAAATATTCTAGTCTTACCTGTTAGACGATAGTTATGATGGCGATGTTACAGTTTCAGTTTGTTTCAGGAGAACGTCGGCATGCACCGCGACGTGCTCACTGAAAACGTACACACTGAAAACTGTTACTGAAACTGGTAGCGCCATGCGAAATCAATACACACAAACGCAGACCAGGTTTCAGTTATAATGTCTGAAACGCCTGAAAATTCAGTCATTTATAAGTTTGGGTTAAAAATTTATTTAGTAACTAAATTTAATTTGTAAATATATTTAAATATTTATTAAAGTACTACTTAATATAAATTGTTATTGATAATGTTGAGGGTTTTAAATATGTGGTAATTCAGCCCTGAAAAACGCCGACGCGTTTCAGCATACGTACTGAACACGCGCTGAAAAATAGGCTATTCAGATTTGATATATATATGTATATATATGTAATGGTCTTAAATTAAAAATAAAGTGTAATTGACTTTTATGGCTACATAATATATTTATTGTAAATTAATTTAAATAATATTCCTATCAGTTATAAAAATTATTTTTTATATATTATATTTGTCAAAGAAAAATAAATTCTAAAATTAAGAAATCGAACACCTATTAAGCTGCAACCAGCGTTACATTTACGTAAAACGTATTATTGCTTAAAACGCCTTATTAATTAATAAAAAGCTATTAAATATTGAGTAATGAATTTATAATTATTTATCATATATTTTATGAACGACAAAATTTTTTAAAAGAAACATTTATTTATTAAAGATAAGATAACATATTTCGACATTTAACGCATTAATTATTAGCAAATATCGAAATTAAATATGTTATTTAAAGAAAAATGGACTCATAGGCCTAAAAGTGGGATAAATAGGTCAGAAAATTGAAAATTAAATCATAATATTCTCCGGGCATTTTTTGCATAACAAGATGGCATCACCTCAACGTTAAGCCGCCATTTTGTTGAGGAATTTCGTTATATTTTAAATTATATTCTAATTGGGGCTCTAATTATATATGATTAGTAGATTATTGGATTTTTTGAGTGGTTTTATATGAAATTTAAGTTGTTTTTGGGAAAAATAACGAGTGGGTTGGTGGGAAATCATCAAAGAAATCTGTCGGTTTTTTGGAATATCTGTCAAAGATGTGTAGTTGGAGAATAAGAAGAGATTGGCCTAAATTCAACAAACAAAATGTCAAAGTTTGTTGTGTTGTGTGGCAGTATTTTCTCTATTTATTTTGTTATTAAGTCGATAACAGTAAATCGGGCGTCGTACAAATAATTGTTTTGTTTTTATACGATTTAATACACATGAGGTGTGTTTGTTGGGTGGTTGTAGGGGGGCGTTTGACCGTGGGAAAACGATAAAAATAATGTCAAAAATGACAGTATTGTTGTGTAATAATGAGATGTCGTGCGCTATTTAGATTGTGGGGTGATTCGGGACGTTTGTAAATAAAAATGACTGAATTATTGGTTGCCCGTGGTGACACATTCCCGAGAACATTTCTAGACAATTACAGGTCGCATAGATCTCGTGCAAGTGCAAATGACCAGCTTTACACTGAGTTAAAAGCTAGTAAAAGTGATGAGCTTGTGTTGCAAAGTCCTACAGGGATTGAAGTGCCGTCCGAAATGCAACATGGACACTCGGATAATATTTTGGACGGGCAAATGTCGCCGTGTTCGTCACCTACACAAGCGGATTTCTTAGACAAACCGGAACCCATGACTTTACCAACGAGACGAAGAGTTGCCTATGATCGCATCGACCCAGAGGATAGCATTCGAGATATGGTCACCGAAAACGATTTTTATAGGTTAGTTATAAATGGTGCTGGGATTGTAATTTTATTTTGTTATTTATAATAAATATTATTTTAACACAGTTTTTGATTTCGTTTATTTAGTTTAAGCATTCGTTTTTTTTTCTTTATTTTTAAGTTATTTACTATTTAGATATATTAAGAATATTTTCTTGGTTTTGGATATTTTCATCCACAACTTGTCCACAAATTCATACATTCTTGTACAATTCATCCCCAAATTAATAAATCTTGGTACAATTCGTCCAAAAATTAAATCAAAGTACTTTAATACAATTTAGATAAAATATTTTCTTGGTATCCAAAGATATTCTCTTCCACAACTTGTCCACAAATTAATACATTTTCGTACAATTCATCCACAAATTAATAATAAATCTTGGTACAATTCGTCCAAAAATTAACTCAAAGTACTTTAATACAATTTAGATAAAAATATTTTCTTGGTTCTGGATATTCTCTTCCACAACTTGTCCACAAATTAATACATTCTTGTACAATTCATCCCCAAATTAATAAATCTTGGTACAATTTGTACAAAAATTAAATCAAAGTATTTTAATACAATTTAGATAAAATATTTTCTTGGTATCCAAAGATATTCTCTTCCACAACTTGTCCACAAATTAATACATTCTTGTACAATTCATCCCCAAATTAATAATAAATCTTGGTACAATTCGTCCAAAAATTAACTCAAAGTACTTTAGCACAATTAGATAAATGTTTATATATATATTATTTCTGTAACTTTGAGACACTTTTATGGGGTTTTATTTTAAATATAGATTCGTCCTCTTTAAAAAACATTACGAGAAATATTTGCACTTATCCCAGAAGTACGAAGAAGTCCGAAATATTGCGTACTACTTGGAGGAAAAATACCATGAAGTTAAGGTAAATTAAATTAAAAAAAAAAAATGTATTTAAAATCGTAATTAATTGTTGTAAAAATAATAGACGGAAAGGGACGATCTTTTATTTGCTAACGAGCAACTGACGAAACATTTGGAAGCGAACGAAATTATGTTAAGGGAAAAAGAAGATGAAGTATTTTTGCAGCTAGAAAAAGTAGTGCATCTAGAAGAACAATGTGAAAAGGTAATAAAGGTAATTATAAGATGTAAATAGGTTGTAAATTGTATATATGATGTATTAATAGTTACGAGCTGAAAAGGATAAGTTTTTGCAACAGAAAGAAAAGATAGAAAAAGAGAAAAATGAAGCTTATCGATTGGTAAACTATCAATAAAAAATTGTTAAATTGCGTTTAATATTAATTTATTTTAGTTGAAAATTCAAGCACAGGATTCCGAAACGAATAGACGTACTTTAGAGCGAGCTCGACAGGAAGTTATACGACAAATGACCGCCATGAGTACCGAGAAAGAATGGTTAGAGCGAGAGGTACGATAATTTAAATAATTCTTTTGAGGTTATTATTCTAAAAATGAAATTTTAGAACGTACAGTTGAAAGAGACTTTGGAAGCTGAACGACAAGGTATGAATAAATATTTGAGTCAAATCGCCAATCAGAAAAAACGAACGAACGCAAACGTTCACAACTTAGAGAAAGAAATGAGCGAACTGAAGTTATTAGCGAATCAAAACGCGGCACTAAGTTCGCAATTTCAAAAAGCTATGCGGCATTTAGCTACTTGTAAACGGCGTAAGTGTAGCGTTTGCAGTTATACGAAAGCCGCCTTTGGGGATTTCACCCGAAACCATCGATACGAGTAAGACTAATTATAGGTTAAGGGGTTATTAAGTGTTAATTTGTTGTTGTTTTTTTTAATAGACACAAATTCTTTTCGTGTTTCCAAACACCGTTCCAGGATTTGCGCAATAAAATCAAATCGAATCACGACGAAACTGAATCGCTCAGCGAGTTTTTCCGTCCATCTTGCTCAACATCGACAACAAGCGAATGCTCTTCGGTTAGCGTACCTTTTGGTGAATTAGCGATTTCGTATATGGACGATTGTAGTTCTTTGTCGAGTTCATCGGACGCAACATCGTCGCAGAATTTAGATTTGTCGAACGCACCGGTGCATAGTGGCCGTGCGTTCGGAAGCGATTCGGGATTCAGTTCGGATTTGTGCACGGATTGCAAGAGCTTGAGGAACACACCCAAGGAGAAGTTCACGCCGAAGGCCACGCTGGATGAGGTCGATTGCGTGAAACTACAACGCACCAAATGGACCGCCAGTTTTCGGAAACTGATTAGCAAAGTTGGTAAGAAATAAGGTTACGTATTTTATATTTTCCGTTATTTAAATCTCATTTAAACTGCATTGATACTCGAACGAATTACAATTAAAAAGTTAGGTTTAGATCACGGTTTGACTAGTTGATTATTAGTGGTGTTGTGCTAAATACCAGTTATTCGTTGAATAAACACCAAAATACTTAAAAAGGGGTTTTTTTTCACCTCAAAACGTATTTAATTCCTTGGAATAAATATTGATTTGTGATAAACAAACGCACTATTTAGTTACGAATTTTTATTTAAATCGTCGGCATCACACTTGCCTTGGTTGCTATGTTTTTTTTTGCTATGAATTGTATTAATTGCCCATTTAGGAATTGCAGTATTAATTATTTTTAAATAAAAGGGTTAGCTATCTACATACATACATATATAATAAATGTTTTTTTTTTAATTAATGCAAGTATTTTATTGTTTTTTGTTTTTGTAATAATTATGATTAATCTGCTCATATGGTGGAAGTTACTTTTTAATTAAAACCCATTCCATAATTATTTTATCATGTTTATGGTTTTCGAAGCTCGCGTTTAACAGTTAAGCGGGGCTTAAACCTAGTGAAGTAACACGTTTACATTGTCGACAGTAATAATAAATCATTTTTCAATTCATGTTATTTTTATATAATTAAACAATCGTTAATTATTAACTAATAATTACATGAAACTATATATATATTAAAACAATTTGACATGTGTGCGTCCATTTTTGCTAATATAGTACTATGAATTTTTTTAAATTTTGTTAGAAGTGGCAGTGTAAGAATAAAGACGCTATTTAAATTAATATTACTATTTTTAAAACAGTTGCACACCCGCCAACTATATAATTGTTAATTCCAACAAATTTTTTTACTTTGTTTAAAAATTGAAATTTTTAAGAGCTTTATTATTATAAATAATAAACACATGTCAATTTTAGACGGTTTATGTCTAAAAATTGTCAAACTCGTTATAGGAATTGAAATATAATGTGAAATTTGAATTTGAAGTGTTTTTATTGTTAAAAAATGAATGTTAGACTGATAAAGAAAATTGTAAAATTGAATCTGTTGTGAAACACTGGAATTATTTCTAACTAATAATAATAATAATAATAATAAATCATTGTTTATTAATTTAATGCGTTTTTAATCAAATCACCCTTACTCCTGTACTGTGTTTAGAAATATTGAGTATTTTGCAATACATGGCCTATATTACAGGGGCGTAAAGATCGACCACATTTGCTGCAGTTCTGCAACGGATACAGGGTAGGATTCAATATTTTTCTAACATAACCTATTTATGATCATTTTTTTAAACCTCCCCCTAAAGCTATAAATATATATATATATATATGTTATAGACAAGTTACCCTCAAATCAATCTATAAGTGCTTTTTAGCTTATACGTAGTACAATAGAAGTATTGTAATTCATGAATTTAAATTGTTTTTAAACATGTTTAGGGGTGTACCACCCACGATTTATGAGTGATCTAGTTGAGGATTTATTTTTAGACTTATAAGATGTTAGTGTTTAGGTATTGAATAGGTTGACTTTTTAAGTTGGGTGCTTCTTTTTTAGTAATGATTTTTGAAAGTTTGTTGATTATTTTGTTGGGAAATTCGCGTTTATAGACGACTATAATTTAGAATTTGATTAGAGTGTAGCGTTCCTTTTATGATGACCAGGACAGGTGGGGTGTGGGGTGGCTGGATGGGGGATGGTTAATTGATTAGAAATTTTCACCTGGGGTGTTGATCAGAATTTGTTCCGGTCGCCGAAGCAGGTCATGCAATTGGGGTTACTTGGTGGCAGAGACGGGTTCAGTAACTCGTGCTTATATTTCTGGGTTTCTCAAACCACCCCCCACCCCCAATAAAGTGAATATGAGTGGTTTTTTATGTTATTTTTGTAGGATTTCGATTATAGTCTTGTAGATTGGGATTGTTTTTGGGGAATTGGTTTAGATTTATTGTAGGCCAACCCTGAGTAGGTAAAAAAATTTAAAAACGACGCTAATTACATCCACCAAGACGTAGATTGAAAAATATTGCCGATGGCAAGTAAGCAGGCGCGGGCAAATATTCTGTCAGGCGAGATATAATTTTGTTGACGGGTTTTTGTTATGATGTTGGCACGACGACTGAGGGCTTTCACGAAAACAAGAAAAAATTGTTGTAAACGAAGTGTTTCGAGTATATTTTCAAGCAGAAGACAGTAACATACAGAATCGATTTTCAAACATTGGCGTAGCATGTTAGAAGAGTTCAAATCGATTGAAAACGATGTAGCCATCTGGCCCACAGATATACAGACGAAATAATTGACAAACACAAGACGAATTGTTGTTCTATTTACGGCTGCGGGGCTGTTAAGGCCCTCAGGTATCCAGCTGCCACGCGTTCAAAAAAGATCTACCTCCGGGATAGGGAACAGCCTGCTGCCATACCATACCATGCCATGCCATGCGATGCCATGCCATGCGGCGTGTTTGTTGATGACGTGTGGCATAGCATAGCGCAGAGCAGATGTCCGGCGTGCAGAGTTAGGCCTTCGGCCTACGAGGCCATCAGGGTCTCATCTAGTTGCACCTGCATCCCTTCGTTACATACCAGTGGCCACCAACTCATATCATCATCCCACTCATATCATTCACCATTCATTGCAGAAAATCTATTTTATATCTAATAGATACGAAAACATTTAATATTTATATATATATATATATATATATATATATATATATATATATATATATATATATATATATATATATATCGAGTACTAAAGCAATTTCTGCCACTCCATTTATAGGAATAGTCATGATAATATATATGTATATACGTAAGTACGTGTGTGTGTATTGTATGTGCGTACTGTATGTATATAATGTATGTATATTTGTATGTACTGTATGTATTGTATGTATGTATGTATGTATTGTATGTATGTATGTACTGTATGTATGTATGCATGTACTGTATGTACTGTATGTATGTATGTATGCATGAACTGTATGTATGTATGCATGTACTGTATGTACTGTATGTATGTACTGCATATGTATGTATTGTATGTATTTATGTATGTATGTATGTATGCATGTACTGTATGTACTGTATATATGTACTGCATGTATGTACGTATGTATGTCTGCATGTAAGTGTGTGTGTGTACTGTATGTATGTATAGTATGTATGTATGTGTATATGTATGTACTGTAAGTATGTATGTATGTACTGTAAGTATGTATATGTATTGAAGTATATTTTCCAAACGCGAAACGAGATTGAAGTATAATAGCTTTAGAGGTAGAACATTTTGACTACTGGTGGTTTAATGTAATTATAATAGATGTAGTTCTGGTTAGATATATATATATATAACAAAATGTACTTATATACTTGGAAATATCTATCTATAGGTATGTATGTATATATGTGTGTATATATATAAAAAATAAATGGGGTAGCAAGTATGGAAAACTTAGTATTTTATTGAAATATAAAAATGATAAACTAGAAAATAATTGTAGTAATAAAAGAAATGTACCGGGTGCCCGCATAATAACGCAACACCTGCTTCTGCATGATGTGTATTATAATAATATCAAATAAGAAAAATATACGCTGCCTACGTATGTTTGTTAATACGCGAATCACCTGCTTCAAAACGCAATACTTTATTATAACATTCATTATTATTAGTTTAAAACTCATTTATAAACCGCAATCGAAACCTAAATCGATTTTACAGAAACAGAAATAAAGATTTCAACTTCCATACGAGTCTAGATATGCCCTTTCACGCATATACAGTTAAAAATATTTCAAAATTGCATCAGTTGTGAAATAAAACCGAAACGACAGGTAAAACAGTATTTGTGGCCACGCCGCAGCTGCTTGAGCTTATTCGGTAGACTTACGACGATGACCACCTTGTTGTGCTCATAAACACACAGGACCGTACTTACACAAAACATAAAACGCAATCAAAAACATTCTACAACCACCATACACACACCTTGCACCCATTTAACTAAGTCCACTACGCAAAACTAAACATATCAGGGTCAGGTGACACTATAAGAAGCTTTCAGGCACCGGAAACAATCACACAACTCATAAAAGTCCGGCACTGGTTCATGGCGTAAGCGAGCTAAGTTCACAAGCGATCAATTCTAGACATTGACGAGGGGCACGTGTTATACACACGCACGCGCACACACACACCAACAAACACGCGCACATACTCCAACATACATATATAACACAACACACACACACACACCCATAAAGCACAACACACACTAGCGCACACACAAAGCACAGCAGAGCAAAGAACAACTCAACACAGACACACAAATTTGCATTTTTATGATCTTATTATCAAGACCTGGAGGCTCGTTAAACGCTGGTCAGATGACCATAGGTCGATTAAATAATGATCGGTTAATTGTTGATGAAAATTTTCCCGAATCAATTAATAGATATAAATCGAAGTGGTAATAGTGTAGAGGCGCATCACGAATGGAAGCGTGCGTGTCCCGGTTGCAACCAAAACACACGCATACATCAATCACGAACGGAATCCGACTTTTCAGTTGGTACAAATTACAAGTTTGTTACATTTTTTTTCCATGCCGTCGCAAGCAAATTCTGTACGAAACGCTGAAAATCCTTTTCCAGCCAGTAGATCGATCACGGAGATTCTGTTTTACAGACAGAAGATTGATGGACTTCGGGTCTATCTACACTTGGAATATCTTAAAAGTATTTGATAACACTAACACCCTCGCTTAAACCAACCATTTATTATATACTACTATGTATCAATAAATAAAACAAAAAAAACAATTTTTATATCTATAAACCAGTAATTTGCACAATTAATGGCAATTAGTAGGGTTTCCCTTAAAAATGTGCATATGTTATAAAAATAAATAACAGATGGTCATTCCAAAGATCTCCAATTAATCGACCCAGTGGTCAGTGAAATGCAGGGTTTCAAATAACAAATGAATATGATCCCTTCAAAGATTATTTAAATAGATTTTTTCCATACATAAATAAACAATAGATATAATTGTCGGAGCAAATGAAATGTTGACGGGAATAAATGGCTATTCCATATTAGGGCACCTTCGCGATTCTATATACAACATTTTAATTAACAAATTCTATGAGAGTTTTTGTTAAGGCCCCTGGGAATCATTCATGTGCAAAACTCGAGTTTCATAACATAATCGATGCTGAAAGGGTTCGTTTTTGCACCACCACCCTCCAGGCCATAGATCAACAAACATACAGTTTTTGTTAAATATGAAATATATTGTTCATAAACACCGACGGTTCATTTCCGTTACTGTCTAATAGAGTAGTCTCTTAAATCTATTAGCGTCAAAGGATACTAATACAATTATTGTATTAGTTTCGAAACAACAACTAAGTTACTACTTGAAAGGAACCGGAAACAAACCCCCCAACAACCACCATCTGTACTATAGATAATAATTTAAACTACAAGGTGCCCAGAGTTCCGATACCGCTTTACTTATCACCTGTACTTTTCATAACACCTGCACTCATTAAGTCTGTATATATTCTATTGCAAAAGGGGACACTACATACTATATAACAGTGACGGGTATATATTCATATATATTTAATAAATAAAAGCAAGCTTATATATATAATGGGGGAAATGCCTAAATAGTACATCGAAACTAAAAAAAAAATCCTTTTTAATTTGAGCCCAAACACGATTTTTACGCTAACCAATCGATTACTCCTAACTAATTACTGCTAATTAGCAGTTACTAATATTTAGTAGTAAACATAGCAAAAATTGACTTTAGACTCTATAGAAATGGAATTGTCTGTACACTAGAATAAAAATTCCTATTTAATTAACGACGCGATTACTGCTAATTAATTAGCAGTTAGCCTTAATTAGTTAGTAAATATGGTGAAAAATTGAGTTTGGGCTCAAATGAAGCGGAATTTCGTGTAGAATAGAACCGAATGTTTAAAAATGATTAAATATTTAATGTACACAAGAAAAGTGTAATTGAATTTAAATATGTGGAGCAGTGCGGTTTCTTTGATCAGGCACGGCACTGTGCAAAGCAACAGGCTGTCTATAGGGACTATTTAAAACAAAAAGGGGTTGGTTGTAATCGATGGGGCTGTTTGCAGACCGTGAAAGGCGTAACAACCGGAATATGAACTTCCAAAACACACATCGCCACTTCCTATATATGTTATCGGTAAATTATAGACTTAAGGCTAGATTTTAAGTTCGCTAACGCTTTCTGCAGCGAAGCTTGAAGTTTCTACTAAGCGTTTCCCACTTTACATTGTTTAACGACTTTTTTAAACTTCTTACAGTTGCTTTAAAAAATACATTTATACATTTGTTGTTTGGGTTGTATTCAACAAAGATGGAATAACACTCATTTTACGGATGATATTCACAAAAGAAATAAATATGTATTACGCATAATAATTATCTGGTAACTGGTAGTGGTAAAAAGAACCACAGCTGTCGCCATCCGACAGGTGGAACGATGCTATACTATTTTTATTAGTTTGTTATTCATTTTTATAGACAACAAATATATGGGCTAGCTTAATATTCATTTATATTTTTATTTAAATATACTACTTTTATAGAATTTACTCTCAACAATATTTATTTGTACGCGATTTTAAGCAGCCGTTCTTTTATCAGCCTTATTATCATGCCCTTATTTACAGTTTTAGAGATAGTTCTTTGTTAAAAATTAGTTTTTTTGGGAAATTGGATTATTAAAAATGATTATTTATAGATTGTGTGTGTGTGTTTGAGGAATGTGTGTTTGTGGTAAGTGCGTTATTGTGTAAGAAGTAATAATGTAGGTCGATGATTCTAAGGGTGGTTTATCCTCTTTGAGAAAAGAATAGAATGCTACCTGGCGATTTAAGGAATGTTTCTTATTTCATGGAGTGGCAAAAACTTAGCGTAAGAGTTTTTATAGGGCATACAAAACATATAATGGTAGCAATTGCGATATATGTGCTTTGCAGACACCAGGGGCACACACTTTCACTACAGCATAATACATATACATACATATGTAAATATTCAATTGGGTTGGCCCAGATTCGCGATTCCCAACAGGCCGAAAGTCTCTGTGCAGCCCCGTTAAGATTAACTTGTTTCAAACTTATGATACTACGAAATGCAAATTACATACACCCCTAAAAAAAACCTATTCCAAGATCCATACGACATAAAGCTCTTAATAGACGTATCCCTAACAAGAAATATAGAGAAATACCAAAGGAGACCAAAACGACAAAGAGCTAAGCGACCGCCAACAATCAACACCTGTCTGTTAGGACGCTTGCGCACTCACCCGCTCAACACCGGCCTCCTGAACCTATAAAGCCACCCTCGAGTCTCCGCAACACTCCAGTTGCATACAGTGAACCGCGATGGCTCAAACGCGCGCCAATTTACTCAACACGGCAACAATTGTCGCCGTGCTTGTTGTGCTTACAGTGATACGCAGTGCTTGTGCAAATAATGACCAGATTACGGTGTTGGGGAAACAAGTACAAACCCTATTGGACCGACGGCGCGACGATATCCGAATGATTGAGGATAGTTTACGGAAACAATTAACCAAAACGCAAGATATGCTCGACATCAAAGACGACATCAAAACACTCAAGTACGTACTCTTAATACAATATTGATTACAAAAACGCAAAAAGTGCCTTAATATCATAAATAAATTATGATCAATGGTGCTTTTAGTTCCATATATATTTTTTTGTAACAATTACCCTAATTTATATTACGAAAATAAATTATTTCATACATATTTTTAATATATATATGGAAAACCACTACAAAATACGAAAGTTAAGGAAATGTCTATAAAGGATAAAAACTTTATAGGGTGTTAAGATTAAATATAACAAATTTGGAAATTACGTAACGCATTATTATACAAATATTAGTAGAGCTTTATATATGTAGGTCCTGGATATATATAGTAAAGTTTATTTAATATAATTGTTTCAAAGTGTAATTTTCATGTAGTTCTATTTGAGAGCTAATTTAATTTCTGAGAATTTCAAATCGAATGAACATGTACACCGAAATAACATTAATGTATTGAGTGTTGAGGTCGCAAAGGCGTGTTGATTAGAAGCTTAACTACTCATAAAATTGTTTAAATAAGTATACTTAAGGGGTAAATAGTCAAACTGGACTTGGAATATAAAGGGAATAAAATATATTTATATGTGAATTGTCTTTAAAGTGACCCAGTTTACGGTAAAACGAAATATATTTACTATAAAACACCAGCAGACAGTCCATCTATCACTTGTCTGGCGTTTTTTACTAAAGTGGGAATAATTTAAAAATATATATCTCGAAAATGTTTAGAGATAAAAAATTTAAAAGCTCACTTAAGTCTCATATATATTTCAACTATACTAAAATAAATAACCAATGAATTCGCATCGCTAACTTTAAAGTTAAAAATGTAATAACAAACGTAAATTTGAGTTAAAAAAGGTAACTAAAATGTCAATTTTAATAAGGTCTAATTAAAATTCGGGTATTATGAGAATTTTAATTACATCGTACTACTTGAAATATTGGATAAAAGGATAAAAAGCGCGAAAAATAATGATCGAATCTGTTTACAATATCAAGAAGTACTTATCGTCGAGCTTTTCACGTAGTCTAAGTCTACAAGTGGTACTCAACATACATATATATATGTACAATAAGCTTTTGTGGATTAGATATAAAAGAAAAAATTTTTTTTGATACTATATAAAATATATATGAGGTCGTTGACACTTTTAGGTCGTTGAGTAAAAACTCATTTTCTGAAGTAGTTTTTAGATAAAAGAGTATTTTAAATTGAGAACCACTGGTTATCTTGCTACTATATATGTAAGCTTTAAGCTTGGTTTCAAAGCTACGATTTTCAATGTGTCATCTCAACGATTCTCATTACTACGGATTACAATCCAACCCCAGACATATTGCGCCGTGAAATAAATCCACCTCTAGTTTTAGTACTTGAACGATGTTTGTTTGTAATTTAAAATAAAAAAATATATAACAATTGTTTGGAGACAATGAGAAAAATCAATGTGATAACACATTGTCCAACCTAACCCAGTATAGTGAATTAAATCTGATAGCAAACACGAAATATATAAAAATCACGCACATCTACATTCCTACATTCCCACATTTAGGCCCCTAGCGCCTATAATATATAATTAAACTAGCTCAAAATTTATTTGAATGTAGATAAAACGTCTATAAATAACTTATAAAATTTACGATTTTTTATCTCTATTAATAGTTGAGTAAAACCACTCAACAGTTTTTTAGTTTATTGAACTTTTAATCTTAATACAAATTAATAATCCCTAATTTCGAAAATGTTTTCAACTAGTATTAAATATGTTTGATTCATGAATTTAAAATTGTAATAATTAAATAAAAATTTGTTTGTTATTAGACTGGAATTGGAGGAGCTTCGCTCAACGGGTCATCTATCGCCGACGAAACAAAACAACCACTTAAACAATCAACAACGCAACGATCACCTAACCTTAAAATGGCTATCGACAACAATGTCCGAAATGAAAATCGAGCTAACCGAACTCCAAACCATGCTCAACGCAACCGTCATCTTACAAAATCGCGAAGAGAACTCCGCCGAAATAAATCTACTACAAACCGACATGATTAACTTAAGCAAAGAGTTAGAAATGGTGAGGAACAAGAACGAACGGCAACAAGCCGACGTGGTGGAGCTTCGCGAGGAAATCGCCTCACTGAAAGACGGATCCAGAGCTACGGCTGTTATGTGTGGAAAAACTAAAAATCAGGTAATTATTTCATTAATAACCATTGTTCGATGCGAATTCAGCGTAGTACCGGTGGATTCATCAGTTTCCTGTTTATAATTATTGTCACGAAACGGAAAAATTTTATTATATGACCTACATTTATATTTCTACTTCCGATACACAATTTCTAATTGAATTATTTGCGTTCGAAATATTTACAAATCAAATATCATAGAAAAATCAATAAACTTCACTTGTAATGGTGGATTTCTACGAAATCAATTTATAATAATATCTACGATACATGTGTGTTGATTCAATTCAGTAGCACAATAACGTTCATAGAATATGTTATACATATATATATATATATATATATATATATATATATATATATATATATATATATATATATATATATATATATATATATATATATATACAAAAAGAAATATCGATTAAAATAAATCCAATAAATGTATTGGCAGAGCATGCGTTTTAGTAATACGTGAATTAAATTCAAAATACTATATATATATATTGTTACGTAACTTGAGAATGTCTATAAAAAAAACTGGCGAAACAGTATATATAGGTACGGATAACTTGATAAAAGAATTGTTATCTGTTCTGGGTCGCATGACACTGTCAGAGACCTCGAGATATTCGCCCTTACAAAAATAACATATCGGATCGGGTAGAAAAGGGACGCTACACACACTAACACACACACACACATACACACACACACACACACATGAGACTCATGTATTAAAAATAAAAGAGGCGATACGCTATGTAGACTCATTTGTATGAGAAATTACCCTCGAAAAACAACAATGGGATCAAACAATATTTATTATGCTTTATATGAAACCCACTTTTATACATACTATGCACCTTAATGATACTCACCTTGTATGTTACTCCCTAGTTGCCACTTAACCTATTATTAATATCAATAAAACGCCATTTTAATTTACTTCACCATTCATAAATTATTGAACTAAAATAGTCCAATAATCAAACATACCACACTCAAACAACTAATTTAAAACAAATAACCCCAACACTTATAACAATATTTAAACAATAAACAAATCAAACCTCCACTGAAACCATTTTTGTTCATAAAACCCTAATAAACTAATATATATAACACATACACACTATATACCGTATACCTACACTATCATTGTCAATAAGGGTCATAAAAACACCCCTATAATATTAATATTTCAAAAAAACTTCAGTGCAAAATTACACTAAAAAAATCCAGTGCACTTTACATAAGGTTAACATGGTGCACTGAAAGTGTTCCGAACAAGGAGTCATCCACGTAGATGATTATAAATCTAAAATTCGGTTTGCCAAGCGAATATGACCCTTATGTATCCAACCCCTAGTTATCAGGCAACTATGTTGATTTATTTGAGGTTCACATTTAATTTTAATTTAACGATTAAAGGGCATAAAAGGTGCTTTTGAGGCGCGGAAAAGTATAGAATGTGTAAAAAAATATGGAGGATTTGAGTTTTGAGCCTTAAAATACGCTTAAAGTGTCTCAAAATTAATTAATTTAATGTTTTAGTCCTCTTATGGGACTTTAGTGTATAACAAAGTGACGTTTATATATATATACATATATAGGCAACTATGTTGATTTGAGGTTCACATTTAAATTTAATTTAACGATTCAAGGGCTTAAAAGGAGCTTTAGAGGCGCGGAAAAGTATAGAATGTGTAAAAAAATATGGTGATTTTGAGTTTTGAGCCTTAAAACGCCCTTAAAGTATCTCAAAATTGATTAATTTAATGGTTTAGTTCTCTTATGGGACTTTAGTGCTATAATATAGTGGTAGTTAAATGTTAGGGTAACATGGGTTAAATGGGCTTAAAAAGGAGCTTTTGAAGCGCGATAAAGTAGGGAATGTGTAAAAAAATATGGAGAATATGAGTATTGAGGCTTAAAACGCTCTTAAAGTGTCTTTAAATTGATTGATTTAATGTTTTAAGGGGTTTTAGTGTATTATATATTGGTGGTTTAATGTTAGGGTTTAAGAATGTTTTTTTGATGCGAAAATGGTGATATAATATGGTGAATTTAAGGATTGATGTGTGTTTAATATATGTATGTATGCACAAGTTGAAGTATTCTTAGTATTCTGGTGTATTTACTTGTGCAGAGTGTGGAAAGCTTTGAAAGTTTGCGAGCTTTTTGGGCCCTGTAGCTGTAGTGTTTGTGCCCGGACTTGTAACAGCTGTCATTTCCTCATTTTATATTCCGGCTTGCTTTGTATGCACTTTGAATGGTGTAAGTTAAAACTTCCGTTCAGATAATAATAGTTAAGGCATTATTATAACAACGAATATCCGGATGTTCATAGACAGTATATCACGGAAAACTAATGAATTTCATTATTAGTTGTACAATTTCCATAGGAAATTGTTGAATATATATTATAAAATGGCCTTCGGCGTTCTTAAATATGTGCTAGTTTAAATTAAATTACGTTTTCAATTTTTATATATATATATATAGCCTACTAGATTGTTGATAATAAATGTTGCGAAACTAAATGGTTTCTTATTTAAATTCCGCGTCCAATTTATTTTCTTATATTGCAACTGTCAACAATTTGCAAAATCTTGACAAATTTTATTTCATCTGCTTGAACCACATATTCGTTGTAAAACGTGTTTTAAAAGAAATTTCACTGAAAACCCATCTTTAGAATTGTTTTTTGTATACGTTTCTGGGAAGGGTCCCGACAATACCATTAATGGTCGCTATTTCTATAAAAAAAAAAATAAACCAAAAGAAATTATTTCCTCTATCTGTGTACCGTATTTTAAAGCTTTTGTCAATTATTCGACAAAAAAAAAAATTTTGTAGCCCGCGGCACCGACGCGACATCAGCCGCTAAAAATACACAAACGCTTTCGGGGGTCAATAAATCACGTAAAGCGCATAGCAACAATGCGTTTTTGCAGACATTGTGCCACTGTATGCATCTTCAGCATATATAATTACAAAGGGCACAACCTGTTTTTGTGGTTAACTTCATTTTCGATTACGCATCACTGGCTACTACATCCATAAAATGAACGCTTTCATTCCCAGACTCAACACAAATATTAAGCTACCAAAACACAAAAAAAAAAACAACAACAGTATATATATTGAATTTATGTAAATAAATCGCGCAAAAATTGTTTGCACACCCTACCGAATCCCGACTTCCGGTTACTAATTTAATCACAGTTGTGCGCCACGGAAAAAAAATAAAAGAATCGAAATATTCGAATGAAACAAAGAACACAACAAAAAATGATTAACCCAACCAGACGACCGTTAACTACACGGGCCAGGGTAACCGCTTAATTCGAAACCGGATTATACCATACAGTATGTGTCGAAAACCAAATATTATCTTTACAAAATTCAAGCTTAAAAATCCCTCACAAATTTATTTTTAAATATATACATATATATAAAAAAAAACAATCATTAACTATTCGGTTCTACCCCAAATATCCGGCCTTTCAGGCTTATAAATCGTAATTCAAAATACTACCTTAATTAGCGCATTGAATAATTCCGCAAATATTGATTAGTTATCAAAACAAATCAAAGTAGATCGCGAAATAATGTAAACTTCGATATTTTAGTAGATTTAAGACAGTGAGAGAGGGTAAAATAGGTAAATAATTGACGATGACCCGTATTTGGGTTCAAATATTTTGGAGCGTTGCGACAAGCGTCAGAAGACAGAGATGATGATTGAAATAATGTATTAGTTGCCTAGCAACCAGGACAGGTGCAAGATTCACCTGCATCCACCACTAGGGCTGTCCAAATTCCACTCCGCTACTCTGACAACATCAGCAACAGAATTACAAATGTAATTACCGTTACACACACACACACACATTCATAACCCAGCACACAAAATGTGAATTAAAGTATAGATGAGCCAGACATATTATTTTATGTCGCAATCGTCGCAATATTTCACGTTAGAATCTCACAAATAATTAAATAAGCGACGGAAATCATTTTTTAATAAAAACACAAATCATACTTTTAAATTATTTTCACCGAAAACCTAATATATCGATCGCGACAGTCCCTAATATATCGGGTAACAAACACCCCTGGGTTTTATAACCCGAATTTAAAAACGCTTTAATACTATTCTGAATATATAATGATAGTTTAGACTTTTAAATTACGCTTCCTGCGAGTTTAAAATTATTTAAATTCATATATACAAAACTGTCACTACTAAACTTTAGTCGGCCACTAGTGCGTAACCTGTGACCGCCCGAATAGACCCTGTATTATTTATTTAAATATATATGTACTATTTTCAAACAATAAATACTTAACATATTATTAAAATCTATTATTTTTAACTTTAAGCGTATTTAAATTATATATATAAGGGTTGGAATATTAATGATACGTATAAGATATGTTGCGTTTAATTGACGTAAATAATAAAATGATATTTTTAATTCTAGTTGAAAGCTTTCCAAATGGAGTGGTCGTACACTTTAAAGATGCTTCAAGAACAAAAATATCAAATACAAGATGCTCCAAGTCACCACCAAAAACGTCACCAAAGAGTGTTGCGCAAACATATCCAAGAGTTGGAAGCCACCACTGGTCATTTGAAAGAATCGAATGTTAATTTGGAATTGAAATTACAAGATTTGGAGGATGAGATCGCGAAATTAAAAACGCCGCTTGCGGCCGCAAGGGAAGAAGATAACGATATTAATGCGGGGTCGTTTAACTCGGAGGAGCGATTAGTTAAATTGGAAACCCAATTACGCACTCACGACCAGTCGATGTTCAATTTGAGTCAACAATTATCGAGCTATGATAAGTTGCATATTTCGATGTTGGAGCTGTTGGAAAATGTGGAGAGCATTGAGAGTAAAGTCGATAAAAACTTGCCGGATTTTCGAAAAGAAATCTCGAAACTAGAAGTGCAAATGGCGGAGAGCAACTCGAAAATGGCGGCGATGCGAGAGACTCAAGTCAACACGCGCGAATCGGTGAAAGCGATTAGTGTTTCGGTGTCGAATTTAAGAGATAAATTCGCGCTTGAAAAACGCCTCCACAACCATTTAAACTCAACTTTAGAACACTTAAAAGAATCTAACTCAATTCAAAATTCGAAACTACAAGATCATATACTTAAGGTAAATATGACTTTAAATACAGATTTTCGATCTTTGAAACGCCATTTTATGATGTATGATTAATAAATGTATGTATTTTTTTTTTAAATAGACGGAATCATCAAGTTTGGATTTAAACTCGACTAAGTCAACGTTGCATTTGGTGCAAGAGTTGAAAACGTTCGAAAACGAATACAAATCAATCGTCAATAAGCTCCCGCACGATTGCAGTTCCGTTTCCGGTCCACCAGGCATCTATTTAATCGCGCCCGGCGACGGCGAACCCATAATGGCCGCCTGTCAAGCCGGCTGGACAACAATCCAAAAACGCTACGATGGCTCCGTCGACTTTAACCGGAAATGGAACGAGTACTCAGCCGGTTTCGGTTCCCCAACCGGCGAACACTGGTTAGGCAACCGGAACCTAAACTCGCTAACGCGAGATAACTGCACTAGTTTAGAGATAAATATGAAAGATATTTACGGCAAGTATTGGCGAGCGCATTACGCGAATTTCCACGTCGATGACTTTAAGAACGGGTTTAAGTTGACGGTGACAGGTTACACCGGAAACGCTAGCGACGCCTTGGACTATCAGAACCGGATGCAGTTTTCCACAATAGATAACGATAGGGATATCTCGAATACGCATTGTGCGTCGAACTATGAGGGGGGCTGGTGGTTCAGTCATTGTCAACACGCGAATTTGAACGGACGGTATAATTTAGGGTTGACCTGGTTCGACGATTCCAGGAATGAGTGGATCGCTGTTGCCGCTACAGAAATGAAAGTTAAGCGAAAGCCTCAATGTTAAACATGCGGCAGATGTTCTTAAATTAAGTATTAAATACGAAAAACACCCATTTTAACTACTTCCGGTTTGTAAACAAATCGGTACTAGTTATTAAAATTACGCAAAGTAATTTTAGATAAATTGACTGGGAGTGGATTTAATATTGAAGCAAATCGAGAATAAAAGAACTAATTCGCACAAACAACCATTGTAACCAAAGAATAGAGCTAGTTGACCAAGTTTTAATTTTAAACACATAATTGTACATATAGGGGTAGTTGTGTATAGGCCCGTAATCACCTCTTAAAACTGCTTTGATTACTAAACGCAAAATACTCTGTTGAGTAACTTTGATTAAATAAATGTACTGAAAAGGCTATATGTTTCGTAATGCCATATAATAATTAAACGTTAGTCATTAATTTAGACTGTAAATAATTTGATGTTTTTAAAAATATTTTTAGATCTAATCATTTATGGTGCGATCTGTAAGTGTTACAGATGCACCATCAAGGTCTTTAATTCGTGTAAATTATTTTACACTTTTGTATATATAGATTTGTACCAATAATTATTTAATAATAAATTATAAATCATTTCTTTTTTATAAAAACATATTTTTTATTACTTACACCACCAAATTTTACTTACTCCTTCAGACACTTCTGCACTAATGGGGGATAAAAATAATAAGGGGACGACGCATGTTTTTTAATACTTTAATTGTTATAAAATTATTAAATATATATATAAAAATATTTCAAGGCGTAATTATTTATTATGCAGAATCGTCCACAATTATATTTTGTGGTTCTTTAATTTCGTTGCTAATTTCTGGGGTTATATTTTCAATTTTAATTATATCATTTATCGAATTACAGTTTAGATTATCGGGAAAATCACCGGATGTTAGCCGATTCATGAGTTCGTTTAGTTTATCAGCTTTGCGTTCTTCGTTCTTTTCGATAATCGTGCACAAGTGCTCGGTGAGCATGTTTTTTTTGTCTAATTTCTCGTGCAAAATCACTTTCGCATCCAAAAACTCTTTCTCAATCTTGTTATAGCGTTTTCTGTAACACATCACACACTCTTAACCTCAATTTAAAACACCAAACAGACACACTTACTGAGCTTCCATGAAGTCTAAACTAGCCAACTCGATTTGATGCCTCAAAATCGAGACATCATTCGAGAGTAACGCATCTAACTTACGAAACTCATTCTGGATTTCTTTCAAACGCCGCGACTCTAATTCAGTCTCTTTCGTTCTAAATTATAAACAAATAATCAAATCAAGTCCCCCCAACTCGCATGACGTCATACCTATCAGCTAGAGCTTTCGCTAGCAACTCTTTCCTACACCGATTTTGCTCCTCAATCCGCTTTTGTTTCGCAGCAAACTCATCCAAATCTATTTTTTGCGCCGATACATTCAAAGCACCCTTAGATTCATCAACAGGTGGCACTGGCGCCAAAATATCTTTACTACTCAATTTAGAATTCTCAGACAAATCATTCATCAACTCAACTTTAATCACACAATTAGCAGCTTTGGATGGATTAGAGATGCGTCGTTTAGCTTTAATAACACGCTTAGGCGGTTTTTCTTAAACAAAAACAAACGATTGATCATTTTGCAACGCATTCAAACACCTTAAAGTACCTTCAGTCTGTAACGGTTTTGTGTTCAACCTTTTAATATCATCTTCACTAAATCCAGAAAACGTCGACATTTTATTAGTTTTCAACAAAAACAAATCACCGACCATAAAACAAATGACAATCAGTGTTACCAATCGTCTATTACGAAATTTCGCACACACAACACCTATTATTTTAAATAACTATTTGAATGCGTTGCCTATTTGTCGATTTATTTCATCAATATTAAAATGCAATTTATTATTAATTGTACTAAAATCGATAATTACACACTATATTTAGGATCGCAACGTGTCTAAATGTAGTAATTACCCAAAAAAGCGACTTAAATCACTAATTTTGTTAAAGTTTAAGGGTTTTTTATAAGAAATTTGTAGGTTTTAAGGCAAAAAACACAATTTTAGAGTTCTCTTATTAGAATAATATAGATTTTTATAGGTTGGGTTATTTAGTATATTTAGGATCGCAACGTGTCTAAATGCAGTAATTACCCAAAAATGCGACTTTGATCACTAATTTTATTAAAGTTTAAGGGTTTTTCATAAGAATTTTGTAGGTTTTAAGGCAAAAAACACAATTTTAGAGTCTTCTTATTAGAATAATATAGATTTTTATAGGTTGGGTTATTTAGTATATTTAGGATCGCAACGTGTCTAAATGCAGTAATTACCCAAAAATGCGACTTACATCACTAATTTTGTTAAAGTTTAAGGGTTTTTCATAAGACTTTTGTAGGTTTTAAGGCAAAAAACACAATTTTAAAGTCTTCTTATAAGAATAATATAGATTTTTATAGTAAATAACATAGTTTAGGGGATAAATTTAGAGGATAAATTACCTTTAATTTCTCAGTAGTATGAAATATGTTGATATTTCGCTTAGATTTTGGGATAAATTCTAAAATACATTAATAAATATGTTTTTTATTTTAAAATAGTAAATAAATTCAAGTCGAAATTGTAGCGATTTTTTTAGTTTGTGGTCCGTTAAAAGCTTTAATCCCCATTTCTTTATGGATCTCCTTGACTTCTTGATCCCACCGTTTCTCAAAATATAAATTCATTATAAAATTACTATTATTACCTACATCCATGGCCCAAGGTAAATAAAACTCCCGATATAACAACCGTTGTCTGTAAAACAATTACGCATTATGAACACTTAAAACCAATTTGCTAGTTTAAACTTACTTCGGCCACAATCTTACCGCTCCAAATAAAGCTCCACCAATACACATCGGTAGTTTCGTTTGAATCGCTTCAACCCATTTAACAGTCACTTCACCTATAGATAATTTAGAATTAATTATTAAGCTTATAATAGACACTTTAAAGCACTAAATCAGTATCTTAATAGTAATTTATAATAAAAAAAACCAAATTTATTTATTTAAAAACATGTTTATATGTGTTAAATTACAAAATATTAATAACACACTAATGTGTTTTGAGTGTTGGGGAACTAACCTAACATATTAGTAGGCATTCCTAGTAGGGTATGAGTTAAATCGTGCACATCTCGATATCTTTGAATGATATACGCGATGTTTATATCATTTATAAACCGAACTGGGTCTCTAGAGTCTGGACTTACATTCTAAAAACCCCAAATTTTTATTTATAATCAGTTTCATATTAGAGTATGGAAAGCTTACGTTAATGATGAGAAAGTCACTATAAGCTTTCCCTAAAGTGCCGTCAGGGTAACCTTTTAGTTTGTCGAGATCGACTGTTTTCGATGTGATTCGAGGTCGATCGCGTAATATCCGCGCACCTTCTTCCGATTGTTCCATTTTATTCCTAATATAATTCGCCGAAAAATCCCCTTTTTAGAAAAATAATTCATTTAAATATTAAATAGGGAAGTGAAAAGAATAAGAAAACTCTGCCACTTCATTTCATGGGAATATTATTTTAAGGTTAAGTATCACCTGTAACTTCCCCTAAACAAGCAATCATATCGCCGCGTCGCGGGTTCATCAAAGACACCACCGAAGAACCAATTGCTAAAACGCCTTGTTGAAATCGATTTATCGGAATACGGTTCTGTGCGAATTCAACCTCAAAATTTGGAACGGCTTCTTGCGATGAGGTTGAGCACAAACATTTGCACTTATTTAATGCAATTCTAGGTGGTTTTAAACGCAACATGTCTTGAATAAATAGTCAAAATTAGTCGATTTTTTATTATAATAAATGTGTAATTTATAAAAATTTCAATATATATTTTGGTATGCAAAGCTAGATTAATTAATTTAGTGGGTTAATTAGGGTTCCTGGACCGGATACGATAATTTAAGGGTGTTTAGTGACGAATAAATGATTTTAAAAAATAAATAATATAAAATTAGTCGATTTTTCATTATAATAAATATATAATTCATAAAAATTTCAATATATATTTTGGTATCCAAAGCTAGATTAATTAATTTCGTAGGTTAATTAGGATTTCTGGACCGGATACGATAATTTAAGGGCGTTGTTTAAGCGTTTAGTGACGAATAAATAATTTAAAAAAATAAATAGTATAAAATAAGTCGATTTTTCATTATATAAATATATAATTCATAAAAATTTCAATATATATTTTGGTATCCAAAGCTAGATTAATTAATTTCGTAGGTTAATTAGGATTCCTGGACCGGATACGATAATTTAAGGGCGTTGTTTAAGTGTTTAGTGACGAATAAATGATTTTTAAAAATAAATAATATAAAATAAGTCGATTTTTCATTATAATAAATATATAATTCATAAAAATTTCAATATATATTTTGGTATCCAAAGCTAGATTAATTAATTTAGTGGGTTAATTAGGATTCCTGGACCGGATACGATAATTTAAGGGCATTGTTTAAGTGTTTAGTGACGAATAAATGATTTTAAAAAATAAATAATATAAAATAAGTCGATTTTTAATCATATAAATATATAATTCATAAAAATTTCAATATATATTTTGGTATCCAAAGCTAGATTAATTAATTTCGTAGGTTAATTAGGATTTCTGGACCGGATACGATAATTTAAGGGCGTTGTTTAAGTGTTTAGTGACGAATAAATGATTTTTAAAAATAAATAATATAAAATAAGTCGATTTTTAATCATATAAATATATAATTCATAAAAATTTCAATATATATTTTGGTATCCAAAGCTAGATTAATTAATTTCGTAGGTTAATTAGGATTTCTGGACCGGATACGATAATTTAAGGGCGTTGTTTAAGTGTTTAGTGACGAATAAATGATTTTAAAAAATAAATAATATAAAATTAGTCGATTTTTCATTATATAAATTCATAAAAATTTCAATATATATTTTGGTGTCCAAAGCTAGATTAATTAATTTAGTGGGTTAATTAGGATTCCTGGACCGGAAACGATAATTTAAGCGCATTTCTTAAGTGTTTAGTGACGAATGATTTTAAAATATAAATAATATAAAATAAGGACGATAAATAAATAAAAATTTACGTACATTAACAATAATTCTTATATTTTTTTATATACATTTTACATTTGTGCCTAGTTACTTTGGTAATTAACTACATACAGTCGTACACTTATTTCATTCATATGGCACAAAATCGTGTACACTGGCGGGAAAACTGTTATGATTTTCGTTTTAAAAATTAAAATTACACAATTCAATCACTATTTCGTCTCTAACTGGATAATTAAACATAAACACCTCAACACAACCCTACTTAAGCACACTCAACGCTTAAGGGCGTCACTTACTCAATTTATTTCAACAATAAAACGCATATTAAGAGGCTAATGGGGTCAGAAATCGGAAGATCTTTTCATATTTAAAATATTGAATAAATATAATAAATCGAAAATTCCCGAAAACAATTCGCTTAAATATTAAAAATTGACTATGAATTTCAGTCCAGTTTAAACGACCTCCATTTTATTAGACTTATCACTATTTAGTGGTGCATAAGCGGGTGAATCCTTTCGTTTAAACGTAACATAAGTATAAATTAAGCTTCCAAAAACGCTCAAATTAATCCCAATGAAATTAACGATAGAAAAAATATAATCCCCCCCGATAACCATCCCTAAATAAGTGATCGAAATGTTTTTCAAACACCCAATAATCGTAGTCGTCAACGCGGAATTATGATAAGTGCATACAATTACACTGTACGAAAGAATGAACCCCATTACGCACGACAATAAAAACTGAATCAAAAACAAACGATTGTGCCAATTATTAAAACGATAAGCGATCTCTAAATCCCCGGTTTGGTACGAGAAACAAATCGCCGGCACAATCATAAACAACGAATTATAATACATAAGCCCAAATTTCCCCAACTCTTTCGAGTCGAGCTTCTTCTTCATAAACACCCCATTCGTCGCCGTGAAGAAATCATTCAATAAAACAAAGATATAACCTTGCAAATTAAACGCTAAATCATTACTAGCAGCGATAATCGCGCCAATAATCATCATATAAACACTAAACTGTACACTAAAACTAGGTTTAACCCCCAAGATATAAAACTCGGCGAACATAGTCATTAAAATCGAAAAACGACGCAATGCCGTGAACATAGGTAAGCTTAACTCTTTCGTGCCTCCGAGTCCAAATAACATATTACCGACGTAGATGAGGGGTAAGGGCCAGATTTTGCTAAACGTGCTGCGTTCGAGTGGTGGGAAATCGACGATTTTTAGTTTTTTCGCGATGAATAACACTAAAACCGTTGCGGTCATTTGTCCGAGCGCTAGGACTTGAAATGATGGGAATTGAAATGATGTTAGTACGGTTTTGTTGATGACTGTTATCATGAATGAGGCTACGCCGTAAAATACGGCGGAAGCTACGCGTTTATACATTATACTACGCTCTGATAACGAGTCATCCAAACATTGAGCCACTGATACCATTTTTAGGCTCTATTACTAATTTACACTCAATAATCAACAAATCCACATCATTAACACTCAATGTACTATTAACACCCAGAATGCATTACTACACTACTAGGAAAAATACAAATTAATTTGTAATCACGGGTTAATGATAAAAATCACCCCGTTAACACTAAAATAGTTCCAGAGTCAAGTTTAGTTCAATTGGTGTTAATAACACTTTATAGTCAATTTTGTATCATAAGTACGAAATGTATTAATAACACTTTAGGGATTATATCCAAACACCACTATTGAATAATAACACCCTAATCGACACTCTTAATAAACTACTCAACACTTAAAACACTGGTGTTAATAAGGTAAATCGACGTTGTTTAGTGAACACATCACCATTTTAGGATTTATTGCACACGTAACCAACAATTGCATTGTTTCGCGTAGAATATGATAAGCAACAATTATTATTGCTGAGATATTAGTAAATTGACGATTGATAAAAGCTGACGCGAAATTGCTGACAGCTAAACCTAACCTACATGTTACTGCAGTTGCATCTTTAGTTTTGAATTAAAAATAGATTAATCTTACCTAATTTTGGTGTTTTTGTGATAAAACAGCGTGTATTTAAATGTATTTATTGAATATATAGATAATTTTGACGTTTAATGACTATGGTAAAGCTGTTGGCGTTTCTTAGTTCGTTGAGTTGTCGACAGATGGCGACACTTGAATGGTTTTTAAGTTTCTGGAATTTGGTCAATTAATTTTAGCGCACAAATACAATTTTGAACTAATTTAAAGATTATATTTGTTTATGTAGGTACTTTTTAGGCTTATTTCAGTTATATTTTTATATTAAATAAATATATTGAAAATTGCGTGCAAAAAAAGAAAGTAAATTTGTTATATATTTTTGTTGACATTAATAGAAAAATTTTAGGTTTTATAGTTTAAATCTGTAAGGAGTGTATACGGTTGAGTGATTCTTTGAAAATATGAAAATTTTTTAAACATTATTGTGTATATGCTTTGGATTCTTCCGGTCCGGCTCACGTCCTCCGGGGACGTGTCCTTTCTTTTTGAATTTATAATGAAAAATCTCAAACATATACTATAAGAATGCAGCAGCTAGGGGGAAGGGGGGGGGGGTGCAGGGAGCGAGGCTACTTCGTTTCAGAAAGCTTCGAATAATCAAAATCCTAATTTAATATTCGTCATTCTTCCCGATATGAAACGGCAACACAAAAGCGGCCGTGAAGCTTCAAAAGCTTCACTGTTTACGGACTATTGTTTGAATAACGTCTTTCATAATGTCAATTATTATTATACCGACTTTTAGACCCGAAATATCAAACAATTTCAACTTAAATCGCAACAGAATCATTTTATAGAAATTCTACTACAACATATCTAATAAACTATAATATTTATTAAACAATAATAATCAATTGAGACCGAAAATAAATAAAAACAATGAATTTAACATACAAGTGTATGATCTACGAATGCCATGACTAGCAACGGCGTACCTTTCACTAACCAGGAAGTAGACGTTTCATATTTTCGCAAAAAACGAATTTAATCAGTTAGCCCGCACTATAAACGTTATAGAATATCAATTAGCAATCAATTAGTTGACTTTTAACACTAAAATACATAATAGAATCGCGTTTTTTACCCCGTTTTTTATGAATTTAGTTTTAACGAAAATTTCGCCGTGCAGCTTATGGCTGACGGTCCACGGCACACTTCAATGCTTTACTATTAATATTATTAAAGGGTGTTTTTAATGTTTATCTTATACGTAAAAAAGCACACATATAAATACAAATAGCACATATACATATATCAATAGGAAAATAAATTCAATTTTAAATACTTATTACCTAATTAAACCAAACGAGACTGGCAAAAATCTCTTCTTATTCGATACGCACATAATAAATGTTGTACCCAGTATATTACAACAAAACGCGAATGTTCTAATATATATTTAAATAAAATTCATATTGAATTTAATATTATTAAAAACCATTCGCGTTCTTAAGAGTCTGTAACTTAACAATTTAGATAATTGCTCTATATTTTAAAATGTTCCTATAATAGCTTACCATATTCCGCACTATTTAGCAACAATTTAACAACAATTTATTGCATTTTACATGCTTTACATACGTTAAAATCGAACTACACCAACCGGCAATCGACACTCAACTGATCATTCTCGAACAAATTTAGACAAGTTTTCACGTAATAATAACCAGAAATACGTTAATTAAATTCGGCTCCTATAAGACAATAAGCTAAACAAGGACAGACAAACTATGACGTATTTTTAAAAGCATCGATTTTTTCGTATATTTATTTCTAATTATCACACACACAAACACACACACACACACACACACACACACACACACACACACACACACACGCACACACACGAAAGGTCAAAAAGTTCCTTAAAATTTATTTAGGATTACAATATTTAATTATTAAGTAATTATTGTAATTTACTTATTACTACGTATAAGAAAGTAAACTATAGCGAAAATTGTGCTACAAAATTCATATATTAGAAATCATTTAAGAGTTTTTTAGGGAGTACTAATATATATACAGGGTGTAACAGCGAAACGAGCGACCTCGAATAGCTTCTATGTAATTAAAGATACAATAAAATAGTATAAGACAATCTTATACAGGACCAAGAGGGACATCCAACTATAAAAGAAAATATTTTTTTAAACCAGTGGTTCTCAAGCAACAACACAAAGTTATATTTTTTCAAATGAAATGCTATACATTTTTTAGGCCCATTCGATAGAGTATTTTTATCTGAATTCCATCATGTATTCTTTTTATAACCTTAAATAATAAAAATATTGATAAAAATGCGATTTAAGGTTAAATAAATGATATATCTCTATAATAATTAATTAATTACAGTTATAAGTATTACTTTTATATTGTATATCATTGATTTATTATATATTTAAATATTGCATTTTGATATTATTAGAAATAAGGGTTGATATATTTGAATTAAATAATTGTACTGATTTTTGTACGTATATTACTTGGTTTTAAATAAAAACATCATAAAAAATACACACATTCTTTTAATTTACCTTAAAACTCCTTCAAAACATCCTAAAAAAACATTACATTTAGTTAAAATGAACTGTAAAAAAAAAAAAAATTTTAAACTTATATAAAATTCAATTAAAATTTTGAGGTTAGAATTAACCTAAAAATTTTAATTAAAAATTTTGAGGTTAGATTTAACCTAAAAATTTTAATTAGCAAAATTTCGAATTTTTTTTACCATCTGGTCAAAAAAATCTCGGAAAATGCTAATTAAAATTTTGAGGTTAATTCTAACCTCAAAAAATTTTGAGGTTAGAATTAACCTAAAAATTTCAATTAGCAATTTTCGAGATTTTTTTGACCAAATGGTCAAAAAAATTTCAAAATTCACTAATTAAAATTTTTAGGTTAAATCTAACCTCAAAATTTTTAATTAAAATTTTTAGGTTAATTCTAACCTCAAAATTTTAATTGAATTTTATATAAGTTAAAATTTTTTTTTTCTTTTTATATGACTTTTAAACCGTTTTTTTTTTAACGGATAACCTGAAAAACAAAAAGTACCCATTTTAAAAGGTAAAGTAAAGACTGTAAGTATATTTTATAATATTTTTATTTAAAATCAAGTGTTATAAATACAAACAATCATTTTTACAAGTACAATTATTTATACATTTAATTCAAATATATTATTTATAATAATATCAACTTACAACAATTAAATATATAATAAGTTAATTAAATACAGTACTGTTATATTAATTCAAATATATAAATTTACTTAAAAAATAATGTACAATAAATTATATTTATAAAGGGGGGTATGGGGTGCAGATGTTGGTCTTCAATCGACTGCATTTTCTATAAACAAAAATATATAAAATATGTATTTGTTTAAATTGTAAATTAAGTTAAAAGTAATAAATACATAATTTGAGCAATACATACCTACGTTTTTATTATCTTCCTTGTGGTCCTTATTGTCTCCTAGCACCTAGAGGACTCTAAGGAATAGATTTCTCCAGAAGCTGATGATGTTTTCTGATTGGGAGTTGATGCCAGACCTCAGGTAAACATTTGGAGGTGAGAAGATGCCATCCTAGTTGGGATGTTTTGTTGTTGTGTTCCGATTTGGGACGATAGGGGTTTGTGTCTCGCCATTGGTTGACCTAATGATGTGGGCCTAAAAAATATAGAGCCTCATTTGAAAAAATATAACTTTGTGTTGTTGCTTGAGAACCACTGTTTAAAAAAAATATTTTCTTTCATAGTTGGATGCCCCCCTTGGTCCTGTATAAGATTGTTTTATACTATTTTATTGTATCTTTAATAACTTGGAAGTTATTCGAGGTAGCGCGTTTCGCTGTTACACCCTGTATACGTATGTAGTTAAGACACACACACACACACACACATACATATGTATATACAGATTGAGTAGGTGTATAAATAGGATAATTAATCTCAACTAAGAAGAACATGTAACAAATGCATTTGCCTAGTGGTGCGTGGTGGGGTAAACGCTTAGTTATACAGTTCCCGCCGCCACTGCTAGTTAGCTTAAACACCCGTCTTATTAACAAGATTGATTCCGGTCATTTGTAGCGCCCTAATTCGATGCTATTTACTACGCCACTGTTCATTACAACGCCTGCAATGTTGTTTACGTGATGTACACGTACGTTACAGGGAAAGTGGGGTGGCAATGACCACTGGACGTACACATACACACATACATACGCAGGTAGTTAGGTTTTTGAATTGTTAAATAATAAATGTTTGCGTATGATACTTTTGCGCGCAATCAAATCAAATATGTTTTTAATGCATACATAATAAATCAGGAGCAGCGCCACAGACGGATGGACAGACACATAAAACACATTGTTTTGGTTTGTTGAATCTTAAATTTGTGAAATAGTAGCACGGCCCGTAAATATACGGCGCTGCCAAATGAGTAAGCTCCCGAAAAGCACGTCCTGCCTCGGGTATATAAAAGCTCCTCTCGTGCTGCTGCTGCCGCTGCACCGCATATACGTAGACCTGGCGTCGGTTTCTAGAATTAAAGAAAGGAATAGCACACACACACACACTCACCCACCCACACACACACGTCCCAAGAGCCTATAAACATGCCCACATAAATTTGATGTTCTCTCGCCACGCCAACTGTTGAATATTGATGATAGCAGCTATCTTCTGCCTAGCTATCCTAGTGGTCACCTAGTGCTGACCTCCATCCCTATCAAACGCAACTATACCCATATAGAACTATGTTCCAACACACAATTAATGAAAAAATTAATTATATTTAAATAAATAAGTTCCTTAAATAAATAAGATCGTTTAGGAATAAGGTGTTTTGGGGATATTTCGTGTTATCGGGTAAATAAAGTCCGTTTGGTAGTGATGGTGGGTAGAAGTAGACCTCCGACCACAAGATGACCAATGGTCTATGCGCGAACTACTCGGGCAGAGCCACCAAATGGTAAGACATCGGGTCGCACTTCTCATCCGGGCACAGTCCATTTGTATCTGACCCGACCGGGTCTCACCGACCATATATCTGCATTTCAAACGCGAAGGACTGGTTGCCGGACCACAGGGCTACCACTATCACCTACTACACGTATGTACGTACATACATACATACGTACACTACTACCACCTACGGTGTGACCAAATCAGCCACGCATTCAAATATGCATAATTACGAATGGAAATTTAGATTTCAAGGTGGGTTGGCCACCCCTTTGGTCAAGGGTGGACATACGAGATATGGAGCATGAAATATTTCGTAATTCTATACGCTCATCAACGTTACGTCCTCTAATCTAACACCTACATACCTTTACACCTCTAACTCCCACAATTTTTCACCTATCTAGCTGAAAATTTATTTTCCTACCAACCATATATTAATGAACAATTACTGAAATGGGCAACTCTTTATTGATTTACAGTTTTCAGTAATGATTTTTGAAAGTTTGTTAATCATTTTATTAAAAATGTAATATGGTATTAAAGTACATTTAGGGCTATAGTGCTTATAGTTTTTAATAAATTTGATTGTATATTTATTTTTGTGTTAATTGGAAGTTAGTTATTAATTCCTGAAATTGGTAACGCTGTGTTGGTGTTTGGTTTTTAGTAATGATTTTTGAAAGTTTAAAACATATTTTGAGGCTGGTATTTATTGGAGTAGTTGATGCGAGTAGTACATTTGATCGTAAAAAAAAGCGTGGTGTGTGTGTGTGTGTTTATTTTCCGATGAACAGCAGCGGTCAGCGTTGACCATCGCGGTGCCAAATTGCTTGGAGCGCGTGCAGTTTGACGACGATAAATTAAAAATTGATGGCGATACCACACGCGGAACGACCCCACCGAGAGAAAGAGACCGACCACTCTAACGATCCCAACCGCCTACCTCCCCCCCCCCCCCATCCCGCCGAGCCGGCGGTAGCACCCACCCGGGCCGCCAATAAACACACATCGAAACATCGAAAAAAAAGACATCTCATATCGGTCATCGATAGCCACGATCTGACCAGCCGTTTTTTATATATACGCTTAAGACGGCGCTTCTTACATATTTCATAATTCGAATCCCTGTGTAGTCATTTCGAGAACAAAGTGCCGCATAAGTCACTACCATACGCGGTTTTGCTGCAACAATTATTGGGGGCAAATGTGGCGAAAATGCGTGCATATACCAACTTGTTCCAACACACTTGCTATACCAATGGAAGACGGAATGGTATATATATATACCATATAGAGTGAAGCTAGCTACATGAACTTGAAGATATCTACGCTAGACGGCAGTAATGTTGATTTCCCTGGAGCACCAGTGATACCACAATGCATTGCTCTCCTACACACACACACACACACACACACACTAGAAAACGATTTGCAGTTTACCAGAAAATGACGTGCTTTTTATTCTCCAACAACAAAAACACAGAATAAAATTACATATACACTAAATTAATGTATAGATCACCTATCCCCCGCGGCCCCTCGACACCCCCACCTCACCAACCCTACCGCTCTCTTACAGGGTATATAATAAAAAAAAAACAGCACACTTGGTATCATGTTAGTATTTGGAATATATAAATAATAAAGCACATATATTGCATGTCATTTTGATGATGTAAATACACAAATTACTAAGTCGTTGCTGTGAATTCTTAAGCAGCTTTCTTGTCTTTGATATCAGCCAACAGTTAGCCGACTGATTGGTCTGCCATATGATTGGCTCTTCACGGACATATACAGACAGACATACATACGGATTCGTGCCGCGGCTAGATTCCATATATTTATTCGGCCTTCTCCTTTATTGAGTTTCTTTGTCTATGTATGCTATTTTTTTTTTTATTGATCTTCTTAGATAACTTTATGGTGGTTTTTGTTTTTAAATATTATTTCGTTTAAAATAAATAAATTGTTTCATGTGTAGCGGTCGTTTAAAATTGTCAAACATTTATTATGTAGTGTTTGTACGATGAAGTGGTGTTGTTTTATTCGAAATTTGAAAAAAAGATAGTATCTATAGTGTGTTTTGGTATTTTTTTTTTATGGGTTGATTCATAAAGATTTGGGAGCGTATAATTTATAAAAGCATGTATATGCATTGTTTATCGTGTATGTGTAGTACAGTTGATGGAAGAGTAATAATAATGTTTCGGGGATGATAATAATAACGAGAAATGATAATCAGAGCTAGTTAAGGTGGGTATAGTTGCGGCGAGCGTCCGCTAGGGCGGCGCTTTCACGTCAGCAACAAGCTTATAATATTTTAGCGTCGGCAGAAACAGGCAGTTGTGCTCGCTTGCAATTACGAGCTATCCAAAGCACTAATTACTGCTTTATTATGATTAGCTTTCGGCAGTCAAAGCGCCACCAGAAGCACAGCTTACACACGGGCTTAACTGGTTCGTTGTATGTACGTACGTACTGCATACTACAAGGGCTCTTGTTGCGATATTATCAAACATCATTCACATCTATATATTTGTCTCGCGTTTGCAACGGATTTTCGTTGATTTGATCCATTAACTATTGATTACCCCACAACTAACTAATAATAACCCGGTTATAATCGTACATGTGTGTGGTGATTCAATCACCAACACACACACTCACGATACTAACCGATTTGTGTTCAAAGAAATTGAAAGTTTTACTGAGAATACACTCGGATGCACACACACACATACACACATGTGTAACATTGAATCACGCGATTTCAAATTATATTTCGATTGATTTTTGATTCAATTGATTATTATTGCGCTCTGTAATTTTAAAACTATTCTTATCCAACAACATCCTATAGTATACCTGTACATACATACATACATCGCGTATCCCTAACATTCATTTTTCTATTTACACTGTATGTATGTATGTATGTAATAATTAATGAATAAAAAACACAATTTTGGTTGATATGACAATATGAGAAACAAACATACATACATACAGACACAAAACACAGATACATATGCAAATGATGATGGGAATACTTTTGTGTAACGTACACACACACACACACATACATACGACATATACATATATATTGGTCAGTCATAGAGGGTGTCACAGTGGGATAGAACGAGTTATACATTCCATATTGACTGTAAAATGGGTCATTCTGTAAACATCATATATGTATGTATGTATGTACGTACACCAATTCCATATGTATGACATGGTGGCGTCAAGCCCACCCTAAACAGACACCCTTTGCTTGCACCACTATATGTATAAAATTCACACAAAAATACTCTTCTACATCACCATTAAATATATGCCTCTTTCATCCTGATAACCATTACCCACACACACACACGCACACAACTCTATAAAATGTATCATACACATATAAAATCATATAACTATTACCTATAAAGTATATGATGTATCAAATATATAACACTTATATGTAACGTATCCAGTAAATAACACACACTTTACGCGTTATATAACTATTCTATTAAGTTATATAATTGATTTTATGGGTATTAAATGGTATATAATAAGTATGTATTAGGTATATAGTAACATATTTGAGGCTTTGTTACCTTGATTTTGAAGTAAATACGATTAGAAATGCATTTAGAAATGAATGTGAAATTTAATAATAACTAAAACCGTAACGAACCATGTTGGGTTTTCTATATGTATATGTATATGTATGTAGGTGTATGTTTTTTATGTTATTAGTTTAATAAAGTTGAAACAAAAAGCTATACACACGCACACTTGACACGATTTTGTTTGGTTTACCGTATAGGGATTGCATGCAACATTTTAAATTATCAAATTTCATATAAAATATTATTTTTTAAACCTACCATAACTGTTTATATAGAAATATATATTCTAGTTGGAGTAATAATAGTAACGCAATATTTCGTCTCAATTCCCTGATCGGTTGGGAATCTTCTTCGTCTTGTTCCCTCGCCCTATAATAATAATAATCTATACAGCGTTATAATAGGGTATGAAAGGGTTACGTATACGTACAAACCCATTTCTCTGCTGCTGCTGCTGCTGCTACTGCTGCTGCTGCTACTAGTAGTGATATTGCTGTTATGATTGCAACAGTTAATAATTCATCAAGTAATTAATGCAAGAAATTACCTATTATGTGTATTATTCGGTAGGGTCTCTCTCTCTCTCTCGCTCTCTCTCCGTATACGCCAAGCACAATAATAATTGTGTGAAATACGGTTAGGCAACCCACCATACATGTGTGTGTGTTTGGTTGTTATATTAACCGTATATTACTACAGCAAACGTTACGTGTTCATTATCGAAACGGCTATTTGTTAGTGTTTATTACTTCATTTTGCAGACATTTTCGCGGTCTCAATTGCGTTCAATTCATTTCATAAACTATTACTAACTCACTACTAATCCCACTCAATCTACTTATATGTATACCCACATAGTGGGTTCTAGAAATTAAAAGATACCCCAGTACAAAATAATCATGAAATGTGCGCTAATTTAGACGTAATTCGACGTTTTTAGACTGTTTTGTAAACGCGTATTTTTATTAGTTTAGTTAGTTTTAAAATTATATGTTTAGCATATAAAAAAAGTTGTGATCTAGACAGATAGGCACAGATGAAGCATAATTCTATGTCCACAAAGTGTAACACGGGGTAATTAGTTGCAAAAACGGATTAAAAGTTTCATAGTTTTGCATAAAACTTTACAAATAAAATCCCCACCCCGCCACGCCGAGAGAAAAAAAGATAAACCTCGTATACTTAAACCCACATTTAACCAGTCATGAGCGAGTATTTGGCAATTGTAGAGCCATGGATATCGCATGGTTACAATAGTCTAAATAAAAAATTGCTTCGCAATTGGATAGATAAGGATAGGTTGGTTTCTTAAAGAACGAGACGCGTCCATGGGCGGCGGGTAAGGGGTAAAAATACGCACCGACCGACGATAGCATAGTAGCCTATCCCCGCTCTACGTTTCATGAATAATTGATGGGGCGGTGCTCTAACAATGACGTAACAACAATCGCACCACTCTCCATGCACAGATTGGTGGCAGCAGGGACCGGGGAAAGATCACAAAGAGGCAGTAGGGGGGGGTGACGGGGAGGCGAGGCAGTGTACGGCTCCCCCATGTACCAGTAACGCAAGCGCCACCGGCCCCCTTCGCCAAGCTCTTATTCTAAGACGAACGAAATGGTGGAGTTGCCAAATATATAAATTATATTTTCATTAGCGATTACTGAAAAACTGAAACACACATAAACTTTCACGGATTAATTATTATATTCTTGACAACATTTTCAACTAAATTTATTTATATTACAACCCTTACGACGTCTAAAATGCGAAAAGCTTACTTAAAGCATTATCAAAAAAAAAGAAAACTAAAATAGATATTAAAATATCAAAAAATCATAACTAAACTCTTAACTAACTAAAAATAAACTTTCAACAAGATTACCTGAAATTCGGAAGCTTTTTTGCACTAAGTGTGAAAAGCATTACTAAAATAGTATACGTCTACCTACAACACTGTATTAATAACTCATAGCCAACACTGATTCTTAACTGTCCACGCAGTGTGCTTATAAATAACGAAAGCTCATATAAAACTTGTACATTTTTAAATATATGACGACCGGAAAATGCATTTTTACTTAATTGATCATTTAAAGTAGTATCAAAAATATCTAATTTATTTATTTATTATTTCTGCAAATATTTTGATGGTTGGGTTTATCTAATTGGAAACATATATACGCATATAGACGATTTAGTTAACAAATCCAATAAGCACAAACAAATCTATAGTATGGTCCCTTTTAAGAAAACCCCTAACATCACTTATGATAGAAAATATTTGGGAACTAAGCCATGAATGAGAGTGATCTGATAGCGATTCAGCTGCCGAAAAAGAGCATCAATTGTGCCCCATGGGGAGGCGCGCCCCCTAGAGGCTTCAGGGGTGTTGTGCCCCCTTTAACTTGCATCAAAAAGCGCACCAGCCTACTGCGACCTCGGCTAATAGAATTTATATATACTTTACCGGGATTAAAATTATTTAAGGGTGGCGCAACATCAGATATGTTTGTATGCGATCGTATCCACTCGTATGTATTTATTGGCGACAATTCCCAACACCAAAGAACCCTTTAGGATTACGCTTTTTTTTTGGTTTTTAAGTTGTAGCGTGCTTTCTTTTTTTTTATTATTTTGGTAATAATTTAATATGAGGAAGATTCTCAGGAGTGCATTGTCAAAAAGTGACAGGGTCGAAGGGCGAAAGATTTGTGCGCCAGTCAAGTGTGCTGACGCGGGTTCGAAGCCGGTACCCTGTACTCGCAGCACCGTGCTCCACTAAATAATACAATAGCCTATACATTCTGCATGAGACCGTTAAATGAGATGTTTAACTTGAAGTTCTCTGTGGGCACACCCGATCAACGGACCCACAATTATTATTTACCAACCGACTGACTTGCCATGCACCGGAAACAAAGACAAAAAAAAGTTAAACTTGCTCTATTTTTATCCCGGGTGCGCTTTCGTATTTGTTTAGGGCGACGCTGGACGCAAACTAGACTTTCACGAAAACTACTTTAAAATAATTACAGTAGTGATTGGCGGCCGATGTCTCCCAAATATCCCTAGGGATCCTAACAAACCTTACCACACAACTTCTAGAATCGGTCGCCGGAAATGTTACCTAAGTGCTTCTATATCTATCTATCTTTCTATGTGTGTGTATGTGTGTGTGTGTGTATGCGCGTGTGTATGTGTAATAAAAGCGTAAAGTAAGTATTTCGAAATTTTTTATTATTTTACATTACACCATTTATATATTATGAAATTAAAACAATAAAAATGTAGAAAAACAATTATCCTGTCCCCCATTAAGCCCCTTGGGGGTACGGCTTGAGTTTTTTTTTAATTATGTGTTGTCCCCTTGTTAAGGTTGATAAGCATATTTAAAAGCGTCATAAACTAGAAATTAGTAGGAGAATAACGTAAACAATGTTTTCTTTTTGAGGTAGCTCTAATATGGAATGGGTTGTGTGTGTGTGTGTGTGTTGTGGAGAGAAATGAAAGAGGAACCCTCTTAAGTTGGGTGGTGTGTGTGTAGTGGTAGCCGTCAAATTAAAAAATTGGCCCCATAAAACTGTTTAAAAGTAATAAAAAGAAATGAAATAGTCGGTGGGACAGGTAGCGCCGTGGGACGTGGTACGGGCAAGGCGTGAAATTCATAAAGTAATATTTCTTCTCGCGAACTGGCCTCATGTTAGATTCATGAATGCCGAAGAACTTAACCGGTAAATTAAGAAATTAACGTATTCCCACTTGCATGGTTTATTGTAGCGTTTATTTATTCATTCATTGGCGAGAGGAGAGCCAGAGAGACGTTCTCTAGTCTATTTGTATGAGTGTGTGTGTGTGTGTGGTAAAGTTGCTAGCTAGCAAATGCTTGGCCTCTGCGATGCCTTTAGCCAACCGGTAAGGCAACTTGTGTAACATTTTCAACCGACCGATGTTGTGAATCATATATACTGTATTACCGACAGTTCGTGAAATGTCATGTCCGACTTTTTTTTATTAAGGCTACATGCACGTCATCAACCCACCCACCCCCCACACACCCACTCTTACGAAATATCCTGATTCCTAACAGTCTCTTTACCATCATTCAATTTTTTCTAATTCAACTACATTTTACTACTTTTAAAAATTATTCTCACATACTTCTCTCTCTCTCTTTTTCTCTTACATACACACACACACACACACAAGCAAATTAGTAAGAAATAGTACTTTATTCAGCCTATATGAAGTGTTGTATGAAAAACTTTTTAACAATTCCCCTTTTTATGAGTCCCTCCCCCCGTTCCCTTGGTAGTATCTTGAAAAGTAGTAGCATATAATGTCGTCGCCGAAGATGCCCTCCACCTAGTAATTTGGCTGTCACTAGCGCCACGGACAGCCTAACTAAGTAATAATTAACTAGTTGCTTCATTATGCATAAGGAAAAGGCGAGAAGACAGCATCCCAGAGGATGTGCACGTCCAGGAGCCGGAGAGTCAACCAGGTGTAATTATATTCAAATCATATCGCGAAGAATTACGCTTAAAACATTATTTAACAACTTTTGCGACTGCAAATGTACGGATTCACATTTAAACTTTTCCGCTAATAAAAACTGTTATTATTTTTTTGCTTTTTATTAAAATAAAATGGTCAAGTAACTTGTGATCAAAGAAACGGCGATTGTTTTTTTGTTTTGTTTTGTAAACAAGCACGTCTTTTGCTTTTAACGGATTATATCTACGTGCGCTTGTTTATTTAAAATGTTGACGCTAAACGCCACTGGTTTTTATTATTTATTCGGTGAGCTGTGAGCATTGGTGCTTGTTTTATAAAAAAAAAGAACACTTTGTGGATTTACGCTTAAAACTAGCGGGTTTAATAATCCCAATATGTATTAAATATTTGTTTAAACATAAAAGCAAAAAATGTCCTTCGAAATAATATATTTGGATTCGATAGTCACTCATTGTTGAGTAATCGGATTAGCTTTAGGTGCTTTGGTATTTGAGTAATCTTACTGGTGGTTTTAGCCACCCTATGATAAGATTCAAAAATTGTTAAATTAAGATTTTTGTGTAAAAATGTAAATAGTCTTGTTTTGTTTGTTTGTTTGTTTAGAAGATGGATATTTAACTGGTTGTATAAAATATAAGAAGACATATGTATAACAGTTGGGGGTCGTATGATATACTAGCTATGGTGCATACATACAGGGTGGGGTTCATTGGAAACAGATTAGTGTAAAACACAGGGGCGGGTAGTGGTAATTTGATAATGCTTTACTCGGCAAAGCCCCTTTGGGGTGTCCATGGGGACCACCTAGCCCCTTGGGGAATTGTCGTCGTGACGGCTCTGCCCTTTGATTTAACATATACATAATTTTTTTTTTGAACTTTATGTTCAGGACAACTTTAATAAACTGCAACAATTAACAATATTTTATAAAATTACATACATACATACATATAAATAAACAAACATATATACAAACATACATACAGTACATACATACATACAGTACATACGTACTTATTTACTTACACACATACAGTACATACGTACTTATTTACTTACATACATACATACATACATATATATGTACATACATACATACATACAGTACTTACGTACTTACTTACTTACTTACATACATACAGTATATACAGTACTTACGTACTTAATTACTTACATACATACATACATACATACATACATACATACAGACATACATATATACATACATAGATACATACATATATACAGTACTTACTTGTTTACATACATACATACATACATACATACAGTACATACAGTACTTACGTACTTACTTACCTACATACATACATACAGTACTTACTTACTTACATATATATATACATACAGTACATACAGTACTTACGTACTTACTTGCTTACATACATACATATATACAGTACTTACGTACTTACTTACTTATATGCATACATACATACATACAGACAGACAGACAGACATATAAAAAGATTTAAGAAATGTTTAAATTTATTAATAATTTCGATAAAAATCGTAATAATACAGAATGTAATATGAGAGGGAAACATATAAATAAATATATAAAAGAAGAAAGAAATAAGTGTAGTGTGCGTTGTTTTGTAAAATATCAAAAGTGTGCTCCATTTGGGCCGAGTTGATATCAATGGTTGCGTCCCGAAGGATTAGCAAAGCTTTATTCATTGTAAAATTGACTAGAAAATCGTAGCCGCGGCTACGGCTACTACGATCCACTTAAAAGTGTGATGTAAACCTCTCCCTTCAACAGTCAACCCTTGCATCTAGTACCCTTTATCTACTACCAAGAGTGGGGATGGGGGGACAGGGGATAGAATCTTTCTCCATCATGTATACACATATAACACATGTTGCGAATAATGTTTTCCTCACCCTTGCTCAGTGTGCATTGTCTGTGCGCAGGCTTACGCATAATGAGTGTAAACACTAATGTAGCACATCAAGTGCTAAATATATTTCAACTTTCGAACCATTCAATGCAAATAAGGCCTTTATTATAAACGGATTCATAATTGATAAACCATATCGCATCGTACACTCAGCCCTCTTGACATTTATATGCACAAATGACGAAACCCAGACTACACCAAATCACACCGGAGCATGGAATTGCTATTTCCATTCACTGTTCATTGGTCAACCCCACTCTAAATACTTCATTTCCATCCAACAACAACAAAACAAAAAAAAAACCATACACCAACTGCACTATTATTCACACATTTTCACTCAACTAAATATCCTTATACCGCACTCATTTACTCAACCTACCCACTTGATTCAAATGAGTTACAACAATTATAAACATCAACAATAAGAACTAATAAACTGTTACTGTTATTAATGCACAGGTTTAAAAACAACGAATATTTTGTACTAAATTGAGTAAATGAACCAAAACACAATAAAAATAATCCTCAAATAGGCTCACTTATGTTGAGTAACTCTTATACTATATCCCACTATATGAAATAAATACAAAACCAATCATAGTCTGATGGTGTTGTATATTTAGGGCTGTAGTTTTTATAACTACCAATCAATTTAGATGAAAATTTATTTTTGTGTAGATAAAGAGTTGGGGATGAATCCCTGAAATGGGGGATTTTTTATTATTGTTCAATTTTGAGGAATGAATTTATTTATTGTTTGTCTGTTTGGGGTTTTAGATATTAAGGTTGTTTAGGGGTGTTATGATGGTAGGAGCCTAAAAATGTAGTGGGATATAGAATGTTAGTTGTAGATAGATTGGCTGCAATATACAGTGGCGTAGTAAATATAATGCTGGATGGAGCCTCATGGCACCGCGTCCACTTTGCATGTGACAGCTTGACAGCAAGGCGCATGCTTCATCATTTATGCAGGAGCGCTCTGGCGGGCATCACGCGTACTAGTCAATCACGGCACCGAGCACACCTCTCTCAAACCCCCAACATCCCTGAAACTCCCGCTCGAATCACAGCCTCACACTCTAAACTTAACATATTTCACTATTCCACTAAATTACTTCCCAATTTTCTATTCTCACTCCCCCCCCCTTGAGCAACCATCCCCCTCTAGCCGCCCATGTCCATCTTAAGACACACCACACTTGCAGGGAACAATAATCAGTTTCAGATCACAGCAATCAATGTATCTCATTTGGTGGCGCAGTCTGTCAACCATCTGAATAATAGAACGGGGCTCGTTACTAGCTTCACTGTGTCCGTTCACCATTCTCTGTGGATCATAGACTTGGTGGGGTGATTCGGCACTAGGAACACCAATTATGCTATTATACACAATGAAATATGCGACATATTATTAAGTAATATTATTGAGCGTTAAGAAGTACATATGTTAGATTGCGTTCCCATGTTTAGTAATTAGCTAGAGTGTCAATTATGATTGAAGTTTTTGTGTTGTATGTATGTACATGTATGATTGATTTTAGTGCGTAAGTGTTGGTGAAGCATCATATATGCAATTATAGAAATAACCACATATGTATGTATGTATCGTATGTGCCGTATGTATGTATGTATGTATGTAGGGAGAATAAGCTATCAATCAAAAAATGACACACAGGGACGGCTTGGCTCGTGTACACACACACAAGTTAATTTGTTGTGGTTTTGTGAGCCTTTTAAGATATAAGCACATCACCGGTAAACTGTAGTATATCCGGTGTATCCGGGCAGTGGTTTCCGGCGGCTGGCAGCAGGTGTCCCCTGCATTAGCATGAGATATTTTAGGTTGTTGCGAACAGATTATTTTTAAGCGCTGTGCACCAGTTAAAAGGCAAACTCCATTACGCAAACCTACTTATATGCACGTATATACATACATACAAACCACTAACGCCGCCGCCTTCAACAACAACACAAACTTTACAACAAACAATTACCCGCAAATTATGACAAATAACCCCCGATGAATTATCCCCACCCACCCACCTACCTTCCAACACTTACACCTATAATTATAACACACACACACACCAATGATTAATCAACAACACTTACACAACATATGTGTAGAGCCACTTAATTAACAAATATTTCAATTATAATCACACACTGCAGTTTCATTTCATTCGATACAAATTACAAAAAAAAAAAAATTGTTCTTTTCTCATTTTTCATACACAACCAACCAAGATATATTACTCAATTAATATTCACCTCACACATCATTCATCCATTACCTTTTTATACCTTAAACAAAACACACACACACACACACACACATACAGTACATACATACATACATACACACACATATACAGTACATACATACATACATACAGTACATACATACATACATACAGTACATATAGTACTTACATACATACATACATACTTATATATAAATATATACATACATACAAACAGACAAACAAACAGACAAACAAATAGACAGACAAACAGACAAACAGACAAACAAACAGACAGATAGATAAACAGACAGACAGACAAACAGACAGACAAACAGACAAACAGACAAACAGACAAACAGACAAACAGACAAACAGACAAACAGACAGACAGACAGACAAACAGACAGACAAACAGACAGACAAACAGACAGACAGACAGATAAATAGACAGATAGACAGACAGACAAACAGCCAGACAGACAAACAAACAGAGATACATACATACATATATGCGATTTAAATCATATTAGAAGTAATAATCGATTAATTAAAATCGAATGCTTCATTTTAATCATCTTTTAAACCACATTAATAATTAATACCACAAATAAACCTTTCGTTTATAAATAAATTGAGTAATTAAAAACGAAACAAGTCGTAGTTAAATAAAAAAAAAAACGTCCCTAATGATTTAAAGAACAAGAAAAGACTGCAATAATTTTGTATATAGGGTCTATAGGTGTATAAGTGTTAAAGAATGGTAATTGGAATTGTAGAAATGTGTTAATAGTTCGTTTTAATGGATGAAATGTTGTGTTTTGATGGGATATAAGAAATGTTGTTGTTATGTATATTATGGGTACTTGAAAACATGTGTAAGCGCCCCCCAGTTCCCGGGGAAGCTTAGTGTTATGAGGACGGGAAAAAGGAAACAAACATAGCCTGTACTTGAGTCCCCCCACGGTCCCGAAGGACTGTACCGGAGTCTATTGTGCGCAGCCTCCGGTACCCTGCGCCGAGGACAGTCTGGCATATTGTTAACGATACCCAAGGATAAATCTTTCTTTTATGCCGACAAATTATATGCAAATATTAACCTGTTATTGTTAAACACCCACCAATACACTTTCAATTCTCAACAATAGAACAAAAGACATCATAAACTACAAAACACTCACTCTCTCGCTCTATTTCACTTTCCCTAAAACATAATAACGTTTCTTGTTAAAGACTTACCATATTAGCTGAGCTCCAATTGCGGCTAAACTCACCTAAGTGGGAAATGGCGTACATTTAAACATAATAAATAAACTCCATAAAAAATAATATAAAAATTAAATAGAAATAGTTTTATAAGGGGGATTAGTGTCAGTTGAGTGGGGAATAGCGTGGGGGCAAGTTCGAGCGGATTAACATCAAGATTTTATTCTGAATGTATACAGGACATCTCAACTATTTAGGTGTCAAATGAATGTACAATTTTGGAGAATACATTATTCTTATCTATCACTAGTGTAATTAGCCTCTAAATCACTAAATTACATTATAAAAATGAGCTCCTAATTGTCACTAGTCTTAGTGACAACACTTTTCAATTTCGACATTTTATCCAAGACCTTTATTTGTGACGTAACTGCTTTATTATTAAAGTCACAAATAAAGGCGCTTTTTCGTTTTTGTTATCTATAATATCTTATACGTGAAATAAATGTAGGTAAGTCTATAAAATGTCGATTGATTTTAAAACTTATGTACAGTAATAATTGGTTTCGCGAGTGGACCATTTAGGCTGTATCATGATATGTAAGAATTATTATTTTTTTTGTTGCTTTATTCATCTAAACTAATTATTGGTGATATGTGTAATTTACCCTGTTAAAACTTAGTTCAAACCCCCTTCCAACCCCCCCACTTACTGCTCCTAACGACAAAATAAACCCATATACGTAAACTCATGGTCCCCCCCCATTCTCACTAAAATAATTATTAAAATCAAGTAATTTGTGCTAATTTAGTTCTATAAATAAAATTCATTCCCCCCCTTCTAGAAATTAATTTCTCGTATTTTTTTTAAAATATTTGAATCTAATTTCGATTAAAAAATCAAAACACCTAATTCTAAATAAATATTGCACGTAATTTATGTTTAAAAAATGTAAAATAAATATATATATCACAATGTTTGAAATATGTGACTAGTTTCAATACTGACGTTTTTTTTTTTTAATACTAGTGTAGAGCAGGGTGGCCTTAAGGCGTACAGGGCCCCCCTAGTACTTTAGAGCGTTGAATGTATGTGTAAGGGGGCCCTAAAAAACACTTGAAGACAACCCTTATTGCCGATGAAACTTCTTTAGTCATGGTTGAGCACATTTCGGGAATTTTTGTTGAAAAATAATTCGAAAACGTGTGATTTATTATATATATAAAACTTGTAAAAGTCCCCCATCCCACGACTATGTATAAGAAAGCTTTGAGAGATGTAGGGCCACTCTAGGTTTCGTTAAAGTACCCCCTTAAATGCTAGGTTGTAGGTACAAAGACTATTAAAGTTGCGGCGACACAATTTCAAATTACTTCTACATAATATTTACACAATCGCGCACACTTGATGTTTATTGTTGAAAGGTTTCACTATTTATACGTATATACTATGTCCCTAGTCATATTTACACTTGTGGGTCCGTTTTTTGTTAATATGTACATTTCGCTGTTTTTGTTTTGTTTTGGTAATGGCGAAAATATCTGAAAGAGTTTTTGGGTTTTGTTTTTATTAGTAAATTAGCAAATCAATGTTGACCGCCAACTAATAATAATAATGATTAATCTCACTGGGCAAATGCAAAACCGTACCCAACATCCGGTCAGTGTTGCGCGGCGAATTTCATGCGTTTCTGCTTTTGGCGCTGGTTGCAGAACCACACGCGCACCACGTTCTTCTTCAGGTCGAGTTTCTCGGCGATCGCAGCGATCTTCTCCCCGGACGGTCGCGGCTGCACTGCGAAGTAGGCTTCTAGGCTCCGTTTCTCAGGCGCTGCTATCGACGTCCGCTTTCGTTTCTTCTCCCCCGCGGGGAGGACACTCGGCGCATCGGGATCCCGTCGTTTGTTCTTCGCTTGCGCCTCAGCTTCCTCCAACCACGCCTGCAGTATAGGCTTCAAGGCTATCATATTATTATGCGATAATGTTAACGACTCAAAGCGACAAATGGTGGATTGACTAAGCGCACCTACCCCTACGTAAAGACAAACTTACATAATGTTATGTTATGGCAGTACCTATCATTTACAAATTAAACATTCAACACATTTAAAAAACCAAAACATAATCACACCACCAAAAATCCTCACCTGGTAGTTTCAAATTCGCTAAAGCTTTCCCAACATCTGCTTGAGTCACTCCTAATTTAATCCGTCGTTGCTTAAACCGCTCCGCAAACGCTTCCAGCTCTCGAGGATCTGTATCACTATCAGGGTGCAATCCAGCGGCTGCTGCAGCCGCCGCAGCAGCCGCCATCGCTGGATGGTGGGCGCCGGGGTGGCCGCCATGATGCCCCCCATGGTGGCCTGGTGCATTGTGCCCGGATAACGGCCCGCCATGGTGGTGATGGTGGTTCATTACATGGTTCATACCATACGAGTGCATATGCGATGTTGGTCCATCAGACATCGGGGTCAAGGTGGTCATCGATGATGTTGATATCGGGTCAAGCATTTCTAGTCCATCCATATGACCCATCTATTAAAAGAATTACGATATACAAAATTGTACATACGTAGAAAATAAATCCTGTAGGGGGTGAAGGGGGGGGGGGGGGGTGTTACCCATAATGCATTGTAGCAATTGTTAGTTAAATTTTTATACGCAATATTGGTTCAAATGTAAACTTTACGAAATAATAAATTCGTATACAACAAAATAAACTGACCATATATTTTACAAATATACACAACAAACAAAATAGTTTCTGATGGAAAAAAATGCGTTTTGCCTGAAACAGATTATACTGCATTTTTTTATTATTATTTTTTTTTAATATATGAAACGACTGTTATTAATTATGCATCAGGAAAATACAAAATATGCTTTTATATATTGTATAAAAATTCAATATGTTTGCGAGATGTAAAATAAAAAAATAATAAATATGGTATATATTCCATATTAGGCGTAAATGTTATTCACAAGAGTTGGTAAATATTGCGACAAGTGTACCAGGCCTTGGCGTATCACCCCTGAGGGTCGCATAACCGTCTCCCTGCAGGCCAACACTGTGGCCGTATCCCAACCCCACGGATCTGGGCGCAGAGTATGTGTTGTACACATCGAATGACCGCTTTACACCAATGTGCTCGCTAATGATAAAATATGATACCACCGGGACTGGGAGTTGAATCATACCAGAGATACATGGACATACATACATATACGCGACACAGAACCAACTTGCTTCCTTTCCAAATCCAGATTTTACGCAAATAACGCTAAAGAAATGCAACGAGAATTTGAGCAAAAATAAAAAAATATGCTGCGTGGGGTAGAATAGGATTTGCAGCGGGCGGGATATAAAATCCTTTATGGACTCGGTATTAAAATGTACGAAAAAGCAAAACCGTACACATGTGTGTATGTGTGTGTATAGGGAAAAATGGTGTTACCATCTGTGACCCTATTACCAATAAAGTCTCAACGGTGTACTAAATTTCTGTATTATGATGACACAAATGTAACTACATATTTGGTTTTTCCTATATTGACTTCCCAACAACCATTACAGTTACACTGGTTACCGGTTACCATACATACTCTTTTTATCGTCACTACGAAAGGGTACCACATATCCAATATACAAAAACAAAATTAATCCCATATCCTAATCAAAAACATATTTAATACAATTTATAAAAATGGTACCAATCCGTCCCTGAAAACACCCACACTTGCATCAAACTGTAACAATAACACCAAATGATGTTCTGTTTACTTAATGATTCATTTATATGTATATACACCGAATACCGCTCGTCTAACATACATTTTATATGAGTTAACATACATAATAATAGTTGCATATAATCTGCAAGTCTGTACCGAAAGCCAATAAATAATTACCGCAAAATAAACAATTATTTAAAATAAAACGAGTATGTATATATATATACCTGGTGGGGTCTAGAGTTCGGTGGAGGCGCCCCCATCCCATGGTGGTACATCATGTCGTGCTTAAGCTGGGGTAAGCTCCCCGGACCTCCGGAAGGCTGATGCTTGCCAATGTCCACGGCGGCGAGCGCTTCCGCCCGGGACAACAAGCCATCATTAAGACCAGAAAATAAGTCACCCTGCAACAATCCACAAATGAAACAAAACGAGCTTTATTTCATTATTACTCAACGCTCATACACCATCCTTTTTCAATTCACATACAACCACATAAGCTTGTCTCTTTTTACCACATTGAAAAACACTAGTATGTAAAACTGGTTGCTTACACATAAAACAAATTAGTATTTATTTCAAAATTGTACTACATTTAATATATTTTTTAATAAATAAATACGATATATGAAATATTTGATGTAAAATCGAGCTTAAACACTATAAAAATCATCAATTAAAATCGTCATTAGTGTATTGCGGGTTGCGTATAAAACATCGTGCAAAAGATAACAATAACTAATTACTGGTTCAGAATAATGTCGAAAGCAAACACTAAGGTGTATATCTGATGAAAATGAGTGTGAAGCACAAACAAAGATAAGTTGCTTATGAAGAAAGAAGACATTTGTTTAGTTTAGTTTAATCTAAATCTACATAAACCGTTCCAAGTGACTATAAATGGTCTATAAGTCTGTAAGTATGATATTAAGGATGGGAAAAATGATTGTAATAAATAGAAATGTTATTAAACGTGCATATACCAAGTATTGATAAATAATAAATAGAGTCGTAAAATAGCAAAACTTGTTTCCTGCTTGAAAATTTATGTGTAGAAATTATGATAAAATGATATAGTAATTTATTTATGATTTTTCAAATAACTTTTACCACCGTCGCGACGCTTCTATTCTCAATCGAGTAATTCTATTTAGACTCTTTGGGCGTCTAATAATTCGCGTTAGAAATAAAATAAATGGTGATGTATTATAGGAGTGCAGACAAGCGATAATCTCGCTAATATCATCGGTCTTGTATCATTTGCGCTAATTTACGGCTGACTACAGTCTCTATGTAAGGGGTTGCAGGTTGGACAAATTGTTTTAAGGGGAACTGTAATGAACGACGTCCACAAATTCGTTGAGGAGGGTTCAGTGCGAGGTCATTTGTTATTTTGCGGTCGCTAATTAGGTAAAATTGTTTACCGTACAATGTATGTTCGAGGATTAATTTAGGCTGCTTTCATTTTATTACAACTTGGAAATTTCGTTGAAATGAGCGTGGTATGAGTATGGATTCGAGTACAACACTGGCGACATCGATTCTTCGGGTCGATACCCAACACACATATAACGCTCAAGTTGAAAGAAAAATAGTAGATGTTGTACATGTTTTGAAAAATGATTTGTTTATGTTTGGTTCCCCAACGAAACCATATGTTTTATTTTCATTAAATCGATTTTTATATTGTCCCAAAATATGCTATTTTTATTTAATTTTAAAAAAATCATAACTACTAATTGAATAAAAATAGAAAAAAAACGCGTAATTCATACATTAATAACTAACATTTCATTAACTCGTATAAAAAATTATAGTCGCATTGGTTAAAAACTGTAAGAGTTACAGCCCTAAACGTACTTCAGTACCAAATATGTAAGACTCAATAAAATTTCATTTCACGATATATTTCGTCAAATTTAAAAAAATTATAATTCGCATCCAAATAAAAATCGAATTTTGCGCGTTTCACACATTAATCACCAACATTTTGTTGGTAAGAAAATAAATTTACAGCCTAATTAGGTCAAAACTGTAAAAGTTACAACCCTAAACGTACTTTAATGCCAAAAATGTAAAACTTATTGGAATTTCATTTCACGATATGTTTCTTAGAACTTAAAAAAATTATAATTTGAAGTTGTAAAAAGATAGAATAACGCGCGTTTCACACATTAGTCACTAACATTTTGATGGTAAGAAAATAAATTTACAGCCTAATAAACTCAAAACTGTAAGAGTTATAACCCTAAACGTACTCCAATGTCAAATATGAGAGACTTATTGGAATTTCATTTCGCGATATGTTTCTTAAAACTTTAAAAAATCATAATTCGAAATTGTAAAAAGATAGAATTTTGTGCGTTTCGTATATTAGTGACTAATATATTGTGACTCCAAAAATAAATTTTGAGCTTGATTAGTTAAAATGTGTAGGAGTTAGAGCCCTAAAGTTGTTTTAATGTATGGGTGATCTTAAAGGTGCTTTTGAGAATGAGACAATAAATGTGGATTTAATATTCGTCTATTAAATATAGTTAGTACAGAAATTACAAAAATAAATAATTGATGAATTTGAAAATAAATAATTCAACGGAATAAATGCATCTTGTTAGTTTCTGCATCGGACACGGGGTGCACGGGGGTGGACGTTTATTAAAATAAGTTGCAGAGTGCATTGTTTTTCGCGTTGATTTTAAGTCAAATACGCGTTCTTCTTCTTATCAACATTCATACATTATGATTATCACTAGTGTGTGTGTGTGTGTGTAGTATTCGGGCAAGTAGCGTTTATCGCGTACATACACTTGCCGTAGAAAAACACCACGCTACGCCGCCCCCAGTCGCGCTACCCAGCCACCCCTACCGTTTTCGTTCAAGTTAGTTCTTATTCTTCATTTATTATTCAGTATCCTTCAGCCAGCCCGCCACCCTTCGCCTACGTTGCGCTATCCGCTACTTGTTAGAGTTCCGTTCTTTATATCCCCCCCTGCTCCCCCCGTATTTCGATGTCCCCTTAACAGTCATACATATACTATCATTCGCCATTCCAAAATTTGATCATCATTTATTTTACACTGATTCATATCTCAAGTTTGTAAAAAAAGAATCAAAACTATAAAATTTGCGTCATTATACACAATATTTTGTGTACATGTATAAATTTGTTCAAGTGTTTGCGTATATATTTGAGTAAGCGCCCTCGTCTTCCGGTGAACAATGCCGCGATTTCCGGCCGGCTCTAAAACGGCACCGAACCAGTTATCATTAAGTGCGTACAACTTTGTCGCCCTATAATTGATAAAATGCGAGTTTCCTGCGCACGTTTCTGTAATGGAAATTACAAGTAAGTCTCCCCCTTTTTCAGCAATTGAAAGCTCTTTTCGAAGTACTTAAATGTACCGTTGTTGGGTTTAAAATGGCGCTAAACGCGACATCGAACGCAATAACGCAACTAAGGCCACTGTGTCACACTGTTTCATGCACAAAATTACACATTAATGTCGTGCTTGTAAATGAATCGCACATTGTAATAACATTCTGCACGCTACCGCACTCTTTTAAATTCAAATATGATTTTTTTGTCACTTACACACTTTAAATTAATATGGAACTTACGTTATGTCTCGGTGACCAAGAATTGCACATGATTGATGCATCTTCCAGGATTCGACTCTGGAACAAATATATTTTATTTAAATTTACCTAAAATAGTAAAATTTGTTGGAGGATTATTATTTTTTTGTAAGACTGATTAGATTTAAGGGTGACTTATTGAGTTATTGTTTTCTGCAATTGTTGATTAAATAGTAGAATTTGATTTTTAATAAAAGTTGTCTAGAGATTAAAAATCAAAATTCGAACAAATATAGGTAAAAAAAGTACTCGACTGCAGCAACATAACATGTATGTACTTCAATGGAAATCGTGCATTACAATCATTAAGGTGATATTTATTCCCCTATGCACGTGTGCGCGACAGAGATGTGCGTTATCAGTGTCTCTGTTGTCCAGTCGTGAGGGGTCGAACACAAGTACGTATGTAATATGCATGCGATGCTTTCAGGGAGACCTGCCTCGCATATATTAATATCTCATTTTCTACCTTGTACTATATATCAATTTAATAAACTAATTCCACTCGTTTACTACTATATACGGTTTTTGTCACCCCTAAACCCACATAACACAAACTTACTCATCAGACATGACCGCGTCAATTATTCAACTATTTATTAATAATAAATGAAACGACTAGATTATTTGTTATTTATAAATCAAAGATTTTTTTTTTTTCTACCTTTTATAATTTATTTATGAATTTTATCGGAAATTAATTCTTATTTTGCATACATTTAATATACTATATAATAATTATATACGTTACTCGCGCATATCAAACACAAATAAACAATATAACACACACACACACACACACACAAATAGTATAAGGCTTGCTGAAGAGCAAACAGAATTGTTAATTTACAGTCCTGTTGGAGGACAGCTCAAGCTCTTAACCCTTTACAAGTTAATTTTCCGTTATGAATTAATAATATAGACACTCAAGGCGGACATCTTTACGCGAAATACAATACAAATTGTTATTAATCATTTTTATGAATTTATTCGTTTATTTATTGCACATGAGTTAATAAAAATATATATATATATACAATAGTATGTATGTATGTAATATATTGTAACGAGAAATTCTATCACAGAGATAGTAAAAGCTTGAAGCTCCGCCTATTTAAACGCAACCAGCCAATCACAGTGCACGCTTTATCGATCGCTACGTCACTTCCTTTAGCCGGAGTAACGCCGCCATTTTACCCCCACCCGAAACTCCGGCCACGGTTCCTCAACACAATGCAAATCCGCGACGATACAGATTTATTAAGCATTTAATACCGTAAATATATATACATATACTATGTGTGCGCTATTAAGCTACTTGGAAAAAAACGCGAAATAAGTGTCTGCGTCTGGTAAAGACGTGTGACGTCACATCAATGACGATTTGCCATATGTCCAGTTGCGGACAGATTTGTATCGGCGGAGCATATGCCGTTTTCACACTTGTACACACACCAACCTGTGTCCAATACCTGTCTAAATGTTCAAGGGGTGGTTTATCTGCGTGTCACCCAGATAAGGGGTGATTTGGTACACGCATTTACAACAAAACACGCAACACACGTCCACGCTTATTACACTTGATTATTTTGCAAAACTCTAATACACTTTTATTTATTAAATCCTACATTTCATTAAATATCCAATACGACTTTAAAGACAGCATTGCTCAGTTGTACAAGCACCCCAAACAAAAAAACTCAATAATTCCTCAACAATAACTAAAAATTGCAGGATTACAAATAAAACAAATAATATATATACGAAATAATAATAATTCCGCGTCAAAACACCTAAACTAACCCCCCGCCCCTCCCCGCAACAAGATTTCATAGAAATACAATTAAAGTTAACCAATTAATAGGATTGCAAAATGAATTCAACATAAAACCAATTGGAGACTAATACTGTTTGAATTAGTGCTATTAGGATGATAAAGACGGCATTGCTCAGTTGTACAAGCACCACTAACTAAAAACTCGTAAATTCCGCGATAATAATTAAAAATTGCATGATTACAAAATAAAAAAAAATAATGTATGTATCAAATAATAACAATTTTAAGTCAAAATAGTGAAACTAGCGCCACCCCCCTCCCCCCGCTTAGAAATATAATGAAAGTTAACCAATTAGTAGGATTGCAAAATGAATTCAGCATAAAACCCAATTGGAGACTAATACTGTTTGAATAGGTGCTATTACGATGATAATAATAACAATAATCATCATCATCATAGTATATATCTTGGTCTATTATCGATTATCAATTTGTGTTGCAATGTTTGTAAAAGTACCACCCTCCCACCCCTCCCGAGCCTCCTTTCAGTTAACAATTGTTTATGTAATTCGAATTGGTTGTGTACTGAGCCGTTCTCAAAACACGATTTGAGTACCTAGTTTCCAACTGGATGTGCTTTTATATATAAATAGCGGAATAAAGTTAGTTTAAGGGCCAGTGTGACGTGTACAAGGCAATAAATTAATTTAAAAGTCAGTTCTAGTAGCTAGTGGTCACAAATCAGCAGTTTCCCTAAGGGGCACACCGCAACACATCCATTTCCCTCAAAAAGGACAATGCATGTTCTTCCCCGTGCGAGTAAGCAAATGTTCTAATGTAGGATGATGTTTCCGTAAATAATTCACGCTTTATTAAAAATTATCAAGTTCTGATATGACGTCAGTAATTTTTCGTCTGAGATGCTTGATTAATTAAAATACTTAATTTAAAATTTCGAAACTTTACTTTTAAAAGTTTCCGTTCCCGTTCGCAAAGAGGAAACGGCTCTTTAAACGGAACACAATATCTACTACTTAAACAAGAAACGTACGTCGCGCATTAATCATAATATTCGGGGGTCGTAATTTATTATAAAAAAAAAAAAAAACACATTTCATGTATTTAATACTAGTTAATTATTTCGTGTTCGGGGTTCCAGTTATATACGTACGTATGTATGTACGAAATAAGTTGTGTGTGTGTGTATGTCGTGCAGCGTATAGTGTGGACATATAATCATATGGCACTGGCATTTGTACAAATTCCCACAATACTCAAAGATTCTAATAACATCACTTCAGCAATTTGAAGTATATTATTATCTGGCTCTGTTAACAGATAATAATTATAAGTTATCCATATATACACTTGCCCCCGCCCCCGACAACCACCCCCCCCCCACCACTAGCCACCCTTTGTACTTCTATATTTCAATAAAAATAAAATTTAAAAAAAGAATTCCGCATTGTGGCGCTTAAACGAATAAACAAACTTTTTGAATCTCAACCAGGAAAATATGTATATATGGCGGCAGTGGCGCCCGTGCATCACTATTTTCGCTGTACGGGGTGTTTGTCAACATTATACACGTGCTACATGCTACGACAACCAGTGGTTGAGATGCATCATTGATGTAGCCACCTGCGGCCCTCTACTCATGTGTGTGTGAGAACCAGTCTCATGTATTAGTAAACAGTTATCTGTATATACATATAAGTTTAAATCGGATTTTTTCCATAACTTATTTCGCACATAAAACCACCAATTTCCTCTCACATTACAATTATCACGTATACCAATAACTACACACTTATTTACTTCATCAATTCCAATTTGGGACTAAATTCCACTTGATTTAAGCCCAAACACGGTTTTTTACCTATCCCAGATTAATTTGACCCATAGATTAATTTCGCCCATCGACTAATCTAACCCATCTATTAACTTCTTATACTAATTAACACAGAAAACAATCTTAAATTCCTAGATTATTCTCTGAGTTATCTTTATATTTTGTGTATTACGTTATGGGTTAATTTACCAATAAATTAACCTGACCCCATGATAAATTTGACCCATGGTAAAGTAAGGGTAAAAAAATCGAGTTTGGGCTCAAATTAAGTGGAATTTAATTTCCAATTGGGATTTATATCTTATACTTAATATATATGTAAAATAAGGATGTTTAGGTGTAATTAATGAATGTTTAATCTACCCTATTTTAGGAGTGTATTGGTATGTTAACCATAAATATAATGGTGGTTTATTTTATAGAAAAATCAATCAAATTTAGTGTCGTAAAGCGTGTAATTGGGTGGAGGGACAAACCGTTGTTGGTTTTCGGTCTGTCAAGGATCTATAAAGGTAGTGTAAGTGTACTTTAAGATACTATAAAGTAGTATAAAGTACCACTAGCACCGCACACTTGATAGACTCGATAAAATCGAACCCTAAAACGCAGGGACGATGCATGTACACGATGCGAAATATTTTTATTATTTGGTGTAGCGCGAATCAAAATTGTCATAGACACTAAATCATTAAGCACAATGCCTTGGGGGAGGAAATTAATTTTGATGATTGGATTTACCTTATTCGGTAAATGTGCCCAATGGTTATTTAATAACAGGTGGCCCAAATATATTTAAATAATTAATGTAATATTTTAACGGATATTAACTCATTCATACAACAGGGGGGGGGGGGTTAAGGGGGGTAAAACATCCTATATAACAACGTTGTGGTTTAAAATTGTAATGCTTACCCGGTATTGACTTTGACTGCAACTTATCTAAAAATATAGAAAAAAATTCGACATTATTTTTTGATTAACCACTCGATTAATTAGCAACAACTGTCGTTAATGATTAAATATGGTTGTTTCGTATAAGTAATATAGACGATAGATTAAAATGTTAAAAGCATTCCCCCTAAACAATGGCGCCCTCTTGCGAAATAAATTTCAGGGCCTGTCTCAATAAACACTGAAGATTACTCCAGCTTCTTAGCCCTCCCCCCGCACCGTCTCAATCTTTATTAGGACATTTCACTAAATTATAATACGTACACCCTAACAAGTTCGTACAACATTTAAATAATAGTTAATGGTTCGTTTGATAATTGTAAATAAAAGATACTTTATTGAATGTGGGGTGATTAAGAATTGTTGCGACTTACGGAAGGGTTGGGCATACATCTTCGGGCCATGGGTTCCGGCGACCGGTATGTTGGTGAGTACCGCCCCGGAAAACAGCCCCCAGTTGAAGTTATGGGCCCGTGGAGGCCCGTCGGGCCGTTTTTAGTGCCCATCATTTTATCGGGCGAATACATCACTTGTTTTACGGGCCTAAGCCTCAAGTCTAAGATTTTTAACAGTCACAGTGCACCGAAAAGGAAACTGTTTACCGACGGCAGGTGCTTTTATTTGAGTTCATTGTAAATTATTGTTTATTTCTTAAAGTAAATAAACATTTTTTTATATATCACGTCATTTTGTTGTTTTTTTGCAAATTTAAAAAGTAGACATTGTCACAATTTGGGCACTATTCAGACACAATATCCACTGGCACTATTTTGTATATATTAGTCACAATTACCTGTTTTTATCACCAATTTCACAGTGTTTTAGGGAATATATTCGTAATTAATTTGAATATGTTTTTGTAAAAATAATATTTTAAACAATAATTCACTAGTGATTGTTGTTGAGCTGGTGAAAACGGGGCACTATGATTGTTATATGATTGCAAATTGTTGATAATTTGGCTGTAACTAGTGAAATGTTTATGTATCGCACAATAAATGCAAAATTTGGCTCGGCGCCAAATCGGGTATTGCTAGCGTCCGGAACACTTTTCAGAGGGTAACTGCTCCGGTTACCATTGGTGTGCTTTCTTCATCCCGGATGAAATGAAACGGCGCCGCAGGGTGGGGGTGGCGTTTGAACGCATGCGCCGCGACGCTCCAAGAGCGCAAAGGGTGAACGCGGCGTCGGCGGCGATTCTCATTGGTGCTCGGCGGCAGCGTGGATAATTTTGCACCCTTTGCCGTCGCGACGCCGGTCAACAGTATTTAGACGCTCATACACGGTTGCATATACCATATTTTATTGTTTATATTCAATATTTTTATGTTTAATATATGTATTTATTATTTAAAATATATTTCGTTCATTTATGAACGCTTTCACTGGGGGGGGGGGTGGGGGGGGGTATGATTAAGATGACGGTAGGTGCATCCGACGGACTGTGGCTAGCCGGAAGCTTGATGATTGCTTCCGATTTACAATAAGAAGGATATTATAACCGTGTTAGACATCCGGTTGCGCACTAATAATACATTTGCGACTAACTATTTTAGATAATACTCTATTTTAGGTTTTGTAATCAGATATTTTGGATCTGTAGATTTTTTTTATTTCTTATACGATGTTATAAGTAAGTAATAAATTCGTAAGAAAAAAATACATTTACGACTAGTTATTTTAGATAATTCACTGTTTTGGGAATTGATTCAGGATTTGTAGATTATTTTTAATACTTTTTTAATTTTCTTATACGATGCAATAAGTAAGTAAAAGATACATTTGCGACTAGTTATTTTAGATAATACTCTATTTTAAGGTTTAAAATCAGATATTTTGGATTTGTAGATACTATTTAATATTTTTTTAATTTCTTATACGTTGTAATAAGTAAGTAATAAATTCATAATCAAAAAATACATTTACGACTAGTTAGTTAAGATAATTCACTGTTTTAGGGATTGATTTAGGATTTGTAGATTATTTTTAATATTTTTTAATTTTCTTATACGATGAAATAGGTAAGTAAAAGATACATTTGCGACTAGTTATTTTAGATAAGTCGCTGTTTTGGGGTTTTAAATAAGATATTTACGATTTCTAGATTATTTTTAATTTTCTTATACGTAGTAATAAGTAAGTAAAAGATACATTTGCGACTAGATATTTTCGATAATTTGCTGTTTTGGAATGGGATATTTAGAATCTGTAGATTATATTAATTTTTATTTTCTTATACGTAGTAGTGAGTAAGTAAAAACTTCGGTTAGGGTATATTGTGTATATTTTATTGAGAAATCAGGGAAACAATTGAACAATATGTCATATAAATATATAGATAATGAGATTGATATTGATTTAGCAGATAATTATAGTCCAGTGGTGGACAGGTGCATACATACATATGTGCATATGGACATATGTTTCGGAAAAAGATCGCATTCAAAATAACAAAACAACATCGTCAACAATGACTTGCGGTAATAATTGCGTATTTGATAGAATAGTGCTGACGTCACAGGGCAACGGAAGTGGTAAAGTAGGCTAGAAAAAAAGAATAAATTTTGACGTTTAGAGCGGGCAAAATTTTCGCTCCAGTATGGAGCAGCTCCGTGACATGGTGCAAACAATATGGACGCACATATTCCATTGCGTGCGTTACGTCACATCCGGTTTTATGGAGGTGTCCGAGGAGAGCCTGTTGGGGGTGTTTGCATTCATCGGTGTGTGGACGTGCATGAAGTTTTTGCTAACAGTTAATGAATACATATAGCATATATAGTGGCAAAGTGCGTTGGCGACTCATTGCAGGCATTTGTTTATTTTTATTTTGCAGTGCATCTTAATAGTGGTGTGGCCGGTTATTTTTGTGATGGCGTGTTTAATGCTGGTGCCTAGTATTAGAAGCGCGGTAATCGACAGTATTATGGAGCCGGATATGTTTGTGGAGAATATGCGGGGTATTTTTAATCATTCGTCGGAAGCTCGGTATCATCGTTGTCATATATTGTAAGTAAGTAACTAACTAACTAGTAGGTATCTTATACGATGAGATGCATTAATATATTTATAGTACACATGTAAGAGACGGAGAGAGAGTAAGAACACATCAATACTTTGCCCATTAAAATACCATTTTCTTTTCACAGGCGGCCGTGGTGACATCCGGAAGAGCTTTATGTAAATTATATCGTTTTTCTATCTGTGATTTTCAACATATTTTATAGAAATTAATAAATATATTGTCGGATTTTATTAAATATCCTCTTTCCAATATTATATATATATATATATATATATATATATATATATATATATATATGTGTGTGTGTGTATGTGTGTGTGTGTGTGTACTGTATGTATGTACTGTATGTATGTACTGTATGTTTGTACTGTATGTATGTACTATATGTATGTACTGTATGCATGTATGTACGTACGTAAGTAAGTGTATAAGTACTGTATGTATGTAAGTCTGTATGTATGTAAGTACTGTATGTATGTATGTATGTAAGTACTGTATGTATGTATGCATTGTATGTACTGTATGTATGTATGTATGTACTGTATGTATGTACTGTATGTATGTACTATATGTATGTACTGTATGCATGTATGTACGTACGTAAGTAAGTGCATAAGTACTGTATGTATGTATGTATGTAAGTACTGTATGTATGTAAGTACTGTATGTATGTAAGCACTGTATGTATATAAATACTGTATGTATGTAAGTACTGTATGTATGTATGTATGTATGTACTGTATGTATGTACTGTATGTATGTACTGTATGTATGTACTATATGTATATACTGTATGTATGTACTATATGTATGTACTGTATGCATGTATGTACATACGTAAGTAAGTGCATAAGTACTGTATGTATGTATGTAAGTACTGTATGTATGTAAGTACTGTATGTATGTATGTAAGCACTGTATGTATATAAGTACTGTATGTATGTAAGTACTGTATGTATGTATGTACTGTATGTATAAGTATGTATGTATGTACTGTATGTATGTACTATAAGTATGTATGTATGTGTGTATTCCATATTAGGACACTAATAATTTATTTGGTTTATAGAATTGTAAATTTATTTGAGAATCAATTATAAAAATAAACTCAAAAAATGTGGGTGTTTTTTTTTTATTTCTAATATATACATATATGTGTGTGTGTGTGTATGTATGTATGTATATAGTATGTTAGTATTTAGGTATAGTGGAAAGTTGTACACGCAATCTATAGCAAGTCAGGGTACTTGATGATTTTTCTATAAGGGTAAACATACACATGCGCTCGCAAAACCTCTAACGAACCGGTAATAGAGTTGTGGTAAACATTATTACCGCTTCCGGTATTCGCGTGCCGCTCGCAATAGTACCAACCACCCCAAAACAAGTGCGGCACACAACTAACTGGACATACACACACACACACACACAATTTATTTCAGATGAATTCATCTATCCATCCATACACTGATATCATAACCAATGACGTGACACCATTCCCTATTAACCATTAATATTAAAAGACACCTGAATAAATCATCCCAAACTATAACATTTAATACGTCTATAATGAACGCTGATTATTTTTAATTCGACTGCAACTGATACATTTTGCATCGCCTGTTTATTATTCTGCGGTCATTCCATTCAATCTATGTCCGTCCGCTATTAATGCACTTGCTATTATTTATTTACACCCATCGTCGACGAGTTTAATTAATTCAATAGTTTCATAAACCTGCGGTTATTATTATTATTACTATTATTACCCCGCAAATCAAATTACGATACGTTACAAAATTATCCGATTCAACATAAGATTACTTCCGTCACAACAAACCCAGATTTATCTCTAACATATTAGATTACACTTCCCTTACCCCCCCCCCCCACCCCTATCGCACAGCTAACCAATAAATATACTAGCGCCCCAATTACGTTGCGTAAGACACCAATGCCTCGTTTTCCAATTTTCCAACAATTCAACGTCACTGCTCGTCAAGCAGTTGTTCACTTGCGTGTTGGGTGCACGTGCCGCGCCGCGTGACCACTCGTGTTTTTTTGCCGGCGTTGCACGTGCACCGAGTGCACCAATGGGAAGGAAACGATCATGTTGCGTCTAATTGTATTTACTCATTGTTGGTATTATAATCGTAAGATTGAATTGATGTCGTTGAGCGCCGCGTGGCGGTGTTATGTTCAACTAGGCGACGGTGGCGCATTCACTAGATTTGTCGAAATGTATCTACAACCTTGAGTTGTATATGAATAAATCGTGTGTGTGTGTGTGTATGTATGTATGTATTACATGTATGTTGAAGGCCTATGGGATGTTACCAGTCCCTCAAGTACAAGGGGATCAAAGCGCTTTTATTTATTTTATTGTTACTCGCACATACATACATACATAAAAAAAAACATGTTATTTTAAGATGCCTTTTATCACTATTCCCATAACATAACACATACCCAACCATGGATACCTGTTTGGCTCTTATACGTTATTTTTTACGATTTGTGTACATATATCATGAATAGTAGTACTACTTAATGTAAAATCGAAGTAAATTAATAAACGTTTTAAACAATTAATTCCGCAATTATAGACTAGTTCAAGTCCCCTAACCGATATATTATAAATAATAATTGATTTATAAATGCATATATGTACATAATACGCGTTTTATGTAAAATGTACTTAATTTATTTAAACTTTAAAATGACCCTAAAGTCTATTAGTTTACTTAATTACGAAAATAATATCAAAAACAATTTAACTAAATTGTTTGTTTTATTTGATTAAACTATTTATAGTCTTAAAAATGGTTTAATAAGCGAAAATAGTGGAATTTGATTTGATTTATTTGAGTTAATTGAGTATTTTTGGATTGATAAGTAATAAAGGGTTGGATGTGGTGCAATAATGAATAAATGATTGGGAATGGGGTGTGTGTGGGTGGGTATCGTAAGATATAGAATTAAGGGATTTGACAACACAACTCGCGTTTGAAACAACAATGTATAGTTGTGCTAAGTGAGTCGAAGAGTGACGTCACTGATTTACCCAATTAAGACCTGTAACCATGCGACCTGCCAAAGCCATCTAGCGTTCCATGTCACCCTGCTCCATCTGTGTGTGTTGTTTCAAATCACCCCAGCCCCACTCGTGATCTATATGTATATACGAGCAATGTCACTTACACCGTATTTCCCTATAGGATTTTCAACCGGATAACGCAATTATACCCTGTTCAAATTTTCTAAACATTTATTTGTATGAATAAAAATCTACTCTATTTTTATTATTATATATATATGTAAATATGTGTGTGTTTGAATTAAATGATAAAAAAAAAGAGTGTATTAGTGATAATTTCATGATCGCATTAACTGTAGTGTATTTAGTAAATATATTTGCCAATTTTAAACCTAAGTTAATTAGGATAATGTGCCGTTAAATATGGCATATAGGTACCTAATTATAAATTGATAAATTGTCAACAAATTGGTATTGAACAAATATATCATATAAACATATTAGTTATACATAGTTGTTGAGGAACACGCAAAGTGACCTATGACCATAGCGTATATAGTTGAGTTTTATACGAAAATTAATTAAACCCCCCCCCCTTATCCCCCGCACCGCTCCCCCAGCCATCAGTTAACAGATTGATAGACAATACAGATTTATGAGACTCACATCCACTAAAGTGCATATAACCCAACCAAAGCGGTCGTTTGAAAGTGAAAAATAACTGTTTACTCAACGGCCATGGTTATCAGGAGAGCACACACACGTTACCTCATGGAATCAATCTAATTAACGCTCGCACACACACACACACTCACTCACACCAAACCAGGAGGCTATGCTTCGTTCTAATTCAAACAGTTCCAGGCAGAAACGAGTACACACTGACTAAATCCACCCCCCTGCCCCCCCTGTTACAGCCCCATAGAACATATCCCATCTGTGATTAGTAAACAGTAACAGTGTGCTAACTGAACTAATGACAAACACCGCCGCCGGTCACAATCTTAATCAGGACCTGGTACACAGGCCCCCTGTACGACAGCCCCATGTACCCGCAAATATTCGACGCCCCCGGCGCCGGTGGCAATGCACAGTTAAAACAAGCGCTGTATTAAAAAAAAATATACCAAAAAAAAAAAAAAAAGTTCCACCAATTTTTTATTTATTATATTTACCCCCAAAAAAACAGTCGGAATATGTCTAGAATTGTTTAACGAATCAAATTGCGAGTGATCGATAAGTGTCGCATGGCGATAGATACGCTTTTTTAAAAGTTTAATGCGTGCTTTGTATGTTTGCCACGTATGTATACTGATAGTGGGGCTCTTTGGGTGCCGTTGCGGTACCTGTGGGAGCTGTCGATAGCGCAGAGCGCTCCCACCGGTGCATATTTACCATGGTGACATCAAAAATGTTTTAAGGCTGCGACAAATCATCATACACACACACACAAACTCACAAAAAGAGTAAGAGAGAGCGAGAGAGAGAGTCAATGATGGCGAATCAATGTGCGACAATTAAATATGTAGGTGATCCAGCGCCGACTTGTACCATTCTCTGGAGCGGGTCAAGCACTGAGGACTGAGGCGTTTGTTAATAATTGAGCCGCGTGGCTTTTAACACAGCGACCGGCTCTGTTCTTTTATTCAACACCTTAGCTTTCGGTAAACGGATGGTTGACACCTCTCCTGCCACACCAGTGTCACTGCACTGCACTATCTACCTCTGTGTGTGTGTGTGTGTGTGTGTGTATGTACTCATATACACTCCCACCGTCTGTCTGTTTGTGTTCCCAGTGCTTGACAGCACAAATTAACGCTAGGAGCCATAACCAACACTACAATACACTTTTATTTATATTTATAAACACACCAAGCACACTTTAAAATCTATAAAGCAACTCAATAAGTCGTAATTTGTAAGAGTTATGTAGAAAAAAGTTTTATTTTATATGCAACGTATAAGTAAATCGGCGTAGGTCGAGTGTATTGTCACCCTGAATTTGAGTTTTCGGTTGAGCGGTCACAGTCTTGAGAAATGTATTTTCATGTGTCCGCACATGCATAAACATGTCGATATGCGAATGGTGTATCGGGGCGCCCCCTTTAAATATTTGATGGGCCGACCAATCCGGGCGCGTTTCGCAAGTCAACGCTTTGCTAGCGATTCCATGGTTTTATCGTAAATCATATCGCGTTATTTATTTGTTTTTTTTTTTGTTGATGTACCAAACATATGCGAATTGCGACATGAAATATGAACGAGACAAACGCGTCACGCACATAAATATTATTATTATATTTCTCAGTTTTGCGGACGTAAACAATACTGCGGTATGTAATTCACGTACGTCCATGGTCGTACAGGTGAAAATGTCGTTGTCTCGCGGGACATATTTAAGGCGCGCGTTTAAAAATTTGCCGGCGCACGTGAAACAAGGCGACATTATCGCGAAACGTGGCGTTTTTCCGTAATATTTTATTAAATTGCGCAAAACATATTCAAATAATTGATTTCAAACCATTTTCCAAGTTGCAAATGGCTACAGCGGTAATAAAAGTAGGGAAAAAAATAGGGTGGACTAAGGGAAAAAACAATTACATATCAATTTCGTGGCGGGTAATACCAGAGTCCGGAATAACGGCCGTAGCAGTAAAAGAATAGAGCAATCCTATTGCCGCAAGGACCGATAAAAAGACGTGAATATATTTTGTGTAATTGCGCGCACAGTAGTAGTGCGCATCCCTGCCGGGGAGGGGTAGGGAGTATGGGGGGGTTTATTATTCTTACCTCTGTCGGAGATGGTAGCGTGTTATGGGGCCCTGGGGCCTTGGCGCCGTTACATTTTCGGTATTACCTACAATGAGAACACTATATTCGTGCACAGACACTGGAACAATTTCTTGAAGAAAGAAAGATGTATTATGGGTATTGTATGTATGTATGTTTGGATGCTGCAGCCGCCATTTTAGTTGCATTATTTAGTTTACAACATGCAACGTCTTATTTCTATCCGCGGAAGCAATTTTACATCTTTCAAATTAAATCATGTTTTTACTTACACCATTTTTCGTCATATCCCTAATAAACTATTACCCAAACGGGGGTAAGGGGGGCCTTACAACACCCCCGTCTAGTAGCAAAACAAAACTCAATCAAATCATGATACCCGTCAACTAGTAAACATGTTTAGATCCAGATGAATCCTATCGTCGGATTTGCCCCCTCTTCATTGGTAACAAGATCTCGTCCTTAACACCATCTTGAGCTTGTGAACACTCACCTTCACTTAATGTTCACTTTACCAACAAAATTGCGACGAAAATTCAAATATCTACAGTTTCTTATACGTAGTAAACATATTTTGTTATTATTCCACACTATTTAGCAACAATTTAGCAACAATTCATTACATTTTACATACTTTACATACATTAAAACCGAACTACACTAACCGACAATCGACACCTAACTGATCAATTTCGAACAAATTTAGACAAGTTTACCCGAAATAATAACCAGTAAGACAAGAATTAAATTCAAAATACGACAAACAAAACTGTAACATACGCAACCATCATAACACTTCTGCATACATAAACAAGGAGACTGCAACAGTCAATCAAACAACGATTTCGATGATTACTCAATCATATTCGATGACTAATAAACTTATCAATATCTAAACAATCTAATAAATGTTTGAAAAGTATTCAATTTTGTTTAAAAAATAAAACCTTATTAGTTTATAAATATATTATTTCATTATATGTAACCCTATAGAGACATCTGTGTCTAAACTTGCGAACTAGTATATAAGGGTACTGTTTTATAGAGCAACCCTTAAAAACTTCCCCTAGTCTCTAACAGGTAGCAGTACTAGTCTCGTGACTACTAAATAATCAATAGAAACTCGCAATATTCGTATTTGAAAATAATCTATAGATTATTATTATCTATTTTATCTTATAGATAATAACAAATATGTTCAATCAACACTTGTAATAATACTTAATGTTTATTTATAGATGCTCTATAGGTGTTTATGTGTTTAAATTTAATTGGAAGTTATAAAACTATAATATCTGCGCGCGTTTGCAGATCAGCACAGCGTCTGTACCAACATAATCAATAGATAACCTTAAGGGGGGCCAGTAGCGGTTCGTCTAAAATGACCAGTTCATATTTAAAATAATTCTAAAATTTTATTTAAATATTTACAAAGTAGTCTAAATTGATTTTGTAATGGTTAAACGTGGTTGCTAAATAGCAACCACTGTTATAGATATAATTATGAGTTCTATACTGTAAAATGAGTGTTATAAAAACGGCTGATTTTTTAACGGCTGGATAATTTTGTATTAGTTGATTAAAAATATATGTAATATTGTACAAAAATTGTGTTTTTGTGTATGATTGGGGAAATACTAGTGGATTGTAGTGCACCCTTTTTCAGGCGACGTTTATGGGTGTGCTCCCCTTAGGAGGCTTTAGGAGACGACGTCACTGGTGGTATAGTTGGCCAAGCATATCTTGGCTATGATGTGAAACAAAATGTAACGTTATTATGTCATGGACAAGTCGACCAAATAATTATTAAGCGAAGTAAGAGTGGTTCGCGGTCGCGCTCCGCGGTGTCCATTGCCAGACATACGGTGAACGTTCGTCGAGTTGGATCGCGATCGTAATTTTTGAATTTTACCCCAAAAACCTGTCGCTAAACCATTAATCATAATGTCGAATAACCGTTTATAAATTCTTTGACAGTGTCTTAGTGTCATTTAGTGAAATTGTGTACAGTTTGTCGTATTTTAAGGCCGCCCCCGTAAATTATTTTTGTGAACGATGGAATTTACTTTCGATATTAACGAATTGTTTAAACATGAGATTACCAAGATACCTGCTACGCTTCTGCCACCTGGGTTTACTGGCGATAGGAGGAAGTTATGGTAAGTTTACGTCCTTGCCATACATGGTCCAGTACAACGATTCATAAATCACTTTAAAAGCCGTATTTACAATATCATAAATGCTTTTATGACACCTGTCATTTTGTTTTAAATTCTAACACGTTTTTACTCAAAATAAAAAATTTATTACACCATTTATTTCATTTAGGACTTATATATTTAAACCCCCCCTAACAATTATTACTAATTTTATGTAAATCAACTAATTAATATTAATTAAAAAACTTAAAAAAAAAATTGTTTAACGAAATTTTATTATTTTTCAAGCTTAAAATCAAAATTTCTCTAAAGTTTTATGAATATAGTTGTGTTTTTTTATGTTTAGGGATACGCAGAAAAAAATCTCGGATGTAATAAACGCAATGGGAGAAGCGTCAGCGTCTGCACAAAATCTTACCAAACCAATTACCTCCGCAGATCGTCTCAAGAACTCCGAGCACTCATTGTACCTCCTAGTGGACCATAAAGGCAAAAAGTAAGTACATTTTTTTATCGATCCCCCCTCCCTCCACTGTCACCAAAATTGCTCAAATATACCCCTATACGTTAACGTGCGCCACTGACCATTAGCGGTAAATTAGTAATAGTCTGTTGGGTATCACTGAAGCGAATTTGTACAATTTTATTTTAATCTTAACTCGAAATTCATTGCTTTGCTTGAGAAAATTCTATATCATTGTTACTAAACAATAGCCACAGTGGCGTAGAATTGTTTACAAAGCGTAACAGTACTTGGGGGCATAAATATATATAACAAAAATAGCGATACGCTAATTGGTATAAATATAATTGAGTGCGAAATAAATTACGAAATGAATTAAATATATTAATTAGTTTCATTTAATACACCCCCCCCCCGGTTTACGGGTGTATTTTACGCGATATGCACAGGACAATGACCGAATGTAATGCAGGTTTATATTGCAATTTCTCTTAAAGCACATACGGGCTTAAAATATTTTACAAATCACGATAAAATATGAATTGAGCACGAAAATTGCGTTTAGATTTGCGTATAAATTTCGAATAAATCATACTATTTTTGGCTTGTTATGACCTTGCCATTTTTTTATTAAACCCTTTACTGAAACGACAAACGTATTGATTTGCCGCAACCCAATACACGTAACAGATTACTGGTCCTCTTAGAGGTTTATGTTAGGGTATAGATAGGCGTGCTTATCTGATAGTGGGCTTAAAAAGGGGCGGGTTGCTAATAAGTGACCAGCCTCTCAAGGCGTGCTATTAGTAATTTTGGCGCATTTTTAAATTAAATTGACTGCATAATGACTGGGCACTCCCCAATAAACCTCAAACTCATGAAATATCCGGTAATTCGAGGTACTTTTAAGAAATTGAGTATATTTACGACCGAAATTATGAATTATATTTAATTTGGAGTAATATTTATGTATGTATGAATTGAAATAATAAATAAATAGCATTGACATTGAATGTTGGGAAATGAATATGTAATTAGTGTAATTTTGCAAATAGTCTGAAAAGCAGGTCGCCACTGAATACATATGTGTTTCAGTGTGACCTTCGCGAGCTAAAACAATCGGATTGCGTACTGGAAATATGATTTACAAACTGTATTAATTATGCAGATATAATTTCCGATAACTGGGAAATGAAGCTATAGCGTTTTTTTTAATATTTAAAAACCTTCCCACTAAATAAGAGTCTTAAATCATATTAATAATAAAATTTCTAATAATTGGGAAATATTGAATATCTATATTTAAAATATGTTTTAATTGTTTAAAAAAGCTTCCTACTAAATAAATATTTTACATTTATTTCGACTGTCTAAGACTCATTTGTATGAATAATATTTACGGTAAAATGCGTGTTTGTGACCCTGGATGAACTGGAGCTTAAGAGGGGAGATGTGAACCATAGATATGGTGAGAATTTAGTTTTAAACTTACATATGAACAATAAGTACATGGTACTATATTAAATATGTTTTACATTTATTAACAATCAAATTAAAATACTTGTTTTTTGTACATTCCTATTAAATGGAGTGGCAGAAAATAATTTATCTAGTAGACTAGACGATAAGGGTTTAATTGTAATTGTAATTAAATAAGTTTTAAATAAAAACAACTACGACTCGCATGTGTATCGTGACTGAATAGGGTTAGTCTACGATATGAGGGGTAAAAAATAGCCATAGGGGTGAGTTGGAACAGGGTTAATTACGTCGCAACTAACCATCACCTTATACGTTTTTTTTTACACGTTTTTCCCTCTTACTCACACGCAAAGCTTATTGCGACTAAAGTGTAAAATGTACAAAACAAGCATTGGCTAAACCAGTGCTTTAAAGATTTCCACGCGTAATCATTTAAATCGAACGATAAAGACACTAATTGACAAATTGTCGCTTTAGGGGTAAGGGCAGCGTGATGGGGCTGCTAAAAATGGGCCGAAAGGGCCTGTACGTATTCGACCGAGAAGGTCAACACCATCAACTCCAACCCTTATGCGTATTAGACTTTTACATACACGAAACCATGCAACGTATGGGCCTTGGCAAGAAACTATTCGAGCACATGCTTCAGGTATGTTAAATACGTATTTAAAACAATTCGACCGGCGCTACTGAGTTCCATATAGTGAAACTGAGCAACCCACGCGACTTTTAACTCTCAATTAATATCTATTCATTCAGACATTAAGCGCTCAATTTGGAATGGAATAAGAACGCGAAATTATTAAATAAACACAAATATATAAGAGTTTTAGGGTGATTTTTTGGGGGGGATTGTTACAGGAGGAGCATACTCAACCGGTTCGCTTAGCCATTGATAGGCCTAGCGATAAGTTCTTAGGCTTTTTGCAGAAACATTACGGCCTTACAGGCGCTATACCACAAATGAATAATTTCGTAGTGTTCGATGGGTTTTTTTTACCAAACACCAAAGACGAAGTCTCACCTACTTACGAAGCAAACCACAACAATACGTAAGTACCTTTGAATTTGAGTAACAATTGGAAACTAATAAGAAAATTTCCTAATACGATAATAATGAATATTGTAAATAAACACATTAATGTGTGAGTGTGGCGTAATACATGAGTGTATGTTTGGTTGCATAATGCACTAAGGGTGCTTTTAATTTGATTATTAACGAAAGGTGTTTTGGGGGTGTTTGTTACTAATTAGTCATGCATCGTCTAACGGAACACCAACCAAATCGCTAAATGGGGGGTTAAATTCATCGTTTGGGCGGTATGGAGCCCCAAGACCAGCTTGTAGCATGGGTCAAGTAAGTATAAATAATTACTCAAACAATTAAAATTAAATGTTTTTAAGCAACTAATTACAGATTTGTTTATATTTATAGATAATCCATAACCATCAATCGACTGTGCAACCAACAGAGCCAAATAGGTATGTTAATACATTTACTAACCGCTAATTTAGTGCCTTTTAGTTCCAAAAAAAAAACTCATAAAAAAAAAGCATAGTTAGTGGCTTGTTTGTCAATTTTATGATTTGGTTTTGATTTATTATGTTTTCCGTTTTGTTGTTGTTTCGCAGATGGTAGAAAATATATTATGTTAACCCCCACCCTCTCCAAAAAAAAGTAATTTAATGTAGACAAAAAAACAAACAAAAAACCCACAAAACAAAAATTCCAGTGACCCACAATATCAACCACATGCGGTACCACACTCACCGAAACTCGAACGACCGCGGTCATTGTCGCTGCACCCTGCAGACGACATTGACCACAAAGACGCACACAACCATGACGACGACGACGAAGAACTAATGCAGCATATAATCATCGATAAACTAAACGCGGAGGTTGACAGTTTACACTTAGACGATGGTAACCGCGTGAAAATTGCGGAACGCGAGAATAATATAATACATTCCGATAATTCGGGGGCGTACACACCGCGCACCCCCAGTAATTTAACCGAACAAGGCTACAAAGATCTTAAATTCTATCATTCGCGTTTATGGTAAATCACCATAACCCCAAAAAAAAAAATAAACGTTTTTCGTTTCATATGTCATAGAGATTTAATAAAACAACTAAAAAAATGGGGCGAAACCGTTGCATTAATCATGTTTTTTTTTTATATAAATAAATTATTTTTTTATATATTTATTTATTCATGTTATTTTATTTTAATAAGTAAATCATTTAAAAAAAACGCATTTATTTATCTCATTTAATAATTGAAATTATTTATTACTGTTACTATTTTTTATAAATATCCCCCCAAAAAATTTTTATTTTCAATCTCCAACCAGGAGTGTCTTAAGGGGTGAAACAAATACAGACACTCCCGATTTTTGAGTAATTTAAACGCACTGGTAAACACAATAGAATTGCTTTTTTTTATTTGCGTATAAATGTAATTAAAAATTATTTCGACCCTTGCAAATATTTGTAGACACTTAATTTGTATAAGTAAAATAGTAGTAGTTGTAAATGTAAAAATATTGTAAATCCACATTTGTCAATTTTTGATTAATGTCATAAAAACACAAGTGGACCATAAAATGTGTGCTCTTATAAGTAAATTTAAATGTTTTATGTCATAAAGAACCGGTATGCGGTGTAATGCAGCTTAAAAATTAAGGGAAAAATTGTTTTTTCAGTGCTACCTACCAGGAACTATTTAGGGATTATTTTTTAATACTCTAAACATTCAAATTTTGTATGCTTATCACTATTTGTTATATGCTGTATACATGTAAAACAATATAACTAATCGATCACGGTTTATTGGTTTTTATCACTTGTACCACCCTAACCCTACCCAAATTTCATAACACATCGATAACGAGATACTAATTACACAATAAAATACCCAATATTGCAATAGTTATTGGTAAAAATACACAAGTCACAAAAGGACGCTTCAATTACCTACCATCTTAAAAATCTATTGTGACGTCACACGCGTAGTAATACATCACACAAGATACCAAATAGCTTACCATATTCAACACAACTATATATTCAGTATACATACCTTATTTTCTCTACAATTCATGTATTACACAAATATATACTTAAGTTTTACCCCCTGAACCTAATCATAGTAAGAAATATCGATTATCGATCAAATACAAGGCATCTCATAGTACAATAAAACAATCTCAAATATAATAAAATACAAAGCATCTCACCCAAATTTTATAGAATATCGACGAAGAGATACTTACTCTTCAGTTTGTTACTATTTACCATGTAAAATACGGATTATTACAATAGTTATTGTTCATTTAAACAATGAGTCTTCGATGACGCTTCTATCAGACGCCATGTTGAATCTGGTTTGAGCCATATGCATATATGCTGATATATAGGCGTAGTACTATAACGCCATGGATATCTACCGAAAACCACCATAAGAGTACTAAATGTACTATAAGTACTAAATATACTTCATATAATGTTAATTTAGTATGTATGAAGCATTAGAGTTGTTTGGAATACATTATAGATCACAAAAAGCTCGGGACTATTATAAATGGCGGAGTATTGAAACTGCCGCCATTTAAAGTAGTCCCCTACTGCGAAAGTTGTTTATTCACGACATATTAGTGCAAAAATAGATAGATTAGTGTAGAAATACATGTTTTATTTGATTAAAATACAAAAATTGACTAGCTTTAAACATGATACTCGCCTCCAACCATTTTCTCATCGCTAATATAATTAATTAACCACATCGCTGTATCATTACCTAACCATAGAACGCCTAATAACACCCCTTCTAACAACCCTAAAACCACACCGCCGAGTACATCTAAGATATAATGTCTATTCAGTAAAACTCGACTCAAACAAACACTAGTTGCCCAAGCTAAAAGTGGCGGGCAAACATAAATAGGTAAGGGGTAGAGGTTGATAAAGAAATACGCAACGAAAACAGCTCGAGACGCGTGGCCGGACGGGAAACTAAACTTATCGGGGCCCATTTGGGCGATTTGGTCGTCGATGTTCGCGGATGGGCGCCTTCGGCGCACATACGCCTTAATAATACTCAAAAATATTATATCTAACACCAAACCTGTAAAACATAATTACCACATTTAAGATTCAAAACGCCACAGTTAGCTTATTTATTATTTGTTTTAAACGAAATTTAAACTAGAGACTAATCGCAATGGTATGGTTCATATAACCTAAAAATATTAAAGCATAACCTCAAATTCTTACCCATTAATATATTAACTTGCATTTGGACTAAGCCTGGGTTATCAAATAACCAAGTAAACGCGATCCAAAATGTTAACCATAATATACCATGGCAGGACACCTAGAAATTAAGCAATTTAATGAAAAGTTAGGTTATGTATTGTAAATGTTTATAAAATCGTACCTCTAGCATTTTATAATGCCTCGTTAGGGACCTAAGGGGCAAAAATTGATTGGCCCATTTTACAAACGTCTTTGTAACACTAACATCTAATTGTAAAAGCTTTTGTAAAGCCGGAGGCGGTCTTCTTTTTATCTAAATAAAACATATTAATAAAAAATAAATACCTTAAATAATTATATAATTACCTCTGCCATGATCGTGATTTTTATAGATTAAATAATGAATGATTAGACTATTTAATCTCTAAAAATATCTTGTGACCCTGTCAAACACAGCCCGTTTTACACTAGCACAATTTACGAATCAATCGTTAACAACAGGTACACCTAAATCTTTAATTTGCACCTGTTCCACTCAATGATTTAACGAAATAAACACGAAAACACCTATAATTTAATTAGTTCTCAGTGTTAAACCATGATTAAAGTGTTATTTTTGTTTAATTATCGAGTTTAATCATTTACATGTGGGAGTACTTATGACGTCAATGAAACTCCCGCGGTATTTAAATTGAGTTTTATATTTAACAAATCATTAAAAAATGATACTTAATATTTAAATAAATGTTTAAACTTAATTAGAATTGTGTTGAGTGCTGTTTTTGGGTTGCAATGAACTTTGACGCTTGACATTTAAATTAATGATTTTTAAACGAGGTGATATTTGCTAAAGTGGGGTGGTAAAAACCTGTTAAATTTTAAATTCTCAACGGTTTTAATTTTCTATTAATTTGAGGAGTGTATGTTAGTAAATTCTAAAAATAGTTTAGTAAACAGACTCATAAAGTTAGCATGCATGTGTAAATATATGTTCCAACAAATTGGGGTGATAAAAACCGCATTTAAATAACTATTTATTGCATTTTGTGTTCGTTAAACATTTTTTTATTAATTTATATTTGTATAATAAATAGTTTATATTTGTCTAAGTTTAGAGTTCTATTTTTAAATAAATCAAAGTACGTTTTATGCATTGGGTCATTTAATACTGTTAAAAATTAAGCGTCTAGTTTAAGGTTTGGTTTACATTTTAAACCATAGTTTTTTAAATAATAGTGACCATGGACCAAATATTAGGTAAGGATATTTTTACTATATATAAAATATTATTTTACAAAGTTTTACAATTTTAATTTTCCTGCCTGCAATTTTCACGTAATATAATTGAAAATTTAGGAGAATTTAGTTGAAATATGCGACAATAAACCCTGAAATTTTGAATTAAATACATGCACTAGTTTTTGAATAAATAATTGTTATATGTCGATTGAATAAATATATTTTAGTTGTTGTTTTTTTTTGCGATTTTACTAATTAATTAATTAAGACCCAATCGTTTAATGAATTTTAATGAAAATTTCGACAAATTTAGCTTAAATATAGGGCAATAACTCCTGATATTTTCAGCTTGATAGCTATTACAGGTTTTCAGTAAACATATATTTAGTTACATGTCGATTGAATAAATGTATTTTAGTTGTTCACTTTTTTTGCAATTTTACTAATTAATTAACACCCAATCGTTTAATGAATTTTAATGAAAGTTTCGACAAATTTAGTTTAAGTATAGGAGAATACCTCCTGAAAGTTTCAACTTGATAGCTATTACAGGTTTTCAGTAAACATATGATTATTTACATGTCGATTGAATAAATATATTTTAGTTGTTCACTTTTTTTGCAATTTTACTAATTAATTAATTAACACCGAACCGTTAAATGAATTTTAATAAAAATTTAAACAAATTTAGATTAAATATAGGAGAATAACTCCTGAAAGTTTCAGCTTGATAGCTATTACAGGTTTTCAGTAAACATATATTTATTTACATGTCGATTGAATAAATAGTTGACTTTTTTTGCAATTTTACTAATTAATTAATTAACACCCAACCGTTTAATGAATTTTGATAAAAATTTAGACAAATTTAGCTTAAATATAGGACAATAACTCCTGAAAGTTTCAGCTTGATAGCTAGTACAGGTTTTCAGTAAACATATTCCGAGTTTGTCGATTTTATTTGTTTTGTCAAATGTTCCAGTCGCAAACAGGAACTCAATTGTTTTGATATTTTTAGCCAAAATAGCAACGTTTAAATTTGGACTCAGTGCCAATTTATTTTAAGCAGAACCGTCCCCAGGGGGGCAAAATAATCCTATATTAAACATATTTAACCATCATAAATATATATAATGTCCTTTAAAAGATTTTAAATCATTACATAATTAAACGCAACCAGATTTACTTTCCTGTTCTCAAATTGCTTTAAAAATTATTTTATTTAGATTTCTTTTTCATTAATTTATTAAATATGTACCTATTTATGATAAAAAAATTATTAAAATATTTAATTTTCGTCGTTTGTTTTTTTGATTCTAAAATTTGGAATATTAATTATTTGATTGGATATTGATTGGGGAATAGTGTAAAAATATGTAAATAGTGATTATAAATCGCAAATAATTCATTCACTAAGCGAATTTCTAACGTGTGTGAGATGTTAGTTGGACGTCAGACGTTTTAAATAGCAAATGTATATTTAGAAATTGAAAATCTTTCGTCTGCGTGTGCCCAAACCGAAATTTAGTTCAGAGGTCTGTTAGGCCTGCGTACGAAGAGTGTATCAAATAAAAAATAATCGACATTTATCACAAAAACAATTAAAAAAAAAAAAAAGAATAGTGTTTAATTATTTCACCATGGATTTGTTATTAAAAAAAAATTGTGCGCACAAAATGTTTTTTGTTTGGAATGGAACAATATAAAACTGTTCCAAAAATTACAGGTAAGCAACGTTTTAATTCAAATCGACTTAAGTAGGGAATAAATATTAATAAATTTATAAAAATATGGGTCATAGAGTTATGACACTATCCAGGACCGTAATCTCAATTTTGTTTTATAATTTTTAAAGACGTAATTATTTATATTAAGTGTATTTATTTTGGTGCATGTAGCACCTTTGTGCTCTAAAGGGTGGTGTTATCGAAATAAGTAGTTAATTCTCTTGAACGAATTTTGAACAATTGTCAAAAGTGTCCAGTTGTTTAGAAACATCAAAGCGATTCGATTTTAAATATACTTTTTAATTGCTTACTCAATATAGTGCCAATTTTTATTTTATTTTAAACTAGGATAGATTTAGTGCAACTTGAGCCTTTTTCCATTTCGGAAAAACCCTTTAAATATTTATTATTTATTCAATAAAATTGTCTAGTTTAAAAATAACTGAGCCCGAATTCAGTCTATTTACGCCTACACTTTTAATGCCAAAAACACTAGTTGATTCATTGTTTACCCAAAACGTACTATTTTTCGTCCACATAAATAATTTTATTTATATATGTAATTACAAACAAACAATACATTATAATAAATACTCGTATTGAGTTTCGCACACTTAAATCTCACGGTTTATTTATTTTAACAGTGTACATTACAAACCTTGAGATTATTCACAGTGTAATGAATAATGACCTTAATTCAAATGAATTAATCACGTCGTATTTTAAACGAACTGTTTTCGTCCTAAAACCAGGGGTGGCTTACCGCCCCCCACCCCGGTAAATAACAGTGGCGTATTTGTAAATTAAAATTTACAAATTGTCTTCCAGAAAAATCTTCCCCACCAGTACCACTGAAGACTTACCGGTGGGAAGATATTAGACGCGCGAAGAAACGTGGAAAATACCCCTACACATATTTATACAAAGGCCCTTTCTTCGAGAAGAACGCCATGGAAGAAGATAAAGATAAACCGGTGAACGGTGAGAAAAAGAAGAAAATCGTTAAGAAAATTAAAAAAGTTCCTAAGAAGAAGTCTAGTGAAGATGGTGAGGATAAAATGGAAACTATTACCAAAGAAGAGCCTAAGGTGGAGGCAATGGACGTTGAATTAGAAACCAAAGAAGAAATGGACATTAAGACTGAAGCGAAAATATACTCAAAACGAAATGATTCACCTACTGGTGATTGGTTGGCTGAAGAAACTAAAGAAGAAACTATAAATAGTAAAAATGAAGAAATTAAGGAGGAAGAAACCAAAGAGGTGATTGTTGCTGCTAGAAACGACTCACCAGTGGATTGGTGGAATGAAGACACTAAAGAAGAAACACTTGAGCAATCAATGGATAAAGAAGAAAATAAGAATTCCAGTGGAGATGACATCAAACCGGATCCAATCAGTAAATCAGACAGTAGGACTCCAACTTCTGATGACACTTACACTGAGAGTAACATAGAACAATATTTAGATAAAGAAGAAGTGTCGAAAAGCGTTTCAGACGCTTCAGGCGCCGGTAACACGTCTGCTTCAGAAGCAGAGCTTCCCCAAGACTTAAAACCAACCACAACTCAACATTTAGACATTGGCGACAAGCGGAAACATTCAGATCCATCCGACATGACTAAATCAAACTTGAGTCTCTTCGAAAAGATGAAGAACTCCAAGTTCAAACCACCCACATTCAAAATCCCGAAATTCAAACGATTCAACTTTAGTAAAAAACCTTCAAAGCGACTTAAAACCGACACCAAAGAAACTCCAACTGTAGAAATCGCACCTCAACATAAAGATAAATCGGAATCACCAGTCTACATCCGGATTCCATTAATCCCAACTGCTGAAGAGTTGGAAATCGAGCGACAAGAATCCAGAAGACGTTTAACAGACGGCTCCAATCGTTTAAACACTGTCGACACTAATGGAAATATTTCCAGCTCTAGTAGCAGACCATCTCCAGAAAAATCAGAGACGAAAACTTCCGGTTATAAAAAATCTGGTGTTAAATCAACAAAGAAAATATCACCGAAAACATCGCCGAAAACATCACCTCTTCTTACCAAAACGAAAGACTCGCCTGAATATATTTTTATACCTCTTAAAGGACCTTTACCAGAAGACTCAACAGTTGAAGAAAAATTGGACTTTACTTTACAGACAAACGAAGAAGAATCTAATATACAAAATGCTTCAAAAGTAACTACTAAAACATCACCTAAAACATCTCCAAGAGGAACCCTGAAGTCGTCACCCAGATCATCCCCTAAAGGGGCCTTAAAGAAGAAAGCCAAACTTAAAGAATCAACAACGAAAATAACGAAAGACATCAAAAAAATGGCGACGAAACTCAAAGAAGTCCAGGATAAAACGAAAAAAAGTTTTACAACTAGAAAATCTTCAATAAAAGAAGATAAATCAACGAAACCTGAAGAAATAACAGCGATAACGAACGATGGTCCAGTAGATTATATTTTCATACCCTTAACTGGACCTTTACCGGAAAACTTAATGAAGAAATCTACTGAGAATTTAAATACGAAAGAAAATGAAGATAGCACGAAAGAAGAAAGCGTAATAGATAATACAGATGATAAAGAAGAAAAATTAGAGCTTGAGAAACCCAAGTCACGATCAACAACTGATGTATCTGAAGGAAGAAGAGACTCATTAATGTCTAAACTCAAAGGATCCAAACCTAAAGTGGAGAAGAAAGAAATTCTATACAAGTTGGAACAAACACCGAAGAGTTTAGAAGTTTTAATCACTAAACGATCCGGGGATTCCCCTCCGGTTGAGTACATCCATATACCTTTAACTCCAACGGAAGAAGAACTGGAGAAAGAGTTTCTTAAAACAAAAGAATTACAAGAATCTAAACAAGAAGTTGCAGAGCCTGAAAAACCAACGACGGAAAAGTCTGGTACTGAAATCCTGAAAGATACAAGTAAATTAGTCTCAACGCCGTTGCTCTTAGCGCTGGAATTGCCAAAAATAAAACCGCAGAAGTCTGTTAAAATAAAAGAAGAACCCAAAGAGGGATTTATGTCTAAATTAAAAGTACTTACAACAACCAAACTAGAATCAGTAATTACTCCACCAGTAATTGAAGAAACTACTAAAAAATTTAAAGGTTTCACTTACAGCATTAAAAGGAAACTGGAGAAAGAAGAACCTAAATTGGAATTAACAGATAAGAGTCTGGATAGTTTAATCCAGCAACGAGAAGAATCTCCTCCGATTGATTACTACCAAATACCAGTGCGACCAACAGCTGCAGAATTAGAACGCTTGGCAGAAGCATCAAAAGAAGAACCCTGGGAAACTGAAGAAGGTTTCGAAATAATACCAGCAGACGATACAATTAAACCAGAAGACAAACAAGATGATGAAGACATTGGAACACAAAAGATTGAAACAGTAAGTGAAGAAGAAAACATATTAAGTGCAAAAGACATAAAAGAATCAAAACCAGAAGCTTTAGAAGAAGAAATAATAAAAACACCTGAAAAAGAACTTTTAAAACAAATTGAAGAATCTTCAACAATCGTAGATGATACACCTACAATCGAAGAGAAGAAAGAAGAACCATCTAAACCTAAAATAAAGCTACAAAAACAAAAATCTCAAGCACCTGCTATTCCAAAACAAGAGCCAAAGACCCCTGAAGTACAAACATCTTCAAATGATTCACCCCTAAAAGAGCCTACAGAAATTGAAGCAACAATAAAATTAAAAGAAGAACCAGCGAGTTTAACATCAATTGTTAAAGAAATAATACCAAAAACAACTACAGAAGTTGTGTTATTAAAAGAAATACCATCACCTGTTAAGATCGAATCTTCAAAATCTTCTCCGAGCTCACCAACAACTCCAAAACCTCAACAGTTTCTAGAAGAACCTAAAACTGTTAAACCTCTCAAGTTAACCGAGTTCACAAAGAGTACTTCGAGTCTATTAGGTCCAGTTAAAGATGAAACGATTACCAAATTCAAAGGATTCACTTCCAGTATAAAGAGGAAACTAGGGAAAGAAGAACCAAAACTAGAACACAAGCTAACGGATAAGAGTCTGGATAGTTTAGTTGGGAAACGAGAAACAACACCTCCAATTGATTACTACGCAATTCCAGTTAGACCAACTGCTGCTGAATTGGAGCGTTTGGCTCAGCAATCCAAAGAAGAACCCTGGGAAACTGAAGAAGGATTCGAAGTCATAACAGCTGAAGACTGTACAGAGCCTATAGAAAGCCCATCAACACAAACTGGTGAAGAAACTACTGAGAAACCTGAACCTATGATAATATCTTCAGAAGAAATAATTCCTCCTGATCCAAGTCTTGAAGAAACTATTACAGAGAACGATAAAACTCCAGCAGCGCTAGCAATCACAGAAGATACTCCAAAAAAGAAGATCTCAGTTATGGAGAAGCTTAAATCAGCTAAACCAGATCTAAAGTTATCAATGAAGAAAAAAGTCCCCAAGAAATCTTCACCTATAGGAGAGAAGAAAGTTAAAAGATCACCACCAGTTGATAAAAGACGTCGAGACTCTCCAGTTGAATATCAATTCATACCATTAAATCCAACTAAAGAAGAATTAGCAGCTGAGAAAGAAAAACAAATCCAGAAACGTTTAGACGAACCAGAAATTCCAATTCCAGCACCCAAAGGAGATACAGAACCACCAAAAGTCGTTGCAGCAGTGAAGAAAGGTGCTGTTAAGAAACAACCAGGGGACAAGAATAAACTACAAGACACTACAGCGAAATTGACGCAAGATCTCAAGAAATTCGCTGCAAAGTTAAAAGATATGCAGAAGAAAGCCAAGAAGCCTACATTTAAAACATTTAAACATGGAACTAAAGTTGGAAGCAAAACCTTATCACCTCCTAGTGCAAAGAAATCGATTTCAGAAGGTAAAAGATCACCTCCAAAGAGCCAACAAAGCATGGAATCTCCTGAATATATCTTCATACCACTAAAAGGACCTCTTCCTCCTAAAAATGAAGAAAGTAAACAACCAGACACTCCTGCATTAATACAAACTTCAACTACAGAACATTCTTTATCTAAAATGCCACCAGAAGAAATTAAATCTCCTGAAAAACTAATACGAAGAAAATCCAGACCCACAACTAAAGAAATATCAGCCACAGCAATTGACTCATTAAAGAAAACAAAAGACTTCAGTATAACTAAGCTCAAAGCTCTGAAAGACGTAGTCCAGCCTCCTAAGAAGCCTGAAACACCTGAAATAACTACAAAAACTGAAATCGTTAAACAAGGAAGCATAGAATCGCCTGAATATATTATAATTCCTTTAAAAGATCCTGAAAACCAAACTAAAAACGAAGATACATCAGATACGAAAGAAGAAGAATTAGAATCTATATTTTTTGAGAAGATGAAGATTGACGATGCGCCTTTGAAGCCTAAGAAGAAGAAACGCGTACCCAGACCTCCACTTAGCAAAGAAGACAGTGTTAGATCTGAAGCTGAACCAAAAGAAGAAATAATTGAAGTTGTAAAGCCTACGAAATTAATTATAAATGAAGATACATTACCTAGAAGTAAACAAATAGAACTTATCGAACTTCCTGTTTCTAAACAAGCTACGCAAGTCAAAAAAGAAGAAATTATACATGAAAACCTTCCAGTTGAAGTCCAAAAAGAAGAAATTGTAACTAAGAACTTTCCAGTTGAAGTCCAAAAAGAAGAAATTGTAACTAAGAACCTTCCAGTTGAAGTTCAAAAAGAAGAAATTGTAACTAAAAGCCTGCCAGTTGAAGTCCAAAAAGAAGAAATAGCTAAAAACCTTCCTGTTGAAGTCCAAAAAGAAGAAAAGGAAGTTGAGTTGCATCATTACGAACCCATTTCTAAGGAAGATGAAGAAGATGGTTTGAAAACAGCAGTGCTTGCTTCTAAAGTCCAGGAAGAGGTTATAAAGTCCAGTCCGAAGCCTGAAGAGGCACCAGTGAGTAAAACGAGTCAGAAGAAGAAGAAAAAGGGGTTGAGAACACCCAGTGAAGACGACAGTGTTATTTATGAGACTATACAAGTGCAAGGGGAGCCAAGTCCAAGCGTCCAGAAGTCCATGGCGGTGACTAAGAGCGTGTCTATGGAAGAAGATGACAAATGGTCTAAATCTATGTAAGTTTATTCCATTTTTAGTAGATTTGTGATTAATATGAGTGATTTTGGTTTCTAATTTAAAAACTAATTTAGGAATAGATTTGGTATTTTTATATTTCGCTATTTAGTAGTAAACATGTTTGTTTAATTGTTAAAAATTCTTTCGAAGAGTTAAATCAGTATAAATAATTTTAAAAAATATGTTTGTTGTAATTCTAATTATAGTCTAAACGCTAACGTTTATTTCTTCAAACAATTATGGTAAATTAACGTCGTTCAAGGACGTTAAATATTAAATAATTATTCAATTTTTCTATTTAAATTAAAACAATGTGTAGTACAACGCGATCTATTGAATGTCTTAAGATTTCTGCAGAGTAGGGTGTTAAAAATGGTTTAATTCAATTATTTCGTTGGAATTTAATAAAATGTTAGAAAATTTAAATATATGTCGTTGAGTCTGTAGTAAAAATAAATTTCACTTCGGCGGTTCTCATTAAACGTCGTCGGTTTCCGAATGTCGCGTTCTGCTAAGTTCTAACAATAGTTGTTCGCGTAATTTTAACTTAGTGGACAGTAGAATTTCTAGCAGTATGGGAGAGGTTGAGGATTATTGTGACGTGTATTTTTAGAAAAAATGCGCTCCGTGCATCTGCGTGTGTGTGTGTGTTTGTTAGTTTACTGGTCATTTAAAAATGGTGAAATTTAGTTTGACTCATTGGAATTTCTAATCAACACCAGGTATTTTGAAATTAAACGACTATTTTAGAAATTAAATTATTTATTCAACAATTTAAATATATAATAAAAAACAATTACATTGAAATGCAACGTTTAATTTATTTAATGAATACTAAATTAAGGACATGGGAATTTATTTTTAATCTTGATTCACATTTCATTTAAAAAAAAATCCTTATGCAGTACTTAGCGCCCTTTTAGAACCCTTAATATTTATTTGTGGAGCAAACAAACTAAATTTCACCGAAAGCTGTAAACAAAACTATAGTGCATCGTTGTAAAATGGGGATTTAAACGTTTGAAAAACAATAAATCCTTCGGATTCATAATGTATCCGACACCGCGTTCCGCTGATTTCGAGGAGACTAAGCGGAATCTCACTCGCGAGATCCGTCCATCGCAGAAGCGCAAACTCTCGAAGAGATCTGCCTCGCAGGGCGATAAACCCAGAGACCCTTCGGCAGATAAATCCCGCCAGTCTTCGGATAGTTCGTCGCGCGAAGTACGCTGCGCTTGTCAGTACTTCCAGTGCGATTTATTACTTCCAGATCGCGAACGGTGGGATGGCACCAGGCCTAGTAGTCGTGCCGGGAATTTAAGTATAAATTCCGATAAAATAAATGTTGGGTGAGGGATAACAGTTATAACATCTATATACGTCCATATTTTTACTACAACGTATGTGTGTGTGTGAGTGTGTGTAAGTGTGTGTAAGTGTATGTATGTGTGTGTGTATGTGTGTGTGTGTTTGTGTGTGTATTGTATGTATATATGTATGTATTTAGGTATGTATGTACTGTTTGTACTGTATGTATGTATGTATGTACTGTATGTATGTAGACTTATAGATAAAACCTTTATGCTCTCTAAGACTTTTGATATTAGTGTTGGAATAAATAGTGAGACGATAAAGTTAATTTTAAAGAGTGTTACGATATGTAAACAGTATAAAATTATTTTTTTTTGTGATTCGCAATTTGGCCCAGTATAGCCCAGCAATGCGACCAACCGTATTTATAGCATTTTCGCCCAATATTTGGCACTTAAAAGCGAAAATATTGGCATACCTTTATACTACACATCAACTACAAAACTAGCACCAATAAAACTCGACTTAATTATTGAATAAACGCTTTATTATTATTGTTAACAACTAATATGTGATTAACAATTGTAGTATCTTGCTTCAAATTTATAAATCAATACAAATAATTCTAGTGACCACGAATATGAACCAATCAACCCACCACCAGAACCAAGTGCGCCATTACCCACACTTCATCAATCTAAACCCCAAATAGACCTTAAGGACCATAAACCACCAGTAGAAGAACTACCCCAACCTACTGAGCCACGATTGTTACGAATCCCACTCGATAAGGAGCTAATCCAGGCTCCAGAAGACCAAGAAATCCAGTCTTCAATCCAAAGCCTCAATGAAGGTCATAGTACTCCAGATATGCAAAGTCGACCAAGTTATATGAACACACCTGACTTGAGCTCAAGAACAGATGGGGTTAACACAAGTCAAGTTGATTCTTCAGCTTTGGAGAAGTTACCATTGAAAAAAGAAGCTAGAACCAAACAGGTGAAGGTGGAAGACGTTGAAGATGTCGAGGAAGCTCCAAGTATGCAAAGTAAAATAAAAACACAAGCTGGGAAGTTAAAAACGAAATTTAAGAGTATTAAAAAACCAACTTTCACGATCCCAAATCCGAAATTCAGTCCGAAATTCCGTCGCCCGAAACTAGGACCAAAAACCCAAACGTCCAAATTCCAAAAGCTGAAGTTACAACGTCCGAAATTCGATACGTCAAAGTTTAAAATGCCGGACGCCCCCAAATTCACAATGCCCCAAATGCCCCAAATGCCACAAATGCCAAAAATGCCAACATTCGCAAGCATGCGCCGCCAAAGCGCACCAGCAACCGAAGAAAAACAAACCACAACCGGCTCCAGCATCGAATCCAAACCAAACATATTCGATTTCCGAACATACCCGCGATTATTCGACAAAACCAAAAAGAAACTATCGAAAACGGCCACAATGTCAGCGACCACAGATGAATCCACCCCAGACTTCGCAACAGTACCGCGAGCAATCGCTCGCAAAAAAGGCCCCGTAGGAGCTCGTTGGGTGCATCGTTTCTCCGATATCCAATTCGCGGATGATGAAAAACCTGGACCTGGTGATGACCTCCAAAGCAAAGATCGAGGTGATTCATTAGAGCGACGCATGGAAGCTGATTTACGCTACGAAGAAGCTTTAGCAGAAGATGAAGAGTTTCGGGATTATGAGCGCGAAAACCAGGAATTGAATCGACGGTCGCATCCAGGACCGGGTGGGGAGTATCCAGAGCGTTGGAGGCATGGAAGCTTCCACAATCCAGACTCATTCGACGAAGAGCTACACAACGGCATAGATGAACGCAACCGGATGGGTTATGAAATCCAGGAACAGAATCGGGAAGAAATGCGACGCCAGCACTTAGATGAGCACTCATCAGTGGCGAGTTCTGGACATCACCGTGGCGTTCTAGAAGAAATCGACTCGGACCAATTCTTCTTAAGAGAGAAAGGAATATCGCAAGATAATATTCAAGTCGGTTTATATTTGAGTTCTGAGATTCGGGACGCGTTTCGACAACCTGTTAACTCTTTAGCGATGCATCGAGATTATGACGCTTCCGATTTGTCGCTGACGCGACCAAGTCGCCCAAAACGCAAACATTTCAAGAAAGTTAAGAAACCAAAACAGACGCCTCATGCGTCTCAAGAAGAGATGTACGATGAAGAGTCTATAAACACTGAACCTGAAGAATACCCGAAGAATCTAAACGATTTTAAGACATATCCTCCTCCAAGACCTAAAAGGACTAAACGCTCAAGGTCTCAAACAGAAGTTAACGATAATTTGGATATGGAGACTTTCCAATCGCAAGAAGAAATCCCACATATATTAGGATATGTTGATAAGGATCTAGATATGGAAGAGTATAATAAGTATATAAGCGATGAAGCTTTGATGTATGAGAATGAAGTGATGAAGGATATTAAACAACCGGAAATTGTGATAAGTGATCAAAAATACGAAATATCGAAACGGGAAATCGATAGATATTTACAAGAAACCGGAATGGTCGATACTCCAAAGCCCCCAACTAGGCGCCATAAGAGTTTAAAGAGCCTGGCGATGTCGGATCATGATTCAATCATCGGAGAGTTCAATCGCGATAAAGTTTTACAAGACATGCTCGAACAAGAGGTACTTAATATATATATATATAATTTCAAATTGATGTTTAACCGTTTTTTTATTCCAGTTAAACGTTTACCGAGTTGAACACCTCCCAGTTGAAGACTCACCATTAGCTCCAGCGCGTCGTTCGCGTTCTAGGACTTTATCGCAAATGGACGACGACCGCACATCTCACGGCGCAGAGTCTTTAAGATCTGAATGTCAAGAATCGCCATGCATGGAAGACCGCCGAGACTCAATGGGGTATGCCATCATCGACAAGAAAAAACTACAAGAACCACCGCTACCGAAACGCCGACGATCCACCAAGTCCAATAAAACGGAAACGAAATTCTTCACAGTGCCACGTCAATTAAACGACACGCCTACTAGACCGACACGAAACTACAGCACTTTAAGTGAACCGAAACGATCTGAAACTGACCTAACTGCCGATGAAGAAGAAAAAGAAAACATTGACATGAGTCAGTACATCGAAATCGAAGATGATGATCACTCGAAGAATCTACATTCAGGTGAAGTCATCAATAAGATGAAAGGGCGACCATTACCAGCGCCTCCACGACCTCCAAGGAGTAGGCGCGACCGCTCGAAAGACACCCTTAAAGATATAACCCAAGGAAGTAATATAATCGGGGATCAAATTGATGAAGAAAAAATTTCTATTGCTTCGCCTGGCGAAGCAATCGAAGAAATCGATATGTCTACTCAAACAGATCCCCTACCAGAAGACTTTTGTTGCGATGAAGTCTTCGAAGAACCCACAGACATCATCGTCGCCCCAACTAGACGAAAACGCAGCTCCCAACGTGATTCTAGCCTAGATGCCAAAACCCCCCCACAATTCAGAACCCCAATAGACAGTCCAGTCCCAAGACGAAAACTCCGCTCAAGAGACTCCAGCTTCTCTAGAAATCAACTCGAACGCTCGCTTAGTCCAACCGAACGAAGAAAGCTTCGCTCAAGAGACACTAGCTTCTCAAGAAGTCTAGACAGACCTAAAACGCCATCAGACCTTTCAACACCTATAGAACGGTCATTAAGTCCAACTGAACGACGACGACTCAAATCAAGAGACTCAAGCTTCTCCAGAAGTTTAGACAGGCCGAAAACTCCTAAAGAAGGCTCAACAAGCCCTAACGCAATGGTAATCCAGCGCCAAATCCAGACGCCTATTGAAGACGAGACTGTTACTCATGCAAGCTTACTAGTACGACCGGTTGCAGAATATCCACCAGATTCGTTTGTTAGTAAACGATTTGCTGCTGATATTTCGTTTGATATGTTGGAACAGACTGTACTGCGTAAAGCTAAAGCAGACTCATTGCAGTTAAAAGAGGAATTGAGGGAGGCGGAGCGACTAGAAGACGCCAGGCGAGAGTTAGAGTTAGAGGAAATGAGGCACGCTATTGAAATTAGTGATGAGAATCTAGAAATTGCTGGTATTGACGAACCAACATCAGAATATTTTGAAACTGATCCAACAACTGAGGAAGTTAAACCGGAAGTTATGTTAAACGAAGAAATAACTCAAGAGAAGCTTGCGCAATTTATTCCAGAAGTCGCAGGGCCGGCGAAGCCGGTTAAAAAGGATAAATCACCTGATTATTCCGAGATAATTAGTAAAGAACGTACGGATGAGTTGACAGAAATGCCTGAGAAACCTCAACGAAGAAGGTCTTCAGCGACTGTTAAAACGGAATTGCAAACGAAAACAGAAGTACCACAACCGGAAATCATTGAGCGAATCATCGAACGACAAATCCCTGTCGTTCCAGGCCCGGAAACAGAAGTCGAAGTCCTTAAAGCGCAGCGCCTCCAAGTAACAGATCTCGACGTCGAGCGCTTAACAGTCTCCGAATTACAAGCTCATAAAATATTAGTGTCTGAAATCGATGGTGTTAGTTTAACCATCAATGAATTGAGCTCAAAATCCGGTAATTTAGTACTAAACGGTTTGGAAATCCCATCGGGGTTGATCCAAGAAATCCTGGACCGCTTACAACCAACACCCTCAACATCTGAGCGTCCACCAAGCGAACAGGTAGCCACACAAACTAGCTTAGATGAACCCACTGAACTCGAAATATTTACAGACCCCATCCGCACCGAAATCTGCACACAAACCAGCTTAGACGCTCAAGACCCACCGACCCCAATGGAGCAAGTTGCAACGCAGACAAGTCTGGATGAGCCTGACGACAGCAGAGTACCTGAAGAGTTTCAACAACTAAAAGCGCCAGTGATACTTATAGATACTTCAACGGAAACGGATCAGGATGACCAGCAAGAGATATTAGAGAACTTGAAATATAGGATACGGTTCATTGAAGAAGAGTTGAATGATTTATCGACTGATATCACTCAAGAGGAGATAAATGCTTTGAGGTTAGAGATAAATGAGATTATAGACATTGCTAGTGAGCAAGTTATGGGAGAGATGGAGTTTCGCGATGATGACCCGCTGGATTTTATACAACTTCCTGGATTGATAATGGAGACTGAATCTCCGATTGAGCATGAGATTTTAATTGATGCGAATATGTTACGGTCTGTTCCTGTTGATGAGTTAGAAGATATGTTGATTAGGACTTTATCAGGCGATGCCAGATTGGTCCAAGGTGAAGAGCCCATGGAAGCAGAAGAGTTAAATGTTATTAGGGTTGGTGAAGTCGAAGAAGTTACTAGATTAGTTCTAGAAGATACACATATAGGAGTAGCTGGTGGCGAAGCCACATTTATTGGAGAAATACAAGAAGAAATGACGACAGGGGACTCAAGAGGATTTAGTGATAGTTTGGTACCGAAAGAGTTCCTCCAATTAAAATCCGAACAAGAACAGCTCATTGAGAGTTATCAACCGAAAGAAGCAACTGAAAACCTTCAAACAATTCCCGACCCAACTGTTTTACCACAAACACAAGAAGTTCCTCAACCCAAACATACCGAATCCATACAAACAATTCCTCAAGATATACAAGTTCCTGAAGAACTACAAGTTCTTCAATCGAAAGAACAAGCGAAACAAATCATCGAACTCAAAACATTACAACTAGAAAATCCCCAAACCGAACCAAACATTGAAATCCAGCAACCCCCTAGACCAAAAAGCCCTGCCGCCCCCCCTAATAGACCCCCACTACCAGAATCCCTAATCCCCCAACCCGAATTACTACAAGGTATCCCATATCCGGTCTCCTACTACCCAGAATACGTCCGCTCAGTCCCCCCACAATCATTCTACACCTTACGGTCACCCCAGCGCGATTTATCCGAGGACGACATTCCGGTCCACCACAGGCGGCGGCGACACCACCGCCACCAATCCAGATCAAGCTCCGAAGACGACAAGCGTACAATATCCAGAAGACACACAGCCCGATCACCCGACCCATCAATCCCTCAACTGTCAGGACAACTTGCGCGCGCATGCTCCCACTCTCTCGGGAGATATTTGCGGCAATTAGTCAACCAGATATCAGAACTACTCGGGGGACCAAGGGAGGGTAAACGCGATTTACAAATTGCTTTAGTTATTTTATTGGTTCTAGTGGCGGGACTAGTGCTATTAGGGTTCGGGGGGAATAAAACAATTCATTTGCACCATTGGGAGTTTTTTAATCCTCCTAAAGAGTTGTAAAGCGAGCATTTTGGCGATTTAATGGCAGCCATTTTGTTGAACGGCCGCCATATTGAAAGCAACTGTCATTGTTTTTTTACTTTCATTTGTATTATCGTGTTTTACATAATTATTGTGTGTTTTATTGTATATTCTACAATTGTGAACGTAACAAAATGGCGGAAACTAATTGTTTTTAAAGTGGTATGAATGCACTTATTGTTATTATTATGAATTGTTACAAGTAAAAATGTGTTGTTATAAAAGTGTATATATAAATTAAAGTCACAATTACCAAAACTTACGGTTACGCATCGAACATATCATCGTAAATGACTAAATTACGTTTGTCTTTGTGGTTGCCTTTCTGGGAGTGGTTCGCAGCTGGAAATATGTGTAAAATAGTTCAAAATTTTGAGGTTAACTCGAAAAATCGTATTGAGTACCTAAAGTGGACCAAGTTGATGATGATGCGGCGTCGTTAATAGGCTCAATTTGTGGTTGTCGTCGCGCTAAAGACACTTTTAATTGAATACCCGACACCATACTCCCATCCATCTACAGGTAAATCAATTTTAATTAGTTATTAAATCAATTTAAATCGAACTAACCTCTGCAATTGCACGTTCGGCTGATTCGACTTTATCGAAAGTTACAAACCCCCTACTATAAAAACAATCGAAACATATTAACAAAATAAACTATAAAAAATCGTATAAATTGAAACAAATTGAGTACTTTTTTTCAATTTCCATCGACACATTCACAATATTCCCAACCGTTTGGAAATGCTTCTTTAAAAACTCTTCCGAAATCTTATACCCCGACACATAAATCGTATTCCCCTGTCGCGGTTTATCCGGCTTATCCCGCTTTTCCGTAATCCCCCGCTCTTCGCGGTCCCTCGCTGTTACAAACGTATCATACAAATTCTTCCTAGGCGCTCGATTTTCAGGCGTATCCACGCCCCCGTCTTCAGCCTGAATCGCTGAAAACGGCTGGTAATTACTTACAGTCTTTTCCTGAATCATTTTCCGCTCCACCCCTACAAAAAAAACCCAATTTAAAACACCTAATAGTTAATCTAAACGCTTTACGAACCTCTAGGTCGTTTGAAAGTAGTAGTTTGTTCAGGTCGTTTATGACTTTTCGAAATAGCGGAAATTGCGCCGGATTTTATTAGCTTTTTCGCCACTTCTCGAGCATCTCGAGCTTCTGCAGGTCGTTTAGGGATAATAGGCTTCTCAGGTTCTGGTTTAGGCGCCTTAAGCGCCTGAAGCGCCTTTTTCTATAAATTTTCCAAATAATTAATTAATCGTACAAGAATGCATAAATGTATACGAACTTTTTTCTTTAATTTCGTGTATTTTGCTTGTAACATTAATTCTTCTTCGGTGAAATTCGCTGGGAAATGTATATAAACCATTTTTCAATTTTTGTTAGGTTAGCGGTACTGATCTAACCAGTTCTTTTAACGCGTACGTTAATTTGACATTTACGCGTAATGTTAACCATGCGTTTAGTGTTTTTATGATTGTTTAAATATTTGGCGTAAAAATGAAGTTTTTAGTGCACAATTTAACGAAATGTTCACCTAGAGTTGGTGTTTTAAGTGAAATTCAACGATTACCGAATACTCGGATTGAAACACCGACTGCGATTTTATACACGAAGGTATTTATTATTTTACGCAAATATTTGATTTAAGACCCTAAATTTCTATTAATCTCAATTATATTTGAACACCTATTAACTCTATAGTGTTTACGCATTAATGTTGGTTTGCTTATTTCATATTTAAATACTAGTAATTTTTATTAATTTAAATTAGGGTGGTAGTGTTCCGAATTTAACTCGAGAAGTGTTTAAATATTTAACAACCGAACCGCAATGTATTGAAGTGCCGATTTCGGCAACTTCAAATTTCCATGAATCTTTAATCGATTCGGAAATTTGTTTCGCCGAATTCGTCGGGCTAAAAGAGTGTTTAGTTTATGTAACCGTCCAAGATCCGGGTGTTAATCGGCCCTCCGGGCACCATTTACACAATAACGTCACGATTTGGACTCGAGGTGGTAAAGAGTACTTAACTCCTAATAGGTAATGTACACTTAAGGCTCTAGAGCCTACAACTTTCAGGCGATTTAATTCAAAATTTATTTATGTGTCAACGAACCATTAATGACTAATCCTAGAAAGTTTCACTTTTTTATCTTTAACAGTTTTTGAGTTAAATTTAATTAAATGTGGAAGAAATTTGTATCATCTTTTTTAGTTGCGTTGCTATATTCAGGTCTATGAGCTTATATGTTGTTTATAACTATTAATGAGTATGGTTATTAATGAATAATAAATATATTTTTATTTTAAATAGTTATATGGATATGATAGAATCATTTAAACCTGATTTATATTGTTTATTATCGGATGGGGATACAAATAAAGCTAGTTCAAAAAAGAGAATATCCAAATCAGTGGATCAGACTCTTTCGTTTTTTGAAAAATGTTTAGAGCGCCATAAATCCTCGAAACAATTAAAAAACGCTCTAATCATCGCCTCAGTTGAAGGTGGGCATTGTTTTAAATCACGCGAACGTTGCCTTAAGGGGTTTACGGAGCAAGAGGAGCAAATTGGGGGGTTTTTGATTAATGGGCTCCATAATAATGGACCGGAAGTAGAAGTGTTGTCGTTCGATGACGTTCAACCAATTGTTGATTATGTTTTTGTAAGTTTGTGCTATGAAATATATGTGTTTTAAGTAATTTTGTGTTTTATTTAGAATAAATTGCCGGCGAATAAATTAAAAATCGTTGAAGGTTGTTGGAGCCCGATGAATGTGATTAATTTTATTAAATTAGGCGCTGATGTATTCGATACGTCTTATGTTAATTTATTAACGGAACGATCAGCGGCGCTTGTCTTCGATTTTGATGATTCAAACCCGAAAAACGCATACGAAATCAATCTTAAAAATATATTGTACAAATATGATAAATGTAGTTTAATAAACTATTTTAATTGTTCAATTTTATTTTAGGTTATGTGACGATTTCAACCCTTTAAAACAGGGTTGTACTTGTCTAACATGTAAGAAATATACAAGGGCGTACATGCATCATTTATTTAACGTCCAGGAATTATTAGGGCCCGTTTTATTAACGATGTAATTATTTAATATTAATTTGTTAATTATGCATTAATTTGTATTGTTTTTTTAGACATAATATACATCATTATTTAGAGTTTTTCAAAGTAATTCGAGAGAATTTGAAAAATGGGACTTTGGATGTTTTACAAAATCATATTCAAAAACAGTATGAGCGTTTTCAGGATAACTAATTATATTCATTTAAGGTTTTTTTTATTATTAAACAATTATTATTTATGTTTTTTATCATTTAGCAACCCTTAATCACTATAATATATCATGTTTTGCTCCTAAATCAGGTTCCTAACCTCTAAATTTAAAACAATATACATATCCGTTCTTACTTATACTGCGTATAAGAAAGTAATTAATATAAGCTAAAATTAAATGCTGAACCCGCTTTTACAAGTAAATCTAATTAGAATTATAAGGTTGCACTGAGAAAGAAAACAGTGCAAGGCAAACGAACACACCTGTTGCACATGTTACCAAGGTAACGAAAATGTATACACATTCCAGACATTTCATGTAAATTTATATATGTACAAAAATGCGTACCATTCCTAAATGGGTGGATAAAATACAAGATAGTGATAAAGTCGAGCAATGGTATTTGATTCTAATAAACAAACCACATCTCGACTAATAATTGCGTTTATAGCATTTACGATGTTTGTTTCAACCCAAACGGCTCGCAACTAATCGTAGCCAGTGGTCAACGCGTCTTAGTCTACGACACATCCGACGGTACAATCATTCAAACGCTTCGCGGCCACCGCGACACCGTCTACTGCGTCGCATACTCCCGCGACGGCAAAAAATTCGCAAGCGGCAGCGCCGACAAAACCGTCATCATCTGGAACGCAAAACTCGAAGGCATCCTCAAATACAGTCACAACGACGCCATTCAATGCCTAGCATACAACCCACTCTCCAGCCAACTAGCCTCATGCGCTTTATCCGATTTCGCTTTTTGGTCCGCCGAGCAAAAAGCTGTACAAAAACACAAAATCGGCTCACGCATCAATTCATGCTCCTGGACAAACGACGGACAATATCTAGCTTTGGGTTTAGGCAATGGCGTCATCTCAATCCGAAATAAAGTAATTAGTTATTATTTGTGGTTTATTAGTTATTAATAGTGTTTTTTTTTTTGAAGATGGGTGAAGAGAAATCTAGGATTGAACGGGGTGGTGCGCAAATATGGGCGTTGGCGTGGAGCCCGAATAAGGATGCGACGTCGGATGTTTTGTGTGTGACGGATTGGAGTCAATCATTGTCGTTTTATACTTTAGGGGGGAAGTTGGTTGGGAAAGAGCGCCCGATTGGGTTCGAAGCGTTGAAGGTCCGCTATTTGATGTTGGGGGAGTATGTGATGATTTGTGGCACGAATAAGAGTTGTTGTTTGTATACGAAAGAAGGTATTAAGTTAGGTGTGGTTGGGAGTGGTCAAGCGAGTTGGGTGTGGTGTTGTGCAGCGCACCCTAACTCGAATTTCATTGTAAGTTTTGTTGACTTGTGCGCATTTAGGGTTGTTTATTCATATGTGTGTAGGCGATTGGGTGCCAGGATGGCACCTTAGGCTATTACCAACTAGCTATCAACACCGTGCATGGTTTGTACAAAGAGCGTTACGCTTTTCGCGAAAACATGACGGACGTCATCATCCAACACTTACTCACCGAGCAGAAAGTACGCATCAAGTGTCGTGATTTCATCAAAAAAATCGCAATCTACAAACACCGACTTGCAGTAAGTTAAACGTAAATAAGTTTCGATTCAAACATAATAAATACGTCACTTAGGTACAATTGCCGGAACGTATCGTTATTTATGAGTTGTATTCGGGTGATACGAACGATATGCATTATCGCGTTCGCGAAAAAATCACTCAAACACTCGATTGTAATCTATTAGTTGTGTGCGCACAACATTTGATCATTTGCCAAGACCGGAAACTACAATGCATGTCGTTTAATGGTCACAAAGAGCGGGAATGGATGTTGGATACCGCGATTCGGTATATTAAAGTCGTTGGGGGGCCTGCAGGGCGCGAGGGGCTTATTTTAGGATTGAAAAGCGGACAGGTGATTATATATGAAGTTAGTGATAGTTGAGGGATGTTTGGGTGGTTTTTTTTTGTAGGTTTGGAAGATTTTTTTGGATAATGCGTTCCCGATTTTGATGATGGCGGTTAATGGCGCGGTTCGCTGTTTGGATGTGAGTTATGAACGCAAGAAGATCGCTGTTGTGGATGAGAATGGATTATGTCAGGTGTTTCGCATCGATAAAAGTGAATTGTTATTCCAGGTATGTGTAACGTATAAGAATATGTTTTTTATTGGTTTAGAGCTGCGATTTAACTCTTTATTTATGGAACGGAAGTTGTTGACTTTTTTAAGTCGAACAAAAATCTGCATTTTTTAATGCATATTTAATTGTAATAAACATTCTTAACACATTTATGCATTTTTTAATGCAAATAACATTTTATTTACTACATTTTAATACATTTATTTATATAATATATTAAATATTTAACATATTTGTTTACCATTTCTTAAACACTTGCGTGATATATATATATATATATATATATATATATATATATATATATATATATATATATATATATACACATACAAACATACATACAGGACAGACATACAGGACAGACATACAGGACAGACATACAGGACAGACATACAGGACAAACATACAGGACAAACATACAGGACAGACATACAGGACAGACATACAGGACAGACATACAGGACAGACATACAGGACAGACATACAGGACAGACATACAGGACAGACATACAGGACAGACATACAGGACAGACATACAGGACAGACATACAGGACAGACATACAGGACAGACATACAGGCCAGACATACAGGCCAGACATACAGGACAGACATACAGGACAGACATACAGGACAGACATACAGGACAGACATACAGGACAGACATACAGGCCAGACATACAGGACAGACATACAGGACAGACATACAGGACAGACATACAGGACAGACATACAGGACAGACATACAGGACAGACATACAGGACAGACATACAGGACAGACATACAGGACAGACATACAGGACAGACATACAGGACAGACATACAGGACAGACATACAGGACAGACATACGGACAGACATACAGGACAGACATTACAGGACAGACATACAGGACAGACATACAGGACAGACATACAGGACAGACATACAGGACAGACATACAGGACAGACATACAGGACAGGCATACAGGACAGACATACAGGACAGACATACAGGACAGGCATACAGGACAGACATACAGGACAAACATACAGGACAGACATACAGGACAGACATACGTACGTACGTACATGCATTACACCATTAAATGGGGTGGTAAAAACTCTTTAGATTCTATATGAACGTTCTATAAGAGCAATTTGACCCTTTTAACGTAAATTACAAATTAACAAACATATCTTTAGGTTAAGATAGTTAAAGTCGCAGATCTAAATCTGTAACTCGGTACACATACTTAAATATGTGTTCAACAATTAGGAATACAATATAAACAGTGTAGCGTGGAGTACGAGTTACGAAGATATGCTCGCATTATCCGGTAACAATTCGCTATCGATAAAAGTCGCTGATTTCCCATCGCACTGCCAAAAACTAAATGGTTTCGTCGTCGGTCTAACCGGCTCCCAAGTGTTCTGCTTAAATGGCGCGACAATGTCCACCATAGACCTCCCGCTCTCAGCGCCCATGTACCAATACATGGACAAACGCATGTTCAAAGAAGCGTACAACGTCGCTTGTTTGGGCGTCACCAACGGCGATTGGGAAGAGCTAGCGTATACAGCTTTAGAGAACTTAGAATTCGAAACAGCGAACAAAGCTTTCATCCGTCTACAAGACTACACCTATTTGGAGCTCATCAAAGACTTACAAGTGCGTTTTAATGAATTATACAACTAATTTAAGAGTAATGTTTGCGTCATTTAGGATCGCCAGAAAAAAGGGGAGTGCAGTCGGGAGGTGTTAATCGCAGATGTGTTAGCACATCGAGGTCGCTTTAGGGATGCTGCCCGGTTGTATCAAAAAGCGGGGGAGGAGCATAGGGCTTTAACCATGTATACAGACTTACGAATGTTTGATTTAGCGCAAGATTACTTAGGATCCGGTGATCATAAGACGTTAATTCGCCAGAAAGCGCAATGGGCGCAAAATATCAACGAACCCAAAGCCGCCGTTGATATGTATTTATCGATCGGTGATACCAACATCGCGATTGATATCATGGGCGAGAACGGCTGGACGGATCAATTAATCGATTTAGGGCGTAAACTCGATAAATCGAATCGCGATGCTTTACTCGCAATCGCCGATCACTTGAAACGATCGCAACAAACGGGAGCCGCGGCTGAGTTGTATCGGCGTTTAGACGATTCCGCAGCGGTAATCGCGTTACATATTGAAGCTCGTGAGTGGAATCAAGCGTTCGCGCTCGCCGAACAACAACCACAATTTCGCTCGCTAGTCTACGTGCCGTACGCCAACTGGTTGGCGGAGAACGATAAATTCGTTCAAGCGCAAAAAGGTGCTTTAACTGGCTTAAAACACTTTACGATTAAAACATTCAATTATTTATAGCGTTCCACAAAGCTGGGCGTCCGAATGAAGCATTCCAGGTTCTAAAGCAGTTAACAGAGAACGCGGTGAATGAATGCCGCTTCCAAGACGCTGGTTATTATTACTGGATCCTATCCAGACAATGTTTAGACATTGTGCAACAATTGTAATATACGTTTAGGTGTTTTAACGCAATTAGTAATTGTTTTCTTAACAGTCCCGATCAAGAAAAAGACATGCTAGCGTTGTTTTATGAAAACGATCGCCTAGCTAGTATTTATTACACATATAACGTCATCCACCGCTACTTAGAAGAGCCGTTTACGTCTCATATGCCTGAAGGACTCTTTAACATCGCCCGGTTTTTAATGAACGAGACAATGGATAATAAACCAAGCGCAATATCAACTTTGTATGTATAACTCGCTTAATTTGTTTAATATCTAATTTATGGTATTTTAAAGCTCGATTTTGTATACGTTATCGAAACAAGCGCGCATTTTGGGCGCGAATAAACTTGCGAAACAGCTCTTAGATCGCATCCAATCGCTAAAGATACCAGCGCGATTTTTGGAACAAGTGGAAATCGCGACGCTAGCCGCCAAAGCAAAATCGTTTAGCGACCCCGAAGAACTAGTACCAATGTGTTACAGATGCTCGACATATAATTCGTTAATTACCAACGGGAATTCTTGTAATAATTGCGGACAAAAATTCGTTTATTCATACGCCACATTCGGTAATTGCGCTCCTAAATAAGGGTAGCAGGTTTTATTTTGTGGATGTTTTTAGAGATTTTGCCGTTAGTTGAGTTCGAGCTGGATGAAGATGTCCAGGATTCAGAAGCGGTGCGATTGATTGAATCACCGCGACAGGTTAAAAGTGTCGTTGAGCAATGGCGGCAAGAAGTGTCAGACGGTCATGAAACGCTACAGTTAAACAACGATCGGGAATCGATAGTGGATGATGGATTCACTGAGCGATTATTGAATTTTGAGGTGAGTTACTCTCAAAAAATATAATAAATTAAACATTAATTCGTTGTGTGTTTTAGAGTGGCGGGAATTTTATACCGTTGACCGTTGGTAAAAGTACGCTATTAGCGATGGATCGGAGTTCGGTGTTGATTTGTAAGTGGAAGCCACCGTTGCGTTACCAATATTACAGGAATCTGTTACCAGATGTGCCTGTTATCATGTGTCATGGGTGTTTTAAGGTACTTGTGTCTATAAGACGAGATAATGAATAAATTATGCGTTTGTAGGCGTTTCATGTGGACGATTATGAATTACAAGTCCTACAAAAAGGATATTGTCCTTATTGCCGATCAACACCTGAATCCAGCACTAATAACGATTCTACAGATGATCTATTAAGTATTAATTAACGAGGCAAGTATACTTAAGTCTAATTTATAATTGTGTCTATATATTTTATATAATAATCTGTAAGGCAACAAATAGACTTCTGAGCAAATTTACGCAATTATATATATATAATTAATTATGAAACTGTAAGTTATGCTTACAGAATTATATAAATCGCGCTTTTAATATCTGCAATAATAGGTGGTTAAACGATTAAAATCGCCTAATTACTCAAAAAAAGAAAACCACTACAGATCTATAACTCTTATAGTTGTTCACCTATTTTGACTATAGGTGTATTTAGAATTTAATTACGTTAAGGTAAACCATAAAAAACGACGCAAATATCGTAAGAAATCATTTTTATTTTGACGAATCTAAACAACCTCAAGGTCCTATAATTAATAGGTGCATTGTGTAATTAAGGAACACAAAACAAATTTTGTAATAAAACTCAAACAATACATTTTAACTTATACATCATTAATCCGCCCCCACCCCATCCGCCGTTTTTTTATTTCTAACTTAAGCCATGACGGCACCGATCGATCTAAAGGTTCCGCGTTCGGAAACGGCACCTTACTCCTCCAATCCTCAAACGGATGCACATCCTTCAATTTCTGTTTAAAATAACGCTCCGAAACCTCTTTCGGGTCCTTGTACTTATCCATGTATAGATTGAATGGTTTCCGCAACGGGAACCACTCTTGGGGACGTATATACGCGGGCTCGAAATCGTATTCGAACACCGGCTCGCGCATATCTAAATTAGTTTAGTTTTAGTTGTTTTTCGATTGAGTAAGCTTTTTTTTAAATACTTAGTGTGTTGTGGTAGAAGTCGGTTAGCGATGCGTCCCAATCGGATTGGAAGAACGCTAACGCGCATGGGGTTAAGTCGTTTTGGCGCGTTTTATAGAAACTTAACGTCGAAAATGTGCGATTTTCTAGATTTAAACTAATCAAAACATGTTGATTAACGTGGGAATTATTTGTTATTTTAAAAACAGTTTATATAATATGTTATTTATAACCGTGTTCATTCAAAGTTGATTTATGCAGTTTACTATTTATTATTAGGAATATATATATATATATATATATATATATATATATATATATAAGAAAAAAACTCACCAAGGTGAAGGTTGCTGCAAGTCTGAGTAATTTACTAGGTTAGATTGTTTATATAAGACAAAAACATGTCTATGGAACCCTGAGCCCCGAGGAGGGAATGGTTGTAAATAATCGATGATTATTTCCCCTTTATCGATTTGATTCCCTGGTATATTCCCTCTATTAAAACATCCGAATTTAACTCAAATAAACACATTTAAACAACTAATTACATCATCCAATGCACATATTCCGAATCGTCTTCCGTTAAATGCCCATCCAAATTCGTCATTACTAAAGTATACAAACCATCCCCATCGTAAGAAACCACCGGTGGTTTCCTAGCTTCGCATGGTTTAATAACATTCCCGAACAAAACCGGCGACGCCGTTTCGCTCCCATAAGAAACATTCAACACTTTACGCGGAATAAAATACGCATCGCCATATAAGTGTTCAAAAATCGCGTAATGATCCGCAATCTTCTTAATCTGATACGGTCCACACGTTCCCAACCACTCCGAATTGGTTTCTTGTAAATCAATCACCACTAAACACAAATTTAATTCAAAACAACCCTAAACCCTCTATAAAGGCGCACTTACAACTTTTCTGCCGTGCGGACTGCTCCAATTGTGCGTTCTTGCGATTTTCTTTAATTTGTTGTAATCTTTGGTGTAAAACATCAGATCTAGATATGGATTTTTGCGGGAAACCTATATCTACACGGAAATGCAATTTGGGATCTTTGAAAGCGATTTCTAAAAGAACATAACCTATTTATTTTATATTTGTTGGTTATGTGTATGGGTTTACCATTCAAGCGCTGGTTTATCGATTTGGCTACGCCCGGGGCTTTGCCCCGGAGGTGGTGACCATGTCTGATGAACGTGACTATTTGCGTTTTTAATTGATTCGTATTGTTTAAAACTGTCCGAAAAACCGCCGCCATTTTATTAGGAAAACGTAACCTTAACTTATCTTTTAAATATGTTAATTATGGGTTAATTATATTTTATTTGTAAATTTATGTATGTTATTGATTGTTTTTAATTTGAATTTGATATGGTTTTAATTTGAGTGAAATTTTAATTTAATTTTGGTATGTCAAGTTGTTAACCTTTAACTTGCGCCTTGACCTTGAAAGTAGATGATTTAGAAATGTAGTGAAAAACCCTTTCTAATTGTGATTGCTTATCTTAGGCAATTGATTAATAAATAAATGAATCAATTGCCTAATTGTGAACATGTGGAATGTGTGTGAGAAATAATAAACAATAAATAAATAAATAATAATAATAAAAAAAAAAAGGTTATGCCTTGTGCATAAGTCAGATTAATTGGAGATTGTTGCACCTATAGGCTGGGAATGCCTTGAATTCAAATCGCACGATATTTGGAGGCGAAATAGTTGCAATCAGTATTAATTCGACTAGTTATCGTGTACGTTGTCTACGTGGTACTGACGTTGTTAATTGCGCGATATATGTGGCACCATAGTTAATTAAATATTTCGCAAAATGTTGCCTGATTTTTCGCCTGTGATGCAAGCCTTTTTAGGCACTATATTCACATGGGGCCTTACGGCCGCTGGTGCGAGTTTAGTGCTGTGCATTCGTGGATCACAGGTAAATATAACCAATCAAAAAAAAAATAAAAAATTACGAGCAAATCGTGATGGGGTTTGTTGTTTTTAGCGGAAATTACTGGATGCCAGTTTGGGGTTTGCTGCTGGTGTGATGATTGCAGCTAGTTACTGGTCGTTGCTAGCGCCCGGTATCGAAATGGCGGAGGAATCGAAGATGTATGGGGACGAGGGGGAGTATGCGTTCATCCCGATAAGCATAGGCTTCTTGATGGGCGCAGTGTTTGTATATGCGGCAGATGTGTTAATTAACAAATTAGGCATACATTCACCAAATATGATGTTAGGTATGTGAACAGACTGATTCATACAAATCAATTCAATCAATTTTAATAATGGACGAAATGTGTTTGACGCCACAAAACGACAATTTTATATGAACTTCATACATTTCAACTAATTTTTCAAAGCTACTAACTAAATTACATTCATTTTAACCCTAAAAAACAGTCGCGTGACGTCACGCTTCCTATATAATTATAGAATGTTATAAATAATAAATAAAGTGACAATTTGTTTTATTTTAACGATAATTACATGTAGATTAGTATAAACGCGTTATACTAATCTACACGTACTTATTATCAGTACAATTAGTCTTATAAGTATTTAGATATCAATTGTGATTTGATTTATTATATTAATCGTAGAGTGTTGCAAATTTAAGCTAAACTCGATTTGGAGGTTGTGACGTCACGGTTTAAGTGTGAATTAAATTGCGTATTTAGTGATGTTGCACTAATAATGTTCATATGGCCTTGAATTTATGACGTCATTGTGTGTTTTGGTCCATTATCGTTGGGATTCAATTGGTGTTTATTTTGTTTCGTTTCGATCATTTTAGCGTTGCATGCTACTAATAAGCAAAAAGCTAAATTGAAGGAAGAACCGCCACGAACTAATAACTATACTGTATCTAATGTAGATACAACCGCCATCGACGGTTTTAGTGAGTGCAACACCAACCACTACCGACGTCGCGGTCGACGCGCTCGAAATTCCGAGTCGATAACGCACGCGCAAACTTTCGAAGACGTTAGCAACTTGGAGGAGATCCAGTATGGACAATGGAAGCGGATCATGCTGCTGGTGATCGCGATCACCGTGCACAATATCCCGGAAGGTCTTGCGGTCGGCGTTGCTTTTGGCGCCGTTGGTACTTCTGCATCAGCTACTTTTGAATCAGCAAGGTAAGCGAATGGTGTGACGTCATTTTAGGAGCTTAGTAGGTCGCATTGTTAACGGTGTGAATATAGTTGAGTGTTGGTTAGTTGAGCTAGTGGGTGTTAGATAGCGTAGTGTGGTGGACGTGGTAGGAGGTCTGGTTTTTGAATGAATGAAACTGACCGGGTGGCCGGTGGTGGTCGCGCGGGCTCCCACTAGGTGGTGGGGCGCGGGCTGGTGGATTGGAATCCGAGCCCAGAGCCGCGGGCGCCGGACATTCTTTGCCTCGTTCGCTTAGATGTCTGCACGAGTCGCGTCTGAGTGACCTCACTTCGCCTCTTGTTGGGCCCGTACAAAGTATCACAACATTATGGCCTGTGCTTGGCGGAAAAATATGAATCAGATTCCTAGTGCGTGTCATACCAACGCATTCATGCAATAGTTAATCGGAATCTGAGCTCAGTTCAGCACGCAGGTCATTGATCTCCTGCACCAGACTGTTAGACATCGTCTGTCATATACCTTACCTATTACAATCCGGCACACTCTTAACTGTTATTCAATTCGCACTATTAAACAATTACACCACAAAAATCACTACTTTATTCCTATTTTATTACAAAAAAACCCAACCAAACCACACCACAAAAATCACTACTTTATTCCTATTTTATTACAAAATATATATAAATTATTAAACCGGGCATCATTGAAGAATGCGATTAAAAAAAGATAAACTTATATAGTTATATATGAGTTAAAAGAGGATGGAAATATTACTTTAGTATAGGGTGCAATTTCTATTAAGAAAGAAGGAAGTAAATCTGAATAGGTAACGAGGGGAAATGGGTGTAGGTGGGGGGGGTGAATAACGGTAATGAGTGGTTGAGAATTCGGGGCTGTAAAAGTATTTCATAGTGCAGTGCAAAAGAATGCAGTCTTGCAAGTATAAGTAGGTAAGGTATGTTGTGCGAGTGAGAGAGAAGTGTAGAGAAAATTCCTGCGGGCCAAGTAGTTTTCTTTCTCGTTGGTTTGTAATATATGTATGTATGAGTTAAAGTCAGTTTGTCTGGTCAAGGTAAAAGAACTACTCACATTCCATTGAGTTCAACGTTGCACGTTCGGCTTTGGTTTAGCAACAAACACAACACTACCAACACTCACTTATACTATAGATGGGTACTTTACTTATTTGTTTATATGTGTATAGGTAACTGCATTCCATCTACATAAATAACAACTAAAAATATTGTTTTTTCTACTTTATATATCCTATCTATACATATAGCGTATAGAATGAACCCGGACCGACAGAGACACTTAAATAACTATTAACATCCTGTTAATTGTATTGGGGGGAATTATGTTCTTCCTTGTTCACTAAAGGGGACTAATTCCAACTAAACACATCCGAAATTTCACATCTTTCCCCAACCCTTCATTTATTAAAATTACGGAATCATAATATCAAACTTTAAACCCCCATTTATATACATATATGATTTACCGTTTATATTAAAACATACATAAATAATCAATTTATAGAAATTTTAATCATAAAAGTAGGGGAGCTAATATGTTTGGCGGCCACCGACACTTCACTTACCGTCAAGTAAAACTAACCCCGGGATACATCTATAATTTAAACATCACTTTCTAACACACTAAAGTCTCATAAGAGGACTAAAACATTAAATTAATCAATTTTAAAACACTTTAGGGGCGTTTTAAGCCTCAAAACTCAAATCCTCCATATTTTTTTACACATTCTATACTTTTCCGGCCCTCAAAAGCACCTTTTAAGCCCTTTAATCGTTAAATTAAATTTATATGTGAACCTCAAATCAACATAGTTATCTATATATATATAAACGTCACTTTGTTATACACTAAAGTCCCATAAGAGGACTAAAACATTAAATTAATTAATTTTGAGACACTTTAAGCGCATTTTAAGGCTCAAAACCCAAATCCTCCATATTTTTTTACACATTCTATACTTTTCCGGCCCTCAAAAGCGTATTTTAAGCCCTTTAATCGTTAAATTAAATTTAAATGTGAACCTCAAATAAATCAACATAGTTGCCTATTAACTAGGGGTTGGATACATAAGGGTCATTTTGGCTTGGCAAACCGAATTTTAAATTTATAATCATCTACGTGGATGACTCCTTGTTCGGAACACTTTCAGTGCACCATGTTAACCTTATGTAAAGTGCACTGGATTTTTTTAGTGTAATTTTACACTGAAGTTTTTTTGAAATATTAATATTATAGGGGTGTTTTTATGACCCTTATTGACAATGATGGTGTAGGTATAGGGTATATAACGTGTATATGTTATATATATTAGTTTATTAGGGTTTTATAAATAAAAATGGTTTTAGTATTTAGATATTTGTTTATTATTGAGATATTATTATAAATATTGGTTTTATTTGTGGTATATATTAGTTTTATGGGGTTTTATAAACAAAAATGGTTTTAGTGTTTAGATATTTGTTTATTGTTGAGTTATTATTATAAATATTGGTTTTATTTGTGGTATATATTAGTTTTATGGGGTTTTATAAACAAAAATGGTTTTAGTGTTTAGATATTTGTTTATTGTTGAGTTATTATTATAAATATTGGTTTTATTTGTGGTGTATATTAGTTTTGATGGGGTTTTATAAACAAAAATAGTGATTTAATTGGTTTATTTGTGTAATAAATGTGATTTCATAGGAATTTAGCGATTGGGATCGGGATTCAGAATTTCCCGGAAGGTCTAGCAGTGAGTTTACCTTTACAGGCAGCTGGATTTTCTACATGGAAAAGTTTATGGTGAGTGAAACGTATAAGTATGCGGAGTGTGTTTAATAAGTGTAGCGTGTAAGGTATCTGGATGCTATTTAGTGTAAATTTCGTATTAGGTATGGACAGCTAAGTGGTATGGTTGAGCCAATATTTGGAGTGTTGGGTGCAGTAGCCGTACGGCTTGCGCAACCAGCGCTACCATACGCCTTGTCCTTTGCAGCAGGTGCAATGATCTATGTTGTGGTAGATGATATTATACCGGAAGCCAATACTAAGTAAGTTTTATGTTTTATTGCGTTATACCCACCAATGGTTAGAGGTTCTAATTCATGTTGTTGCAGTGGTAACGGCAAATTGGCGACGTGGGGTGCGATTTTAGGCTTTTTGCTCATGATGGCCCTAGACGTCGGGCTCGGATAACCCTACGAAACTAGCCATATTATGTATTTAGGTACTCAAGTACCTATAGATATTTTATCTACTTATTTTATTTGATGACAATTTTAGACAATGACAACTTTTTAGTTAACTTAATATTACAGGTGAAATATGTGAGCTGGACTTACATTCGCATTTTTTAAACAAAAAAAGACTTATATATATATATACATTTTAATAAACAATGCATTTAATTCCTTACGTAACAAACCCTCTAAGTAGGAACCTGTTTATTTGTGTATTAAATGTTCCTCTTATAGAAAATTTTTTACATGAATATTTTAATTTACACTGCCAAAAATGTGACCATTTTTGTTCGATTTTTTTATTTTTATTTTAAACTACCCCCTAGCAGCATCCTTGTCAATTTAGTACGGCTGTGATCAGTGCATAGCAACATAATTGCTAAACTTACGAAATCACTACAGTCCGTATGTGTGTACAATTATTTATAAGTATACAATTTTACGCAAATCTGTTACCCTGTCAATTTTTAATATAAAACTCAATTTTATTTTCGTAATTACTCATAACCTTGAAATCCGTAAAGGAATTACAGTAATTGATTACAGATTAACAGATTTGTGTTGTTTAGTCTCTATGTATGAATTGTACAACGTCTTAGGATATTTATAAATATACAGGGACGGATTAAATAAATATTACAGTAATCTGACCCTAAATATCTTAACATACGTTGGTTTGTAAATAAATATTTTATAAATATAGATTTCTTTAATATATTTACTAAATCTATGTGCTATGGAGACAATTGAGGGTATGAACCGGATACCGGATCTGAGCGTCCGCGAATCCCCCCCCAGACACACTTTAGTGTGCCCCCCTCTTTGTGGGTTTAAATAAATGTAGGTAAAATTGGGGCTAGTCTAATGGCATTCTTGCGGCGGCAATGGCTTGATGGTATTTTAGAAAGAATTCTATCTACCAGAGTTTCTTGACACCTTAGGGTTACCAGTTGCTGCAATGGTCAACGAATTCCCAGCCATACTTACATATTTACTCAAACATATCACGATTTTTCCCTTAAATACGACTACAAACGACCCTTAAATCCCACATTTTTTTAATTTACATATATACCCATACATATAAAATAAAAAACCGTTATATATACATATATAGATATTTTATGTATGTAAATATCGTACAATAAGAAACTAATACAAATACGTCATAGATTGTCTGTCCTTGTTTATCGTATATGGGGCTCGGTTATAGTTCCCTAATTTCTGGTTGTTACGTGAAAACTGGTCCAGGTTTGTTCGAAAACGACCAGTTGAGTGTCGATTCTCGGCCATTGTAGTTCGTTTTATGCGTATTTAACACACAAAATGTTATAAATTATTGTAAAATTGTTGCTATATAGTGCAAAATGGTGTTAGGTAGTATAGGAACACTATAAAATATAGAGCAATCATCTAAATTGGTAAGTTAGAGACTCATGTGAACGCTAGTAATTTTTAAACAATTTATTTAGTGAGTATATTGAATATATTTTATTTATAATTAATAACATTTATCATTGACAATATTAGAAACAAATATTTTCTGTTTGAATTACGTAATTTTTCCAATTATTACGTATTTTTGGCTATCATAGTGCGTTTAGTGCTATAGTATTCATATGAAAAACACCCTTTAATAAATTAATAAAAAAGTATTGAAGAGTGCCGTGGATCGGCAGACATACGCTGCCAATGCTAATTTTCGTTAAAACTAAATTCATAAAAAACAGGGTAAAAAACGCGATTCTATTATGTATTTTAGTGTTAAACGTTCACTAATAGATTGCTAATTGATATTCTATAAAGTTTATAGTGCGGGTTGATTGATTAAATTCGTTTTTCGCGAAAATATGAAATATCTACTTCCGCGTTATTGAAGTACAGCGTGGCTTGGCCATGGCACTCGTTGATCATACACTTGCATGTGTTTATTTAGTGTTTTTATTTATTTTCGATAGCTTAGCAATCTCAATTGATTATTATTGTTTAATTAATATTATACAGTTTATGTGGGTGTTTTTAATAGTGTTTTGATAGTTATGATGATTTCTAATTCATTTGATAGTGTTTCAGGGGGTCCAATCCATTCAACACTACACACTTAAAACAAGTAAATGATTTTTTTTAATTATTATGCTTTTTTTTATATATTCCAGTTCCTTTCTTTCTATATTTATTTATTTATATGTATGTATTGTGCGATTCGTAACAAATTGATTTTTTTTCTAAGTGTATCCGCGAGTGTTTATTTATTTGTGAAATAACTACGTAAAATATTTGAGTTTTAAACAGTGATTCTCTATTATATGTAAAATAAAATAGAGAATTCACTGTCTTATTTCGTCTTTTAACAATTTCTAAATATGGTATTCATGGTTAAACCACTGCCAAATATATTCAATCAACAAAATATATCGATTACGTATAAGATACTTTTAATAGTTATTTCTTATCTCTAACCCTTTTCACATACATGAAAAAAAAAACGCCCAAAAAACAATTAATTATCCAACAAAAGAGGTGAAAGACCCCATAAGTGTTATCACACATAGTATTTTCTCACGAATTATTATTTCGTTTTATGCATATCTAACACCATTCATCATAACATCCTTATCTTTTATCACAATTTTGATAACATACGTGCATAAATACAGGTCCGGCTTATCATCATTAACATTACATATATATATTTAACATATTCATCCAGTGCACTATTTATTAAATGGTGTTTAACCTCTAAATAATATATATTTAAATAAATGAAATATGTTTTAAGTGAGTTTGTGTTAAGTTTGTGATAAGTTGGTTGGTTGCGTTAAGTATGTGAATCGTAGTATGGTTTGGGGGAAGTAGTATGGGTATTCTATCAATGGTGTGATGGCTGGTTCACTTCACTTCACCGTAACCACAATGATTGCTGACTGAGCACTCGTCTGGTGCACAACGTATCGAAAACACATTCCATTCCATTCATAAGAAGCTTCAACCAAAAACCGCACCACGTGTTATATTCCACACGAGAAATCCAAATCCAATTGGTGTTTTCTACCCCAATTTCCTCCCCCAAAAAGTGCTTTTCTTTTTCCACCGAGCACACATTTATTTGACACTTCAACGCTTTAATCAGTTAGGTAATTTGTGATTTGTGGGTTAGTGATGTGTGTTTTTGGATTAAGATACTCATTTAAGGTAAGATTTCTCTATACATGTTACCGACATTTATAGGGAAAGTGGTCAACATTTAGACCTATAGACGGTAAAATAAGTCAGACATGACTATTATGGATGAGCAGTCAACCGAAGGCTTAACCTATTGTGTCTAGAAATATAAGATATCTTTATAGTGTTTAATAGTGCACCATGTTACTTAAGCAACTATAAGTGCGTGTATGTGTTGCGCATTGCAGGCCTACTATGATTTTCGAATGTGATTTATGATTAGTTGCGTGTTTTGTGTATTTTGTAAGAATACGGAAGTAAGTATTTGACCAGCTTCCAAACTGGTAAGTAACCAACATATTACATAAATAGCCACATATACGGCTAGACACCGTTCTGCAACACTATTTGTGTCGACACGAGGCTTACTAATGTCTAGTCGCGCACTTTACTTACGAAACTGTCTTTTGGCACGTTGCCAAATATTGCACGTAAACGTGTGGGTATTAGCGGGTATTTCTATAGCTGTTTCGAACATATTCGCTTAGCATACATATTTTTATTTACTTTACTACTTCTATAAATAGCTATTGTTGGCGGAATTCCCATAATATTAACTTTAATACACACAACAATCGTTACTAACTTCACATACTCAAAATAATACCCTATTAAAACCACTATTTTACATACATTTTTACCTCATATCTAATTTAAATAAACCCCACAAAACGACTTAAACCAATATTTATTAGTGTTTTATTTACATAAACTAACAAATATACTACATTCTCGATGATTTTATTAACATTTTTCGATATATTTAATCCAATTTTTGGCAAATTTCACTAAAAATATTTATAGTTTTGCGTAAAATTGTTAGTATATTTAATTAAAAAACAGTTTTCTATCGTAAAAGTGTTATATTTTGACAAAAACGCCTAAAATACGATTACAATTTCATATTTCACGACTTATTCACTAAAAAATATATATGTTATTTGGTAGGTAATTAAAAAACAAAACTGCTTTTAATTGTTTACGCTCTTTAAAAATGCGTTTAAATTAATATTAGTAGTGTGACTTGTATGCATTGGTGTTGTGGTGTTTGCCTATGTGTTCGGGGTGTTTTTTATTTTAGTAGGATGGTTAATTTAGTGTACTTTTTTTTTGTGAAATTGGGGTAAAAAGGGTGATGATGGTAGTGAATTTAATATGAATAATATATGGGTGTAATATGGGTATGAGTAAATATAATAGTGAAGGTCGTATGGTATAAAGTCTCTCCCCGCTCTCCCCCCACTCTAGTCGTTCAGAAATTGTTAGTAGGTCTGACGTGGTGGTGACGTGACGTGTTCAGCCTGCGATATCCTAGACATGTGCGCGTGGAGCCTATCTTTTTCTACCTCATCTATTAGTGCCAAAGAACACGGTTTAAAATACTCGGTATAGACTATTCTAGTGTTGCTATGCGCAGTTTAGTTGTTGGTTAGTTTAGTTAGCGGATGGAATGCGAAATTCTAATAGTCACTATAGTTTATAACTATCCAGTTAGTATAACATAATCAATGGTCTCTAATCCAGTGAAATGTGTCTGTGTGTGTGTAAAGTGCGTCGAGACGTCGTAAGTTTGATTTTTTTTTATGTAATTTCGCATATATATATGCATAATTGGGTAAATTGTGCACGAATGGAATGTTAAACGTCACTACTCACTACTGATTCATTCACTCATTTCGTAACCAACTTCCTACTTGCATACCTACATGTATCAATAAATTAAAAAAAAAAAAACGACACATGAATATTTATGATCATATTTATTTCTAACAAAATACACCCTATTTACATTATTAAATCTATTCGAAATCTATACCCCAGTTCATGGTGTGTAGGTATTTTTTTTTATATAAAAACTGCATAACTTAATCAATTATAAGTCATTCAACCTGTACATTTGACAGTGTATGCACATACACGTGACATATATGTGTTTTAAACCCAATCACTCTTATATAATATAAAATGCACTAAAATTGATTATAGCCATTTACATATAAAACCACTAATTACCCAATGCAATAACATTTTAAAACAATTATTATCAAACGACATGAGTTTCTACTTAACGTGTGCGCATAAACATTAAAAATAGCACTCTGATAACAAGTAATTGTTACGCTTTTTGGCAATGTAATAACTAGTCGCGAATCATTTTTTTTTATTGTGTTTTTACCCATGTTGAGCCTCAAAAATATATGACGTACCACTTGTGGCTTATATAATGGGTATTTCGGTAAACACACCCTTAAATTGTGCGCGAATCGCGCGTTTGGTCGCTTCACATGTCTATAGGTGTTTGCATTTGGAACCGTGCGACTTTTTCACGGATTCCAGTCCCACGGTCTGGTTCGGGTCAGACCGTCCCGTCAGCCTCCTACTTGCTCTGTACCATTGCTACCAATGTCCTCTGGATATATATATATATATATACCACACTAAACCCAACGCCTACTCGTTTCACAACCCGTTATACACTAATGCATTGCGGCTCAGACTGTGATTCTCTTATCTAACCCCGCGTATACCTACACCATTCATACACTTATACATCACAGGCATATGCACTAGGCGCTTTATTAACTGTAATGCGGTGTAATATACATATAAGGCGCAAACAAAATCGATTATTTTATTCTTTTAATATTTGTTTTATTTAATATATTGAAAGCGTTTTTATTTATTTATTAAATATGATTTAGTATATAATATGCACATGTTCTTGCACATAATATCAAATCTTATCCATTTTGATGACCGGAAGTTATTATATTGATAAGGCCCACTGGCTGATGACACTGCGACCTTTTATGTAGTACATTTTCTTGTAAATTCTAAGAAGAGTCGAGGTCGTCGAATTCAAATATAAATTATTAGGTGAAATATTTGTTTTTTTATGTATGTAGCAGATGTGGGTAAGGCGCGACAAAGGACATATCGACACCTAAGTAAGAATTAATCTATTTTAGTACTTTTTTCGTAGTAGATGAGCAAAAAAAATGTGGACGCACGAGTTCGTCGAATTTAAATACTTTCTTTTATGGTTAATTAGCGTCCCCGCAGTTGATTTGAGGGGGCTTTGCCGGCATGACAATCAGCGCAGGCGCTATTTATAAAAAGGCGGGTTTTTTTTTTTTCGAAGCCTAAAGAATGTGACGCATCCAATTATATGTGTTGGGGCGACTAGAATGTTTTTGATTTTGATAATTCATATTCCGTCATTCGTAGATAAACTAGTGTGTGTATTTTTTTCACAGAATTATGATATCATTCATTGGTATTCATTCATTAATGTTGGTGGTTGGTGTCGTATTTAAGTGTATTTTGTGTTCGCAATGTTGGGTAAATATTTACTTAGCACCTCGTTGGTGGTCAATCATGGTGATCAGATCAAAGAGGGTTTACCACCAGGAGACGACAGCGCCGCGATGTTTTGGAATGCACCACGTCATTGCGCCGTCAACATTGTTACAAACGAACGAAACTGGTTTTCTCAATGATTTGACAGATATATTTAAATCTGAGATCATTGTGAAAGCTGATTTTGTACATCAATCACATGTAGCGATCATATGGTGTCTTTCTACATATGTACGTATGTATTAAGTGCTCACATACGTATATTCATTTTTTGTTATTGTTATTATTTTTTTTTTTGTTGTAAATGTTTACCTTTTCACATCCTTTCTACTTAATTCCGATACCAACTCATAAGTTTTTATTTATTTCTCGTTAATAATTTTTTTTTTATGACTAGTATGGGTTTAGTGTCTATGGTGATTTTGATAGTTTACTCTTGCAATTAAGTAAGAGAGACGTTAATATTTATTTGTTTGGGGTTTAGGAGGTATATATGGTAAGATCAATTGAGTTTAGAAGTGATTTAAAATAATGTGTGGTGGGTAACAATGAATAAAAATAGTGGGTAATTATTTTTTTTTTATTTTTTTTTTTTTTGAAGATCTTGTTAATAAATGTATTGTTGAGTAAATGTTGAATAAGTTTGATTTGATGTCGTATTTGAAGTAGATGTGTTTGACATTTAACTGGCCACCTAGTAGGTGATGTTGTAGAAATATGTTTCAATTTCAAGTGATGCCACTTGAAACGTCGACCATTCACTTTTGTGGTCGTAACATATATACGTACTATGTGTGTTTGTGTTGACGTACCGAAACCAAACGGCACATCGAAGAAACAAACGCTGTCATCTCGTAACCCCCGCATACTTGACTTAGGTACATACATGATACAGCATCATTGTATGGATTTATCCGTCATTATTATAGACCGTCTTATTTTATTTATTTTTTTATTTTCTTGTTTTGTTGTTATTCAATCGAAAAATCAAGCGTCTATACGATGAATTGTTTTGATAATTAAATCCATATTGTTCTATTTTAGAAAAAAACCACATGGTTTTATTTTACATTCTTATCTTAATAATAAAACTAGTTTATGCGTTTTGTCATAAGTGGCATTTTTACTATACAGGCCCTACAGATTTATATATCTACATATATAAACAGTTATAGAACACACATGGAGTTTTTATTACTAATAGGGTAAATTCACATCTGGGATTTTTTTTTTATATAAATTTAAGGTAGTATCGTTTTAAGAATTTATCAGGCGCTTTTAGGGCTAGTACACCCCTGCATATGTTCACAAACATTTAATATATAAGGTGTTTTTTAACTATAACGTCTATAGAGTCCTTTTAAACAATTATAGCGTCTGTAAGTTTCTTTTTAATCAACTATAGCGTCTATGAGGTTCTTTTACATAACTATAGCGTCTGTAAGGTCCTTCTTAACCAATTATAGAGTCTGTTAGGTTATTTTTGAACAAATATAACGTTTGTAAGGTCCTTTTAAACTATAGCGTCTGTAAGGTTCTTTTTAAACAACTGTAGCGTCTATGAGGTCCTTTTAATTAACTGTAGCGTCTGTAAGGTTTTCTTTTTTATCAATTATAGTGTCTAAAGTTCTTTTTAATCAATTTTAGTGTCTATAAAGTCCTTTTAAATAACTATAGGGTCCGTAAGGTTCTTTTTAAACAACTATAGTATCTGTAAGGTTCTTTTAAACAACTATGACGTCTGTAAGGTCCTTTTTACCCAACTATAGTGTCTGTAAAGTTCTTTTTAATCAACTATAATGTCTATAAAGTCCTTTTAAACAACTATAGAGTCTGTAAGGTTCTTTTTAAACAACTATAGCGTCTGTAAGGTTCTATTAAACAACTATAGTATCTGTAAGGTTTTTTTAAACAACTATAACGCCTGTAAGGTCCTTTTTACCCAACTATAGTATCTGTAAGGTTCTTTTAAACAACTATAACGTCTGTAGGGTCCTTTTTACCCAATTATAGTGTCTCTAAAGTTCTTTTTAATCAACTAATAGTGTCTGTAAGGCTGTTTTTAAGTAACTATAGCGTCTGTAAAGTTATCCATTCGACGTGTATAATCGTACAGATATTACACTTATTCTGTACGTCTTTAGACAATTATAAATAAAACTAATAAATAGGGTAATTAGGGCAATTTATTTATAAATAATATTTACAATTAGGATTTTTTTATGAAATAAATTAAATATATAATTTGATTTTTTTTTTGTTTTTGAGTGTTTTTTGCGGTGTTTTTTTTATCTTAGCTATTATTAGTTAAGTGGGCTAGTCCTGTACTGGTTTATTTGAGGGGAAATGTGGTTTTCGATGTTTGTTTATTAAATGACCGATTACTTAAGCGCTTTTTTAACGGTGATTATAGAGTTAGGCAACCAGAGTAACGTGTGTGTGTGTTTAATATGAGAGAGTCTAGACGTAAAAATCAGTTAATTATAAAAGGACAGGATGGACATAGGCTCACAGATGATGAGTGTGATGTATGAGTGAATGAATGGGTGAGCGGATGGAATGCACAGTTGGACGGTCATTTCGAATAATGGTCCGCTCTGTATTATGCGAATGCTGCGTGTAAATTGAATTTCTTTGATGATATCCTCGACTCAAGACACTAATTGCTGCAGCCGTTAACATCTATACGCTCGTCGTCGTCGTCGTTCTTTTTTTTTTTTGTTATTTCTTTCATTCTCTGTTTTATACGCCTTATGACCAGCGAGACAATTTATTATTTACGAATGAAGGGTTAGATAAATAGATAGAAGCGCGCCAACTAAATCTGTTCGTAATTTGCGTCGTCAATTATCTGTTAGTGTACCTACTAATGACTATGGCTATATGGGTTGGAGTTATTTCGCCCGAAATACATATGTTGTTCTCGAACCCCTAAGTAAACGAACCGTATTGCGGTAGGCTTTTGACACTTGATACTCGTTAATCCTTTGATTGAAAGAGCCACTCGACGAATATGATATGAAACCGATGCGCATTGCAACCCGTCAGGGGCCGGCCCCTAAGACGTCACATCGGTGTCGCACTATTATTTTTTTGATACAAACCAGCTGCTTTACACTTTCAACCATCCCAAACAAATATTTAAAACACAATTAGACTATTTTATCTATTCCCCATATCTATAGTCCCATTTTAAACAAAACTATAATATACATTTTTATAAACTAAATATCGAACATGTTTATTTATTTATTAGAATTTACATAAACAAATCACAAATATTACAATTTCTATATCTAATTTATAGTCCCTATTAGCCCTTATATTATTTATTTAACTAATTATAGTTATACAGATTAATAGAATCGGTGTAGAATTAGCGATGCGTAAAGAATCTGTAAGTGTTTAAGAATTTCGTTTCGTTTATCAACGGAAACGAATTGTTATCAGTTTATGGGGACTATAAACGAACAACAGCTTCCGATATTTAGTGGTGTCGTAAAGTAAAGTGGATGTCACATCACACTAAAGCTTAAAGTCTAAGCTGCGTGTGTGTGTGACATAGCATCTGGTTCGCTTGTTTTAAATAAAAGACGCTAATCGTAAAATTATTTATGGTTATTTTGGAACTAACCAGACCTAATATTTGTTTATGCAACGCAAGTTTATTGTCTAAACGAAAGGAGCATCGATGTTTTTTTTTTTTGTGTTTTTTAATGTTTCAATCCGAGTTGAATGTTGCATGAACAAATAAAATACGTATATGTCAAATCATATCAGCGCAGCGGTCTGCGGTGATTTATAAAGCAATAACTTGAGAATTTTTCTTTTCAAACATCTGGTTTAAATTTTAGATTAACTTAATATGAGTTGTAAGAAATTATTAACACACCATTACGAAATATCATATGCGTATGTATATATATATGTGATAGATAAAAATATTCATACACATACAATTTAAAAAAAAAACCACATATAGTAACTTTAAAACCAATATTTATAATAATATCTCAACAATAAACTAATATCGAAACACTAAAACCATTTTTGTTTATAAAACCCTAATAAACTAATATATATATAACATATACACGTTATATACCCTATATTTACACTATCACTGTCAATAAGGGTCATAAAAACACCCCTATAATATTAATATTTCAAAAAAACTTCAGTGCAAAATTACACTAAAAAAATCCAGTGCACTTTACATAAGGTTAACATGGTGCACTGAAAGTGTTCCGAACAAGGAGTCATCCACGTAGATGATTATAAATCTAAAATTCGGTTTGCCAAGCCAAAATGACCCTTATGTATCCAACCCCTAGCTGTCAGGCAACTATGTTGATTTATTTGAGGTTCACATTTAAATTTAATTTAACGATTAAAGGGCTTAAAAGGTGCTTTTGAGGCGCGGAAAAGTATAGAATGTGTAAAAAAATATGGAGGATTTGAGTTTTGAGCCTTAAAATACGCTTAAAGTGTCTCAAAATTAATTAATTTAATGTTTTAGTCCTCTTATGGGACTTTAGTGTATAACAAAGTGACGTTTATATATATACATATATAGGCAACCATGTTGATTTCTTTGAGGTTCACATTTAAATTTAATTTAACGATTAAAGGGTTTAAAATACGCTTTTGAGGACCGGAAAAGTATGGGATGTGTAAAAAAATATGGAGATTTGAGTTTTGAGCTTTAAAAGGCCCCTAAAGTGTCTTAAAATTAATTAATTTAATGTTTTAGTCCTCTTATGCGACTTTAGTGTATAACATAGTGATGTTTAAAGTAGTTGTTAAAGTAATAGGTAAAATATGGTTTTAGATGTGTAAATGGGGAAATAATATGGTGAATTTAGGGATTGATGTCTATGTAGTTTAGATTTAAACTACATGGTAAATAATATATATGCGTGAGTGTCTATTAAATAAATATACATATAGACACAAAACCCGGGGTGTGGTTTTAGTTGACGGTAAGTGCGCTGTCGGTTGCCGCCAAATATTTTAGCGCCCTGTAGTTGTATGATATGACTAATATTTCTATAAATTGATTATTTATATTTGAAAATGCGTATGTATATATTATATTATATACATTGCCACAAATGTATAAACGATATGAACAGATTAATTAGTAATGTTTACTGACTTGGTGAGTGCATCTACGAATAATTGTTTATGTCCTGGTAGGTGGCACATAATTCACGAAACAATGTTTATTTATTTAATTCGCGTTAGTAAATGTGCTTCGCACTGCGCGACTCTATTTAAAAATAGTCCAAAAAAAACGAACACTATTATTAGTTAACTTTAACTCATATCACAATCACTTTAAACATATTATCACTATTTCGTCTATTATTCAAATAATTACAGACTTACAACCAAATAAACCAACATGTGGTGTAAGTTGCAACTATTTAGGCGTTTATTTTAAACCATATATGTAAAGACATCAATTGCGCAATTGTCGGGTGTAAATAAAATAAATTGTAAATATATTAAAAAAAAAAAATTTATTTATAATAAAAATCTATGCACGGTTCATAATAACATAATTAATAATGGTAAAAAATTACAACTATATAACTAAATATTTATAAATGTATTTCCAACATACTTATACGTATGTCTGTAAGTAATTACAAGTTCTTTCTAATACTAATGGAAAGAGATTTCTTTATTGTGACGCATACCTTAAGGCACTCATTTGCCCCCGGAAATTCAGCTAAATACTTACTAACTGTGCGGCTTACGACTATATGTTTAGGGTATGTATCGAATTATTAGTGTCACAAATTAGTAGAGAAATCACACAAAATTCCATGCTTCATTCGGGCTCGCGGTGCTCCCGCTCGCAGCGCCACCATTCCCGAAATTCCCGCTCGTATTCGCAAACCGTTGGTGCGCCATATACTGGTAACCACTCGGCAAATATTGCCCCTGATTATTATAATACCCACCCGCATTATAATTAAACATATTCCCGCCTAATTGCGGTGGCTCAAACCTCTCATTCTTCACATTACCACTACTCTGCATTTCATGGTAACTCACCATCGCTTCATCGTACCCATCGCCGACAAAGTCGCAATGTCGCTGCTTCCCCTTCGCCATCGCCACCGTATTGTTATTGTGTTCGTCTTCGTGTTTGTATGAGCGGTGCTCTTGGGGTGCGTGCGTGTGAAGGTAATTCGGGAAGTATTGGTCGAGTTCGCTACGGTCTATCATACACTCACCGGAAGTCACTAGTGTTGTTTCTAAGTCGGGTAGGCGGTACTCTGGGCCGGTTTCGGGGCGGGTGTGGGGGCTGGATGGGCGCGAGCTGCAGTGGGAGCTCGGGGGTGTTGAGGATAAGTGGGAGGAGGGTGAGTTTGGACCGCCGCTCAGTGAATCTTCTTGTTTTAGCGGTCTGAAATCGTGTTACAGGTTGTATTAATATTGATATGTGTGTTGGGGGTTGCGTGGTTTGTACCTAAACGCTACAGTTGTGTGAGGTCGCAACGGTGCCGCGTCCATGCATTGTAAACCCGTGGACGGGGGGTTGGTGGTGTTCTTGGGTTGTTTGCGCCGGCGTGGTTGGTACTTGTAATCGGGGTGTTCACGTTTATGGATCACGCGTAAACGTTCCGCTTCTTCGATGAATGGTCGTTTATCATCCTCTTTCAGGAGTCTATATCATAAATCATGCAAATATACTCGAACAAATTATCATTTTTATAGAAAATATTAGTTTCACAATCAATTTTAAGCCACCCTTTCGCTCGTTTCACCACCTATTAATATATACAGTTTACGCAAATATTGTACAACAAGTTGCATACTTATGAAATAATTGTCATTTTTCACCCCTCACCCCTCTCATACAATAAGCAGTCTATACCAACAATGCAAAGCAATAAATAACTTAAGGAGCGTAATTAGAGAGTTAGGGTACCCCCACTCTATTAAGTTTGGATTTTTTATATGATTTGTTGTGTATTTTATTAGTTTTTTGTATTTAATTTAATTTCCCCCCACCCCCCCCTCTATGCTGTTTTCTTTTGTGAACGGTGTTAGGTATATTTATATAGAAATGTGTACTTTTACTGGTTTATATGTACATTTACTGGTTGGTAAGGTGGGTATATGTGTGTAATGGTTGTAATTTGGTGTAAAGTGGATTGAAATTGAGGTGTATGAATGGTTGAAATTTATTTTGTGTTTTTGTTGAGTGAAATATTTGATCGAATGTGTTGATTGTGTTGGGTAAATACAGGTGTTGTGTATCGCGTTGCGTTAAGATATGAGATGTGTGTGTGTGTTGAGATTATGGTTTAGTTAATTTACAAGTTTACGTTTCCTGTGTAATATTTGTTTGTTTGACTTCCGATTCAAGCGGAAAATGTCTAAATTTGTTGAAACGAAACGGAACTATTCTTTGCAATCAAATATTTATTTATTTATTCTTATATATATATAATAGTCACATCACAGCATGTAGCTTTCATAAGGTCTGCCTGTAAGACAATAATATTGCTTCGTAATGTGACAGGCGGATATTAATTTGTGGCCGATCCATGCGGCCGATAACAACGACAAAATTTGATTGTGTTCTCCGCAATATGCCGCCCGCACGTTTACTGATCATTACCGTTGATGACTGACTATATATATATGTATATATATATATAAATGTCTTATATACACACATTACTTTATATATACATATATGTATGTATATATATATTAGTTAGAAAATAAATAACTAGGGATGATAAGTGCATTGACCGCTAGCGACGCTGCAATGCAACTAAAGCCACATCTGCCGTCGGCAATGACCCGACCTAACCGACGACCCTACGGTCACGTGTGCTATCGACAAAGGCCTTATCAACCTCTAACTCACAATCACAACAACGATAAACTTATTTATTAATTTATTTTTATATACGAACAAAATGTCTAATTGGCGTTTAATTTTATATCCTCTACAAATTAATCCAAACACACACACACACACACAGTACATACATACATACATATAATTTATTGAATTTTAGTAATTTCGCGTATTTAAGTCGCGCCGCGATTAATTGTATCAATAAAATCGAGTTAAACACGTGCGCGATAATACCTATATATATATAATTGCGATATTGCGGATTGAATTTATTTATTATTTGTCGCCGTTTATTGTTTATTTGTGTAATGATGCGATTGACGTCGTTTACCTACCGCCATAGTTTGCCGAGCGTTTTGCTGAGTTCTGCGTTGTGAAGTTGCGGATATTGGTCGGCGAGTTTGCGGCGTGCCGCTTGCGCCCATACCATAAACGCGTTCATCGGTCGTTTCACGTGAAGTTTGCGCTTCTCGGATGATGATCTATATAGTAATCAACAGACACACAAACAAACAAATTGCGTTTAGAATCGGAAAGTGGTTAAGGTAATATTTGTAACAGTTCTCAAGGTTTTTGTTTGGGTTGCGTTGAGTGTGTGTTTTTAGCGTGAATTAGCACTGGGTGTCCCAATTTTTAGGGTTTAGTTGTTAAATGAGTTCCCACGTGTGTCTCGGAGGTATTTAGTTGTTTAAAATAAAATGTTTGTTAAGAGTACCGACATGTAATGTATAAATGTTGTACATACGTTTGTTAAATACTCTATAAGTGTTAATTTGTGTGTTAAATGGCGGCGTGGCTTTTTACTCATTATATTCACGTACTTATTTATTTATTTACCGTTTTCATAAATGTGTTTATGTAAAAAAAAAAAACACCTTGTTTTTTAACTACTTGAACCTCGTGTGCGATCTTAGACTTTCCTATATATCCTACAGATTTTTATTATTAATAAATTTCAAACATTTAAAAAAAATTCAATAAATAAACTATAATCCTATAACGTAAATCGATACAATTTTAATAATTTAACGTTTTAATAACAAATTTGAAACAAAACGCGATACAAAAACCATATATTTAATTTAAAACTCTTACAGAATCCACTATTATAAACAAAACCACTAGTTACATAAACTTTAATAACAATAAATATCTATAAGTCTGTAAGGTATTATAGCTATATTCCTTATAGATATTGAATTATTTATGATTGTCCCGATATTTTTATAGACTCTTCATTACTTACTACAAATTTCTAATAAATAGTCAAATATAACAAATACTATAGTTTAGATGTAAATATCTATAAATCTGTACTGATATTTAATTGAGTTTATACCACGATTCTGTAATTATTTATGAATAATCTAGTGTTTGAAAATATCTGTAATATTATAGAATTACAGACAGAATTTCACCATTAAATATAAATTTTCCTAACGAAAATGCAATATAACCATAAATCCATAACCATATTACGTTCCTTATAGATAAAAGTATAGATTTGCCATATTGATATCTGTAACTACTTATAGATTTAGATTTGAAGTTTCTAATTAATAGATTTAAATACAATCTATAATCTTAAGATAATTTTCAAATCGTTTTAAACACCTGTAGAATCCCTTGTAGACTTACAGAAATAACTAATATTACACCATTAAATACAGAATTTCCCAACTCAAATCAAAATTCGATTTATATATCTATAAACCTGTAACAACATTACGTTTCTTATAAGTAAATAAAAATACAGATTTGTATTATTTACAACTATAACCATTTATAGACGCTATAGATTTTAATTTAAATATGATTTTCTAATTTTGCGACGATAATTTTAAAAATATTCTAAGCACCTGTAGAGTCCTTATAGATGTGCTCTGTAAGTGTTTACATATGTTAATTTGTTCCGAAATTTAATTATGCTCTCTTTTTATGGATTAAAGTTTCTAATTGCATTATTTATAAGTGTACTTATAGATTTTATGACGAGTTGCATTTATTATTAAGACACTCGTAAATTACTTTATTATTTAAGTAAAATTATTGGTGAAATAAAATCAATTTAGAATAAAAAACCAGCGGTTAAAATTTATATTTGGACAAATATATTAAATTGTGGTAAGACTTGGGAATAAAATGGTTGCGATGTAAATTTCTTAATATATTGGCGTCAAATACAAGAATAAGTCTTATCTACCCCTATTATTTAGCTAACAATAATCTATATTCACCCTATTTATTTACTTTTGATCGAGATGATCAAACCATAATGATTTAACAATCCTTATCTTCCCTATTTATGTAAGTTCTTTAGAAATCTTAGAAACGCACGTGAACACACATTTATAAAAAAATAAATATATATATATGTATGTATGTATGTATATGAACTTACTTAGTGGCTATAGGTACCAATGTCCAATCATATCCCTCTAGCACTTTAGTAACAGCTTCATTAATTTCCGTTTTGTCCATTGTCACAAGTCCATCAACAACCGCAACCGTTTGCTCACATTGCTGGTTTATAGTTGCGGCCGCTGCTAACGCAACACTAGCAGCCGTGCCCGCGGTTAACGTTAACACCGGTCGTACACCACTTTTCCCAGACATTTTTCCCCACATACAAACAAACTCAAAACTCGAAAAAAAGACCCAAATGCGTAACTGTTACAACATCAACTAACTCACTAACGCACTCGCAACTCACTTTTACCATCTGTCAAATCTGTTTTCGTTTAACTTCATGGTGGGGCCACCACACCATTTCCCATTGGGCACCACTCGTTTTTTCTTAACAAACTTCACCAATCTTAAGTCGTTTCACAACACGTCCACGCCTTTTCATCCCATCATTGGTTCAATTATTTATAGCAACACGCATTATTATATAACATTTACACCATTAATTAATTAAACATCCCTAAATCATAAAAGTTTATACGTAAAATGTATTTATTTCAAAAAACTGTATAATAAATACACAACCCTTTATATATATAAGGATACTACTCATTAATATATGATTATATAATATATGAAACATTTTCCTACTTATACGTATTGAAATCTAACGTACCTACCACCTGTAATAGTAATCTATGAAAATGATGTTTTCAACTGTTAAATCACAGCCAACCATACTTAAATGTGTAAAATCGGGAATTTTTCAAGTATCATATTTGATCGTAACTAGTGCATAGCGGTACTGGTAGTGACCAATTGCCTGTGGGGAGGCACATAGGGCGTTCTTCTAGCCGTGATTCGAACCCTGGTTTGCAGGTCACTTGCAATGAGTCGCCCGGCATGTACGAGAATTTCGCTGGTGATATAAAACCATTTTCTGGCTCATTCGGATATGGACACCTTGGTTTACCTAAATAAACAATTAATACTCGGAAATCACGATAAATAGACGTACTTACAAAATGGTGTTGGGTGCGACCAAAAGCCTGTTTCTGTACAAACAATACTGGCTTCGCCTTCTAATTGATACACTTGAACACACACAAATTGTACGAGACTCCCGACGGCATATTTACCACCATCTGGTGTTGAGACTGCATCGACTTCTAATAATCGCCCGTGTTGAGGTACGACAGGGGGTGGACATTGGACGGCAATGCACCTTGGGGGTGAGCCGCTCCAAGTGCCGTTCATTTCGCACTCAATGCCGGGGGGACCTAATAAGCGGTAGCCCCACGAGCATCTAAAGACGGCGCGGCCACCGTAGCTGGAGTTGTGCTCCTCCATGTGTAAGTGGGATTCGAGGAGTTGTTCGGTGCTGTTGTCGAGGGATGGACAACGGACTGGTTCGCATGTAGGCACTGTGGATGACCATTTACCGGATGCTTGGCAGGTAAGGTTCGCGGTGCCGTTTATTCGGTAGCCCATCGGGCACTGGAAGATGGCGGTGTGACCAAGGCGTTCACCCTCCAAATGGTGAGTTATTCGTGGGTCTTCCACTTGGAATGATGGGCATACAATTGCTAGAAATTATTTATTTTTCGATTATATAATAAAGCTAGACACATTTGAGCTCACCTAAGATATGTAGTGTTATACTGTTGGTTATACCGCGTGGGGTTGCACACGTAAAAGTGCCGGAGTCTTGGGGTTTCGTATAATAAATCGATAATCGATATTTCCATTCACGCTCTTCGGTCGCGATTGCCCAACCTTAATTACAATTATAAGCTTTAATTACCCAATTACCTATTATATATAAATACCTGTAAGATATTGACCGAGCGCTGTAGTCCAAGTCCAATCAGGATTTCCTAATCGTCGCGAAAACAAACACTCTAAATGTAACGTAGATCCTGGATACACTGCTAAAATCCCATTCGGCTCAACAGACGCCGATCCAGCAGGAATCCGAATCAGGATCGTAGGTGGTGCATCCTCTAAATTAAAAATAATTATATTCCAACCCACCACTCACTATTTAACGATATATTACCGGTAAAATTAGTAAGCATTGTTGTTGGAACACATGACGGTAATTTATTAGTCCAAACTCCATTTTGGCACCTTGGTTTCGCATCCCCTAACAACTTATACAACCCTAACTTAGTACACCTTACATACAATTGCGCGCCATGCGGAAACGTCCAATCCATATCCGCTTTCTAACAATTATAAAAACATATCACACACTTAAATCTAAACAATAAATCAAAAAACATACAGATATCGATATATTTTGAAAAGTCACTAATAAATGTTGATTGATATGATCCAAACGACAGCTTCGAAATAAAGGATGAAACCGTCCGCCATCTAAAACCAATCTTATTTAAAAACCCGCCATTTCCTACTCAAATAGGTCACCTTGTTCATTAATACATAACGGACCAACCCAATGGCCCCCAATACACTTAATTTTGCATAGCCGTCGCTCGCCAAGCGGGCCGATTTGCCCGAAAAATTTCACTTCGCGAATACGCGCGTAATCATTCTTCAGCCGTTTATCATCATCTGGGTTATCCAATTCAGTCCCATTCATCGCCAGTAACGGCGGAATGCAACTATCAGATGTTTCTAGCAAAACATTTATGTGAGTTTGGTTGCCTACCTTGTAGGCGTTTTTTGTATGTTTACATACCTTGTATCGTTGTTTTATTGGATAACGACGCTGTTGCCCATACAAACCACCCGATTATCAATATAGATAATTTTCGTTTCATTTTTATGATTTATGCCACACTTAACTACTCATTTTTAGTGATTGGTTTATTATTTAATAATAAATTATGCATTGTTTATTAGTTGTTATAGATGATTTATGCATATTATAGCGTGTTTATTGATGGTTTTATGGTTGGTTCATGGTAGGTTTCGTAATTCATGTCGTTTGACTTGAAATGTACGAGTCGGGACGCCCGTTCAATACTGAACTGAAGGGTTGCCCTGAAAACAGGAACAGTTCCTGCTTACAGCCGGCAACTTAACAGTTTTGAATGTTACGCGGGTTTCTAACCATTTAGGCGCAATTGTTTTAAATGCAACGCGGGTTTGTTTCCATTTAGGCGCAATTGTTTTAAATGCAATGCAGGTTTGTGTCCATTTAGGCGCAATTGTTTTAAATGCAACGCTGGTTTGTTTCCGTTTAGGCACACTTGTTTTAAATACAACGCGAGTTTGTTTCCATTTAGGCGCACTTGTTTTAAATGCAACGCGGGTTTGTTTCCATTTAGGCGCAATTGTTTTAAAGCAATGCGGGTTTGTATTTAGTTGGGCGCAATTGTTTTAAATGTAACGCGGGTTTGTTTCTATTTAGGCGCACTTGTTTTAAATGTAACGCGGGTTTGTTTCGATTTAGGCGCTATTTTATATGTAGGGCGGGTTTGTATACATATAGGTGCTTATAATAGTGAATTATAATTTTTAAGTAATAAATAATAACGCAAGGTTTAAGTTGGTATAAAATGACTATACATTTATTCATATATTAAAACTATCACACGTACTTAAATATATATTTACAATAAATAATTGGCGCCTAATCATTGTTCACCGGTTGTGATTGCATGCACAATAGACACGATACTTTCATAAGTACCCGTAATACATCCAAGTATTCCTAATAGTAGTATAAACACATTTTTCACAACCATCCACGTTGATACTTCGGAAACGGACCATTTTATGGCCATTTCTAAAATCGGTGGGAATAGTAACGCTAACGCAGTACTGCTTACTGCGCCCACTAGCGATATGAAGTGGTTTAAATAGGGAATTACTTCTGCTAAAGTAACTGTAATAAATATATATTTATGTATTATTTGTTGAGTGCAATTTGTTGATGGAACTTACATGTGATTAGTACTAGTAAGGATCGGAAGCACATTTCGCCTAAGACCGGATATTGGAACGGGCCGAATTGGGCTACTACTTGAGGCCACATTATTACTACAGGAATGTAGAATTGTAAGGCGAATGTCAATAGTATTCCGAGTGATATTATCACTTTTACCACTTGGGATAAACTGTAAAATATTATTAATTAATTATTTCTGTTAGTTGAAACTTATAAATCTAGATATTTATTAAGAGTTCATATACTTACATATTGTCTATTTCTAAATTAAGGGTAACACTACCCTGGATAGCTTCTCCATATTGTAAATAAGCGAGGAACCCAAGTGTGGTAAAAAGCGCGATGACGAACGCCATCCCGACGTTTAAGACCCCTAAAGGTTTAGCGAAATGTTCAGGATTCTTCATTTCTCTTTGCAGTGGCAACACCTACATAAATATAACATAAACCCTACTGTAGATTCTATGTTTGTTGGTAGACTTACAAGTCCAATTCCCTCAAAAGCGAATAACGCGGTGCCGAAAAATAGGGGCATTGTGTTCAGCTCCCCGACGTATTTCACCGAGCTCACCGCTGGGAGATCTTGCGTGACGAAATATAAAGTAATTATAACGCCAATCAACATGATGATATTTGCAATCGTCGATAAGGGCGCTAAATATTTTAAATTGCGCACTAAACATGTTAGGAGTATCGGTAATAAAATAATGGCCATGTGCACGCGGATGTCTAGGGTGATGTTGTGGAAGTCTAGTACTTGTTTGATGTTTTTTGATACGAATACGAAATAAACGCAACAGAAACCCAATTGGGTGACGCACAAGAACAGGTTGACGAGCCACTTCATGGTGGGCGCGATCCTCTTCAACCGCGGGTGGCCCGTCGAGAAGCACAGCTGGACCGTCTGCGCAAATCCTGGATTTGTTTCCATACCCGTACGTTGTTTCATTTCATTCGCTGCGCTTATCTATAAATCGCGTTTTCTATTAACGTTTGGCAACATTTTTAATAAATACACTATTTTGCATATATTTGGCATAACTGGTTTAAAACATAATAAATATGCTGGAGGTGTTTTCGAATGACATCATCATGTATTATTATGTTAAATTACTCACCAATAAATGTTGACAATGCACGCAAATTACCCCCAAAATAACGACGACAATTGGCCCCACAATAATACCAGCGTTTTTAAACGCGTCCCCCATCGCCATCATCCCAGATCCGATATTTCCTCGTAATAAATGCATTAAAGTTTCGCTAAATCTATAAATAATAAATAAATACAAAATCCCCCCCCTCTTTAAACTAAAAGTCTATAAGGCTCCATTTAGTATGTATTACCGCGAACAAATTATTATAGAAACGTAACTTACGATGTAGGATGGTCTATAGACCCATGTCCATCATCGACTTCTGCTTTCGGGGGTTTCTCTCCGAATTTCTCTTGCAGCGCAATGCTAACTATCGGGTCTTTCGACTGGAATTCACTAGTGAATGTTCCATTTCTATAAGAATTACCCATTAAATAATTAAATAAACGCCCTTTTGCGCCTAGTTTTTTTATTAAATTACGTCTTATTGTCGGTGTTATAACTATCTTGAGATCCGTACCATGGCACTGTTACGTTATTGGCGGGAATTGTGTATGCTCGTTGGTCACCCATCCTGCAAAATTATTTAAACGTGCGACTTTATTTTAATTTCCGAAATGCAATTATCATTTAGAGGATATTACATAATAATAACAAAAAAAATTTTTATTTACTTGATAACCTTGTTTCATGTTATTATTCTTATTTACAAAAAAAAACACACAAACATAAATTACTTTTTTTCAAATAAAACTCCTACGCAATACTGGTTGCCTAACTCATACATATATATATATATATATATATATATATATATATATATATATATAAATAATAATAATACAGGTAAGAAAATAATAATAATTAATAAATATCGGGATAAACGTGTATTTTAAAGCTTTGCGGGTTGCATATGTTTAGGCGTACGTATAATTAAAAGCAGTTAATGAGTAAAACCTACACTTATAAGCTTACATTACACAGTTGGGCGATGTAAATGTATCGAAACGTATTGTTGTTATATCATATTTGATAAATAGCCAAATGTTGCAACAGCAACTAAAAGTGCGGGGGTGTATTGCGGGTGATATATAAATACGAGTATTTTGAGCTTTAATATAGTAACAAAATATGTAATTAGTAAATAATTCATTAATTGTTCAACGCGTGTACTATAAAATGTAACCATGGGATTTTAACGTCCTTGTGTTTTATCAACAATAAATTATATATAAAAAAAAACAACTACATATTAACTAACTAATTACATTTGAGAATCTGATAATCCAAAGCATTGTTTTAAATAGATAACACATTGATTCGTTTATCTGAGCGAGCAATCAAATCATAAATGATTTACAATAAAAAAATCATAAACAAATATGTTTATCAATATGTAGGCTAAGTGCAATCAAAAAAAAAATTAAATAAAAAATCAATTTCGTTATGAAATGCACTTTCAAACTGGTTTTTTAGTGGGTAGCTTGCCAAAATAAACTCAAAATAAATACGATACAGGTCATTAGCCTGTTCCAAAAAAAAAAAACAAATAAACACATTTAATAATTATAATATCTTATTTAAATTAAATTGTTTTCGTTACATTTTATATATATATAACAATTTAAATATAAACATATATGAGCAACGTGTTTAGAATAATAAATATTTAATGCACCATGACACTAAAAGTTAAGGTGCTTATTTGCGTCATCGTGGCGCCTATTTTGAGTTACCCCCAATACAATTAGGTATATGAAAAGAATTTTGCGAAACCATAAATCGTATCCCTTAGACGGTTGGACACTTATGTATTATGTTTTTTTTTTTTTTTTGTATATCTCAGTGGCGTACGATTTGTTAGTGCATTAATTGTACTTGCATATCTAAACTATTGCAAAAAATAAATCGTACATGATAATATTACAAGTGGTCAACCTTGACATGACAACTTTCCCAACTATCTCATATAGTTGGTGCTATTACTAAAAAATATGTAAATAAATCAATGATTTATAAACAATGAAAGTATTTAATAAATATTAAAAATCAGTCGTAGTTCGATTTGAGTATTTTTGTCAACATTTACAAATATTTTAAACAATGAAATAGCGCTTATGTAAATAATTGGTGATTTGAAATCATAAAAAATAAAAAAAAACTGACTAGGAGAACATCTTTCGAACGAAGAAATGTTCTAGTCTATAGATACCCTATATTCTAAATATAACCACCTATGTGGAGAATAGCTTTCCACTGGAAGTTAAACCATGGTTAAACCCAATATTTCTCAGAACTCGTTAACGATACAATAACTAATAAACGCAATAACTCTATTACTAATTATGCACTTTATACATCAGATAAAAATTGACTACAACATATTTTAATCATAAATCTATATTTAATATTTATTTAATTAATAAACAACCCTAATACAATAATAGGCAACCCGTTTAACACAACTATCGTTAAACCCAAAATTTCTCAGAAGTCGTTAACGATACAATAACTAATAAACGCAATAACTCTAAAACTAATTATGCACTTTATATATCAGATAAAAATTGACTACAACATATTTCTATTATAATTCTATATTCAATATTTATTTAATAAATAAACAACCCTTATACAATAATAGGCAACCCGTTTAACACAAGCGCGCGATAAATAATTCGGTGTTTTTGGTGTTTTTGGAGGTTTCGTTGATTTCAGACGATATAAAAAAAATTGAAAAAAATTTCGAACAAACCTGTGGAATATTTATTGGAATCCGTATTTGAATGAAATAATTCCAATGCCACTGTGTGTGAATGGGATGTGAGAGTGTTCCGGTTGTCTGAAGTAACACGCACAACACTGCAGACGCGACTGAAACTGCTAAAGTAAATAGTAGGTAACTTACTAGACATGGATGGCCAATTTCCCATAATAAGAGTGAGGAATGACGCGTCACTCATGCGGTGCGAATTCCGTAGGACCGTGATCTCGTATCGCCCCCCCCACTTATAAATCACAATATTACTACTGATTAAATATCCCTTGTCTTATATCAAATTTGATTGGAAACAATAAAATTTATATTAAATCAAACACATAAGCGCTTTTAACATATTATTTATTATTTTTATATATATATATACACATTTCGAAATTAGAAACTAGGAACCTTGATATAAAAACATTATAGAAATAGTTCTGAGCCCAACCTTCGAATATTGTCATTTATTTATTATTTCCTCACTATAAATTTTATATAAATATATATTTTAAAAATAGATTTTTTTAGTAAATAAGTGTTTTTAAACTTTTTATACCCAATTGCCAACTCAACCAAATTATGTATTTTATTTAATGTATTACGTAACTGAACAAAATTAATATTTTTTAAAATATAGATTATATTTGTTTATTGTAAAAAAAAGTCATAAATTTAAATTCACGTGAACAACAACTAATAAATCTAAACATGACTCCTAAACATATACATACAAATCAAACAAGTACTTATTCATTGCATTTAAACTATTATCTCGCTAATGTAATAAAATAAAGTAATGCCTCATTGTTTTATTAAAATCCTACCAATTGAATAATAATCAACCAACAACTCTAAAATGAGCTTTGCTCATATAATTTATATTCATATAATTAATTGCGAAAATAAAAAATAAAAATAAACCCCTATACGTATGCAACCAACAATACATTTATGTGTACCCATACATATATGTTATTTTGTGGTTATTTGTGTTTTAAATAAAGAAAAACATCTTAATTTACGGGTTTACGTCGTGTTTTACTGATTATTATATATAAATTACGATATAAAACCGTAAATTAAGATTATTGCTATTTAAGAGTAAATTTACTATCATTGGCAACACTGTACTCAATATATTTTTAGGTTAAATGTGTAGTCTTTCTATGAATTAATTTAAGATTTTAGAGCATATTTAATGACGACGCAAGACAATTTCGGGGATAGGAATGAACCAGGACCAGGTCCTCCAACCCCAGCTTCACCCGGTCGTGGGGTATGTACACCTAAACGTAATTTGGTAGTCGTGAGCAATTAGTCGTTTTTTTTTAGCAGTACCAATTCACAAGTGATGAATTAAATGTTTTGAGGGAGTGTAATCGGGATAGCTTCTTCCAGCGATGTTTACCAGTCGGTACGATACTTGGAGTTGCGGCGTATTATGGTGTACAAAATGGTTGGTGGAGTTAACCTATAAATGTTAGTTTCAAATGTTAATTGTGGTGTTTTTAGGGCATTTGAAGCCTAGTCCGCGGTGGGGGGCGACGCCGAAGGTGATTGTGGCGTCTATTATCGGGTATTTTATCGGTAAAATATCGTATCAGTCGAAATGTGCGGAGCGCTTGATGCAGCTGCCGGATAGTAGGTTAGGGGCGATTTTGCGGCAGAGGAAACGCGGCTCGGGTTTCCAAGAGAGGTTAGTTGGTTTTCTTTGGAGGTTTAAGTGTTGGTTAATGGGTTGTGTAGTTTAGAACCGGGTTTTGGGTCGGGTATGGCGCTCAGTCCGTTTTCGAACGTGAATCCATCGGATACCTACAGTGATGTTGGACCTGGAAGTGGGGCTGCGCCTGGAACTGGACCAACTAGTTCATCCGATTTGGACACCAGTCGTCCTGAGAACACTGGATTGGATGATAATATGAGGCCTTCCGTCGACAATAGTACGTATTTATATATATATTTGTGAACAAATATTTATAGGTTATTTCATAATTTAGATCCAGTATTTGAAGAAGACTCAATGCCGCCAATTCAAAATAAAACGACATCTTACGATGAATTACGGAAGCAAAACCGCGAAGACTATCAAAAACAACGCACAAATTTTAGGTATTTGAATTATTTTGAGTGTTGATTTATGATTTTTGAGGGTTATGTTAATTTGTTTTATTGTTGTGTGTTTAGGGCAACGGAAACCCCGCAAGCGCAACGTCCTCCTCCGCAAGTTGAAGTGCAGAAACCAGTATTCGCGCGGCCACCACCATCGACGCCGCGGCAAACCAATATTTATGGGGATTCTATGGAATAATATTGTATTTTTCCTGTATAAAATCACACATGAATTGTATATTGTAGACGTATATAGACTTTGTTTAAAAAAGCGCTTTTAAGGGCGCTTTTCTTGAAAAGCGATGCTCTGAAATAGTAATAAATAAAACGAATGTTTAAATTATAACCTATAAGACTTTATTACTTATTCTTTTACGTACATTTTATTAATAATTAACCTCAAATAAATTTAATATCAACATACTTAATTTAAATAAACTATATATATATATTAATTACGTTTGATACTTTACAATACAAATAGATACAGTTTAACCTCAAATAGTTAAACTAATTAATTTTATTTACTTTTATCAGAAAATGCAATCCATCGATAGTACTAAGATCCCCCCAACCCTCAATAAGAAGCTCAGCGCCCCTCCAACCCCTTTAAACAGTTAATAACAAATATGTTTTCGTATATTATTGTAATCTTTTGTTAAATATATAATTTATTTATGTGTTGAAAATTGTTATTGATAAATGAAGCACTTAATTGTATGTACCTATTAAAATAAGTATTATTTATATATTGTATATAATTGTTTTATCATATATGCAATTGTTGTATGTTGATATTGTTATAAATAATTAGGGATATATTTGAACTAGATTTATAAATGATTGTGTGTGTAAATTGTGTGTACTTATATTACTTGGTTTTAAATAAAAAACTTTATTAAATATACATATGATATTTTACTTTAACTAAAAAAATCCTTTAACCTCCTTCAAATAATGTGGAATGTATGAAAAGTCATGAAAATGGTCAAATAAAAAATGTGCTCCTAAAAGCACGTTTTTTTGCTGACCAAAAACTCTAAGAAAACGATTAAAAATTTAAACTCCTAAAATAATGTGAAAGGGTTGAAAAGTCATGAAAATGGTCAAGTTCAAAATGTGCTCTTAAAAGCACTTTTTTTCCATGACCAATTTCAATTCAAAAAGTCATTTTACACGGTTTTAAATCGAAATTGGTCATGGAAAAAAAGTGCTTTTAAGAGGACAAACATTTTTTACTTGTTAAGAAAAAAAAAGTGCTTTTAAGAGCACAAAAATTATTATATGTTAAGAAAAAAAAAGTGCTGTTAAAAGCACTTTTTTTCCATGACCAATTTCGATTCAAAACCCGGATACAAAATGTCATTTTACACGGTTTTAAATCGAAATTGGTCATGGAAAAAAAGTGCTTTTAAGAGCACAAAATTTTTTTACTTGTTAAGAAAATAAAAGTGCTTTTAAGAGCACAAAAAATTATTATTTGTTAAGATAAAAAATGTGCTCTTAAAAGCACTTTTTTTCCATGACCAATTTCGATTCAAAACCCGGATACAAAATTTTATTTTACACGGTTTTAAATCGAAATTGGTCATGGAAAAAAAGTGCTTTTAAGAGCACAAAAAATTTTTACTTGTTAAGAAAAAAAAGTGCTTTTAAGAGCACAAAAAATTATTATTTGTCAAAAAAAAAGTGCTCTTAGAAGCACATTTTTTTAAAAACAATTAATTATTTATTAACAATATTAAAGTTTATAATAATGCACCTAAAGTGTAATACTACCCCTAAAGACCGTAGAAATAATTTTGGAATTACGTAATAGCTCTGCAGATCGCCAATTTCGATTAGAAACGGTCAAAATGACATTTTGTATCCGGGTATCAGGAATCAAAAGAGATCGTTTTTATTCATTAACAAAAAAAATTCAAGACGTAGCTGAAAAGTATGGTTTTACCTATGTCTTTCAAAAACTTCGTAAATGAATAAAAAAGATCTCTTTTGATTCCTGATACCCGGATACAAAATGTCATTTTGACCGTTTTGAATCGAAATTTTCGAAGTGGAGGGCTATTACGTAATTCCAAAATTATTTCTACAGCCTTTAGGTAATTTTAAACGATAATATAATTGTTTATAAATATTTTATTTAAATAAAATAAATACTTTTGGTACCCGAAATAAAATATTAATTAAGTCAATTAACTGTACCGGAGTACCACTGGCCACGTTGCCGACATTCCCCTAAAATAATTTTTAATTAAAAAAATATATATATATTTATTAACAATAAACATTATTAAAGTTTTTAATACTACCCCTAAAGACCGAAGCAATAATTTGGCAATTACGTAATAACCCTGCAGATCGCCAATTTCGATTCAAAATGGTCAAAATGACATTTTGTATCCGGGTATCAGGAATCAAAAGAGATCGTTTTTATTCATTAACAAAAAAAATTCAAGACGTAGCTGAAAAGTATGGTTTTACCTATGTCTTTCAAAAACTTCGTAAATGAATAAAAAAGATCTCTTTTGATTCCTGATACCCGGATACAAAATGTCATTTTGACCGTTTTGAATCGAAATTGGCGAAGTGGAGGGCTATTACGTAATTCCAAAATTATTTCTACGGTCTTTAGGGGTAGTATTACACTTTAGGTGCATTATTATAAACTTTAATATTGTTAATAAATAATTAATTGTTTTTAAAAAAATGTGCTTCTAAGAGCACTTTTATTTAACAAATAATAATTTCCGGGTTTTGAATCGAAATTGGTCATGGAAAAAAAGTGCTTTTAACAGCACTTTTTTTTTTCTTAACAAATAACAATTATTTGTGCTCTTAAAAGCACTTTTTTTTTCTTAACAAGTAAAAATTTTTTGTGCTGTTAAAAGCACTTTTTTTCCATGACCAATTTCGATTCAAAACCCGGATACAAAATGTCATTTTACACGGTTTTAAATCGAAATTGGTCATGGAAAAAAAGTGCTTTTAAGAGCACAAAATTTTTTTACTTGTTAAGAAAATAAAAGTGCTTTTAAGAGCACAAAAAATTATTATTTGTTAAGATAAAAAATGTGCTCTTAAAAGCACTTTTTTTCCATGACCAATTTCGATTCAAAACCCGGATACAAAATTTTATTTTACACGGTTTTAAATCGAAATTGGTCATGGAAAAAAAGTGCTTTTAAGCGCACAAAAAATTTTTACTTGTTAAGAAAAAAAAGTGCTTTTAAGAGCACAAAAAATTATTATTTGTCAAAAAAAAAGTGCTCTTAGAAGCACATTTTTTTAAAAACAATTAATTATTTATTAACAATATTAAAGTTTATAATAATGCACCTAAAGTGTAATACTACCCCTAAAGACCGTAGAAATAATTTTGGAATTACGTAATAGCTCTGCAGATCGCCAATTTCGATTAGAAACGGTCAAAATGACATTTTGTATCCGGGTATCAGGAATCAAAAGAGATCGTTTTTATTCATTAACAAAAAAAATTCAAGACGTAGCTGAAAAGTATGGTTTTACCTATGTCTTTCAAAAACTTCGTAAATGAATAAAAAAGATCTCTTTTGATTCCTGATACCCGGATACAAAATGTCATTTTGACCGTTTTGAATCGAAATTTTCGAAGTGGAGGGCTATTACGTAATTCCAAAATTATTTCTACAGCCTTTAGGTAATTTTAAACGATAATATAATTGTTTATAAATATTTTATTTAAATAAAATAAATACTTTTGGTACCCGAAATAAAATATTAATTAAGTCAATTAACTGTACCGGAGTACCACTGGCCACGTTGCCGACATTCCCCTAAAATAATTTTTAATTAAAAAAATATATATATATTTATTAACAATAAACATTATTAAAGTTTTTAATACTACCCCTAAAGACCGAAGCAATAATTTGGCAATTACGTAATAACCCTGCAGATCGCCAATTTCGATTCAAAATGGTCAAAATGACATTTTGTATCCGGGTATCAGGAATCAAAAGAGATCGTTTTTATTCATTAACAAAAAAAATTCAAGACGTAGCTGAAAAGTATGGTTTTACCTATGTCTTTCAAAAACTTCGTAAATGAATAAAAAAGATCTCTTTTGATTCCTGATACCCGGATACAAAATGTCATTTTGACCGTTTTGAATCGAAATTGGCGAAGTGGAGGGCTATTACGTAATTCCAAAATTATTTCTACGGTCTTTAGGGGTAGTATTACACTTTAGGTGCATTATTATAAACTTTAATATTGTTAATAAATAATTAATTGTTTTTAAAAAAATGTGCTTCTAAGAGCACTTTTATTTAACAAATAATAATTTCCGGGTTTTGAATCGAAATTGGTCATGGAAAAAAAGTGCTTTTAACAGCACTTTTTTTTTTCTTAACAAATAACAATTATTTGTGCTCTTAAAAGCACTTTTTTTTTCTTAACAAGTAAAAATTTTTTGTGCTCTTAAAAGCACTTTTTTTCCATGACCAATTTCGATTCAAAACCCGGATACAAAATGTCATTTTACACGGTTTTAAATCGAAATTGGTCATGGAAAAAAAGTGCTTTTAAGAGCACAAAATTTTTTTACTTGTTAAGAAAATAAAACTGCTTTTAAGAGCACAAAAAATTATTATTTGTTAAGATAAAAAATGTGCTCTTAAAAGCACTTTTTTTCCATGACCAATTTCGATTCAAAACCCGGATACAAAATTTTATTTTACACGGTTTTAAATCGAAATTGGTCATGGAAAAAAAGTGCTTTTAAGAGCACAAAAAATTTTTACTTGTTAAGAAAAAAAAGTGCTTTTAAGAGCACAAAAAATTATTATTTGTCAAAAAAAAAGTGCTCTTAGAAGCACATTTTTTTAAAAACAATTAATTATTTATTAACAATATTAAAGTTTATAATAATGCACCTAAAGTGTAATACTACCACTAAAGACCGTAGAAATAATTTTGGAATTACGTAATAGCTCTGCAGATCGCCAATTTCGATTAGAAACGGTCAAAATGACATTTTGTATCCGGGTATCAGGAATCAAAAGAGATCGTTTTTATTCATTAACAAAAAAAATTCAAGACGTAGCTGAAAAGTATGGTTTTACCTATGTCTTTCAAAAACTTCGTAAATGAATAAAAAAGATCTCTTTTGATTCCTGATACCCGGATACAAAATGTCATTTTGACCGTTTTGAATCGAAATTTTCGAAGTGGAGGGCTATTACGTAATTCCAAAATTATTTCTACAGCCTTTAGGTAATTTTAAACGATAATATAATTGTTTATAAATATTTTATTTAAATAAAATAAATACTTTTGGTACCCGAAATAAAATATTAATTAAGTCAATTAACTGTACCGGAGTACCACTGGCCACGTTGCCGACATTCCCCTAAAATAATTTTTAATTAAAAAAATATATATATATTTATTAACAATAAACATTATTAAAGTTTTTAATACTACCCCTAAAGACCGAAGCAATAATTTGGCAATTACGTAATAACCCTGCAGATCGCCAATTTCGATTCAAAATGGTCAAAATGACATTTTGTATCCGGGTATCAGGAATCAAAAGAGATCGTTTTTATTCATTAACAAAAAAAATTCAAGACGTAGCTGAAAAGTATGGTTTTACCTATGTCTTTCAAAAACTTCGTAAATGAATAAAAAAGATCTCTTTTGATTCCTGATACCCGGATACAAAATGTCATTTTGACCGTTTTGAATCGAAATTGGCGAAGTGGAGGGCTATTACGTAATTCCAAAATTATTTCTACGGTCTTTAGGGGTAGTATTACACTTTAGGTGCATTATTATAAACTTTAATATTGTTAATAAATAATTAATTGTTTTTAAAAAAATGTGCTTCTAAGAGCACTTTTATTTAACAAATAATAATTTCCGGGTTTTGAATCGAAATTGGTCATGGAAAAAAAGTGCTTTTAACAGCACTTTTTTTTTTCTTAACAAATAACAATTATTTGTGCTCTTAAAAGCACTTTTTTTTTCTTAACAAGTAAAAATTTTTTGTGCTCTTAAAAGCACTTTTTTTCCATGACCAATTTTGATTTAAAACCGTGTAAAATAAAATTTTGTATCCGGGTTTTGAATCGAAATTGGTCATGGAAAAAAAGTGCTTTTAAGAGCACATTTTTTTTCTTAACAAAATATAATTTTTTGTGCTCTTAAAAGCACTTTTTTTTCATAACAAGTAAAAATTTTTTGTGCTCTTAAAAGCACTTTTTTTCCATGACCAATTTCGATTTAAAAACGTGTAAAATAAAATTTTGTATCCGGGTTTTAAATCGAAATTGGTCATGGAAAAAAAGTGCTTTTAAGAGCACAAAAAATTATTATTTGTTAAAAAAAAAAAGTGCTGTTAAAAGCACTTTTTTTCCATGACCAATTTCGATTCAAAACCCGTATACAAAATGTCATTTTACACGGTTTTAAATCGAAATTGGTCATGGAAAAAAAGTGCTTTTAAGAGCACAAAAATTTTTTACTTGTTAAGAAAATAAAAGTGCTTTTAAGAGCAAAAAAAATTATTATTTGTTAAGATAAAAAATGTGCTCTTAAAAGCACTTTTTTTCCATGACCAATTTCGATTCAAAACCCGGATACAAAATTTTATTTTACACGGTTTTAAATCGAAATTGGTCATGGAAAAAAAGTGCTTTTAAGCGCACAAAAAATTTTTACTTGTTAAGAAAAAAAAGTGCTTTTAAGAGCACAAAAAATTATTATTTGTCAAAAAAAAAGTGCTCTTAGAAGCACATTTTTTTAAAAACAATTAATTATTTATTAACAATATTAAAGTTTATAATAATGCACCTAAAGTGTAATACTACCCCTAAAGACCGTAGAAATAATTTTGGAATTACGTAATAGCTCTGCAGATCGCCAATTTCGATTAGAAACGGTCAAAATGACATTTTGTATCCGGGTATCAGGAATCAAAAGAGATCGTTTTTATTCATTAACAAAAAAAATTCAAGACGTAGCTGAAAAGTATGGTTTTACCTATGTCTTTCAAAAACTTCGTAAATGAATAAAAAAGATCTCTTTTGATTCCTGATACCCGGATACAAAATGTCATTTTGACCGTTTTGAATCGAAATTTTCGAAGTGGAGGGCTATTACGTAATTCCAAAATTATTTCTACAGCCTTTAGGTAATTTTAAACGATAATATAATTGTTTATAAATATTTTATTTAAATAAAATAAATACTTTTGGTACCCGAAATAAAATATTAATTAAGTCAATTAACTGTACCGGAGTACCACTGGCCACGTTGCCGACATTCCCCTAAAATAATTTTTAATTAAAAAAATATATATATATTTATTAACAATAAACATTATTAAAGTTTTTAATACTACCCCTAAAGACCGAAGCAATAATTTGGCAATTACGTAATAACCCTGCAGATCGCCAATTTCGATTCAAAATGGTCAAAATGACATTTTGTATCCGGGTATCAGGAATCAAAAGAGATCGTTTTTATTCATTAACAAAAAAAATTCAAGACGTAGCTGAAAAGTATGGTTTTACCTATGTCTTTCCAAAACTTCGTAAATGAATAAAAAAGATCTCTTTTGATTCCTGATACCCGGATACAAAATGTCATTTTGACCGTTTTGAATCGAAATTTTCGAAGTGGAGGGCTATTACGTAATTCCAAAATTATTTCTACAGCCTTTAGGTAATTTTAAACGATAATATAATTGTTTATAAATATTTTATTTAAATAAAATAAATACTTTTGGTACCCGAAATAAAATATTAATTAAGTCAATTAACTGTACCGGAGTACCACTGGCCACGTTGCCGACATTCCCCTAAAATAATTTTTAATTAAAAAAATATATATATATTTATTAACAATAAACATTATTAAAGTTTTTAATACTACCCCTAAAGACCGAAGCAATAATTTGGCAATTACGTAATAACCCTGCAGATCGCCAATTTCGATTCAAAATGGTCAAAATGACATTTTGTATCCGGGTATCAGGAATCAAAAGAGATCGTTTTTATTCATTAACAAAAAAAATTCAAGACGTAGCTGAAAAGTATGGTTTTACCTATGTCTTTCAAAAACTTCGTAAATGAATAAAAAAGATCTCTTTTGATTCCTGATACCCGGATACAAAATGTCATTTTGACCGTTTTGAATCGAAATTGGCGAAGTGGAGGGCTATTACGTAATTCCAAAATTATTTCTACGGTCTTTAGGGGTAGTATTACACTTTAGGTGCATTATTATAAACTTTAATATTGTTAATAAATAATTAATTGTTTTTAAAAAAATGTGCTTCTAAGAGCACTTTTATTTAACAAATAATAATTTCCGGGTTTTGAATCGAAATTGGTCATGGAAAAAAAGTGCTTTTAACAGCACTTTTTTTTTTCTTAACAAATAACAATTATTTGTGCTCTTAAAAGCACTTTTTTTTTCTTAACAAGTAAAAATTTTTTGTGCTCTTAAAAGCACTTTTTTTCCATGACCAATTTCGATTCAAAACCCGGATACAAAATGTCATTTTACACGGTTTTAAATCGAAATTGGTCATGGAAAAAAAGTGCTTTTAAGAGCACAAAATTTTTTTACTTGTTAAGAAAATAAAAGTGCTTTTAAGAGCACAAAAAATTATTATTTGTTAAGATAAAAAATGTGCTCTTACAAGCACTTTTTTTCCATGACCAATTTCGATTCAAAACCCGGATACAAAATTTTATTTTACACGGTTTTAAATCGAAATTGGTCATGGAAAAAAAGTGCTTTTAAGCGCACAAAAAATTTTTACTTGTTAAGAAAAAAAAGTGCTTTTAAGAGCACAAAAAATTATTATTTGTCAAAAAAAAAGTGCTCTTAGAAGCACATTTTTTTAAAAACAATTAATTATTTATTAACAATATTAAAGTTTATAATAATGCACCTAAAGTGTAATACTACCCCTAAAGACCGTAGAAATAATTTTGGAATTACGTAATAGCTCTGCAGATCGCCAATTTCGATTAGAAACGGTCAAAATGACATTTTGTATCCGGGTATCAGGAATCAAAAGAGATCGTTTTTATTCATTAACAAAAAAAATTCAAGACGTAGCTGAAAAGTATGGTTTTACCTATGTCTTTCAAAAACTTCGTAAATGAATAAAAAAGATCTCTTTTGATTCCTGATACCCGGATACAAAATGTCATTTTGACCGTTTTGAATCGAAATTTTCGAAGTGGAGGGCTATTACGTAATTCCAAAATTATTTCTACAGCCTTTAGGTAATTTTAAACGATAATATAATTGTTTATAAATATTTTATTTAAATAAAATAAATACTTTTGGTACCCGAAATAAAATATTAATTAAGTCAATTAACTGTACCGGAGTACCACTGGCCACGTTGCCGACATTCCCCTAAAATAATTTTTAATTAAAAAAATATATATATATTTATTAACAATAAACATTATTAAAGTTTTTAATACTACCCCTAAAGACCGAAGCAATAATTTGGCAATTACGTAATAACCCTGCAGATCGCCAATTTCGATTCAAAATGGTCAAAATGACATTTTGTATCCGGGTATCAGGAATCAAAAGAGATCGTTTTTATTCATTAACAAAAAAAATTCAAGACGTAGCTGAAAAGTATGGTTTTACCTATGTCTTTCAAAAACTTCGTAAATGAATAAAAAAGATCTCTTTTGATTCCTGATACCCGGATACAAAATGTCATTTTGACCGTTTTGAATCGAAATTGGCGAAGTGGAGGGCTATTACGTAATTCCAAAATTATTTCTACGGTCTTTAGGGGTAGTATTACACTTTAGGTGCATTATTATAAACTTTAATATTGTTAATAAATAATTAATTGTTTTTAAAAAAATGTGCTTCTAAGAGCACTTTTATTTAACAAATAATAATTTCCGGGTTTTGAATCGAAATTGGTCATGGAAAAAAAGTGCTTTTAACAGCACTTTTTTTTTTCTTAACAAATAACAATTTTTTGTGCTCTTAAAAGCACTTTTTTTTTCTTAACAAGTAAAAATTTTTTGTGCTCTTAAAAGCACTTTTTTTCCATGACCAATTTCGATTCAAAACCCGGATACAAAATTTTATTTTACACGGTTTTAAATCGAAATTGGTCATGGAAAAAAAGTGCTTTTAAAAGCACAAAATTTTTTTACTTGTTAAGAAAATAAAAGTGCTTTTAAGAGCACAAAAAATTATTATTTGTTAAGATAAAAAATGTGCTCTTAAAAGCACTTTTTTTCCATGACCAATTTCGATTCAAAACCCGGATACAAAATTTTATTTTACACGGTTTTAAATCGAAATTGGTCATGGAAAAAAAGTGCTTTTAAGAGCACAAAAAATTTTTACTTGTTAAGAAAAAAAAATGCTTTTAAGAGCACAAAAAATTATTATTTGTCAAAAAAAAAGTGCTCTTAGAAGCACATTTTTTTAAAAACAATTAATTATTTATTAACAATATTAAAGTTTATAATAATGCACCTAAAGTGTAATACTACCCCTAAAGACCGTAGAAATAATTTTGGAATTACGTAATAGCTCTGCAGATCGCCAATTTCGATTAGAAACGGTCAAAATGACATTTTGTATCCGGGTATCAGGAATCAAAAGAGATCGTTTTTATTCATTAACAAAAAAAATTCAAGACGTAGCTGAAAAGTATGGTTTTACCTATGTCTTTCAAAAACTTCGTAAATGAATAAAATAGATCTCTTTTGATTCCTGATACCCGGATACAAAATGTCATTTTGACCGTTTTGAATCGAAATTTTCGAAGTGGAGGGCTATTACGTAATTCCAAAATTATTTCTACAGCCTTTAGGTAATTTTAAACGATAATATAATTGTTTATAAATATTTTATTTAAATAAAATAAATACTTTTGGTACCCGAAATAAAATATTAATTAAGTCAATTAACTGTACCGGAGTACCACTGGCCACGTTGCCGACATTCCCCTAAAATAATTTTTAATTAAAAAAATATATATATATTTATTAACAATAAACATTATTAAAGTTTTTAATACTACCCCTAAAGACCGAAGCAATAATTTGGCAATTACGTAATAACCCTGCAGATCGCCAATTTCGATTCAAAATGGTCAAAATGACATTTTGTATCCGGGTATCAGGAATCAAAAGAGATCGTTTTTATTCATTAACAAAAAAAATTCAAGACGTAGCTGAAAAGTATGGTTTTACCTATGTCTTTCAAAAACTTCGTAAATGAATAAAAAAGATCTCTTTTGATTCCTGATACCCGGATACAAAATGTCATTTTGACCGTTTTGAATCGAAATTGGCGAAGTGGAGGGCTCTTACGTAATTCCAAAATTATTTCTACGGTCTTTAGGGGTAGTATTACACTTTAGGTGCATTATTATAAACTTTAATATTGTTAATAAATAATTAATTGTTTTTAAAAAAATGTGCTTCTAAGAGCACTTTTATTTAACAAATAATAATTTCCGGGTTTTGAATCGAAATTGGTCATGGAAAAAAAGTGCTTTTAACAGCACTTTTTTTTTTCTTAACAAATAACAATTATTTGTGCTCTTAAAAGCACTTTTTTTTTCTTAACAAGTAAAAATTTTTTGTGCTCTTAAAAGCACTTTTTTTCCATGACCAATTTTGATTTAAAACCGTGTAAAATAAAATTTTGTATCCGGGTTTTGAATCGAAATTGGTCATGGAAAAAAAGTGCTTTTAAGAGCACATTTTTTTTCTTAACAAAATATAATTTTTTGTGCTCTTAAAAGCACTTTTTTTTCATAACAAGTAAAAATTTTTTGTGCTCTTAAAAGCACTTTTTTTCCATGACCAATTTCGATTTAAAAACGTGTAAAATAAAATTTTGTATCCGGGTTTTAAATCGAAATTGGTCATGGAAAAAAAGTGCTTTTAAGAGCACAAAAAATTATTATTTGATAAAAAAAAAAAGTGCTGTTAAAAGCACTTTTTTTCCATGACCAATTTCGATTCAAAACCCGTATACAAAATGTCATTTTACACGGTTTTAAATCGAAATTGGTCATGGAAAAAAAGTGCTTTTAAGAGCACAAAAATTTTTTACTTGTTAAGAAAATAAAAGTGCTTTTAAGAGCAAAAAAAATTATTATTTGTTAAGATAAAAAATGTGCTCTTAAAAGCACTTTTTTTCCATGACCAATTTCGATTCAAAACCCGGATACAAAATTTTATTTTACACGGTTTTAAATCGAAATTGGTCATGGAAAAAAAGTGCTTTTAAGAGCACAAAAAATCTTTACTTGTTAAGAAAAAAAAGTGCTTTTAAGAGCACAAAAAATTGTTAATTGTTAAGAAAAAAAAAGTGCTGTTAAAAGCACTTTTTTTCAATGACCAATTTTGATTCAAAACCCGGAAATTATTATTTGTCAAAAAAAAGTGCTCTTAGAAGAACATTTTTTTAAAAACAATTTATTATTTATTAACAATATTAAAGTTTATAATAATGCACCTAAAGTGTAGTACTACCCCTAAAGACCGTAGAAATAATTTTGGAATTACGTAATAGCTCTGCAGATCGCCAATTTCGATTCAAAACGGTCAAAATGACATTTTGTATCCGGGTATCAGGAATCAAAAGAGATCGTTTTTATTCATTAACAAAAAAAATTCAAGACGTAGCTGAAAAGTATGGTTTTACCTATGTCTTTCAAAAACTTCGTAAATGAATAAAAAAGATCTCTTTTGATTCCTGATACCCGGATACAAAATGTCATTTTGACCGTTTTGAATCGAAATTGGCGAAGTGGAGGGCTATTACGTAATTCCAAAATTATTTCTACGGTCTTTAGGGGTAGTATTACACTTTAGGTGCATTATTATAAACTTTAATATTGTTAATAAATAATTAATTGTTTTTAAAAAAATGTGCTTCTAAGAGCACTTTTATTTAACAAATAATAATTTCCGGGTTTTGAATCGAAATTGGTCATGGAAAAAAAGTGCTTTTAACAGCACTTTTTTTTTTCTTAACAAATAACAATTTTTTGTGCTCTTAAAAGCACTTTTTTTTTCTTAACAAGTAAAATTTTTTTGTGCTCTTAAAAGCACTTTTTTTCCATGACCAATTTCGATTTAAAACCGTGTAAAATAAAATTTTGTATCCGGGTTTTGAATCGAAATTGGTCATGGAAAAAAAGTGCTTTTAAGAGCACATTTTTTTTCTTAACAAAATATAATTTTTTGTGCTCTTAAAAGCACTTTTTTTTTCATAACAAGTAAAAAATTTTTGTGCTCTTATAAGCACTTTTTTTCCATGACCAATTTCGATTTAAAAACGTGTAAAATAAAATTTTGTATCCGGGTTTTAAATCGAAATTGGTCATGGGAAAAAAGTGCTTTTAAGAGCACAAAAAATTATTATTTGTTAAGAAAAAAAAGTGCTGTTAAAAGCACTTTTTTTCCATGACCAATTTCGATTCAAAACCCGTATACAAAATGTCATTTTACACGGTTTTAAATCGAAATTGGTCATGGAAAAAAAGTGCTTTTAAGAGCACAAAAATTTTTTACTTGTTAAGAAAATAAAAGTGCTTTTAAGAGCAAAAAAAATTATTATTTGTTAAGATAAAAAATGTGCTCTTAAAAGCACTTTTTTTCCATGACCAATTTCGATTCAAAACCCGGATACAAAATTTTATTTTACACGGTTTTAAATCGAAATTGGTCATGGAAAAAAAGTGCTTTAAGAGCACAAAAAATCTTTACTTGTTAAGAAAAAAAAGTGCTTTTAAGAGCACAAAAAATTGTTATTTGTTAAGAAAAAAAAAGTGCTGTTAAAAGCACTTTTTTTCAATGACCAATTTTGATTCAAAACCCGGAAATTATTATTTGTCAAAAAAAAGTGCTCTTAGAAGCACATTTTTTTAAAAACAATTAATTATTTATTAACAATATTAAAGTTTATAATAATGCACCTAAAGTGTAGTACTACCCCTAAAGACCGTAGAAATAATTTTGGAATTACGTAATAGCTCTGCAGATCGCCAATTTCGATTCAAAACGGTCAAAATGACATTTTGTATCCGGGTATCAGGAATCAAAAGAGATCGTTTTTATTCATTAACAAAAAAAATTCAAGACGTAGCTGAAAAGTATGGTTTTACCTATGTCTTTCAAAAACTTCGTAAATGAATAAAAAAGATCTCTTTTGATTCCTGATACCCGGATACAAAATGTCATTTTGACCGTTTTGAATCGAAATTGGCGAAGTGGAGGGCTATTACGTAATTCCAAAATTATTTCTACGGTCTTTAGGGGTAGTATTACACTTTAGGTGCATTATTATAAACTTTAATATTGTTAATAAATAATTAATTGTTTTTAAAAAAATGTGCTTCTAAGAGCACTTTTATTTAACAAATAATAATTTCCGGATTTTGAATCGAAATTGGTCATGGAAAAAAAGTGCTTTTAACAGCACTTTTTTTTTTCTTAACAAATAACAATTTTTTGTGCTCTTAAAAGCACTTTTTTTTTCTTAACAAGTAAAATTTTTTTGTGCTCTTAAAAGCACTTTTTTCCATGACCAATTTCGATTTAAAACCGTGTAAAATAAAATTTTGTATCCGGGTTTTGAATCGAAATTGGTCATGGAAAAAAAGTGCTTTTAAGAGCACATTTTTTTTCTTAACAAAATATAATTTTTTGTGCTCTTAAAAGCACTTTTTTTTTCATAACAAGTAAAAATTTTTTGTGCTCTTAAAAGCACTTTTTTTCCATGACCAATTTCGATTTAAAAACGTGTAAAATAAAATTTTGTATCCGGGTTTTAAATCGAAATTGGTCATGGAAAAAAAGTGCTTTTAAGAGCACAAAAAATTATTATTTGTTAAGAAAAAAAAGTGCTGTTAAAAGCACTTTTTTTCCATGACCAATTTCGATTCAAAACCCGTATACAAAATGTCATTTTACACGGTTTTAAATCGAAATTGGTCATGGAAAAAAAGTGCTTTTAAGAGCACAAAAATTTTTTACTTGTTAAGAAAATAAAAGTGCTTTTAAGAGCAAAAAAAATTATTATTTGTTAAGATAAAAAATGTGCTCTTAAAAGCACTTTTTTTCCATGACCAATTTCGATTCAAAACCCGGATACAAAATTTTATTTTACACGGTTTTAAATCGAAATTGGTCATGGAAAAAAGTGCTTTTAAGAGCACAAAAAAATTTTACTTGTTATGAAAAAAAAAGTGCTTTTAAGAGCACAAAAAATTGTTATTTGTTAAGAAAAAAAAAAGTGCTGTTAAAAGCACTTTTTTTCCATGACCAATTTCGATTCAAAATCCGGAAATTATTATTTGTTAAATAAAAGTGCTCTTAGAAGCACATTTTTTTAAAAACAATTAATTATTTATTAACAATATTAAAGTTTATAATAATGCACCTAAAGTGTAATACTACCCCTAAAGACCGTAGAAATAATTTTGGAATTACGTAATAGCCCTCCACTTCGCCAATTTCGATTCAAAACGGTCAAAATGACATTTTGTATCCGGGTATCAGGAATCAAAAGAGATCTTTTTTATTCATTTACGAAGTTTTTGAAAGACATAGGTAAAACCATACTTTTCAGCTACGTCTTGAATTTTTTTTGTTAATGAATAAAAACGATCTCTTTTGATTCCTGATACCCGGATACAAAATGTCATTTTGACCGTTTTGAATCGAAATTGGCGATCTGCAGAGCTATTACGTAATTCCAAAATTATTTCTACGGTCTTTAGGGGTAGTACTACACTTTAGGTGCATTATTATAAACTTTAATATTGTTAATAAATAATTAATTGTTTTTAAAAAAATGTGCTTCTAAGAGCACTTTTTTTTGACAAATAATAATTTCCGGGTTTTGAATCAAAATTGGTCATTGAAAAAAAGTGCTTTTAACAGCACTTTTTTTTTCTTAACAAATAACAATTTTTTGTGCTCTTAAAAGCACTTTTTTTTCTTAACAAGTAAAGATTTTTTGTGCTCTTAAAGCACTTTTTTTCCATGACCAATTTCGATTTAAAACCGTGTAAAATAAAATTTTGTATCCGGGTTTTGAATCGAAATTGGTCATGGAAAAAAAGTGCTTTTAAGAGCACATTTTTTATCTTAACAAATAATAATTTTTTTTGCTCTTAAAAGCACTTTTATTTTCTTAACAAGTAAAAAATTTTTGTGCTCTTAAAAGCACTTTTTTTCCATGACCAATTTCGATTTAAAACCGTGTAAAATGACATTTTGTATACGGGTTTTGAATCGAAATTGGTCATGGAAAAAAAGTGCTTTTAACAGCACTTTTTTTTCTTAACAAATAATAATTTTTTGTGCTCTTAAAAGCACTTTTTTTCCATGACCAATTTCGATTTAAAACCGTGTAAAATAAAATTTTGTATCCGGGTTTTAAATCGAAATTGGTCATGGAAAAAAAGTGCTTTTAAGAGCACATTTTTTTTCTTAACAAAATATAATTTTTTATGCTCTTAAAAGCACTTTTTTTTTCATAACAAGTAAAAATTTTTTGTGCTCTTAAAAGCACTTTTTTTCCATGACCAATTTCGATTTAAAAACGTGTAAAATAAAATTTTGTATCCGGGTTTTAAATTGAAATTGGTCATGGAAAAAAAGTGCTTTTAAGAGCACAAAAAATTATTATTTGTTAAGAAAAAAAAGTGCTGTTAAAAGCACTTTTTTTCCATGACCAATTTCGATTCAAAACCCGTATACAAAATGTCATTTTACACGGTTTTAAATCGAAATTGGTGATGGAAAAAAAGTGCTTTTAAGAGCACAAAAATTTTTTACTTGTTAAGAAAATAAAAGTGCTTTTAAGAGCACAAAAAATTATTATTTGTTAAGATAAAAAATGTGCTCTTAAAAGCACTTTTTTTCCATGACCAATTTCGATTCAAAACCCGGATACAAAATTTTATTTTACACGGTTTTAAATCGAAATTGGTCATGGAAAAAAAGTGCTTTTAAGAGCACAAAAAATCTTTACTTGTTAAGAAAAAAAAGTGCTTTTAAGAGCACAAAAAATTGTTATTTGTTAAGAAAAAAAAAGTGCTGTTAAAAACACTTTTTTTCAATGACCAATTTTGATTCAAAACCCGGAAATTATTATTTGTCAAAAAAAGTGCTCTTAGAAGCACATTTTTTTAAAAACAATTAATTATTTATTAACAATATTAAAGTTTATAATAATGCACCTAAAGTGTAGTACTACCCCTAAAGACCGTAGAAATAAATTTGGAAATACGTAATAGCTCTGCAGATCGCCAATTTCGATTCAAAACGGTCAAAATGACATTTTGTATCCGGGTATCAGGAATCAAAAGAGATCGTTTTTATTCATTAACAAAAAAAATTCAAGACGTAGCTGAAAAGTATGGTTTTACCTATGTCTTTCAAAAACTTCGTAAATGAATAAAAAAGATCTCTTTTGATTCCTGATACCCGGATACAAAATGTCATTTTGACCGTTTTGAATCGAAATTGGCGAAGTGGAGGGCTATTACGTAATTCCAAAATTATTTCTACGGTCTTTAGGGGTAGTATTACACTTTAGGTGCATTATTATAAACTTTAATATTGTTAATAAATAATTAATTGTTTTTAAAAAAATGTGCTTCTAAGAGCACTTTTATTTAACAAATAATAATTTCCGGATTTTGAATCGAAATTGGTCATGGAAAAAAAGTGCTTTTAACAGCACTTTTTTTTTTCTTAACAAATAACAATTTTTTGTGCTCTTAAAAGCACTTTTTTTTTCTTAACAAGTAAAATTTTTTTGTGCTCTTAAAAGCACTTTTTTCCATGACCAATTTCGATTTAAAACCGTGTAAAATAAAATTTTGTATCCGGGTTTTGAATCGAAATTGGTCATGGAAAAAAAGTGCTTTTAAGAGCACATTTTTTTTCTTAACAAAATATAATTTTTTGTGCTCTTAAAAGCACTTTTTTTTTCATAACAAGTAAAAATTTTTTGTGCTCTTAAAAGCACTTTTTTTCCATGACCAATTTCGATTTAAAAACGTGTAAAATAAAATTTTGTATCCGGGTTTTAAATCGAAATTGGTCATGGAAAAAAAGTGCTTTTAAGAGCACAAAAAATTATTATTTGTTAAGAAAAAAAAGTGCTGTTAAAAGCACTTTTTTTCCATGACCAATTTCGATTCAAAACCCGTATACAAAATGTCATTTTACACGGTTTTAAATCGAAATTGGTCATGGAAAAAAAGTGCTTTTAAGAGCACAAAAATTTTTTACTTGTTAAGAAAATAAAAGTGCTTTTAAGAGCAAAAAAAATTATTATTTGTTAAGATAAAAAATGTGCTCTTAAAAGCACTTTTTTTCCATGACCAATTTCGATTCAAAACCCGGATACAAAATTTTATTTTACACGGTTTTAAATCGAAATTGGTCATGGAAAAAAAGTGCTTTTAAGAGCACAAAAAATCTTTACTTGTTAAGAAAAAAAAGTGCTTTTAAGAGCACAAAAAATTGTTATTTGTTAAGAAAAAAAAAGTGCTGTTAAAAGCACTTTTTTTCAATGACCAAATTTGATTCAAAACCCGGAAATTATTATTTGTCAAAAAAAAGTGCTCTTAGAAGAACATCTTTTTAAAAACAATTAATTATTTATTAACAATATTAAAGTTTATAATAATGCACCTAAAGTGTAGTACTACCCCTAAAGACCGTAGAAATAATTTTGGAATTACGTAATAGCTCTGCAGATCGCCAATTTCGATTCAAAACGGTCAAAATGACATTTTGTATCCGGGTATCAGGAATCAAAAGAGATCGTTTTTATTCATTAACAAAAAAATTTCAAGACGTAGCTGAAAAGTATGGTTTTACCTATGTCTTTCAAAAACTTCGTAAATGAATAAAAAAGATCTCTTTTGATTCCTGATACCCGGATACAAAATGTCATTTTGACCGTTTTGAATCGAAATAGGCGAAGTGGAGGGCTATTACGTAATTCCAAAATTATTTCTACGGTCTTTAGGGGTAGTATTACACTTTAGGTGCATTATTATAAACTTTAATATTGTTAATAAATAATTAATTGTTTTAAAAAAAATGTGCTTCTAAGAGCACTTTTATTTAACAAATAATAATTTCCGGGTTTTGAATCGAAATTGGTCATGGAAAAAAAGTGCTTTTAACAGCACTTTTTTTTTTCTTAACAAATAACAATTTTTTGTGCTCTTAAAAGCACTTTTTTTTCTTAACAAGTAAAAATTTTTTGTGCTCTTAAAAGCACTTTTTTTCCATGACAAATTTCGATTTAAAACCGTGTAAAATAAAATTTTGTATCCGGGTTTTGAATCGAAATTGGTCATGGAAAAAAAGTGCTTTTAAGAGCACATTTTTTTTCTTAACAAAATATAATTTTTTGTGCTCTTAAAAGCACATTTTTTTTCATAACAAGTAAAAATTTTTTGTGCTCTTATAAGCACTTTTTTTCCATGACCAATTTCGATTTAAAAACGTGTAAAATAAAATTTTGTATCCGGGTTTTGAATCGAAATTGGTCATGGAAAAAAAGTGCTTTTAAGAGCACATTTATTTTCTTAACAAAATATAATTTTTTGTGCTCTTAAAAGCACTTTTTTTTTCATAACAAGTAAAAATATTTTGTGCTCTTAAAAGCACTTTTTTTCCATGACCAATTTCGATTCAAAACCCGGATACAAAATTTTATTTTACACGGTTTTAAATCGAAATTGGTCATGGAAAAAAAGTGCTTTTAAGAGCACAAAAAATCTTTACTTGTTAAGAAAAAAAAGGGCTTTTAAGAGCACAAAAAATTGTTATTTGTTAAGAAAAAAAAAGTGCTGTTAAAAACACTTTTTTTCAATGACCAATTTTGATTCAAAACCCGGAAATTATTATTTGTCAAAAAAAGTGCTCTTAGAAGCACATTTTTTTAGAAAACAATTAATTATTTATTAACAATATTAAAGTTTATAATAATGCACCTAAAGTGTAGTACTACCCCTAAAGACCGTAGAAATAATTTTGGAATTACGTAATAGCTCTGCAGATCGCCAATTTCGATTCAAAACGGTCAAAATGACATTTTGTATCCGGGTATCAGGAATCAAAAGAGATCGTTTTTATTCATTAACAAAAAAAATTCAAGACGTAGCTGAAAAGTATGGTTTTACCTATGTCTTTCAAAAACTTCGTAAATGAATAAAAAAGATCTCTTTTGATTCCTGATACCCGGATACAAAATGTCATTTTGACCGTTTTGAATCGAAATTGGCGAAGTGGAGGGCTATTTCGTAATTCCAAAATTATTTCTACGGTCTTTAGGGGTAGTATTACACTTTAGGTGCATTATTATAAACTTTAATATTGTTAATAAATAATTAATTGTTTTTAAAAAAATGTGCTTCTAAGAGCACTTTTATTTAACAAATAATAATTTCCGGGTTTTGAATCGAAATTGGTCATGGAAAAAAAGTGCTTTTAACAGCACATTTTTTTTTCTTAACAAATAACAATTTTTTGTGCTCTTAAAAGCACTTTTTTTTTCTTAACAAGTAAAATTTTTTTGTGCTCTTAAAAGCACTTTTTTTCCATGACCAATTTCGATTTAAAACCGTGTAAAATAAAATTTTGTATCCGGGTTTTGAATCGAAATTGGTCATGGAAAAAAAGTGCTTTTAAGAGCACATTTTTTTTCTTAACAAAATATAATTTTTTGTGCTCTTAAAAGCACTTTTTTTTTCATAACAAGTAAAAATTTTTTGTGCTCTTAAAAGCACTTTTTTTCCATGACCAATTTCGATTTAAAAACGTGTAAAATAAAATTTTGTATCCGGGTTTTAAATCGAAATTGGTCATGGAAAAAAGTGCTTTTAAGAGCACAAAAAATTATTATTTGTTAAGAAAAAAAAGTGCTGTTAAAAGCACTTTTTTTCCATGACCAATTTCGATTCAAAACCCGTATACAAAATGTCATTTTACACGGTTTTAAATCGAAATTGGTCATGGAAAAAAAGTGCTTTTAAGAGCACAAAAAATCTTTACTTGTTAAGAAAAAAAAGTGCTTTTAAGAGCACAAAAAATTGTTATTTGTTAAGAAAAAAAAAGTGCTGTTAAAAGCACTTTTTTTCAATGACCAATTTTGATTCAAAACCCGGAAATTATTATTTGTCAAAAAAAAGTGCTCTTAGAAGAACATCTTTTTAAAAACAATTAATTATTTATTAACAATATTAAAGTTTATAATAATGCACCTAAAGTGTAGTACTACCCCTAAAGACCGTAGAAATAATTTTGGAATTACGTAATAGCTCTGCAGATCGCCAATTTCGATTCAAAACGGTCAAAATGACATTTTGTATCCGGGTATCAGGAATCAAAAGAGATCGTTTTTATTCATTAACAAAAAAAATTCAAGACGTAGCTGAAAAGTATGGTTTTACCTATGTCTTTCAAAAACTTCGTAAATGAATAAAAAAGATCTCTTTTGATTCCTGATACCCGGATACAAAATGTCATTTTGACCGTTTTGAATCGAAATTGGCGAAGTGGAGGGCTATTACGTAATTCCAAAATTATTTCTACGGTCTTTAGGGGTAGTATTACACTTTAGGTGCATTATTATAAACTTTAATATTGTTAATAAATAATTAATTGTTTTTAAAAAAATGTGCTTCTAAGAGCACTTTTATTTAACAAATAATAATTTCCGGGTTTTGAATCGAAATTGGTCATGGAAAAAAAGTGCTTTTAACAGCACTTTTTTTTTTCTTAACAAATAACAATTTTTTGTGCTCTTAAAAGCACTTTTTTTTTCTTAACAAGTAAAATTTTTTTGTGCTCTTAAAAGCACTTTTTTCCATGACCAATTTCGATTTAAAACCGTGTAAAATAAAATTTTGTATCCGGGTTTTGAATCGAAATTGGTCATGGAAAAAAAGTGCTTTTAAGAGCACATTTTTTTTCTTAACAAAATATAATTTTTTGTGCTCTTAAAAGCACTTCTTTTTTCATAACAAGTAAAAATTTTTTGTGCTCTTAAAAGCACTTTTTTTCCATGACCAATTTCGATTTAAAACCGTGTAAAATAAAATTTTGTATCCGGGTTTTAAATCGAAATTGGTCATGGAAAAAAAGTGCTTTTAAGAGCACAAAAAATTATTATTTGTTAAGAAAAAAAAGTGCTGTTAAAAGCACTTTTTTTCCATGACCAATTTCGATTCAAAACCCGTATACAAAATGTCATTTTACACGGTTTTAAATCGAAATTGGTCAAGGAAAAAAAGTGCTTTTAAGAGCACAAAAATTTTTTACTTGTTAAGAAAATAAAAGTGCTTTTAAGAGCAAAAAAAATTATTATTTGTTAAGATAAAAAATGTGCTCTTAAAAGCACTTTTTTTCCATGACCAATTTCGATTCAAAACCCGGATACAAAATTTTATTTTACACGGTTTTAAATCGAAATTGGTCATGGAAAAAAAGTGCTTTTAAGAGCACAAAAAATCTTTACTTGTTAAGAAAAAAAAGTGCTTTTAAGAGCACAAAAAATTGTTATTTGTTAAGAAAAAAAAGTGCTGTTAAAAGCACTTTTTTTCAATGACCAATTTTGATTCAAAACCCGGAAATTATTATTTGTCAAAAAAAAGTGCTCTTAGAAGAACATCTTTTTAAAAACAATTAATTATTTATTAACAATATTAAAGTTTATAATAATGCACCTAAAGTGTAGTACTACCCCTAAAGACCGTAGAAATAATTTTGGAATTACGTAATAGCTCTGCAGATCGCCAATTTCGATTCAAAACGGTCAAAATGACATTTTGTATCCGGGTATCAGGAATCAAAAGAGATCGTTTTTATTCATTAACAAAAAAAATTCAAGACGTAGCTGAAAAGTATGGTTTTACCTATGTCTTTCAAAAACTTCGTAAATGAATAAAAAAGATCTCTTTTGATTCCTGATACCCGGATACAAAATGTCATTTTGACCGTTTTGAATCGAAATTGGCGAAGTGGAGGGCTATTACGTAATTCCAAAATTATTTCTACGGTCTTTAGGGGTAGTATTCCACTTTAGGTGCATTATTATAAACTTTAATATTGTTAATAAATAATTAATTGTTTTTAAAAAAATGTGCTTCTAAGAGCACTTTTATTTAACAAATAATAATTTCCGGGTTTTGAATCGAAATTGGTCATGGAAAAAAAGTGCTTTTAACAGCACTTTTTTTTTTCTTAACAAATAACAATTTTTTGTGCTCTTAAAAGCACTTTTTTTTTCTTAACAAGTAAAATTTTTTTGTGCTCTTAAAAGCACTTTTTTTCCATGACCAATTTCGATTTAAAACCGTGTAAAATAAAATTTTGTATCCGGGTTTTGAATCGAAATTGGTCATGGAAAAAAAGTGCTTTTAAGAGCACATTTTTTTTCTTAACAAAATATAATTTTTTGTGCTCTTAAAACCACTTTTTTTTTCATAACAAGTAAAAATTTTTTGTGCTCTTAAAAGCACTTTTTTTCCATGACCAATTTTGATTTAAAAACGTGTAAAATAAAATTTTGTATCCGGGTTTTAAATCGAAATTGGTCATGGAAAAAAAGTGCTTTTAAGAGCACAAAAAATTATTATTTGTTAAGAAAAAAAAGTGCTGTTAAAAGCACTTTTTTTCCATGACCAATTTCGATTCAAAACCCGTATACAAAATGTCATTTTACACGGTTTTAAATCGAAATTGGTCATGGAAAAAAAGTGCTTTTAAGAGCACAAAAATTTTTTACTTGTTAAGAAAATAAAAGTGCTTTTAAGAGCAAAAAAAATTATTATTTGTTAAGATAAAAAATGTGCTCTTAAAAGCACTTTTTTTCCATGACCAATTTCGATTCAAAACCCGGATACAAAATTTTATTTTACACGGTTTTAAATCGAAATTGGTCATGGAAAAAAAGTGCTTTTAAGAGCACAAAAAATCGTTACTTGTTAAGAAAAAAAAGTGCTTTTAAGAGCACAAAAAATTGTTATTTGTTAAGAAAAACAAAGTGCTGTTAAAAGCACTTTTTTTCAATGACCAATTTTGATTCAAAACCAGGAAATTATTATTTGTCAAAAAAAAGTGCTCTTAGAAGAACATCTTTTTAAAAACAATTAATTATTTATTAACAATATTAAAGTTTATAATAATGCACCTAAAGTGTAGTACTACCCCTAAAGACCGTAGAAATAATTTTGGAATTACGTAATAGCTCTGCAGATCGCCAATTTCGATTCAAAACGGTCAAAATGACATTTTGTATCCCGGTATCAGGAATCAAAAGAGATCATTTTTATTCATTAACAAAAAAAATTCAAGACGTAGCTGAAAAGTATGGTTTTACCTATGTTTTTCAAAAACTTCGTAAATGAATAAAAACGATCTCTTTTGATTCCTGATACCCGGATACAAAAAGTCATTTTGACCGTTTTGAATCGAAATTGGCGATCTGCAGAGTTATTACGTAATTCCAAAATTATTTCTACGGTCTTTAGGGGTAGTATTACACTTTAGGTGCATTATTATAAACTTTAATATTGTTAATAAATAATTAATTGTTTTTAAAAAAATGTGCTTCTAAGAGCACTTTTTTATAACAAATAATAATTTCCGGGTTTTGAATCGAAATTGGTCATGGAAAAAAAGTGCTTTTAACAGCACTTTTTTTTTTCTTAACAAATAACAATTTTTTGTGCTCTTAAAAGCACTTTTTTTTTCTTAACAAGTAAAAATTTTTTGTGCTCTTAAAAGCACTTTTTTTCCATGACCAATTTCGATTTAAAAACGTGTAAAATAAAATTTTGTATCCGGGTTTTAAATCGAAATTGGTCATGGAAAAAAAGTGCTTTTAAGAGCACAAAAAATTATTATTTGTTAAGAAAAAAAAGTGCTGTTAAAAGCACTTTTTTTCCATGACCAATTTCGATTCAAAACCCGTATACAAAATGTCATTTTACACGGTTTTAAATCGAAATTGGTCATGGAAAAAAAGTGCTTTTAAGAGCACAAAAATTTTTTACTTGTTAAGAAAATAAAAGTGCTTTTAAGAGCAAAAAAAATTATTATTTGTTAAGATAAAAAATGTGCTCTTAAAAGCACTTTTTTTCCATGACCAATTTCGATTCAAAACCCGGATACAAAATTTTATTTTACACGGTTTTAAATCGAAATTGGTCATGGAAAAAAAGTGCTTTTAAGAGCACAAAAAATCTTTACTTGTTAAGAAAAAAAAGTGCTTTTAAGAGCACAAAAAATTGTTATTTGTTAAGAAAAAAAAAGTGCTGTTAAAAGCACTTTTTTTCAATGACCAATTTTGATTCAAAACCCGGAAATTATTATTTGTCAAAAAAAAGTGCTCTTAGAAGAACATCTTTTTAAAAACAATTAATTATTTATTAACAATATTAAAGTTTATAATAATGCACCTAAAGTGTAGTACTACCCCTAAAGACCGTAGAAATAATTTTGGAATTACGTAATAGCTCTGCAGATCGCCAATTTCGATTCAAAACGGTCAAAATGACATTTTGTATCCGGGTATCAGGAATCAAAAGAGATCGTTTTTATTCATTAACAAAAAAAATTCAAGACGTAGCTGAAAAGTATGGTTTTACCTATGTCTTTCAAAAACTTCGTAAATGAATAAAAAAGATCTCTTTTGATTCCTGATACCCGGATACAAAATGTCATTTTGACCGTTTTGAATCGAAATTGGCGAAGTGGAGGGCTATTACGTAATTCCAAAATTATTTCTACGGTCTTTAGGGGTAGTATTACACTTTAGGTGCATTATTATAAACTTTAATATTGTTAATAAATAATTAATTGTTTTTAAAAAAATGTGCTTCTAAGAGCACTTTTATTTAACAAATAATAATTTCCGGGTTTTGAATCGAAATTGGTCATGGAAAAAAAGTGCTTTTAACAGCACTTTTTTTTTTCTTAACAAATAACAATTTTTTGTGCTCTTAAAAGCACTTTTTTTTTCTTAACAAGTAAAATTTTTTTGTGCTCTTAAAAGCACTTTTTTTCCATGACCAATTTCGATTTAAAACCGTGTAAAATAAAATTTTGTATCCGGGTTTTGAATCGAAATTGGTCATGGAAAAAAAGTGCTTTTAAGAGCACATTTTTTTTCTTAACAAAATATAATTTTTTGTGCTCTTAAAAGCACTTTTTTTTTCATAACAAGTAAAAATTTTTTGTGCTCTTAAAAGCACTTTTTTTCCATGACCAATTTCGATTTAAAAACGTGTAAAATAAAATTTTGTATCCGGGTTTTAAATCGAAATTGGTCATGGAAAAAAAGTGCTTTTAAGAGCACAAAAAATTATTATTTGTTAAGAAAAAAAAGTGCTGTTAAAAGCACTTTTTTTCCATGACCAATTTCGATTCAAAACCCGTATACAAAATGTCATTTTACACGGTTTTAAATCGAAATTGGTCATGGAAAAAAAGTGCTTTTAAGAGCACAAAAATTTTTTACTTGTTAAGAAAATAAAAGTGCTTTTAAGAGCAAAAAAAATTATTATTTGTTAAGATAAAAAATGTGCTCTTAAAAGCACTTTTTTTCCATGACCAATTTCGATTCAAAACCCGGATACAAAATTTTATTTTACACGGTTTTAAATCGAAATTGGTCATGGAAAAAAAGTGCTTTTAAGAGCACAAAAAATCTTTACTTGTTAAGAAAAAAAAGTGCTTTTAAGAGCACAAAAAATTGTTATTTGTTAAGAAAAAAAAAGTGCTGTTAAAAGCACTTTTTTTCAATGACCAAATTTGATTCAAAACCCGGAAATTATTATTTGTCAAAAAAAAGTGCTCTTAGAAGAACATCTTTTTAAAAACAATTAATTATTTATTAACAATATTAAAGTTTATAATAATGCACCTAAAGTGTAGTACTACCCCTAAAGACCGTAGAAATAATTTTGGAATTACGTAATAGCTCTGCAGATCGCCAATTTCGATTCAAAACGGTCAAAATGACATTTTGTATCCGGGTATCAGGAATCAAAAGAGATCATTTTTATTCATTAACAAAAAAAATTCAAGACGTAGCTGAAAAGTATGGTTTTACCTATGTCTTTCAAAAACTACGTAAATGAATAAAAAAGATCTCTTTTGATTCCTGATATCCGGATACAAAATGTCATTTTGACCGTTTTGAATCGAATTTGGCGAAGTGGAGGGCTATTACGTAATTCCAAAATTATTTCTACGGTCTTTAGGGGTAGTATTACACTTTAGGTGCATTATTATAAACTTTAATATTGTTAATAAATAATTAATTGTTTTTAAAAAAATGTGCTTCTAAGAGCACTTTTATTTAACAAATAATAATTTCCGGGTTTTGAATCGAAATTGGTCATGGAAAAAAAGTGCTTTTAACAGCACTTTTTTTTTTCTTAACAAATAACAATTTTTTGTGCTCTTAAAAGCACTTTTTTTTTCTTAACAAGTAAAATTTTTTTGTGCTCTTAAAAGCACTTTTTTTCCATGACCAATTTCGATTTAAAACCGTGTAAAATAAAATTTTGTATCCGGGTTTTGAATCGAAATTGGTCATGGAAAAAAAGTGCTTTTAAGAGCACATTTTTTTTCTTAACAAAATATAATTTTTTGTGCTCTTAAAACCACTTTTTTTTTCATAACAAGTAAAAATTTTTTGTGCTCTTAAAAGCACTTTTTTTCCATGACCAATTTCGATTTAAAAACGTGTAAAATAGAATTTTGTATCCGGGTTTTAAATCGAAATTGGTCATGGAAAAAAAGTGCTTTTAAGAGCACAAAAAATTATTATTTGTTAAGAAAAAAAAGTGCTGTTAAAAGCACTTTTTTTCCATGACCAATTTCGATTCAAAACCCGTATACAAAATGTCATTTTACACGGTTTTAAATCGAAATTGGTCATGGAAAAAAAGTGCTTTTAAGAGCACAAAAATTTTTTACTTGTTAAGAAAATAAAAGTGCTTTTAAGAGCAAAAAAAATTATTATTTGTTAAGATAAAAAATGTGCTCTTAAAAGCACTTTTTTTCCATGACCAATTTCGATTCAAAACCCGGATACAAAATTTTATTTTACACGGTTTTAAATCGAAATTGGTCATGGAAAAAAAGTGCTTTTAAGAGCACAAAAAATCTTTACTTGTTAAGAAAAAAAAGTGCTTTTAAGAGCACAAAAAATTGTTATTTGTTAAGAAAAAAAAAGTGCTGTTAAAAGCACTTTTTTTCAATGACCAATTTTGATTCAAAACCCGGAAATTATTATTTGTCAAAAAAAAGTGCTCTTAGAAGAACATCTTTTTAAAAACAATTAATTATTTATTAACAATATTAAAGTTTATAATAATGCACCTAAAGTGTAGTACTACCCCTAAAGACCGTAGAAATAATTTTGGAATTACGTAATAGCTCTGCAGATCGCCAATTTCGATTCAAAACGGTCAAAATGACATTTTGTATCCGGGTATCAGGAATCAAAAGAGATCGTTTTTATTCATTAACAAAAAAAATTCAAGACGTAGCTGAAAAGTATGGTTTTACCTATGTCTTTCAAAAACTTCGTAAATGAATAAAAAAGATCTCTTTTGATTCCTGATATCCGGATACAAAATGTCATTTTGACCGTTTTGAATCGAATTTGGCGAAGTGGAGGGCTATTACGTAATTCCAAAATTATTTCTACGGTCTTTAGGGGTAGTATTACACTTTAGGTGCATTATTATAAACTTTAATATTGTTAATAAATAATTAATTGTTTTTAAAAAAATGTGCTTCTAAGAGCACTTTTATTTAACAAATAATAATTTCCGGGTTTTGAATCGAAATTGGTCATGGAAAAAAAGTGCTTTTAACAGCACTTTTTTTTTTCTTAACAAATAACAATTTTTTGTGCTCTTAAAAGCACTTTTTTTTTCTTAACAAGTAAAATTTTTTTGTGCTCTTAAAAGCACTTTTTTTCCATGACCAATTTCGATTTAAAACCGTGTAAAATAAAATTTTGTATCCGGGTTTTGAATCGAAATTGGTCATGGAAAAAAAGTGCTTTTAAGAGCACATTTTTTTTCTTAACAAAATATAATTTTTTGTGCTCTTAAAACCACTTTTTTTTTCATAACAAGTAAAAATTTTTTGTGCTCTTAAAAGCACTTTTTTTCCATGACCAATTTCGATTTAAAAACGTGTAAAATAGAATTTTGTATCCGGGTTTTAAATCGAAATTGGTCATGGAAAAAAAGTGCTTTTAAGAGCACAAAAAATTATTATTTGTTAAGAAAAAAAAGTGCTGTTAAAAGCACTTTTTTTCCATGACCAATTTCGATTCAAAACCCGTATACAAAATGTCATTTTACACGGTTTTAAATCGAAATTGGTCATGGAAAAAAAGTGCTTTTAAGAGCACAAAAATTTTTTACTTGTTAAGAAAATAAAAGTGCTTTTAAGAGCAAAAAAAATTATTATTTGTTAAGATAAAAAATGTGCTCTTAAAAGCACTTTTTTTCCATGACCAATTTCGATTCAAAACCCGGATACAAAATTTTATTTTACACGGTTTTAAATCGAAATTGGTCATGGAAAAAAAGTGCTTTTAAGAGCACAAAAAATCTTTACTTGTTAAGAAAAAAAAGTGCTTTTAAGAGCACAAAAAATTGTTATTTGTTAAGAAAAAAAAAGTGCTGTTAAAAGCACTTTTTTTCAATGACCAATTTTGATTCAAAACCCGGAAATTATTATTTGTCAAAAAAAAGTGCTCTTAGAAGAACATCTTTTTAAAAACAATTAATTATTTATTAACAATATTAAAGTTTATAATAATGCACCTAAAGTGTAGTACTACCCCTAAAGACCGTAGAAATAATTTTGGAATTACGTAATAGCTCTGCAGATCGCCAATTTCGATTCAAAACGGTCAAAATGACATTTTGTATCCGGGTATCAGGAATCAAAAGAGATCGTTTTTATTCATTAACAAAAAAAATTCAAGACGTAGCTGAAAAGTATGGTTTTACCTATGTCTTTCAAAAACTACGTAAATGAATAAAAAAGATCTCTTTTGATTCCTGATATCCGGATACAAAATGTCATTTTGACCGTTTTGAATCGAATTTGGCGAAGTGGAGGGCTATTACGTAATTCCAAAATTATTTCTACGGTCTTTAGGGGTAGTATTACACTTTAGGTGCATTATTATAAACTTTAATATTGTTAATAAATAATTAATTGTTTTTAAAAAAATGTGCTTCTAAGAGCACTTTTATTTAACAAATAATAATTTCCGGGTTTTGAATCGAAATTGGTCATGGAAAAAAAGTGCTTTTAACAGCACTTTTTTTTTTCTTAACAAATAACAATTTTTTGTGCTCTTAAAAGCACTTTTTTTTTCTTAACAAGTAAAATTTTTTTGTGCTCTTAAAAGCACTTTTTTTCCATGACCAATTTCGATTTAAAACCGTGTAAAATAAAATTTTGTATCCGGGTTTTGAATCGAAATTGGTCATGGAAAAAAAGTGCTTTTAAGAGCACATTTTTTTTCTTAACAAAATATAATTTTTTGTGCTCTTAAAACCACTTTTTTTTTCATAACAAGTAAAAATTTTTTGTGCTCTTAAAAGCACTTTTTTTCCATGACCAATTTCGATTTAAAAACGTGTAAAATAGAATTTTGTATCCGGGTTTTAAATCGAAATTGGTCATGGAAAAAAAGTGCTTTTAAGAGCACAAAAAATTATTATTTGTTAAGAAAAAAAAGTGCTGTTAAAAGCACTTTTTTTCCATGACCAATTTCGATTCAAAACCCGTATACAAAATGTCATTTTACACGGTTTTAAATCGAAATTGGTCATGGAAAAAAAGTGCTTTTAAGAGCACAAAAATTTTTTACTTGTTAAGAAAATAAAAGTGCTTTTAAGAGCAAAAAAAATTATTATTTGTTAAGATAAAAAATGTGCTCTTAAAAGCACTTTTTTTCCATGACCAATTTCGATTCAAAACCCGGATACAAAATTTTATTTTACACGGTTTTAAATCGAAATTGGTCATGGAAAAAAAGTGCTTTTAAGAGCACAAAAAATCTTTACTTGTTAAGAAAAAAAAGTGCTTTTAAGAGCACAAAAAATTGTTATTTGTTAAGAAAAAAAAAGTGCTGTTAAAAGCACTTTTTTTCAATGACCAATTTTGATTCAAAACCCGGAAATTATTATTTGTCAAAAAAAAGTGCTCTTAGAAGAACATCTTTTTAAAAACAATTAATTATTTATTAACAATATTAAAGTTTATAATAATGCACCTAAAGTGTAGTACTACCCCTAAAGACCGTAGAAATAATTTTGGAATTACGTAATAGCTCTGCAGATCGCCAATTTCGATTCAAAACGGTCAAAATGACATTTTGTATCCGGGTATCAGGAATCAAAAGAGATCGTTTTTATTCATTAACAAAAAAAATTCAAGACGTAGCTGAAAAGTATGGTTTTACCTATGTTTTTCAAAAACTTCGTAAATGAATAAAAACGATCTCTTTTGATTCCTGATACCCGGATACAAAATGTCATTTTGACCGTTTTGAATCGAAATTGGCGATCTGCAGAGTTATTACGTAATTCCAAAATTATTTCTACGGTCTTTAGGGGTAGTATTACACTTTAGGTGCATTATTATAAACTTTAATATTGTTAATAAATAATTAATTGTTTTTAAAAAAATGTGCTTCTAAGAGCACTTTTTTATAACAAATAATAATTTCCGGGTTTTGAATCGAAATTGGTCATGGAAAAAAAGTGCTTTTAACAGCACTTTTTTTTTTCTTAACAAATAACAATTTTTTGTGCTCTTAAAAGCACTTTTTTTTTCTTAACAAGTAAAAATTTTTTGTGCTCTTAAAAGCACTTTTTTTCCATGACCAATTTCGATTTAAAAACGTGTAAAATAAAATTTTGTATCCGGGTTTTAAATCGAAATTGGTCATGGAAAAAAAGTGCTTTTAAGAGCACAAAAAATTATTATTTGTTAAGAAAAAAAAGTGCTGTTAAAAGCACTTTTTTTCCATGACCAATTTCGATTCAAAACCCGTATACAAAATGTCATTTTACACGGTTTTAAATCGAAATTGGTCATGGAAAAAAAGTGCTTTTAAGAGCACAAAAATTTTTTACTTGTTAAGAAAATAAAAGTGCTTTTAAGAGCAAAAAAAATTATTATTTGTTAAGATAAAAAATGTGCTCTTAAAAGCACTTTTTTTCCATGACCAATTTCGATTCAAAACCCGGATACAAAATTTTATTTTACACGGTTTTAAATCGAAATTGGTCATGGAAAAAAAGTGCTTTTAAGAGCACAAAAAATCTTTACTTGTTAAGAAAAAAAAGTGCTTTTAAGAGCACAAAAAATTGTTATTTGTTAAGAAAAAAAAAGTGCTGTTAAAAGCACTTTTTTTCAATGACCAATTTTGATTCAAAACCCGGAAATTATTATTTGTCAAAAAAAAGTGCTCTTAGAAGAACATCTTTTTAAAAACAATTAATTATTTATTAACAATATTAAAGTTTATAATAATGCACCTAAAGTGTAGTACTACCCCTAAAGACCGTAGAAATAATTTTGGAATTACGTAATAGCTCTGCAGATCGCCAATTTCGATTCAAAACGGTCAAAATGACATTTTGTATCCGGGTATCAGGAATCAAAAGAGATCGTTTTTATTCATTAACAAAAAAAATTCAAGACGTAGCTGAAAAGTATGGTTTTACCTATGTCTTTCAAAAACTTCGTAAATGAATAAAAAAGATCTCTTTTGATTCCTGATACCCGGATACAAAATGTCATTTTGACCGTTTTGAATCGAAATTGGCGAAGTGGAGGGCTATTACGTAATTCCAAAATTATTTCTACGGTCTTTAGGGGTAGTATTACACTTTAGGTGCATTATTATAAACTTTAATATTGTTAATAAATAATTAATTGTTTTTAAAAAAATGTGCTTCTAAGAGCACTTTTATTTAACAAATAATAATTTCCGGGTTTTGAATCGAAATTGGTCATGGAAAAAAAGTGCTTTTAACAGCACTTTTTTTTTTCTTAACAAATAACAATTTTTTGTGCTCTTAAAAGCACTTTTTTTTCTTAACAAGTAAAATTTTGTTAAGAAAAAAAATGTGCTCTTAAAAGCACTTTTTTTCCATGACCAATTTCGATTCAAAACCCGTATACAAAATGTCATTTTACACGGTTTTAAATCGAAATTGGTCATGGAAAAAAAGTGCTTTTAAGAGCACAAAAAATTATTATTTGTTAAGAAAAAAAAGTGCTGTTAAAAGCACTTTTTTTCCATGACCAATTTCGATTCAAAACCCGTATACAAAATGTCATTTTACACGGTTTTAAATCGAAATTGGTCATGGAAAAAAAGTGCTTTTAAGAGCACAAAAATTTTTTACTTGTTAAGAAAATAAAAGTGCTTTTAAGAGCACAAAAAATTATTATTTGTTAAGATAAAAAATGTGCTCTTAAAAGAACTTTTTTTCCATGACCAATTTCGATTCAAAACCCGGATACAAAATTTTATTTTACACGGTTTTAAATCGAAATTGGTCATGGAAAAAAAGTGCTTTTAAGAGCACAAAAAATCTTTACTTGTTAAGAAAAAAAAGTGCTTTTAAGAGCACAAAAAATTGTTATTTGTTAAGAAAAAAAAAGTGCTGTTAAAAGCACTTTTTTTCAATGACCAATTTTGATTCAAAACCCGGAAATTATTATTTGTCAAAAAAAAGTGCTCTTAGAAGAACATCTTTTTAAAAACAATTAATTATTTATTAACAATATTAAAGTTTATAATAATGCACCTAAAGTGTAGTACTACCCCTAAAGACCGTAGAAATAATTTTGGAATTACGTAATAGCTCTGCAGATCGCCAATTTCGATTCAAAACGGTCAAAATGACATTTTGTATCCGGGTATCAGGAATCAAAAGAGATCGTTTTTATTCATTAACAAAAAAAATTCAAGACGTAGCTGAAAAGTATGGTTTTACCTATGTCTTTCAAAAACTTCGTAAATGAATAAAAAAGATCTCTTTTGATTCCTGATACCCGGATACAAAATGTCATTTTGACCGTTTTGAATCGAAATTGGCGAAGTGGAGGGCTATTACGTAATTCCAAAATTATTTCTACGGTCTTTAGGGGTAGTATTACACTTTAGGTGCATTATTATAAACTTTAATATTGTTAATAAATAATTAATTGTTTTTAAAAAAATGTGCTTCTAAGAGCACTTTTTTTTTTCAAATAATAATTTCCGGGTTTTGAATCGAAATTGGTCATGGAAAAAAAGTGCTTTTAACAGCACTTTTTTTTCTCTTAACAAATAACAATTTTTTGTGCTCTTAAAAGCACTTTTTTTTTCTTAACAAGTAAAAATTTTTTGTGCTCTTAAAAGCACTTTTTTTCCATGACCGATTTCGATTTAAAACCGAGTAAAATAAAATTTTGTATCCGGGTTTTGAATCGAAATTGGTCATGGAAAAAAAGTGCTTTTAAGAGCACATTTTTTTTTCTTAACAAAATATAATTTTTTGTGCTCTTAAAAGCACATTTTTTTTCATAACAAGTAAAAATTTTTTGTGCTCTTAAAAGCACTTTTTTTCCATGACCAATTTCGATTTAAAAACGTGTAAAATAAAATTTTGTATCCGGGTTTTGAATCGAAATTGGTCATGGAAAAAAAGTGCTTTTAAGAGCACATTTATTTTCTTAACAAAATATAATTTTTTGTGCTCTTAAAAGCACTTTTTTTTTCATAACAAGTAAAAATTTTTTGTGCTCTTAAAAGCACTTTTTTTCCATGACCAATTTCGATTCAAAACCCGGATACAAAATTTTATTTTACACGGTTTTAAATCGAAATTGGTCATGGAAAACAAGTGCTTTTAAGAGCACAAAAAATCTTTACTTGTTAAGAAAAAAAAGTGCTTTTAAGAGCACAAAAAATTGTTATTTGTTAAGAAAAAAAAAGTGCTGTTAAAAACACTTTTTTTCAATGACCAATTTTGATTCAAAACCCGGAATTTATTATTTGTCAAAAAAAGTGCTCTTAGAAGCACATTTTTTTAAAAACAATTAATTATTTATTAACAATATTAAAGTTTATAATAATGCACCTAAAGTGTAGTACTACCCCTAAAGACCGTAGAAATAATTTTGGAATTACGTAATAGCTCTGCAGATCGCCAATTTCGATTCAAAACGGTCAAAATGACATTTTGTATCCGGGTATCAGGAATCAAAAGAGATCGTTTTTATTCATTAACAAAAAAAATTCAAGACGTAGCTGAAAAGTATGGTTTTACCTATGTCTTTCAAAAACTTCGTAAATGAATAAAAAAGATCTCTTTTGATTCCTGATACCCGGATACAAAATGTCATTTTGACCGTTTTGAATCGAAATTGGCGAAGTGGAGGGCTATTACGTAATTCCAAAATTATTTCTACGGTCTTTAGGGGTAGTATTACACTTTAGGTGCATTATTATAAACTTTAATATTGTTAATAAATAATTAATTGTTTTTAAAAAAATGTGCTTCTAAGAGCACTTTTTTATAACAAATAATAATTTCCGGGTTTTGAATCGAAATTGGTCATGGAAAAAAAGTGCTTTTAACAGCATTTTTTTTTTTTCTTAACAAATAACAATTTTTTGTGCTCTTAAAAGCACTTTTTTTTTCTTAACAAGTAAAAATTTTTTGTGCTCTTAAAAGCACTTTTTTTCCATGACCAATTTCGATTTAAAAACGTGTAAAATAAAATTTTGTATCCGGGTTTTAAATCGAAATTGGTCATGGAAAAAAAGTGCTTTTAAGAGCACAAAAAATTATTATTTGTTAAGAAAAAAAAGTGCTGTTAAAAGCACTTTTTTTCCATGACCAATTTCGATTCAAAACCCGTATACAAAATGTCATTTTACACGGTTTTAAATCGAAATTGGTCATGGAAAAAAAGTGCTTTTAAGAGCACAAAAATTTTTTACTTGTTAAGAAAATAAAAGTGCTTTTAAGAGCAAAAAAAATTATTATTTGTTAAGATAAAAAATGTGCTCTTAAAAGCACTTTTTTTCCATGACCAATTTCGATTCAAAACCCGGATACAAAATTTTATTTTACACGGTTTTAAATCGAAATTGGTCATGGAAAAAAAGTGCTTTTAAGAGCACAAAAAATCTTTACTTGTTAAGAAAAAAAAGTGCTTTTAACTGCACAAAAAATTGTTATTTGTTAAGAAAAAAAAAGTGCTGTTAAAAGCACTTTTTTTCAATGACCAATTTTGATTCAAAACCCGGAAATTATTATTTGTCAAAAAAAAGTGCTCTTAGAAGAACATCTTTTTAAAAACAATTAATTATTTATTAACAATATTAAAGTTTATAATAATGCACCTAAAGTGTAGTACTACCCCTAAAGACCGTAGAAATAATTTTGGAATTACGTAATAGCTCTGCAGATCGCCAATTTCGATTCAAAACGGTCAAAATGACATTTTGTATCCGGGTATCAGGAATCAAAAGAGATCGTTTTTATTCATTAACAAAAAAAATTCAAGACGTAGCTGAAAAGTATGGTTTTACCTATGTCTTTCAAAAACTTCGTAAATGAATAAAAAAGATCTCTTTTGATTCCTGATACCCGGATACAAAATGTCATTTTGACCGTTTTGAATCGAAATTGGCGAAGTGGAGGGCTATTACGTAATTCCAAAATTATTTCTACGGTCTTTAGGGGTAGTATTACACTTTAGGTGCATTATTATAAACTTTAATATTGTTAATAAATAATTAATTGTTTTTAAAAAAATGTGCTTCTAAGAGCACTTTTATTTAACAAATAATAATTTCCGGGTTTTGAATCGAAATTGGTCATGGAAAAAAAAGTGCTGTTAAAAGCACTTTTTTTTTTTCTTAACAAATAACAATTTTTTGTGCTCTTAAAAGCACTTTTTTTTTCTTAACAAGTAAAATTTTTTTGTGCTCTTAAAAGCACTTTTTTTCCATGACCAATTTCGATTTAAAACCCGTATACAAAATGTCATTTTACACGGTTTTAAATCGAAATTGGTCATGGAAAAAAAGTGCTTTTAAGAGCACAAAAAATTATTATTTGTTAAGAAAAAAAAGTGCTGTTAAAAGCACTTTTTTTCCATGACCAATTTCGATTCAAAACCCGTATACAAAATGTCATTTTACACGGTTTTAAATCGAAATTGGTCATGGAAAAAAAGTGCTTTTAAGAGCACAAAAATTTTTTACTTGTTAAGAAAATAAAAGTGCTTTTAAGAGCAAAAAAAATTATTATTTGTTAAGATAAAAAATGTGCTCTTAAAAGCACTTTTTTTCCATGACCAATTTCGATTCAAAACCCGGATACAAAATTTTATTTTACACGGTTTTAAATCGAAATTGGTCATGGAAAAAAAGTGCTTTTAAGAGCACAAAAAATCTTTACTTGTTAAGAAAAAAAAGTGCTTTTAAGAGCACAAAAAATTGTTATTTGTTAAGAAAAAAAAAGTGCTGTTAAAAGCACTTTTTTTCAATGACCAATTTTGATTCAAAACCCGGAAATTATTATTTGTCAAAAAAAAGTGCTCTTAGAAGAACATCTTTTTAAAAACAATTAATTATTTATTAACAATATTAAAGTTTATAATAATGCACCTAAAGTGTAGTACTACCCCTAAAGACCGTAGAAATAATTTTGGAATTACGTAATAGCTCTGCAGATCGCCAATTTCGATTCAAAACGGTCAAAATGACATTTTGTATCCGGGTATCAGGAATCAAAAGAGATCATTTTTATTCATTAACAAAAAAAATTCAAGACGTAGCTGAAAAGTATGGTTTTACCTATGTTTTTCAAAAACTTCGTAAATGAATAAAAACGATCTCTTTTGATTCCTGATACCCGGATACAAAATGTCATTTTGACCGTTTTGAATCGAAATTGGCGATCTGCAGAGTTATTACGTAATTCCAAAATTATTTCTACGGTCTTTAGGGGTAGTATTACACTTTAGGTGCATTATTATAAACTTTAATATTGTTAATAAATAATTAATTGTTTTTAAAAAAATGTGCTTCTAAGAGCACTTTTTTATAACAAATAATAATTTCCGGGTTTTGAATCGAAATTGGTCATGGAAAAAAAGTGCTTTTAACAGCACTTTTTTTTTTCTTAACAAATAACAATTTTTTGTGCTCTTAAAAGCACTTTTTTTTTCTTAACAAGTAAAAATTTTTTGTGCTCTTAAAAGCACTTTTTTTCCATGACCAATTTCGATTTAAAAACGTGTAAAATAAAATTTTGTATCCGGGTTTTAAATCGAAATTGGTCATGGAAAAAAAGTGCTTTTAAGAGCACAAAAAATTATTATTTGTTAAGAAAAAAAAGTGCTGTTAAAAGCACTTTTTTTCCATGACCAATTTCGATTCAAAACCCGTATACAAAATGTCATTTTACACGGTTTTAAATCGAAATTGGTCATGGAAAAAAAGTGCTTTTAAGAGCACAAAAATTTTTTACTTGTTAAGAAAATAAAAGTGCTTTTAAGAGCAAAAAAAATTATTATTTGTTAAGATAAAAAATGTGCTCTTAAAAGCACTTTTTTTCCATGACCAATTTCGATTCAAAACCCGGATACAAAATTTTATTTTACACGGTTTTAAATCGAAATTGGTCATGGAAACAAAGTGCTTTTAAGAGCACAAAAAATCTTTACTTGTTAAGAAAAAAAAGTGCTTTTAAGAGCACAAAAAATTGTTATTTGTTAAGAAAAAAAAAGTGCTGTTAAAAGCACTTTTTTTCAATGACCAATTTTGATTCAAAACCCGGAAATTATTATTTGTCAAAAAAAAGTGCTCTTAGAAGAACATCTTTTTAAAAACAATTAATTATTTATTAACAATATTAAAGTTTATAATAATGCACCTAAAGTGTAGTACTACCCCTAAAGACCGTAGAAATAATTTTGGAATTACGTAATAGCTCTGCAGATCGCCAATTTCGATTCAAAACGGTCAAAATGACATTTTGTATCCGGGTATCAGGAATCAAAAGAGATCGTTTTTATTCATTAACAAAAAAAATTCAAGACGTAGCTGAAAAGTATGGTTTTACCTATGTCTTTCAAAAACTTCGTAAATGAATAAAAAAGATCTCTTTTGATTCCTGATACCCGGATACAAAATGTCATTTTGACCGTTTTGAATCGAAATTGGCGAAGTGGAGGGCTATTACGTAATTCCAAAATTATTTCTACGGTCTTTAGGGGTAGTATTACACTTTAGGTGCATTATTATAAACTTTAATATTGTTAATAAATAATTAATTGTTTTTAAAAAAATGTGCTTCTAAGAGCACTTTTTTATAACAAATAATAATTTCCGGGTTTTGAATCGAAATTGGTCATGGAAAAAAAGTGCTTTTAACAGCACTTTTTTTTTTCTTAACAAATAACAATTATTTGTGCTCTTAAAAGCACTTTTTTTTTCTTAACAAGTAAAAATTTATTGTGCTCTTAAAAGCACTTTTTTTCCATGACCAATTTTGATTTAAAACCGTGTAAAATAAAATTTTGTATCCGGGTTTTGAATCGAAATTGGTCATGGAAAAAAAGTGCTTTTAAGAGCACATTTTTTTTCTTAACAAAATATAATTTTTTGTGCTCTTAAAAGCACTTTTTTTTTCATAACAAGTAAAAATTTTTTGTGCTCTTAAAAGCACTTTTTTTCCATGACCAATTTCGATTTAAAAACGTGTAAAATAAAATTTTGTATCCGGGTTTTAAATCGAAATTGGTCATGGAAAAAAAGTGCTTTTAAGAGCACAAAAAATTATTATTTGTTAAGAAAAAAAAGTGCTGTTAAAAGCACTTTTTTTCCATGACCAATTTCGATTCAAAACCCGTATACAAAATGTCATTTTACACGGTTTTAAATCGAAATTGGTCATGGAAAAAAAGTGCTTTTAAGAGCACAAAAATTTTTTACTTGTTAAGAAAATAAAAGTGCTTTTAAGAGCAAAAAAAATTATTATTTGTTAAGATAAAAAATGTGCTCTTAAAAGCACTTTTTTTCCATGACCAATTTCGATTCAAAACCCGGATACAAAATTTTATTTTACACGGTTTTAAATCGAAATTGGTCATGGAAAAAAAGTGCTTTTAAGAGCACAAAAAATCTTTACTTGTTAAGAAAAAAAAGTGCTTTTAAGAGCACAAAAAATTGTTATTTGTTAAGAAAAAAAAAGTGCTGTTAAAAGCACTTTTTTTCAATGACCAATTTTGATTCAAAACCCGGAAATTATTATTTGTCAAAAAAAAGTGCTCTTAGAAGAACATCTTTTTAAAAACAATTAATTATTTATTAACAATATTAAAGTTTATAATAATGCACCTAAAGTGTAGTACTACCCCTAAAGACCGTAGAAATAATTTTGGAATTACGTAATAGCTCTGCAGATCGCCAATTTCGATTCAAAACGGTCAAAATGACATTTTGTATCCGGGTATCAGGAATCAAAAGAGATCGTTTTTATTCATTAACAAAAAAAATTCAAGACGTAGCTGAAAAGTATGGTTTTACCTATGTTTTTCAAAAACTTCGTAAATGAATAAAAACGATCTCTTTTGATTCCTGATACCCGGATACAAAATGTCATTTTGACCGTTTTGAATCGAAATTGGCGATCTGCAGAGTTATTACGTAATTCCAAAATTATTTCTACGGTCTTTAGGGGTAGTATTACACTTTAGGTGCATTATTATAAACTTTAATATTGTTAATAAATAATTAATTGTTTTTAAAAAAATGTGCTTCTAAGAGCACTTTTTTATAACAAATAATAATTTCCGGGTTTTGAATCGAAATTGGTCATGGAAAAAAAGTGCTTTTAACAGCACTTTTTTTTTTCTTAACAAATAACAATTTTTTGTGCTCTTAAAAGCACTTTTTTTTTCTTAACAAGTAAAAATTTTTTGTGCTCTTAAAAGCACTTTTTTTCCATGACCAATTTCGATTTAAAACCGTGTAAAATAAAATTTTGTATCCGGGTTTTAAATCGAAATTGGTCATGGAAAAAAAGTGCTTTTAAGAGCACAAAAAATTATTATTTGTTAAGAAAAAAAAGTGCTGTTAAAAGCACTTTTTTTCCATGACCAATTTCGATTCAAAACCCGTATACAAAATGTCATTTTACACGGTTTTAAATCGAAATTGGTCATGGAAAAAAAGTGCTTTTAAGAGCACAAAAATTTTTTACTTGTTAAGAAAATAAAAGTGCTTTTAAGAGCACAAAAATTTATTATTTGTTAAGATAAAAAATGTGCTCTTAAAAGCACTTTTTTTCCATGACCAATTTCGATTCAAAACCCGGATACAAAATTTTATTTTACACGGTTTTAAATCGAAATTGGTCATGGAAAAAAAGTGCTTTTAAGAGCACAAAAAATCTTTACTTGTTAAGAAAAAAAAGTGCTTTTAAGAGCACAAAAAATTGTTATTTGTTAAGAAAAAAAAAGTGCTGTTAAAAGCACTTTTTTTCAATGACCAATTTTGATTCAAAACCCGGAAATTATTATTTGTCAAAAAAAAGTGCTCTTAGAAGAACATCTTTTTAAAAACAATTAATTATTTATTAACAATATTAAAGTTTATAATAATGCACCTAAAGTGTAGTACTACCCCTAAAGACCGTAGAAATAATTTTGGAATTACGTAATAGCTCTGCAGATCGCCAATTTCGATTCAAAACGGTCAAAATGACATTTTGTATCCGGGTATCAGGAATCAAAAGAGATCGTTTTTATTCATTAACAAAAAAAATTCAAGACGTAGCTGAAAAGTATGGTTTTACCTATGTCTTTCAAAAACTTCGTAAATGAATAAAAAAGATCTCTTTTGATTCCTGATACCCGGATACAAAATGTCATTTTGACCGTTTTGAATCGAAATTGGCGAAGTGGAGGGCTATTACGTAATTCCAAAATTATTTCTACGGTCTTTAGGGGTAGTATTACACTTTAGGTGCATTATTATAAACTTTAATATTGTTAATAAATAATTAATTGTTTTTAAAAAAATGTGCTTCTAAGAGCACTTTTTTTTTTCAAATAATAATTTCCGGGTTTTGAATCGAAATTGGTCATGGAAAAAAAGTGCTGTTAACAGCACTTTTTTTTCTCTTAACAAATAACAATTTTTTGTGCTCTTAAAAGCACTTTTTTTTTCTTAACAAGTAAAAATTTTTTGTGCTCTTAAAAGCACTTTTTTTCCATGACCAATTTCGATTTAAAACCGAGTAAAATAAAATTTTGTATCCGGGTTTTGAATCGAAATTGGTCATGGAAAAAAAGTGCTTTTAAGAGCACATTTTTTTTTCTTAACAAAATATAATTTTTTGTGCTCTTAAAAGCACATTTTTTTTCATAACAAGTAAAAATTTTTTGTGCTCTTAAAAGCACTTTTTTTCCATGACCAATTTCGATTTAAAAACGTGTAAAATAAAATTTTGTATCCGGGTTTTGAATCGAAATTGGTCATGGAAAAAAAGTGCTTTTAAGAGCACATTTATTTTCTTAACAAAATATAATTTTTTGTGCTCTTAAAAGCACTTTTTTTTTCATAACAAGTAAAAATTTTTTGTGCTCTTAAAAGCACTTTTTTTCCATGACCAATTTCGATTCAAAACCCGGATACAAAATTTTATTTTACACGGTTTTAAATCGAAATTGGTCATGGAAAAAAAGTGCTTTTAAGAGCACAAAAAATCTTTACTTGTTAAGAAAAAAAAGTGCTTTTAAGAGCACAAAAAATTGTTATTTGTTAAGAAAAAAAAAGTGCTGTTAAAAACACTTTTTTTCAATGACCAATTTTGATTCAAAACCCGGAATTTATTATTTGTCAAAAAAAGTGCTCTTAGAAGCACATTTTTTTAAAAACAATTAATTATTTATTAACAATATTAAAGTTTATAATAATGCACCTAAAGACCGTAGAAATAATTTTGGAATTACGTAATAGCTCTGCAGATCGCCAATTTCGATTCAAAACGGTCAAAATGACATTTTGTATCCGGGTATCAGGAATCAAAAGAGATCGTTTTTATTCATTAACAAAAAAAATTCAAGACGTAGCTGAAAAGTATGGTTTTACCTATGTCTTTCAAAAACTTCGTAAATGAATAAAAAAGATCTCTTTTGATTCCTGATATCCGGATACAAAATGTCATTTTGACCGTTTTGAATCGAATTTGGCGAAGTGGAGGGCTATTACGTAATTCCAAAATTATTTCTACGGTCTTTAGGGGTAGTATTACACTTTAGGTGCATTATTATAAACTTTAATATTGTTAATAAATAATTAATTGTTTTTAAAAAAATGTGCTTCTAAGAGCACTTTTATTTAACAAATAATAATTTCCGGGTTTTGAATCGAAATTGGTCATGGAAAAAAAGTGCTTTTAACAGCACTTTTTTTTTTTCTTAACAAATAACAATTTTTTGTGCTCTTAAAAGCACTTTTTTTTTCTTAACAAGTAAAATTTTTTTGTGCTCTTAAAAGCACTTTTTTCCATGACCAATTTCGATTTAAAACCGTGTAAAATAAAATTTTGTATCCGGGTTTTGAATCGAAATTGGTCATGGAAAAAAAGTGCTTTTAAGAGCACATTTTTTTTCTTAACAAAATATAATTTTTTGTGCTCTTAAAAGCACTTTTTTTTTCATAACAAGTAAAAATTTTTTGTGCTCTTAAAAGCACTTTTTTTCCATGACCAATTTCGATTTAAAAACGTGTAAAATAAAATTTTGTATCCGGGTTTTAAATCGAAATTGGTCATGGAAAAAAAGTGCTTTTAAGAGCACAAAAAATTATTATTTGTTAAGAAAAAAAAGTGCTGTTAAAAGCACTTTTTTTCCATGACCAATTTCGATGCAAAACCCGTATACAAAATGTCATTTTACACGGTTTTAAATCGAAATTGGTCATGGAAAAAAAGTGCTTTTAAGAGCACAAAAATTTTTTACTTGTTAAGAAAATAAAAGTGCTTTTAAGAGCAAAAAAAATTATTATTTGTTAAGATAAAAAATGTGCTCTTAAAAGCACTTTTTTTCCATGACCAATTTCGATTCAAAACCCGGATACAAAATTTTATTTTACACGGTTTTAAATCGAAATTGGTCATGGAAAAAAAGTGCTTTTAAGAGCACAAAATATCTTTACTTGTTAAGAAAAAAAAGTGCTTTTAAGAGCACAAAAAATTGTTATTTGTTAAGAAAAAAAAAGTGCTTTTAACAGCACTTTTTTTCAATGACCAAATTTGATTCAAAACCCGGAAATTATTATTTGTCAAAAAAAAGTGCTCTTAGAAGAACATCTTTTTAAAAACAATTAATTATTTATTAACAATATTAAAGTTTATAATAATGCACCTAAAGTGTAGTACTACCCCTAAAGACCGTAGAAATAATTTTGGAATTACGTAATAGCTCTGCAGATCGCCAATTTCGATTCAAAACGGTCAAAATGACATTTTGTATCCGGGTATCAGGAATCAAAAGAGATCGTTTTTATTCATTAACAAAAAAATTTCAAGACGTAGCTGAAAAGTATGGTTTTACCTATGTCTTTCAAAAACTTCGCAAATGAATAAAAAAGATCTCTTTTGATTCCTGATACCCGGATACAAAATGTCATTTTGACCGTTTTGAATCGAAATAGGCGAAGTGGAGGGCTATTACGTAATTCCAAAATTATTTCTACGGTCTTTAGGGGTAGTATTACACATTAGGTGCATTATTATAAACTTTAATATTGTTAATAAATAATTAATTGTTTTTAAAAAAATGTGCTTCTAAGAGCACTTTTATTTAACAAATAATAATTTCCGGGTTTTGAATCGAAATTGGTCATGGAAAAAAAGTGCTTTTAACAGCACTTTTTTTTTTCTTAACAAATAACAATTTTTTGTGCTCTTAAAAGCACTTTTTTTTTCTTAACAAGTAAAATTTTTTTGTGCTCTTAAAAGCACTTTTTTTCCATGACCAATTTCGATTTAAAACCGTGTAAAATAAAATTTTGTATCCGGGTTTTGAATCGAAATTGGTCATGGAAAAAAAGTGCTTTTAAGAGCACATTTTTTTTCTTAACAAAATATAATTTTTTGTGCTCTTAAAACCACTTTTTTTTTCATAACAAGTAAAAATTTTTTGTGCTCTTAAAAGCACTTTTTTTCCATGACCAATTTCGATTTAAAAACGTGTAAAATAAAATTTTGTATCCGGGTTTTAAATCGAAATTGGTCATGGAAAAAAAGTGCTTTTAAGAGCACAAAAAATTATTATTTGTTAAGAAAAAAAAGTGCTGTTAAAAGCACTTTTTTTCCATGACCAATTTCGATTCAAAACCCGTATACAAAATGTCATTTTACACGGTTTTAAATCGAAATTGGTCATGGAAAAAAAGTGCTTTTAAGAGCACAAAAATTTTTTACTTGTTAAGAAAATAAAAGTGCTTTTAAGAGCAAAAAAAATTATTATTTGTTAAGATAAAAAATGTGCTCTTAAAAGCACTTTTTTTCCATGACCAATTTCGATTCAAAACCCGGATACAAAATTTTATTTTACACGGTTTTAAATCGAAATTGGTCATGGAAAAAAAGTGCTTTTAAGAGCACAAAAAATCTTTACTTGTTAAGAAAAAAAAGTGCTTTTAAGAGCACAAAAAATTGTTATTTGTTAAGAAAAAAAAAGTGCTGTTAAAAGCACTTTTTTTCAATGACCAAATTTGATTCAAAACCCGGAAATTATTATTTGTCAAAAAAAAGTGCTCTTAGAAGAACATCTTTTTAAAAACAATTAATTATTTATTAACAATATTAAAGTTTATAATAATGCACCTAAAGTGTAGTACTACCCCTAAAGACCGTAGAAATAATTTTGGAATTACGTAATAGCTCTGCAGATCGCCAATTTCGATTCAAAACGGTCAAAATGACATTTTGTATCCGGGTATCAGGAATCAAAAGAGATCGTTTTTATTCATTAACAAAAAAATTTCAAGACGTAGCTGAAAAGTATGGTTTTACCTATGTCTTTCAAAAACTTCGCAAATGAATAAAAAAGATCTCTTTTGATTCCTGATACCCGGATACAAAATGTCATTTTGACCGTTTTGAATCGAAATAGGCGAAGTGGAGGGCTATTACGTAATTCCAAAATTATTTCTACGGTCTTTAGGGGTAGTATTACACATTAGGTGCATTATTATAAACTTTAATATTGTTAATAAATAATTAATTGTTTTTAAAAAAATGTGCTTCTAAGAGCACTTTTATTTAACAAATAATAATTTCCGGGTTTTGAATCGAAATTGGTCATGGAAAAAAAGTGCTTTTAACAGCACTTTTTTTTTTCTTAACAAATAACAATTTTTTGTGCTCTTAAAAGCACTTTTTTTTCTTAACAAGTAAAAATTTTTTGTGCTCTTAAAAGCACTTTTTTTCCATGACCAATTTCGATTTAAAACCGTGTAAAATAAAATTTTGTATCCGGGTTTTGAATCGAAATTGGTCATGGAAAAAAAGTGCTTTTAAGAGCACATTTTTTTTCTTAACAAAATATAATTTTTTGTGCTCTTAAAACCACTTTTTTTTTTATAACAAGTAAAAATTTTTTGTGCTCTTAAAAGCACTTTTTTTCCATGACCAATTTCGATTTAAAAACGTGTAAAATAAAATTTTGTATCCGGGTTTTAAATCGAAATTGGTCATGGAAAAAAAGTGCTTTTAAGAGCACAAAAAATTATTATTTGTTAAGAAAAAAAAGTGCTGTTAAAAACACTTTTTTTCCATGACCAATTTCGATTCAAAACCCGTATACAAAATGTCATTTTACACGGTTTTAAATCGAAATTGGTCATGGAAAAAAAGTGCTTTTAAGAGCACAAAAATTTTATACTTGTTAAGAAAATAAAAGTGCTTTTAAGAGCAAAAAAAATTATTATTTGTTAAGATAAAAAATGTGCTCTTAAAAGCACTTTTTTTCCATGACCAATTTCGATTCAAAACCCGGATACAAAATTTTATTTTACACGGTTTTAAATCGAAATTGGTCATGGAAAAAAAGTGCTTTTAAGAGCACAAAAAATCTTTACTTGTTAAGAAAAAAAAGTGCTTTTAAGAGCACAAAAAATTGTTATTTGTTAAGAAAAAAAAAGTGCTGTTAAAAGCACTTTTTTTCAATGACCAATTTTGATTCAAAACCCGGAAATTATTATTTGTCAAAAAAAAGTGCTCTTAGAAGAACATCTTTTTAAAAACAATTAATTATTTATTAACAATATTAAAGTTTATAATAATGCACCTAAAGTGTAGTACTACCCCTAAAGACCGTAGAAATAATTTTGGAATTACGTAATAGCTCTGCAGATCGCCAATTTCGATTCAAAACGGTCAAAATGACATTTTGTATCCGGGTATCAGGAATCAAAAGAGATCGTTTTTATTCATTAACAAAAAAAATTCAAGACGTAGCTGAAAAGTATGGTTTTACCTATGTCTTTCAAAAACTTCGTAAATGAATAAAAAAGATCTCTTTTGATTCCTGATACCCGGATACAAAATGTCATTTTGACCGTTTTGAATCGAAATTGGCGAAGTGGAGGGCTATTACGTAATTCCAAAATTATTTCTACGGTCTTTAGGGGTAGTATTACACTTTAGGTGCATTATTATAAACTTTAATATTGTTAATAAATAATTAATTGTTTTTAAAAAAATGTGCTTCTAAGAGCACTTTTTTTTTTCAAATAATAATTTCCGGGTTTTGAATCGAAATTGGTCATGGAAAAAAAGTGCTTTTAACAGCACTTTTTTTTCTCTTAACAAATAACAATTTTTTGTGCTCTTAAAAGCACTTTTTTTTTCTTAACAAGTAAAAATTTTTTGTGCTCTTAAAAGCACTTTTTTTCCATGACCAATTTCGATTCAAAACCCGTATACAAAATGTCATTTTACACGGTTTTAAATCGAAATTGGTCATGGAAAAAAAGTGCTTTTAAGAGCACAAAAAATCTTTACTTGTTAAGAAAAAAAAGTGCTTTTAAGAGCACAAAAAATTGTTATTTGTTAAGAAAAAAAAAGTGCTGTTAAAAGCACTTTTTTTCAATGACCAATTTTGATTCAAAACCCGGAAATTATTATTTGTCAAAAAAAAGTGCTCTTAGAAGAACATCTTTTTAAAAACAATTAATTATTTATTAACAATATTAAAGTTTATAATAATGCACCTAAAGTGTAGTACTACCCCTAAAGACCGTAGAAATAATTTTGGAATTACGTAATAGCTCTGCAGATCGCCAATTTCGATTCAAAACGGTCAAAATGACATTTTGTATCCGGGTATCAGGAATCAAAAGAGATCGTTTTTATTCATTAACAAAAAAAATTCAAGACGTAGCTGAAAAGTATGGTTTTACCTATGTCTTTCAAAAACTTCGTAAATGAATAAAAAAGATCTCTTTTGATTCCTGATACCCGGATACAAAATGTCATTTTGACCGTTTTGAATCGAAATTAGCGAAGTGGAGGGCTATTACGTAATTCCAAAATTATTTCTACGATCTTTAGGGGTAGTATTACACTTTAGGTGCATTATTATAAACTTTAATATTGTTAATAAATAATTAATTGTTTTTTAAAAATGTCCTTCTAAGAGCACTTTTATTTAACAAATAATAATTTCCGGGTTTTGAATCGAAATTGGTCATGGAAAAAAAGTGCTTTTAACAGCACTTTTTTTTTTCTTAACAAATAACAATTTTTTGTGCTCTTAAAAGCACTTTTTTTTTCTTAACAAGTAAAAATTTTTTGTGCTCTTAAAAGCACTTTTTTTCCATGACCAATTTAGATTTAAAACCGTGTAAAATAAAATTTTGTATCCGGGTTTTGAATCGAAATTGGTCATGGAAAAAAAGTGCTTTTAAGAGCACATTTTTTTTCTTAACAAAATATAATTTTTTGTGCTCTTAAAAGCACTTTTTTTTTCATAACAAGTAAAAATTTTTTGTGCTCTTAAAAGCACTTTTTTTCCATGACCAATTTCGATTTAAAAACGTGTAAAATAAAATTTTGTATCCGGGTTTTAAATCGAAATTGGTCATGGAAAAAAAGTGCTTTTAAGAGCACAAAAAATTATTATTTGTTAAGAAAAAAAAGTGCTGTTAAAAGCACTTTTTTTCCATGACCAATTTCGATTCAAAACCCGTATACAAAATGTCATTTTACACGGTTTTAAATCGAAATTGGTCATGGAAAAAAAGTGCTTTTAAGAGCACAAAAATTTTTTACTTGTTAAGAAAATAAAAGTGCTTTTAAGAGCACAAAAAATTATTATTTGTTAAGATAAAAAATGTGCTCTTAAAAGCACTTTTTTTCCATGACCAATTTCGATTCAAAACCCGTATACAAAATGTCATTTTACACGGTTTTAAATCGAAATTGGTCATGGAAAAAAAGTGCTTTTAAGAGCACAAAAAATCTTTACTTGTTAAGAAAAAAAAGTGCTTTTAAGAGCACAAAAAATTGTTATTTGTTAAGAAAAAAAAAGTGCTGTTAAAAGCACTTTTTTTCAATGACCAATTTTGATTCAAAACCCGGAAATTATTATTTGTCAAAAAAAAAGTGCTCTTAGAAGCACATTTTTTTAAAAACAATTAATAATTTATTAACAATATTAAAGTTTATAATAATGCACCTAAAGTGTAGTACTACCCCTAAAGACCGTAGAAATAATTTTGGAATTACGTAATAGCTCTGCAGATCGCCAATTTCGATTCAAAACGGTCAAAATGACATTTTGTATCCGGGTATCAGGAATCAAAAGAGATCGTTTTTATTCATTAACAAAAAAAATTCAAGACGTAGCTGAAAAGTATGGTTTTACCTATGTCTTTCAAAAACTTCGTAAATGAATAAAAACGATCTCTTTTGATTCCTGATACCCGGATACAAAATGTCATTTTGACCGTTTTGAATCGAAATTGGCGATCTGCAGAGTTATTACGTAATTCCAAAATTATTTCTACGGTCTTTAGGGGTAGTATTACACTTTAGGTGCATTATTATAAACTTTAATATTGTTAATAAATAATAAATTGTTTTTAAAAAAATGTGCTTCTAAGAGCACTTTTTTTTTTCAAATAATAATTTCCGGGTTTTGAATCGAAATTGGTCATGGAAAAAAAGTGCTTTTAACAGCACTTTTTTTTCTCTTAACAAATAACAATTTTTTGTGCTCTTAAAAGCACTTTTTTTTTCTTAACAAGTAAAAATTTTTTGTGCTCTTAAAAGCACATTTTTTCCATGACCAATTTCGATTTAAAAACGTGTAAAATAAAATTTTGTATCCGGGTTTTGAATCGAAATTGGTCATGGAAAAAAAGTGCTTTTAAGAGCACATTTTTTTTCTTAACAAAATATAATTTTTTGTGCTCTTAAAAGCACTTTTTTTTCATAACAAGTAAAAATTTTTTGTGCTCTTAAAAGCACTTTTTTTCCATGACCAATTTCGATTTAAAAACGTGTAAAATAAAATTTTGTATCCGGGTTTTAAATCGAAATTGGTCATGGAAAAAAAGTGCTTTTAAGAGCACAAAAAATTATTATTTGTTAAGAAAAAAAAGTGCTGTTAAAAGCACTTTTTTTCCATGACCAATTTCGATTCAAAACCCGTATACAAAATGTCATTTTACACGGTTTTAAATCGAAATTGGTCATGGAAAAAAAGTGCTTTTAAGAGCACAAAAAATTATTATTTGTTAAGAAAAAAAACTGCTGTTAAAAGCACTTTTTTTCCATGACCAATTTCGATTCAAAACCCGTATACAAAATGTCATTTTACACGGTTTTAAATCGAAATTGGTGATGGAAAAAAAGTGCTTTTATGAGCACAAAAATTTTTTACTTGTTAAGAAAATAAAAGTGCTTTTAAGAGCACAAAAAATTATTATTTGTTAAGGTAAAAAATGTGCTCTTAAAAGCACTTTTTTTCCATGACCAATTTCGATTCAAAACCCGGATACAAAATTTTATTTTACACGGTTTTAAATCGAAATTGGTCATGGAAAAAAAGTGCTTTTAAGAGCACAAAAAATCTTTACTTGTTAAGAAAAAAAAGTGCTTTTAAGAGCACAAAAAATTGTTATTTGTTAAGAAAAAAAAAGTGCTGTTAAAAGCACTTTTTTTCAATGACCAATTTCGATTCAAAACCCGGAAATTATTATTTGTCAAAAAAAAGTGCTCTTAGAAGCACATTTTTTTAAAAACAATTAATTATTTATTAACAATATTAAAGTTTATAATAATGCACCTAAAGTGTAGTACTACCCCTAAAGACCGTAGAAATAATTTTGGAATTACGTAATAGCTCTGCAGATCGCCAATTTCGATTCAAAACGGTCAAAATGACATTTTGTATCCGGGTATCAGGAATCAAAAGAGATCGTTTTTATTCATTTACGAAGTTTTTGAAAGACATAGGTAAAACCATACTTTTCAGCTACGTCTTGAATTTTTTTTGTTAATGAATAAAAACGATCTCTTTTGATTCCTGATACCCGGATACAAAATGTCATTTTGACCGTTTTGAATCGAAATTGGCGATCTGCAGAGCTATTACGTAATTCCAAAATTATTTCTACGGTCTTTAGGGGTAGTACTACACTTTAGGTGCATTATTATAAACTTTAATATTGTTAATAAATAATTAATTGTTTTTAAAAAAATGTGCTTCTAAGAGCACTTTTTTTTAACAAATAATAATTTCCGGGTTTTGAATCGAAATTGGTCATGGAAAAAAAGTGCTTTTAACAGCACATTTTTTTTTTTAACAAAATATAATTTTTTGTGCTCTTAAAAGCACTTTTTTTTTCTTAACAAGTAAAAATTTTTTGTGCTCTTAAAAGCACTTTTTTTCCATGACCAATTTCGATTTAAAAACGTGTAAAATAAAATTTTGTATCCGGGTTTTGAATCGAAATTGGTCATGGAAAAAAAGTGCTTTTAAGAGCACATTTTTTTTCTTAACAAAATATAATTTTTTGTGCTCTTAAAAGCACTTTTTTTTCATAACAAGTAAAAATTTTTTGTGCTCTTAAAAGCACTTTTTTTCCATGACCAATTTCGATTTAAAAACGTGTAAAATAAAATTTTGTATCCGGGTTTTGAATCGAAATTGGTCATGGAAAAAAAGTGCTTTTAAGAGCACATTTTTTTTCTTAACAAAATATAATTTTTTGTGCTCTTAAAAGCCCTTTTTTTTCATAAGAAGTAAAAATTTTTTGTGCTCTTAAAAGCACTTTTTTCCATGACCAATTTCGATTTAAAAACGTGTAAAATAAAATTTTGTATCCGGGTTTTGAATCGAAATTGGTCATGGAAAAAAAGTGCTTTTAAGAGCACATTTTTTTTCTTAACAAAATATAATTTTTTGTGCTCTTAAAAGCACTTTTTTTTTCATAACAAGTAAAAAAATTTTGTGCTCTTAAAAGCACTTTTTTTCCATGACCAATTTCGATTTAAAACCGTGTAAAATAAAATTTTTCATCCGGGTTTTGAATCGAAATTGGTCATGGAAAAAAAGTGCTTTTAAGAGCACATTTTTAACTAGACCATTTTCATGACTTTTCAACCTTTTCACATTAATTTCCACATTACTTTGGGTCTTATTAAACAATTTATTCATTGTATCAATAGTTTATTTCATATTTATTTATAATACACACATATAGATACACATATATAATAGGACGGTCACCCATCCAAGTTCGTACAACTCCGAGAGTCGCTGAACCAAAGCATTTCTCGACAATAAAACCATCACGCCAGCGCGCCAGTTCGAGTTGCGCATTATACTTACATGATCATTTCTTACCAAAAAAAAAATGCTGTTAGAAAAAAAAAATTATTATAAACTTTAATATTGTTTATAATTAATAACTATTATGTTTCACTGAAATATGTTAATATTGTTTATAGGACGTATTGGTAAAGGATTATTTTGGGTTTAATTAAACAGTTTATATTTTATATCAATAGTTTATTTCATATTTATTAATAAATACACACACATAATAATAAACATTAGGAAATGTATAAATAATAATAATAACAGCAGCGTGTGTGTTAGGTGAGTATGCTGTGTGTGCAGCGTGCGTATGCTATGTGTGAGTGAGGTATGTGCAACGTTTGCGAGGTATACGAAGCGTGTGTCCTGTGTGCAACGTGTGTGTAAGGTAAGTGCAGCGTGTGTGTGTTATGTGTGTTGTATATAACGTGTGTGACGTGTGCCTGAGGGGTGCATTCTGTGTGCATGTCTGAGGGGTGTCTACTATGTGTGAGATGTGTACAGCATGTGTTAGATGAGTGCAGCGTGTGTGAGAAGAGTGAGTGTTATGTGTGCATTGTGTATGAGGTGTATGCAGCGCGATGCAGCGTATGTAGCGTGCGTGTTGCGAGTGTGGGGTATGTATCATGCGTGTGACAATTTATCATATCATATAAAAAAGTAAAAATGGGTAAAATTTATTTAAAAACAACATAACCATTAATAAAATAAAGCATACATAGTATACATCACAAAAAACAGTATAAAACTCAGATTAAATTCAATCTAACCTACAAGGGCGGGAACTTGACACTAATCGCAATGGGACGCAGGGGGGACCACTTCAAAGAGCACCTGAATAAAATACGTCGCCTTATCTGCAATCAAACAAAAAAAACAAACATTTCAACACTAAAACATCTCAAATCAATCAACAACGCTTACCCATCCATTGCGGCCGTTTATTCCGGTAAATAAACCAATAATAAATCAGCACCCCCACCGCAATGAACCCCAAAGCGAACAAATAATGGGGCGACGGGTCCGTGATAATCGGCACAGTCGCCAAAAAAATCGCAACAAAAATAATCAAAACCGGAATCCAAGTCGGCACCTAAATAAAAAAAAAAAACAACCATCCACAATTAATTAACCATATAATATATAAAAAAACTCACTAAATATGGACGCAATACATTCTTCTTCGTCTTCCTAAGCACTAACAGCGCCACCATTGCAGCCCCATAAAAAATCCAAACGAGAAAACTCGCAAACTCAATCAACACCAAAATATCCCCGGTTATAATAAACAAAAACGTTATCAACCCCTAAAATAAAAAACACACAATCTCAATTCACACTTTTATAAAAAATAAAATAAAAAACCATACTTGAAAAGCAACTGCAGGCGCTGGGGTTAATCGTCGTATATGAACATAAGATAAACTCTCCACCATATGCCCTTCTTGACCAGCAACATAACACAATCTATTACATAATTATTAATACACAATCACCGATTTATTAAAGTAAAAAGTACCTTGTTACACCAAATTGTACACTGAGTGCGCACCCAAACGTGCTTAATACGACTCCAATTGGGATTAAGAACGCGAACGGACCTAAGACCTTCTCCGCAAACGTAACAGCAACTGCTTGCGAGTTAACCATCTCCGGGATGGACATTGCGGTCATATAAGCCACATTCATAAACACATATAAGGCAGTTACTAGTGGGACGCTAATCATAATACTTCGTGGTATATTTCTTAAAATGCATTGAAAAAAAATGATTAAAAATCTAAAATTATTTTTATATCTTACACACACATACATTTCTGGTTTTTTTACTTCTTCTGTAATTACTGTAACTGCAGACCAACCATCATAGGCCCATAACCCTGAATAGAAAGCTAGCGCCATGTTTTTCGGGTTATAATTCGTACCTTGGAAACCCTTATATAAATTATCCGTGTGTCCTAAACGTAATAGAATATAATAAACCTCTAAAAAAAAAAAACCAATTTAATAACTCACCTAAACACAACTCATATAAACCCCCGGCGATAACAATTAAACACGCAATCACTTTAAATGAACTGAACCAATTCGTGATTTTCACGTACAACTTAACACTATACATATTTATATACGTAATCGCACCTAAAAACCAATCACAATTAAATATGTATGCAATAAAAAAAAATAGTTGGAATCGATTCAGGGAAGGTCAAAACGTATATTTCCGTTAAAAACTCGCGAACGAAATTGTTCATGATTACAATACTTATACTGCGTATAAGTAAAAACTTACATAGCGCTAAAATCCCAACTAGTTTCTTAACATCATCTTGCGTTTTCGCATCACGTATATCCAAACCATCCAAAATGGGCAACGAAAAATATTCGGCAAACGTCAACAACACAATCGCAACTTCCGCGGGTCGTAGCGCAACCACATACACCCACGAGCAAACAAACGACGGTACCGACCCCCAAAACGTGTGTAACGGTCCAAAAGCTTCTAAAAAATACGCGTACTCAGCTCCCGAGCGAATTACAACAGTTCCTAACTCCGCAAACGCTAAAGCACCTATAAATAAACATATTAATCCTTGATTAACTAACATATATATATAAATCTTACCTAATAAAGAAATAAGACCACAAATAATCCAAACAATGATACACATCCCGACTGATCCAGACTCCTCGAGCGCGGATGCTGGTGAAACGAAGATGCCTGAGCCGATCATAACACCTAAAATGGTGTTAATCGCCGCAAACAAACCCAACTCTCTTTTAAGCTTCATACCTTCATCTTTAACAACCTCCATGACTAATCAACGCTTTAGTAGCGACAAATGTACGGTAAACATGTAAAACTGTTAACTAATTATGTAAATATCATAAATAAAAAAAAAGATTATGTTGACACTTACGTATTTAAAAAAAAACTTTAAAAACTTACACGTGTCTCAATTTATTTTAAACTAACTTTACGAAACTGTTACACACTTAAAGTCGTAAGGGTTTCTCCTTATCGCTGATTATCTTTATAGATATTCTCAAAGAGTAATTATTGTACTAATTTGCATTTGAAAAGATTAGATTTGTTATTTATTGATTTTAGGAAATGTTATGAAGATATTTGTAGCTTATTCTAGTGAGTGTAACTATTAGCATAATTGCTGATAAGTACTTATTAAACAATTTAGAACACACGTACGGTATTTTTTTTCTTCAAATTTGTATTAAATGACGTAATTATTCACACATTATACGATTAATAAATTAATAATCGTCGTTAAAACCGATCACAATTGATTTTAAAATCGGACACAATGCACTGTTTGCGAGTTTAGGATTGACTGGACATTTTGACCACAAATTGACCACATGGTCACGCTATTGTTGTAGTATTTTGTCATCTTAATAGGTTCAATAATTTACAATAGGTCAAGACTACACAAGTGAATTAAAAACGCCAATGAAGACTTATTTAAAACTTTATTAAATATGTTTAATCAAATTTATAAACAAATTACAGAAATTCTTATCTTCATATATAAAATCGAATATATAAATATATTAAACTTAATAAACAATTGCGTACAGGACCGTCTCAATTTATATTTAAAAATGTATACAACTAGGACCCTTATTTAGATTTATTACCTTCCAGGACTGTATTAAGGCTATTATTGAGTAAAGACGATCCTAATTTACTAATCACACTAAAATTGGTATTATTTTATTTTAAAATATTATTGTATAAAAAGTTCCTCACAGCCGAACGGTAATCATAATTGAGAAACATTTAAGTCATTAATATAAAAATTAATTAGTGTTTGCTGCTCGTTGAGCTCGTTAAACGATTTTTGTTCTCGATATCTCGTATTGTTTTTTGATAATTGTCGTAATCTTTGCAACATTTTTGGCAATTTTTCGTCGAATTTCTTGTCATAAATCGTAAATTATTAATAAATAATAGTTATTAAATCAATAGATTGATTACTTACTTGAGGAATGTTTGAACGTTTTCATGGTTGGATGATTCTTCGTTGTATTTCGTGTTTAAGTCATCAATTACGGTGTCTTTTTCGCGTAATTGATGCCTTAAATGGTAAATTGTCTCTTCGAGTGCTTCGAAAATTGCCTAAATTAATATATTATTTAATTTACACTAATTCTAAATCACCACGGTTAATCTAGTGGAAATATTAAAAATTTTAACCTTAAATATATGTCTAAATCGTAATTGCATTACATATTAACCAGTCAGTTTACTCTACACTAAAATCAATTGAAAGGGGAGCTTTTTAAAATTACGTAAAATGTCTATAAATTGTGTACAAAGGCAATTTTCAGCACTCAAAAATGATAATAAATGGGGGAAAACACCAAAATAATACATTTTTTTAAATATATTTGGCGGTTACCGACGGCGCATTTGGCGCCATTTAAAATTAAGGCCCGCATATGTTTAAAACACTTTAAAAAAACTATTATATTTGTCGGGTACCGATAAGGGTACTTATAATATACCATAAATGCGAAATAATTAAGTAAATGATTGACCATTAACCTCAAAATATTTAAACAGTCGGGGGATTTCAAAGCATATAAGTAATTAGGATTGCGTAATTCAAGGCGTAATAAATAACGATTAAAGTCCCACTCACCCTCGACTCTTCAGTGGTGTCTAAATACTCAGGCGGTTCATTCAAGCAGAAGAAATCTTGGATTTGCGGATTTGCAATCAGCTCCGGAATGGAAATAATCGCGTTAACAAACGCCTGCAGGCCTAAAATCCGCGTCTCTAGGAACTGTGGATCGAAATTATTGCCGAAATATTTTTTCCGCGGTACCAACGTCGCCAATTGCGGATAATCTCGCTTCAATCTCGAACACAATCGCGTGAAATCAGTGTAACGCCGAAACACATACCAACAATCACAAGTCGATTTATTCTCGACCTTCAACTTATACACCTACATCAAAAAACTAATAAATAAAAAACGACAAACACGCTTAATCAATTCGTACCGTGAACCGAGCTCGCTCCTCCATAACTTCATAACCTACAATCGGAATTTGTATATCGTTATTTAAGCTAATCTCAGAAAGCACTTGATTGGTATGGACGTTTTGGACACTAGTTGGAGTGATTGTTAAGTTTGAGTTATCACTAGTGGTCGAATAATCATATTTCTCGCATCTAAAATCACAAATCGCAATCACAACCCACAAAAAGACACGTAACTGTTAAACGCACCGATACGACCCCGCTAAATAATTACGACTGGAATCCGACACTTGATCGTGATCCAAATCGTTATTATTGATCTGTTGCGAAATCATATTCAATCGACTAAACTCTGAGGTTAACTCACTATCACAACTCTCAGACATGTTTAAATCAAATATCACACATAAACTCACTTAAAAAAAACATACGTTCGATACGTTTTTCATAAACTATTATAATTGGAAGCGTTTTGGTCTAAATACGATTGGAACAGTTTATTTAGTTCATGACGAACGAATGACATTATGAAATATGGTTAGGTTTTATCACACAGACCACCCACATTACACTAGTGTATTTTTTTATTAAATATACGCACAATATAAGCTTAAAAATATATTAAATAATAAGAGATTTGAGGTCCCTCTTTTTGAGTTTACCGGCCGGCGTTCGCGGGATTACATCCACGATTTTAATCCCAGCTCGTAACTTCTTTCGATCCCCAACCCTATCTGTAATTAAAACATTTAAACACCTATAAATTCCATTAAAATTAAACCCAAACCATTAAAAAACGAGAGGATTTCATTTGGAGCGATTTTCGAGTTAGGTTCTAATTGTACAACACCCATAGGGTGTTCACCATCAATCGGATGCGGAATTCCGATAACCGCAGCTTCTTTAATATCTAAATGAGTTAAAAGTATCGCTTCTAATTCCGCTGGGAGTATCTAAATAATTAATTTTGTAAATAACCTCAAATTAACCATAATTTTAAAATACATACATGCCATGATTGGTATTTGATTAAATCTTTAATGCGATCAACCACAAAAAAACAATCATCCTCGTCATAGTACCCAATATCGCCGGTAAGCAGAAACCCGTCATCGTCCCTAAACGCTAAAGTATCCACCGCGTTGTTATAATAACCCATGGTTAGTACTTGACTTTTTAAACGAATCTCCCCGGTTTTATTCACCCCGAGAGTTGCGCCTGTATCAACATCAACAATCTATTTTTTTTGACATAAATATGTTTTTTTGATACTTTCCAAACGCACCTTGTGTGTTATTCCGGGCGCTAAACGTCCACATGAGCCTAGTTTCGTTCCGATAAACTGTTTATCGTTTATTGGGTGGAATGATGTGATTAATCCATGCATTTCCGTCATTCCATACGTGTCGAGTATGTTTGCGTGTGGGAAATATGTTTGTAGTAGTTTGTATTGGTCTTTGCCGAAATAACCACCGCCGATGAATATGGTTTTTAGCGATGTTTCGTAGTTTAAGTTGTCGATTACGCTTGTTATTTTATATGTATTTGTTGGCGCCAAAAAGCATAGAGAAACCTTAAATAAATCACATTTTTATATGTATAAGACACAATTATTAACTAAATGTTACCTTATATTTCTGTAAATCTCCCATAATTCGATTTTCGTCAAATTTACGACATAATAATCGGGTCGTACCGTTTAATGAGCACATAGTAAATAATATTATAGCTGATATCCAGTATAGGGTTGTAAATGATAAGCATACACTTATATCGTGTCCTTGCCTTTAAAAATATTATTAGTTCATTTATATATACATGTATATATGTATATAGTGGCGCTATATATAAATCAAGCTCTTATATACTAATTAAAATTAAAATCACTTAAAGTATTACGCATTTATGCGCTATTTATTGTTAAATATAAGCATTAATTGAGTAAATTAATTAAAATGCAGTAAAACAATCAAGTCACCTATGGTTTTGCGCATTGCAGATATTTAGGTGCTTCAGTACAACAATCAAGTCACCTATGGTTTTGCGCATTGCAGATATTTAGGTGCTTCAGTACAACAATCAAGTCACCTATTGTAATGCGCATTGCAGATATTTAGGTGCTATTTAATTTTAAATATAAGCATGAATTGAGTAAATCAATTAAAATCCAGTACAACAATCAAGTCATCTAATGTATTGCGCATTGCAGATATTAAGCGCTATTTATTATTAAATATAAGCCTTAATTGAGTAAATTAATTAAAATGCAGTAAAACAATCAAGTCACCTATGGTTTTGCGCATTGCAGATATTTAGGTGCTTCAGTACAACAATCAAGTCACCTATTGTAATGCGCATTGCAGATGTTTAGGTGCTATTTATTTTTAAATATAAGCATTAATTGAGTAAATTAATTAAAATCCAGTACAACAATCAAGTCACCTAATGTATTGCGCATTGCAGATATTAAGCGCTATTTATTATTAAATATAAGCCTTAATTGAGTAAATTAATTAAAATGCCGTAAAACAATCAAGTCACCTATGGTTTTGCGCATTGCAGATATTTAGGTGCTTCAGTACAACAATCAAGTCACCTATTGTAATGCGCAATGCAGATATTTAGGCGCTATTTAATTTTAAATATAAGTATGAATTGAGTAAATTAATTAAAATCCAGTACAACAATCAAGTCACCTATTGTATTGCGCATTGCAGATATTTAGACGCTGTTTATTATTAAATATAAGCATTAATTGAGTAAATTATTTAACATATAGTACAACAATCAAGTCACCTTTTGTTTTGCGCATTGCAGATATTTAAACGCTTCAGTACAACAATCAAGTCACCTATTGTAATGCGCAATGCAGATATTTAGGCGCTATTTATTTTTAAATTTAAGCATTAATTGAGTAAATTAATTAAAATATAGTACAACAATCAAGTCACCTAATGTATTGCGCATTGCAGATATTTAGGCACTATTTATTATTAAATATAAGCAGTAATTGAGTAAATTAATTGAAATTCCGTAAAACAATCAAGTCACCTATGGTTTTGCGCATTGCAGATATTTAGGCGCTTCAGTACAACAATCAAGTCACCTAATGTATTGCGCATTGCAGATATTTAGGCGCTATTTATTTTCAAATTTAAGCATTAATTGAGTAAATTAATTAAAATATAGTACAACAATCAAGTCACCTTATGTATTGCGCATTGCAGATATTTAGGAGCTGTTTATTATTAAAAAATATGCATTTATTGAGTAAATTAATTAAAATTCAATGCAACAATCAAGTCACCTACTGTATTGCGCATTGCAGATATTTAGGCGTTATTTATAATTAAATATAAGCTTTAATCGAGTAAATTATTATTAAATATAAGAGTTAATTCAAATATTCGCCACTATATATAAATAAAAAGTAATAAATTACAATAAATTGTGTTGTTGAACCATTAAACCATAATGATTCAAACAAATCCCTTTCGGTAAACCAGTAGTGCCGCTCGAAAATAAAATAACAACAGTATCAGTTAGGCTCTTCGGCACCGCGACTCGAAATTGATTTTCCTCACCATGACTCATTAAAAACGTCGCAAACGAAACATACTCCGAATTATAATTCCCAAAAACAACCAATTCGCAATTTAAACCAAATTTTTTGATTATATTAGACATATTAGTTGCATTCTCATGCTCGCAAAAAATCAACCGCGGTTTTGTTATACTAATCATATGCTTTATATCATCTATAAATTATATATTAGTTAGTTTCAATTAGATTATTTGTCGTTTAGTAGTTACGTAAGTCTAAAGTTGGGTCTAGGGTGGCGATTCGGGTGCCCAAAAATATGGACGCGTACATTGGTAAACATGCTTCTAAAGTGTTATAAGAGCATAAAAGTATTGTATCGTTGTCTGTAATACCTTTACGTTTTATGTTAATTGCTACTTGGATACTTTTATGTAATATTTGCTCATATGTTTGACTTTCGCCTGTTTTTGCATCGATCTTTAAACGTATATAAATTTTGTTATTTATAATAAATAGACGTAATTAAGAATAAATAAACTTACTTGAGCGATTTTTTGGTTATGCTTTAGCATAGATTTCTGCAGAGCAACAGCGATCCCGCTCGGATCAGGAGAATAGGAGTCGTTCACCATATTCGGCATTTTAGTTCGAACTGAATTTATTTAAATTCCAGTTTATATATATATATTTGTAGTATCAAAACAAAATGATAAATATTTGCGAAAATATGATTTACATTTATCTATTTTTTGCAACGGTATACAACAATAATAATAAAAAAAATTAATTATAATATTTACTGTTGTTTGAAATATAATAAAGTACCGCATGCACAAAACTGCGTTATATTTCTAAATAAAAATCTAAAAAAAAAAAAAGTGTGGGACTACGATAACAAAAAAAAAATAATTAGCATAAATATGGTTTTTCTTATTAGATAAGTTGTGATAAATATTCTATAATTTGTATTAATTTATGCTAATATATCACAAAATAGTCGTTAATATATGTGTTTATATATCAAAAGATAATACATATAAATAAATCCAGTGCTTAATGCGTAATTGTCGCTTTTAATGCGTAATAGTCGCTTAGGTGCCTTATGTGCGCCTAATACAAAAAACACGCAAAATCGTATTAAGTGATTTAAAATCATATTAAAGCAATAAAAACTCTTCTAGAGATTTAAAAACGTCTTATTTACGAGATATTTGTTAAAATTGTTTGTAAATTGTATTAAAAATGTATGTTTATTTAAATAAATTAAGTAAATCAACGTATAAGTACGTTTATGAATTTTAATTAAAATACAGTACATAAAAATATTTAATGATGAAATGGTGGGAAAACAAAATAAATTACATTTTAAGCGAGCCTAAAAATGTATTTGTACATAAACACTTAGGAGCTTTTATTTAATAATAAATATTACATATTTATTCGATAGGTGCGGAAAAAATCGAAACCATAATAAAAGTAATTGTAGCGGCAGTAGTAGTGAATAATAAAAAATAACAACCAATATTAACAACCTCAATAAACTCAATAATAAAGAGGAGCATTAATATAGCGGCGATTAAATTCAACGCACCATAAATCCCTCCAATAACACAAAAGCCTAAATCGTCCGTTTCGCCATGCAGAATCCCGAAACACACCGCAATCCCGGCGATCGCGCCGCCAGCTTGCGCAAGCGCAATAAACATGAACTCGCTAAATAACTGCATGGTTGGCGCGCCGCGAAATATCTGACTGGACATCATACCATAATTTGCATTGTTTAGAATAAACCCACCCAAAAAACAGAAAATCTACACGAATAAAAAAAAAAAAAAACCGATTCATAATAATAATTAAACGATAAAACGGTAATGGGTAAATCTTACTGTGGCTGCAATTAAGATTAGCGACGATAACGTTTCGCAAAGTTTACTTAGAAGGAAAGGCATTACGTTTTATTGATTTTGTGTGTAATGTTTTAAATAATCAAAGTATGTTTAAAGTGAAAAACAAATCATTTGTTTCGTGTTTAAATTGTCATCATGACGTTTCAATCAGTTTTGCAAATTTTACGTTATAGTTTATCTGCAGTAAGTATTAAAAAAAACGCGGATATATAACGTGAAACTACGCAAAAAAAAACGGTTGTTTTCAGAGAAATAATCTACCAGATACGACAATAAAATTGACAAATCTCATCCGATTGGTGGATGGATCGCGCGAATTCGGTTCGTTGCGAAAATGTACGGACGTGCAGCGCGCGGACGCGCGCACTTACGCCTGGAAAACGACGAACAAAAAGCATCGCAACTTGGTACGAAAACAACAGAAGTGCGACGAGCGGAAACCGAAAGAGAAACGCTTGGAGCCGACCCAAACGAAGGAGACATGCGCCGAATGCTCGAACAACCCCGTTAACATCAAAACGGGGAAGGTCCAAGAGCCGAAACGGCGTTTTAACCCGACGCAGATGAAATGGACGCATGAGGGTTGCGATCCAGACACCGAAATCGTAAGGAAGAAATAATTGTATTTTTATATATATATATATATATATATAAAGACTGATTTGTATTTAGGATGATTGTTAACCAGATTGTGAATGTAACTCAAATTTAATTAAAGCATGTTTAATGACAATAAATCGCTTTTGATATCATGGTCTTGGTTTAGCACAACATAAAAATAATTCGAACCACAAAAAAATGGCACAAAACCCCCCAAAAAAAAAAACATTTATTACGTTTACAAAACAAATTTAATCTCGTCGTCGCCAATTATTTTTCGCCAATTCGACATTTTTCGCTTTCGTTAGAATCGCAACGGCACCCTCACGCCGCATCCGTTTAGCTTCATCCAAAGCAGTCATACCATAACTGTTTTTGAGGTTAATATTCGCGTTATTCGCCACCAATAACTCAATAATATCCAAATAGCCATGTTTTGCCGCGAAATGAATCGGCGCAGCGAACTGTGCATCGACAGCGTTCACATCAGCATTATGCTCAATTAACAATTTACAAATATCAACTTGATTCGTTTTGACAGCGGAATGCAAAACGGTGACACCATAATTTGATGTTAACGTCAAATCCGCTCCCTTTGCGATAAATAACTCACATAAATCGTAATGGGAACCATAAATCGCTTGAATTAAAATCGTATGACCCGTCTGTGCTACCGCATTAACATTTGCGCCGTGATCCAATAACATATTACATATATCTGTTGATCCTCCAAATGCTCCTAAAGATAACGGCGTTACACCATTTGCACTCCGACTATTAACATCTAAACCATACTTAATTAACACCTCACACACAAAAAAGTGACTATATTGGACAGCAAAGTGTAAAACAGTGTAACCTTTATTCGATAATGCGTTCACATCAGCGCCATTTTGAATTAAATACAAAAATAACTCATCACAACCGGCCCCAACTGGTGCTTTACGTAATATGTTATGTAAAACGGTGAAGCCCTCATTAGACTTACACTTAATATCAGCTTTATTGTTTAACAACAACGCACACAGTTCTAAATTACAATTACCAGCTGCATCGTGCAGTGGACTGTAACCGAATTCGGTTTGCGCGTTTACCTGCGCGCCATTTTGAATCAACACTTTGCACACGTCACCAAAGCCTGCTTCGACTGCGTAGTGCAACGGCGTCAAACCACCTTGATTCCTATCTTCAATATTCACTCCTTGTTCAATCAACAGCTTAACCATATCGACATCATTACTCATCACAGCTTCAAAAAGCTCGTTTTCTCGCAAATCTGAACGATTTTCCAACTCATTCAAACTCATTTTGATCTCTAAATCAAATAAATCACATTAACTAACATCAAAAATAACTCACATTTACACTTAACATCCTTAAACTATTTTAAAACATATTCAAACACAAATTAACTATAAAATATAAGAGTAACTTACATTTAAACGTGTTCTTTTGATTGCTTTGCTACATATAATTAGCCACAAATAAATGCAACTGTGATTGTCTATGCATGAATCACATTTATAGATTATTAAATAAATAATGCTAACGTTTATAAATATAGGGGATTTCCCAATTTTAATTCACATAGTGCCAACAAAACAAAATTTGTAACTCAAATATATGGAAAATAATAAATGTTCTTAATCGAAATTTCATATTTAAGCACACTTTTATAGAAATATGATTTTTAATCGTTTTTAGACGCTTAATTAACAATAGTCTAATAATGATCTAAGTGGTCTTGGTGAGACATTTATATAATTAAGGTTATGTTTAATTGTAATATGTTTTTATGTAATTTAATGGTGAGTTTGGTTTGTAATGTATAATGTTTATTAAAATATATAAATCTCATGGGGATTTATGGTGTTTTGAGCTTTGATTTACTCAATTCAATTACCTAACCTTAAATTTGGTTGTGTAACATTTAATGCGAAATTCAATTAGTTTTAATTTAGTAGGTTTTATTGGAAAATAAACTCATTTTTACTATTTATAGATCGTTAATGACGAGTCAAATAAACAATAGTAATTAATGTAACAGATATTGTTAAAGCACTTGTGTTTTTTTTTTTTTTTAAGATATATTTTTGTATTTATAAGTACAAAGTACTTAGTAAATATTATAAATCAAATTAAACTCTAGTCTGATAAGTTATCGTTGTATGTAAAGCGGTGTATTAATAATAAATTAGTGAAAATATGAATTTATCACGATTGAAATTAATAACGTTCGATGTAACAGATACTCTGTTGAAATTCCGAATGAATTTAGGTAAACAGTACAGTGAAATCGGTAAATTGCACGGCGTGTCATGCGATGATAAATTACTGGTGAAACATTTCAAAACGAACTGGACGCAATTGAAACGAGAGCACCCGAATTTCGGCCGCTTTTCGGGCATCACCTGGCAGGAATGGTGGACATTAATAGTGCACCGCACGTTTAAAAACGTCAACGACAACCTAGAGCCCGAAAAACTCGACGCAATCGCCGCAACCCTAATCGACATGTACAAATCACCAGCCTGCTGGTCCGACAACGTTGGCAACACTGATTTACTAACATACCTCACCAATCAAAAGAAGACGCTCGGCGTTATATCGAATTTCGACGAGCGTTTACCGATTCTACTACACAACGCGAATTTATCGCGATATTTCGAGTTTATTTTAACATCTTACGAAGCAGGCGTGGAGAAACCGCAATCAGGGATTTTTCGGAACGCGTTAATCGCGTCAAATATCGCGCGAATTGAGCCCAATGAGTGTTTACACATTGGGAACACTCCCATTGAGGACTACATCGGCGCGAAAGAGGCTGGGTGGAACGCGATTTTAATATCGAATCATATTAAGATCAAAAACAATCAAATTGATCCGAAAAATGTGTTTAATACTCTGGATGAACTGCATAAAAAATTTGTCGCTTTAAATGAATTATCTGTATAGATATTGTATTATAGAATAAATAAATTCCATATATTTGTTTTTACATCATTTACATTTAACCTCTAAATGCGCAGAACTCTATTATAGCGCATCTGCGCATTTGACGGTTATTTAGGGTTAAAAACGGTGAAATCGAGTTATAAATCGGTGACTTCTTCGACGGATGAGCGGCGACGCCAACAAATATGATCGAAATTATCGTCACCGATCACGTAAGGTCCGTGTCGGATTTGATCGGATTGCGTGTCGGACGGTAAACTGGTGGCGTTTGGAACGTCGTAAATGAGTTGCGAGTCGAGGGAATTGTGATTTGAACTCGAATATGTCGATTGGAATTTGGGGAAACGTGTTGTTTGCGGCTCTAAGGTGTCTGTGATGGAGATGATTTCTAGTTTCTGGTTATAATCTTCGTTGTTAATGTACCCGCGATTTGTGCGGCCATCTTGGTTGTTGTAATAGTAACCCGGGTCTAGAGTGTCGGTGATGGACACAACTTCGATTGTTTGTTTGTTTGGGTAACCGTTGTCGTGGCTTTTGAATGATGACGACATGCCGAGGGTGGTGACGTCGCTGCCATTTGTGGTCGATACGTACCGGATGCCTTGTAGGTTCTTCCGGTTTTTTATCGAGTGAGTATAGTCACGGGTGCCGCGGCGTTTTAACGTAAAGTCTTTAGCGCCCGTGTCCGCGGTTTTGCGCCATTGTACCCAATCGTGTCGGTCCATTGGGTCCACGGGACCCCATTTACGACTCGGTTTTATCGCCGATAAAAACTTCTATAAGGGGGAACGGGAATTTTAACCTCAAATATTGTCGAAATATAATTACGAAAACAACAAATCCCATTTAATAGAAGCGCCTTAATATTATGCAACCTAACATAATTATTTGTAAGCTTCTAAGCGCCTCTATTTAATAAATAAAAATAAATAATCGCAGAAAAAGCGCTTTAATATCCGCAACCAAACACAACGATTGTCTGAGCTTTCACGCACCAATAGACCCAATAGCAACTTACCATAGAGCTTTATTTCACAATTAAAAGCAACTAAAGTTGTCCTCTAAAAAACACCACTTAACTAACACACATGAAAGGCGAAACTTTATATATTAAATATAAACCAATTAAAAGCTCTTAACCTAATTTTTTAAAATTAAAACAACTAAAACTAACCTGAACTAAATTATAATCGACTTGAATCCAAACTTCATAGACCCCAACAACGAAAATAACGATCAAACATCCAACATTAATCGACCACCCCGTCACGTACAGATACAACGGATCCTCCACCACCAATCCAGTCAATCGGACCGTCACCAGCGTCCAAATCGCCACCGCAATCAACACAACCGGCTCCAACCACCACAACAACCTCCAAACACCAATCAAACTCTTACCCGTCGCGAACTCAAAATCAATATACAAATTCGCGCAACCTAAACCAAAATAATCGAATTAAAACCCTAAACAACACTAATGAATCGTGACTCACCATACACATAAACAAAAGCTGTTAATTCGATTATAATCGTAATTAAAAGCACGTTACCCACAACGTAATGGTCTAATAAGTGCACGATTTGGAAATTTGGACCCAAAATAGTTAAAACGCTTAAACTTAATAATATACATGATAGAACTAAAGCTGTTTGCCACCACTGGAAACGACTTTTGCTTTCGACATGAATTGCTTTTAAAATAGTAAATAGTGATGATATCTAAATAAAATATATATTAATATTGGTTAATAAGGGGGTGGGGGGTGGTTTACCATGCTTATAAATCCAGATAAAAATATAACGAAATAAATAAGTGCAGCCCAAGTATCTAAATAAGATTTACGCACTGCACTATCATAAATCGCGCTATATAAACTAATTTCCGTTATATTCGCAATTGGTATTAATTTGAGCGCATCACCGAATAAAATATAATTAATTAATACTGATACACAACCAATAACGACGTTACATAAAATATAAAACATTGCAGTCCTGTAAAATCAATTATTAATTAAATATGTAGAGGGAGATATTTAAGGAGCTTACCAAACAGGATCTGATTTTTTGTTGACCTTCCCTGCACACGTGACCAAATTACCGAAGCCTATTTGTGTCGAAAAGAATATTTGCACCATTGCATAATACCACACCTGTAATTTGTATATAAAGCTTTAATAACCTTAAAAATCTATGTGTGTTTTTTTGTTAACTTACATCAGCTTTTAAAAGCACTTCCCAGTCTATGCTCCCCCGAAATAACGTATCTAAATTACTATAATTGTCGTAATAAATCGCTTTCGCTAATATGGCAATAAGGCAACAAATCAATAATAAAAAAATCACATTCATCGATTTTATATAAGATTTGATTCGTTTTAAAGAACTATAACAAAAATCTATTTAATATCACTCTTAAACTCCCTTAAATATATATATATATTAAAAATGTACCATAAAAAAATAATAATCCAAATTAAGCATAAACACCCAGCGTACATCCCAAACCAAGTCGGGTCACTAATCGGAGATTCCAGGAATGTTTTACTAAAAAAATGCATTAGAATAATATATGCAAAAATAAGTCTAAAATTAATAAAAACCTACTTGACACATTCCTGTCCAGGAATGCTACTAGTTAAGTACCCATTTAGGGACATTTTCGCAATGGCGCACTCTTTAAACGGTACATCACCTTTTGCGAACCAAATCACATATAAAAACGCCAACCCGATATAAATCGGATAATACACACACAAAACAACATTAATTATTATTTTAACGAGTCCAACTCCTATTAAAAAAACATAATTAGTCAACGAAATTTGGTAAAATAGCGCACTAATAGACCTCTAATTAACGGGACTGCACGCCATGTTGTAGTAACTCCTTGTTGGACAATTTGACCAATTCCTAACTCAAAAAACACTAGTGGTAAGCCTAAGAATAAGAGGAGTGATAGGTAGGCAATTAGGAATGGGGCGCCGCCGTGCAAGGCAACTGAGACCGGAAGTCTGGCGATGTTGCCTAGACATCCGGCCAAGGACATGCAGCAAAAGCTTCGCTCTAATTTCGGTATCCATGACCAGCGACGGAACTGTAAATTGCGTAATTTGCAAAACAATTAATTCATTACTTAACGCGTAACGCATAATTAGTGCAATTATTCCAACTACAGATTAAATATACTCGTATATGTATACTTGTGTTCCTACTCATAAAGCACAGCTTTGCACAAGTTACTCATTAATGTACAAATAGTTGCCTATCGACTAGGCGAAATGTTTATTAAAATTCAAACATTTATTACAGACGATTGGTTATAGATGGAAACTTGTAATTTATAGATAATAATAATATATATTTGGGGTATATTTGGTGAAATTTTCAACGCGGTGTTAATTGTTTAAGGGTGTTTGTTGAGTGGACTTACTTTAAGCTCATTTGCGTATAGGCATTTTGAGCAACTAGTACTTTTTAAAGTCCAAAGTAATTTAGTTTTCCAGGTATTCTTATCTTTAATATTGCGTTCCAAATATAAACTAGGTGGCCAACTCGAGTACTTCGTCGCAGAGTGTTGATAACTCATAATATAAACTAACAATAAATTGAAACCATTTTCACATTTTTTATTTTCAATCGCACAATAAAAACTGCACTTAAAATTCGATATTAAACTATATACGCTCGCGTCTCGTTGAAAACTAACCAAGTTCAACAAAATCGTATAATAATACGATTCCCCTCAAGGATTTTTCGTATCTATGACTAGCGGCGTGGAAAAAATACCGAATGACTAGCGTTGCGTGGCTGCATTATTTTCTATTTAGTATTTACACAATTATTTTTTTTAATTATTTTTAATACAAAACCACTGCAACACCTTTAAAAACAAACTTAAAAATTACGCTCCTGTTTTCGTCATTTTCTACAAACACTGTTTACGAAATAAAACCAAAATAAAAATCAAATTGAATTGTTATCGCAATTTATGACGGGAAAAAACAATAATTTTGTGCAAAATAACCTTGCAAAACTAGTAAATAATTACTTTTGTTGAATACACAATTTCACTGCACTGGTCTTCCATGGATGATCCAAATATGGATAAAATCCAAACCAGTTAAGTGGTAAACACTATATTTGCGATTTTTGTCCACGAAACTAATAAACTTATTTATAAAAAAAATGAACTAATTTATCGCGAAATGATATCATACATTCCATAAATATTACTAAACAATAAACGCAATTTGTCACACCATTCCATATTTACCGGCTGTCCAATTAAATAAATTTGATGTTTTCCCTTATTTATCCAATTATTTTTCATGTTTCCACACTCCCTAACATTTTAAACTCACTTATATTTGACACTAAACAACAAAATTTAGTAACACCTAATCTATTTTTATCTAATCTCCATCTAGATTATTTATTTCATAATTTACCCACATTCCAAATATTTCTAGCACTTTATAATCCAAACCCCCTAACCACCCCCCCAATATTATATTAATGAGTCATAAGTTAAAAGAATTAATGACTCATTACACCATAATTAATATTATCTAATGTCAATCTACTGATGGGTAATTTAATAAACTGTTCCAAAAAAAATTACGTTTTCTGCTCTAATAACTATTAAATATATAATTAAATTAGGTAGCAAAGCGGAATAATTTTTATAGGTCGCACTTTTCTTATTAATGAACCTGAATAGATTTATTATAAATTCGCGAAATGTAAACAGAAAACGGAAGTCGATTTAACGAAATAATCTAGTATTATTTACGTAAAAACACTCAAGGTTATTAGTCCATTGTTGAGTGATAAATACAGTAATTATTGAACGAGACAAACATATTTACTGTAGATAATCATAAAAGTACATAACAGTCCTAAATTAGCATATATTTATATATTTACAAACGCAACCAACCTTATATTCCAGTTTGCGGGTTGCTTACACGCAGGGACGTATTCGCCCTCATTGACCCACCTCAAAAACACCAAATTAGAGCTTAACAAGCCCTAAAAGATCGTTTAAACAATATAAATAATAGAAAGCAAGAAAAATATTAAATACACCTCGAGTTTTCTGAGTGCAATTACTCATTAATGGGGCATTATTTAGGGAGGAAATTTTATATATAGATAATTGAGACGTGAGCAATGAAATTTCTGAACGTTTTAGCGTTTTTTGTAATGGAATAAATTATATAATAGGGTTAATATGGCGCGAAAGTGGTAATTTAATGAAGTAATTAAAGAGTGCTTTGGATATTATTATTTATTGTACATTCTTATGTTAATTGTAGGTAATTGATTAAAAAATAAAAGTCGCTGTGTTTGATGTGATACCATCGTAAATGAAAACGTTGTGTACGGGTTTGTACTGGTGGGTGATGAGTTTGATTGCCTCCTGGGCGACGCAACCCCCTAGAACAAACGTAGGTAATTTTTTTTTTTTTGCGGTGGGTGTAAAACACTTGGGAGCGGGGGGACCAACCTAAGAACGCTGAAATCGAGTGTAATTCAGCGCCGCCGTAGCGACACATCTCATGGACGTAATCGTCTTTGGTGAGGGATTGCCACTGGCAACCCCACTCGCCCAATAATTTCGAGATGCACCCCTTCAATTTCAGCACATCCGGTTCCACCTGATCGTCGAACTCGCCCGGGTACGTGTTGTACTCGGAAATAAAGCGATCTAAGCCGCGTAAAATCACGTAATACATAATCAAACTATCGGGATTCTCGAGATTATTAACTGCAACAACAAAATCACAGTTGTTCGACCACAAAAACACTAACGCGCTTTTATTACAAACATACCAACGTCGTTAATGCAGCTGATACTCGATGAGTACTCATCAGCAATGCACGAGCCGCGCACCACATCAATATGATGGGCATGGCGACAAAACAACTTAACCTCATTCTCACTAATACTATCCTGCGCTTGGCCGATTTGTTGCAACAATTGTTGTGCACGACGATGAACAATTTCCGCATCAATATTTGCTTGTTTATGATAACTACAATCGTAACATAACAAATAAAACACCATAGAAAACACTAAAAAGCCAAGCCAAGGATATCAGGATAGCACAATTCATACATATCAAATAGGGTGACAGACAACCCTATACTTCCACAAATACCAAACTAAGCACACTTTTGAGCAAATATGATAAGCAACATATTTAAACGCAACTAAAGCACACTAATGTAATCAAGGTTGCATAATTCACAAAAAACCAAAGCCTACTTCAATTAAAATAGTAAAAAAACACTATTACACGCATTTATATATATATATAAACAGAAGGTCACATTTAGGTGCATTTATGGCTAAAAAAAATATATTTAAAGGCAATTAAAGTGAGTCATGGTTATCAGGGTAGTATAAGTCGTAAAATACAAAGCCATGTATAGCAGAACAACACTATTACACGCATTTATATATATATAAACAGCAGATCACATTTAGGTGCATTTAAGGTTAAAAAAATATATTTCGAGGCAACTAAAGTGAGTCATGGTTATCAGGGTAATATAAGTCGTAAAATACAAAGACATGGATAGCAGAAAAACACTTTTAAGTGCTTTTACACTTAGGGAAACACGGTAAATAAATCAGGTGCGCATAATTCACTAATTAAACTATAAACAGCAGAAAGAAAGTTTTAAGGTTAGAATAATAATTCGAGGCACTAAAGTAAGTCATGGTTGTCAGGATAGTATAAGTCGTAAAACACAAGCATATAAATCAAGTATAATAGAAAATAACAAGGACAAATATATAAATACACACAGCCATAGTTAACAGGATAACGTTAAAAGGAAAATAGCATAAATGAGTAATAACTTACATTAGATGCACTAAAGAAAGTCATGGTTATCAGGATAGCATAATTCGTAAAACACAAGCATATTAATAAAGGTTAATAGAAAATAACAGGGACAAATATATATTTACACACAGCCATGGTTAACAGGATAACGATAAAAGGAAAATAGCATAAATGTGTAATAACTTACTTTAGATGCACTAAAGTAAGTCATGGTTATCAGGGTAGTATAATCCGTAAAACACAAGCATATAAATTAAGGTTAATAGAAAATAACAGGGAAAAAAATATATATTTAAGCACAGCCATGGTTAGCAGGATAACGTTAGGAGTAAAATAGCGTAAATAACTTACAGTTGTTGTAATGAAATGTAACTAGAAGTATCTGCGGTCATATCTGGTAGTGAGCCCCGCAGTGGCAAGCCCCCTTTCCCCTCGTTCTCAACGAACTCAGCTAGAGCTCGGACCAAAATCCAAAATGGTTTACTCTACGAATGAAACGGTTAGCAAATAAAGTAAAATTTAACGCGAAATAAATAGTGCACCTCGTGCGTGACATTCACGCAACAACTATCATTTAAAATAGTTTGTACATTTGGTGGTACTTTCGATATAGAAATACATAAATTAACAGCGCGAATCGCCTCCTCGAAGTTCTCCTCATCCATAGGTATCCCTTGCTCGTCCTGCCGTATGCCTACCACCAATAAGTTAGGTTAGAATCGAGTCGTTTGTGAGGGGAAACTATTAAAAACCTTGTCGAATCAACTCTTTAAACTCTAATTTCTCCTTATACGTTCGCGGTATATCACCGCTATGTTCACTACGCCATTTTACCAAATATTTATATAAAATCACCAAGTACGGCACATGGCAATGCTCTTTTAAATCCATGGTTTCCAGGTTTAATTTGTTCATGTGCTCTATAAGGATTGGGAACGCTGTATCTAGGCGTAAATCCGGCGTTTCGTTATCCGGATGGGATTCGATAATAGTGTGCTCTTTTAACTGGATTCTAAAATAACCTAAAAAACCAATGCTGCGACATAGGACTAATGGAATATCTAATTCCCATAATTTACAAGATAAAGGGATTAAGAATCTAAAACAATAAAAATTGCATCACTGAATAAGTGAGGTTATATTTGTCTTACTTTTCTGGGAGGGCTGTTGCAATGACTAGAGTGAATGAGTTAAAGAAATCCGGATTGTTATTTAATAGATTTTCCGGGGATTCGTCAATGTAATCCCCGCGCACATCGGGATTCAACTCCAATAACACTTGAGTTACAACTTGTGCCCTGGACGACCCTAAACTATCATCTTCTAAAAAAAAACTATAAAAAAACCTAATTGTAGTAAATCTAATTAGTATTCAATAAACAAATTTAAAATACTTTGAACCAATATCTTCATCGGTGACTTTTTTCCCATCGATGATTGTAAACGCTCCAATCCCTGGTAAAATCAGGGATTTTAAGATCTCTGTGCCTAAAGCTGTTGCGTTAATTAAACAAACTTTCGCGGATTCTAAAGACCGTTGACCGTGGTCGCCCCATAATCTATGAATCGATGATTAATCGTGGATTGTAGTTGATAAAATGTAAACTAACCTCAATTGGCGATCATATTTCTTTGATTTCTCAGTTTGTTCCGGTGATTTAGGCGCAGGTGATGACATTTTTGTGTGTTTAAATGATTAATGAACTCATTTATGTATGTTTGGTAACTTTAAATGATTAAAAACACTAAATTATTAAGCGATTTTTAGTTTGACAGTGTAGCATGGTGTGGTAGGCAAACTGGCAATACGCGCATGTGTGTTAGGTAACTTTGATACAGAGCCGGCTTGGCTCATTTGGTATTTTTATAATTGGTTTTAAATTGTATGTACAGATTTTTAGTTTATATGATGTATGTATGTATGTATGTGATTTTTATTTTGTTGTGGTTTGGTTTAGTGGAATATTAATGAATGGTGTTAATTGTGTTAATTATAAAATGATCAAATTACGATTTGAATAAACAAAATGTTGTTTGTGGATGTGAAACAAATGATGATAGTTCTTTTTTACCTTGGACACCAAAGACAACAAAAAATATGTTAGTTTTTTCAAAAGTCAATTAAAAATCTCGCGTAATTTTTCTGGAAATTTTTGAAGAAATGGCGTTGCGTTTCGTAGCGAAAAATTTATGTAGGAGAGCCACAGGGTTTATAAAAATACGTTGTATGTCAGTGAATGAAGTGAATAGCGCACAATGTCGCCGTCAAAGCTTAGTTGCGAAACGTTTATTATTTCGGAATGCAAATCCAGGAATAGTGAAGGGACGTTGCATGTCAGCGACACCAGGATGCGGCGACGATCGTCGCTCCGGTTTGGTTATCGGCCTCTACGAAGTGCCAGAAGATAAATTGCACCCGGGCAAGCTGACACCGACGGGACAAAAATACGATCGATTAGTTAAAGGTAAAATCATGCAAGTGCTGAAGTTGTTAAAGCCGCCACCGCATAAAGGAGAAGTGCGCATCTTCTTCGATTTAGAACCAGAGTTCGTAGCTGTCGCCGTCGTCGGTTTAGGCCGCGAATGCTTAGGCTACGACAGTTTTGAGCAGATGGACGAAGGCAAAGAAGCGATCCGTATCGCAGCCGCTGCTGGCGCAAGAGCCTTACAAGACCTACCACTCCACAAGTTGTGCATCGAGAGTTTCGGGCACGCGGAATCCGCCGCCGAAGGCGCCGCACTAGGCGTCTGGTTATACCAAGAAAAGAAGGCGAAAGAACACCAAATCCGCATACCCGCCTTGGAGCTATTCGACGATTGCGACTGGACCGGTTGGCAAATAGGCCTCCAGAAAGCAGCCGCACAAAACCTAGCACGACAACTCATGGACACGCCAGCCAACGCAATGACACCGACATCCTTCGCACAGAACGCTGTCGAAGTGCTCTGCAAGTCTGGTGTTAACGTTGAGGTCAAAGTGCGTGGGTGGGCTGAGACTCAAAAGATGAACGCTTTCTTAGCTGTCTCGAAAGGCTCTTGCGAGCCTCCCATATTCTTAGAGCTCAGTTATTATGGAGCACCGCGCGACGAGCGCCCAATCGTCCTAGTCGGTAAAGGAATCACGTACAACTCTGGCGGGTTGTGCTTGAAGTACAGCGATCAACAAACATATATGCGAGGTGATATGGGCGGCGCTGCTTGTATTGTCGCTGCTTGTCGCGCAGTCGCAGGCCTCCAACTACCTTTAAACATCCGCGGATTAATACCACTATGCGAAAACATGCCGGGTTGTGCTGCGATGCGCGCGGGCGACACTGTAACAGCAATGAATGGTAAATCAATCAAGATCCAATCGACTGATTGCGCTGGACGGTTGGTGTTGGCGGATGCTTTAGTTTACGCTCAGAGTTTCTGGCCTAGATTCATCGTAGATATAGGTACAATGACGGTAGATATGTGGAAAGCACTGGGGCCTTCGGCTTGCGGCGTTTTCACAAATTCGGAAGCTTTATGGGAGTATATGTTGGCAGCGTCTATGCACACAGGGGATCGAGTTTGGCGATTCCCGTTATGGGATCATTTTAACACTCTGCTGACGAATAACACAACGGTGGATGTTAAAACGCATGGTGATGGTCCGCGACTGGGGATCGGTGGTGGTTGTCGGTGTGCGGCGTTCTTGAATGAGTTTGTACCGTGCGGCGATTGGATTCACATTGATATGCAAGGTGTGATGCACGCGTCCGGTATTGATTATCCGTATTTACGTCGTGGTATGTCTGGACGTCCGACGCGTACTCTCGTTGAATTCTTGTCGCAACTTGTATGCCACAAAGAATAGGAATGACATAAATATTGGATGGATTCGAGCCAAATTTTGTGAACATTATTTATGTTTTCTGTTTTTTTTTCATTTCTTTTATCTTGGATTGTAGTAAGAGTAATAAAGTGCAAATTAAACGTGTTTACACGCACAACTATTTTTATTTATTATTATTATTATTTTTTTTTTTAATCGGTGTTTTCATTGTCAAATTAACAATCGCATTTAATAATTCCAATAAATTTGTGTTCTCTAAAACATGTACATTTATTTTCTATTTCTCTGTTGAAAATTGAGCTTTTGTTCTTTATCTAAACACAATTTTTTTTTTAATATACCCAAATATTTATTAAACATGCAATGCGCTTATATATATATATATATTTATATATATTTCAGATATGTTTCGTATTGCTAGAAACTTTATTAATAATTCAACGATTTCATATTTACGAATAATACTGCATCTATGGAACAATTTAAGCGCGTCATTTCTAATCATTAACAATAATTGACTGTTATCGAAATTAAAAACAAAAATTACGATCTGGATGAGTCTTAATTACGTTAAATACGCATAAAAAGTTATAAAAACAATCGTCATAATACTGATTATATATTGGCACTAATGACTAAATGGCAACGACTAACAATACCTACCCCCCACCCCCAAAAAAACACCTAAGATTTCAAAAAAAAAAAATTCAATATTTATTAAAATAAAACAAAAATCCTGATTAGTTAAAAACTCTTACCTCCTAGTAACAAAAAGTGTATGAGGGGGAAAAAAAACCTGGGAAATATTTATAGAGTTAAAGAGCTGTTGTTGAACTTCTGGATGGATTGTTCCGAGCGGCGCTAGTCACTTGATCGCGACTAGCGTGCAGCTATAGTTATGTTTGGGATTGCGCCAATGAGATGCTCGTCGATTCGGTGATGATATGAGCGCTGTTCACTTTCACATCGAGCGAATTGTATAAGGGATACTCACAACACATGATAAACTTAAGGAACAACGGGACCTCCGAGTAAATCGCCGGTGGTATCGGTATCAACGGCGACGTCGATGTTTTATACAAACGATAATCAGAATCACTGCAAATAAATCATTTTTAGTGTAAATTTTCACCAATATTACATGTTGAGTCAATCATAACCTAAAGACCCCTAGTGTTGAGTAGGCGCCAAATGACCTGTCACTTTCCGCCAAACACTCAACACCGGGGTTTTAAGCTTATAATGCAATTTTATTTCAATTTTAAATAAATAAAACAAACAAAATACGATTTAATATTAAATTTATTATATTTACTATAATTGGGGGGCTTTAAATCAGCTGAAAGTTAATTTACGGAGTGAATACTTACTCTCGATATCTTTCATCGGAAGACTTCTCAAGTAGCGGCATACCAGATAAGAATAAAATAATAAGCGTCGTGAAAATCGGAGATAAAATAGCGATCCATTCAAAGCCATCGATAACGTTTAAGGATATAATAAATATCCCCCACCACAATAAGATCTCGCCGAAGTAATTCGGGTGTCTTGAGAGCCTCCACAAGCCTAAATCACCCAAAAAAAAATACATAAATAAACAATCCAATCCATATGAATCAAAAACGAACCATCATTGCACCATTTACCCTCATTGACTGGATCGGAGCGGAACGCGAATTTCTGCAAATCTGCATAAGTTTCCGCCAATAAACCAACAACAAACATACCAGTTCCGGTTGAATCTAAACGCGTCATCGTACTCGGAGCTTTCGGTATCGAATGCTTCGCTGAGTTTATTATTATAACCGGGAGACTAACAACGAAAACCCAAACAGCCTTTTTCGGAAAAAAAAAAATTCAATTTAGGATCAAAACAACGCAATTTATTCAATAAACCTACTTGAAACGTCCAAAAAACAGCGAAACGTATCACGTTACTGCGTTTATCATCGAATCGTTTATCCCGTCCGATTTTCAGGATGCGATACAATAGGTAACCGGATAACCGAGCGCCCCAAAGGCACACGAAAACCGTCACCATCAATTGCCGACTATCGTACGTCCTCTACCCCACCAAAATATAAAATTACAATTTTGTTGATGTTTTACTCGACTGGGATTACCTTTCCGACTTGTCCGAAAGAGAACGTCATTAGGGCTAAGATAATAAAATTAGTGCCCCCGGCGAAATCAGTTAGTTTATCCATTTGAAACGAGGCAGCGATTATGAAAAAAATCACTTGCATACAAACGGTCACTAGGGCACTAATGGCCAGATTGTTTTCGTCCCAAATTTGGATCGGCATCTCGGTATCGTCCGAAAATGTCCTACGAATCAACAAACGATCTCGTAAGGCTCGAAAATCAAAAATTATGAAATGTTTCCAAAACAAAAATGAGTCTATTTGGCTTAGAAACACCATAATTCCTGTTGGGAAACACCACAAGTTGTTTAACTTGGATGGAAAATAGGATGAGGAACGAAATAGACTAGAATATGGGACGTATAAGAGACTGAGAGGAAGAAAGGGATGAAGAGTCAAAAACGATCTCTTAAGGTTCGAAAATCAAAATTATGAAATGTTTCCAAAACAAAAATGAGTCTATTTGGCTTAGAAACACCATAATTCCTGTTGGGAAACACCACAAGTTATTTAACTTGGATGGAAAATAGGATGAGGAACGAAATAGACTAGAATATGGGACGTATAAGAGACTGAGAAGAAGAAAGGGATGAAGAGTCAAAAATGATCTCTTAAGGTTCGAAAATCAAAATTATGAAATGTTTCCAAATAATTCCTAATATTTGGCTTAGAAACACCATAATTCCTGATTGGAAACACAAGTTAATCAACTTGGAATGGAAAATAGGATGAGGAACGAAATAAACGAAAATATGGAACGCATAAATAGAGAGGAAGAAAGAAATGAAGAATGTTTCGAGGCAAGATAGAGCTTACCATAAATAATCAAACAACGAACATGAGTCTAAAGTATCCATTCGAATCTAATCTCAAACTAAAGGCCACATAAACCAAAAATCATTTAAAGATAAAAATAAAATTGATAAAAAACTAGATTAAATTTAAAGAAGAAAAAATTTGAATGCAACGCCTCAAAAATAATTTTAAACACCTACTCATTACGAACTTAATAATAAAACAAATATATAATTTAATATAAACACAAATAAATCCTAAATAACACAAACATATTTAATAAATAAAATTAAAATAGACGCTCCGCGTCTATAAATGACGCCCCAAAACATACACAATTTATACCGCCGATAATCAATCGTTCATGTATTAATTATATACTTACAAAGCATTATAATAGTAGATAAATACTTAATACACATATATACACCCTTAATAAACCTTAACCCCCCCTTAAAACCCTTAATATCCCAGTTTTTAGCAACAAAAACAGACTAAATCACAAATATTCTCGATGTCATAAAAGTCAAGGTCACGTGACCAAAACCCATATAAGCTCACCCAAGACCCAACGTATATAAAATGTTTAGAGTGCTTCAAACAAGGCTTTTGTCCTGTCAAAAACTAACCTATAAAATAAATTTAATAAAATAATGGCTTAGAATTGATTTATCATTCATAATTGATAGGTTTATAGGGAATATAAATTAATTATGGCGCCGTTGTTGGTGCACTTTAGCAGGATTCGTGTGTCAAGCACGATTTTGCAAAGCTGCAAATTCGTACACAATCAAGGGTTTAAATTGTTTAAATAAACTCAAGTAATTAATACTAATATATATTTTGTAGGTCGTTGCAAAATAACCAGAATAGTATACGTAAAACGTTTCATAAAAATGAGGAAGTCAAGAAGATTCGGTCGTATTTTTTATTGCGATACTTCGATTATGTGAAAAATTATGAAAAAGTTATCGAGAAAAAGTTTCCGACTGCTATGCACTTGTATCGGACGTTTAAAGTGGGTATGAAAGAGTTTTACCGGGATATGTTAACGTATATGAAAGTAATCCGCACGTTAAACCTAACGACGGATGGTTTGAAGACGTTGACGTTAAACGAAATCGAAATCTACCATAAAATGCCGCGCGATATGCTTAAAGTCGCACCCGTCCTCTTACTATCCGCGCTACCGCTCACCAACTACATCATATTCCCTTTGGCCTACTTTTTCCCGCGTCAAATGCTCTGCTCGCACTTTTGGACGTTGCAACAACGAAGCGAATTCCAAATATACAATTTACGCAAACGTTTACGCAGTCACCGACCGACATTTCGTTGTATCCAAGCCGAACTCGACACGCTAAAAGACCATATTGAGTATGATGAGTGGGCGGAGATACTCGGTTTGGTGGGGAGTGGGGTGCAACCAACCACAGAACAGATAATTGATTGTAAAAACTTGTTCGCACACGCCCCTTATGATATAAAATATCTTAAAAGCGCCCATGTGGTAAGTAGCCATTTTGAATCAGTAGCCATTTTGAATCAGTAGCCATTTTGAATCTGTAGCCATTTTGAATCAGTCGCCATTTTGAATATAAGAATACGTGACGTAACGTTTTCGCGTGAAAATAAGTAGATAAGGCGTAATAATAATAATTAAATAGAGTTTAATTAAGAAAATGGTGGAAAGTAAATTGTAAATGGTGTTTTATTTTATTCTGTTTATTTTGTTTTAGAAAAACTTGTTACGAATGCATGGACTGCATACGTTGTGGTGGTTTCGTCGTTCGCGTTTGCGCGAACACGCGAAATTACTACGCGCCATGGATAGAGCGATTTTACGCGAAAATGGTGTGAGTAATTTGAGTTACGAGGCGTTAAAAACGGCGTGTTTTATACGTGGTTTAAATCCGATAAATATGAAACATGAAGATTTAACGGAATGGTTACAACAATGGTTGGAAATATCGCAAATAATTGACGCAAATAATTTATCGCTACTACTGCATTGCCCGATTTTATTAGGTTACAATCAACCGAATAATTGGCTGTTAATTTATTAATATTGGGATTGTTTGGTGGAAAAATATGCGTTGTTTATAGAATAAATTTATTTATAAAAAAATATAGATACATATTTAAAACAACTTACCGCTTTTTAACTAAAAAAATTTTAATTTACCAAAAAACAATTACTCAAACGGTATAAATTGGGGTAGGGTGCCTAATTTGGGACGTTTACTCAACTCGCTATCAGTGTCAGACGGTGATTGGGGCGCTAAGTCACTTACCTGTGCCTCCAAGGTGCTAGGGGCACTTCTGGCCGCACAAACATCCGCGTAATACCTAGCTTGGTCAGAGCTTTCAACTGTTTTCGGCTCAGTTTTAAGCGATTCTTGTTTGTCTTTCTTGGACCCCAATTGGTCTATATGTGGAATATTTTCATATTTCGGGAGTTTCGCAGCGTTTTGTTCCAGTAAATCATGTTTTGGTTTGTGGGGGTATATACATTTGCGCCGCGGGCATTTTTGGTCGCGTTCGTAATTAGGGCATAAGAATTGGTGGCGTTTACAACACTATAATTGTTTGTACGTTTTAAACTTGTTTTTAATTCATATTTGGAGTAATACCTGTGCGCCATCTTGGCAGAAACCCTCCAAGAATTTACGGCATATTTCTGCTTTCGGGTTTATTTTCACGTGCAAATATACACAATCACTTCTAACGCAACATCCTTCTAGAAAATATTTGCATGTGGGCATCTTTTCTAGCGACACTTTATGCGATAACGCGCAATTATCGTCTAGACATGCGCCTTGAAGGAACCTAATCCACAAAAAAATAGTTCCTAATTGCACATTGTATGGTCGAAATCGAATAGAATACTTTTTGCACAGAAACACCTGATCGGGATTATGTAGAAAATTACACCGTCCGGAATCTTTACGGCGACATTTCCCAAAGCGACGGTACACCGGACATGGTTGATTATTTTTGCGGCGTAAATTCAACTTAGATTTCCTACAAAAAAAACAACCATTTTGAATGGCGTAGTAATACACATATAAGAGCCCGGGCGCAATTAATGATGGCGGAAAGTGCCGCGGCATTAGCCGTCAAAGTATGCTATGACCGGGGTTACGTGATTCTTAACAACAAATTTCTCATTTATTAATTAATCATTAATATTTCGAGGTTTATTAAACTTTTAAACGCTTATATTTGGGTTAAAACACAATAAAACGTCGGGTTTTTTATAAAATTCGGCGGCTAGTGACGTGGAAATAACCGTTAAAATTAAGCGACCGGGTTAACTTACTTTATCGATGATTGCGACATTGTTTTCGCTCTAATATATGTGTTGGACGTTTTTTGAACGTACGTGATCCCTTTCACGGATATCCGTCGATAATTCGTGCGATTATTAACGGATTGGTTCGGTACGAGTTTCAGCGTTTTTTTATCAGAGCCTAAAATATATTTTTGCCCTTTCGAACTCAACAAATAGCGTTTCGCGCGTAAATTGACACTTTTATTCGGCGTCGTTTGGACTTTTTGCAACTTGTTGTTGGTTTTTTTGTACAATACGCCACTAATGTTCGCGAATCGTGCGCAGCTCGTTTTGAAATTGTTCGTGACGTTTTTCCAAGTGCGATTGCGAAATAATTTGTTGCGCGCCAAATCCGAAATGCCGGTTTTGAATAGTTTCTTTTTGAGCAACGATCGGTTGAGCGTTGTTGTTGAGCGCCGATCGATTTTATATTTGTTTTTAAGGACGATTGGCGGTGTTTTAGGAGTTATTAAAGTACTTTTAACGATTTTATATTTACTACGAATTGATATTCTTCGTTTACGGTCGTTTATCGTTGGGGTGAATTGGGATTTGGCGTAATCCAATTTAAGATTGGTTAGTTTTGGCGGTAATTGAATCATATTTTGGAGGTTATTTAGGGGCGCATTTATAGATTTAACTGAATTGGTTAATTTTGGCGGGAATTGAATCATGTTTTGGAGGTTATTTGGCGCATTTATAGATTTGATTGTGATTTGCGGTTTGGTGAATTGGGATACAATTTGGGGGTTTAACACTTTCGGGTTGAAATGAGGGGCGATTTGGGGGATTTTGGTTTTAGGAGCCACGTGCGATACGATTCGGGGTGTCATTGGGGAATTGGGGGCAAATTGGACTGATATTCGAGGGGGGAGCGGGACTTTTTGCGTGAGCACTTTTGGGTTTATGTGTATTTTGGTGGTTTGGTTGAAATGGGGGTTTATGTGGACGCTGCGTTTGAAATTTGGGTTAATTAGTACTTTTGTCGATGTTTGATTCACGGGCGGGTCGGTTTTTTTCACGTATTTATATTTAGCGGAAGGTGCTTTGGTACAGTGACGAGCTTTATGCTCATTTATGTAGCCTGGAATTAATGAGATATTGAATTAAGTAAGGTTAGGAGGTTAGATAAATAGACTTACGCGAGTAATAAGCGATTTCTTTCAATAATTGTTTCTCATCCATGATCACAGACAATATATATTTATAATTAATCAAAAAATATTTATTGGGAAATGCTCTTATATTTTTAAGCTGTCATTTCTCAAGGTCACTCAATCAATATATAGTCTTTACTTCATAAACAATTATTACTACAAATTGTAACATTTATCACAAAATCCATAATATTTAATTATTTATTGAATTTTCATCTAATACTTTTACTTCACATCTATAATTTAATTTATTATTAAAATACTTGACTAATCATTGTTCCCAACTAAAGAACATATATGTAAAATATAATATTTAAACTTCATATTTAATAAAAATAAACACTTTTAAGCTTTAATTCATTATAAATTATTAATATACAAGTGATTATAATAGTATTTTATGTTTAAATAAAATATATATTCATGATTTTATTATGGATTTAATTCGCAAATGTTGGTAGTACTTATGAGTGAGAGGGCTTTAATATCCGGTTGGAGTGTGGCAGATCAGTCCGTTCTTTTCTGCTGAACATGGTGAGGAAACGGATTTATATACTACAAATTTGTAAATAACTTATATTACACTTATAGAAAACAAATAAACTCTCAACAATAATTAGTATTATAGTTCAAATAACACTTTTATTAATAACTGCATCAGTTTATATGTTTAGTTTTGTTAAAAAAAAATCCGTTAACTTTATTTGGCGTTTTAACCACATGGTGTGTTTTTTTTTTTTAAAGCCGTTTAAACGATTCGTGGAGACTGGCCGGGTGGCCTTATTGTCCGATGGACCCAATAAGGGCAAATTGGTCAGTATCGTGGACGTTATCGACCAAACGAGAGTAAGTTAACCCCTTTTTATTGTTACGATTTTTTTTTTATTTAAGTGTTTAAATGATGAATCAATGTTTGATAGGAATTGCCGGCTGATACATATATGAAGCCACAAATACATTTAATAAATCTGATTTTTTTTTAAATTTACGATTTATTTAGGTAATATTTCGATTTTTTTTTGGGTTAAATTGTTTCGTTTATGTTTAGGTTCTTATCGATGGACCAATCGCGAAAATCCCACGTGGCGCGATTCGGTTAAATCAGTTGCATTTAACGAAATTCCGCATTAAATTTCCGTACACAGCCCCGACGCGCGTTGTCCGAAAAGCGTGGACAGACGCCAAAATCGACGAGAAATGGAAGGAGAGCATGTGGTCAAAACGACTAGAAGCGAAAAAACAGGTACTTAAACCCCAAAAAGGTCATAAACGACCTATAAAACAAAACAAAAAATGATGAACCTTTATGATAGGAATTGCCGACTGATACCAAACTGAAGCTACTTATTAATCTGATACAAAAAAAAAAACCATTAATAAACCCCTTATTTAATCCAATTAATAAATGATTTGATTAATTGTGTATAATTATTTAGCGCGCCGCCATGGGAGATTTCGATCGTTTTAAGTTGCGCAAAGCTCGCCAACGTCGTAATAAAATCAGAACGTTAGCGTTCTACAGGATCCGGAAGCAGGCGAGTCGCGATGGAAGCTTATACGGTAAGAAAAATAGCGATAATACGAAAGTGAAGCCGTGGGACAAGACTAAACGTGCCGCCAAACCAGCGCCGAAAGTTGCGCCCGTTGCGAAAACACCTGCGCCGAAAGTCGCCAAAGTTGCGAAACCCGCGGCGAAGAAGTAATTTGTAATTTAAATTTTTGAAAATAAAACACATTTTAAAGTTCATTCTATCGATTTAATTCCCTAACCACCACCTAATTCTAGTTCCTAAATAAGATTAGGAGTCGTTTTGGAGATTAGGGTATTTTAGTTTAATGGGGAATTCCATGGTTTAACACTCTTGTATAATTGGTTGCGTGACCAAAAGGCGTATTTCTCGTTTTAAAATCGATTATTAAATATATAAAATAGATTTAGCGCTTAAATAAAACAAAATCGTAAATAATAAAACTCCTAATTGGAATCTAGTTAACTAGAAGCGCATCATTCATTTATTTTCAATTAAAAAAAAATTGCAATGGAGACAGAAATCGAAGAGAAAATCTGCCAGACTTTATTCTATTTTATCCCAGCTGGTAAACCATTACAATTAAAAATTAACTCCCATTTTAAAGCGCTAAAACCATTTAAGTGCCGCGCCTGAAGAAGCTATTCCAACGCTGGGTCATACTTAACACGAAAGACAAAAAATACATCGACGAAGAGATCTCAAGCTCGTTCGAATGCCAAGATAAAATATTATACAAATCGTTAAAAGAAGCGTTTGTTAGGTGGGATTTAATCCAAGACACCGAAGGTACTTAATAAACTAAATAAAATATGGTGAAAATAATTTTTATTTATTTACGCTAAAGTTGCATATAATTTGAAATTGAGTGTGTTTTAATGATTAGGCGCTCCTGGTTTTATTTTCGATGACCTAAACGGACCTAAGTGTTCAAATGAGGTGCAAGAAGAGATAATGCGAATTTTAAAAGTGTTCGAAACAAACATCGATAAACTATTACAAAAACGGAACAAACACCGCATGATTTACGATGAGCAATTTAGTAACTTACGAACCATAATGCACCGCAGTAAATCGATAACGGATATCAACGCGCCTAGGGTGCAAAACAAGAAAGAAAAACGTCGGAAAACTAGGAGAGTGCAAGTAGAAAACGGTTACTTAACTGATTAATGTATATTAATTAAATAATAAAAAAAAATAAAAATGTAATTCTACATATTAACACATTAAATAATCAATTGGCATACCCAAATTTACGCGATTGTTTTCGCGGTTCAACTCGATCAAAATCATCAACTTCTTCTTCATCAATTTGATCAACATTCCCAACAACCAAATCAATCATATTCTCCAAGATTCTAGTTTGAATAAACGAATGTTGGACCTAAAATTACATATTTTGAGTCGGCATCCCTAAATTGCGCAATAAAAAAAAAAAAATACTTTTTTGAATTTTTTATAATTTTTCGATGATGTAACATTTCCTGAATCGTGCGATAAATGCGATCGCCTCGTGATCGCTGGTAGGGTTTCTATAATAATCGAATTCTTAAACGATTCATTACGTCTACGTATCAATTCCTGCTCCGTATCCTCCTCAAATTCGCTTTTGAACTCCTCATCGAGTTCCTTTTTCATATTTAAATTACTATACCAAGCACTCTCTTTCGATATCAGCGAAATATTCGAAAACGTAGTCGTAAGTGATTTTTGCGGCGTTATTTGAGTACTACATAAAAAACCATCCGTAATCGTCGTAATATCAGGTTTACAATCCGTTAATTGATTGCTTATATTAGTTAGCGGGGATTTTTTCGCGGGCGGCTCCAACATTTTCGATGTTGCTTTACGCTTTTTCGCAAACGGATTATCGACCTATTTAAACATTTCCAGTGATAAAACGATTATTTTAATCATTTTTACACTCTTTCCCGCATTAAAAAAATACCCTTTAGACATTTATAGTGCATAAAACAACACATAACACATGTAGAATTAACATATAAGTATGTGAGGTTGCTTATACGTTAGGCGCTTATGAATGCAATGTTGGGTTTACACACTGGCAAATGACAGTTTTAAGGGTTGTAGAGTGCGGGGTAACAGTGTAATATTGGGTTTAAAACGTTGGAAAACTACGATTTAGGGTTTAAAACGTTGGAAAATATTATGATTTTGGGTTTAAAATGATAGGTGAATGATAGTAGACTAGTTTAAGCGTTGGGATATATCAGATGGGGTTTAAGTGATAAAATATATCAGATAGGGTTTAAGTGATGGAAAACAATGTGGCAGTGGGTATAAACGCTGGAAATTTGTGTAATATAGGGTTTAAGCACTGGAAAATAATGTAATGTTGAGTTTAAGTGTTGGAAAGTGCTGGAAAATTGTGTAATATAGGGTTTATGCACTGGAAAATAATGTAATGTTGGATTTAAGTGTTGGAAAGTGCTGGAAAATTGTGTAATATGGGGTTTAAGCACTGGAATATAATGTAATGTTGGGTTTAAGTGTTGGAAAGTGCTGGAAAATTGTGTAATATGGGGTTTAAGCACTGGAATATAATGTAATGTTGGGTTTAAGTGTTGGAAAGTGCTGGAAAATTGTGTAATATAGGGTTTAAGCACTGGAATATATAGTAATGTTGGGTTTAAGTGTTGGAAAGTGCTGGAAAATTGTGTAATATAGGGTTTAAGCAGTGGGGAATAATGTAATGTTGGGTTTATGTGTTGGAAAGTGCTGGAAAATTATGTAATATTGGGTTTTTGTGTTAGAAAAGTGCGATATTGGGTTTAAAACGTTGGAAAATAGTACGATATTGGGTTTAACTGGCGGTGGAACATATGATATTGGGGTTTTAAGCGAGAGAAAATATTATTACAATTTAATACTTACAATATCTGGATTCCTAGCAGAATCAGTTTCTTTGCACGAAAACATACTGTGTTTAGTGTCACTGCTCGAATTTGACGCCCTGAAATATATGCAATAAATACCAAACCCTACCAAAACGGGGCGAAGCCTCTCTTGAACCAAAAACCCTCAAAAAAACAAACCTATTAAACGGAAATTCCGAAGTAGCTGCAGAACTAGTACTAGCATCATCACAGAACCGTTTCGCACCCAAATCAGGCTCCGACTCTAAACCCCGCTTACCACGTACCTCAACATCCAAACCACCCTTAGAAACGCTCACATCCACATTGCGATTACTTAACGAAAGCGGTAATTTCGGTTTCGTAAAAATCACCGGCGTAATCGTTTCTCGATCGTACGATTCCGGAATAACAACCGGCGCAACCGTTGAGTGTTGCGTTACATGTTGAGTATCATACGCTAATATCTGATCAGTGCGTTGCGTTTGCGTGTCCGGGACGAGCAACTTTGTTTTGCTAATCGATGAATTACAGTATTCAGTGATCGAGCAATGGATGATTGCGAGCGCGATCTCTTGGAAAGGAATGGTACGTTTGTTGAGGCTTTTAATGATTTCAATCGCATCGAAAAACGACTCGGACGCGCTTATAGATGATTGATCATCCAAATTCGACTCAATCAATAAATACTCGGGTGCTTTCGACGCTAACTCTTTGTGCGATAATTTACCACTCTTCCACGATACACTATTACCACCGGTTGCTTTGATCAAATCCTCCATTGCTTTATGCCGTTTTTCAGTCATAAACACTAATATTTTATCGTTAAATAAATACTGTCGTTGTCGATTATACTCGATTTTAATATTTCTACTCAATAGCGATTCGTTTAATTCGGGTAAATAGTCTTTACAATCCGGAATCGGGCGGTTTTCTTTGACGCAAACGACCAAATCGGTAAAGAACGCAATGTTAACGATTGGTTTTTCGAGCGTTAACGCGCGCAAAGCTTTGATGGTGAGTATAAAGTTGCTGACGACTAAATGCGAGCAATTGTTGCTCCAATCGTTAACGGATGTTGCTTTTAAGAACTCTAAGCATTGTTGGAGTTTCGGACGATCGCTCGGTTTGATGTTTGATGAAATTACCGTTAATTTTAATTGGTGCAATCTACAAATTCAAAATCTATATATTAACAATGTATTATGGGCCATTTATCTATAACGCTTACGTAAAACAGCTTTCTAATAAACCGAACGTTACGGTGCTGTTTTCTTTTAAACTCTTAGTTTCTTGCGGTTTTAATTGCTCTGAGTTTATGAATGTTCCGTATTTTGAACCTGCGTCTGTTATATGAACAACAGGTAGCATTTTACCGGAAGTTATCTCAATCTAGTGCAATTAAAAACAACAAAATGAGGTTATGGTCTATACGAAATTAAATAAATATACATCTATAGTAATTCGGGCGTGAGTGCGACTGATTGAATCATCATTGTCTAATATAAAATCGGTCAGTTTGCGTCCGACAGTAAATTCGTTTTTCCCAATCAAATAGAAACAAACACCTTAAAAATCAACACAATCAGTTATAGTTTTTTTTTTTAATAAAAAACGTTACATTTACCATTTATTGATTGTAAATACCACATTTTGTTATTAAATATGTTTAAAAACGCGATTTTAAACACGTTTTGACACTAAAACGTTGATTTTGCATCGTTTGCAAACCTGTCTGTATATACCATTAAGCCACATTTACACCACTAAAACACATTTTAAGGTTAATCATGTCTGAATCAGACGATTTACCGCATTTATCATCCGAAACATTCGCAATATTACAAGAATTTTACAAAGAACAAGAACAACGCGAAGCTAAACTCAACGAAACGCAAAACGAGAACGTAATTGTTGATTTCGATGAAGATTGGGTAGGTTTAAAAAGCCCTAACACGCTCATTTATTTATTAATATATATATATATATATATTTTTTAAAGCAATTAAGCCAATTTTGGTACGATGAAATTACGGTAGAGAAACTAACAAATATTATTATAGAAAGTGTGGGTCCTCAAGGGCGAATCGCCCTTGTTTCATGCCCTACTTTATATAAAAGCGTCAAAAAACAACGTACAAATGGTGCGTGAAACAGTGTTGCCAACTTAAAGAAACTATCACTAATATATATATATTTTAGTAAAATTATTTGAATACGATCAACGATTCGCTGCTTATGGTCCTGATTTTATTTATTACGATTATAAATCACCGTTGAATATTTCGCGAGATTTGGGGGGCGGTTTTGATTTAGTTATTGGGGATCCGCCGTTTTTATCTGATGAATGTTTAACGAAAACGGCTGTAACTCTCAAATTTTTAGCGAAACAACGAATTATTTTATGCACAGGTATTAATTGCGCTTTAGTTTATTGGGTGATTTGTTAATTAATGGTTTTTTAGGTTCTATAATGGCGGATTTAGCGGAGCGGCTTTTGGATGTTAAAAAGTTGATTACGTTTGAACCACGGCATAAAAATAATTTAGCTAATGAGTTTTCGTGTTTTTCTAATTATAATATTGATGGTTTTTTGTAATTATTTGAAATAAATGTGTTTTTAAATATTCCGCAATTGTTTCACTAATAAATCACTAATTATCTACTTAAAATATATAAGCTTGCGTTTTTTTATGTTGATTAAGTTAAATATATAACGGGATTTTTTTTATTAATTTTTGCAAATAGAGTTTAATTTTATTAAGCTGCCGTTCTGTACCCGGCGTCACTGGGGTGGGACTGTCCAGATTATTTTTATTTATAAAAGTGTATGTTTTAAAACAAAATACGCAATTAATTTACACGTAATTCGCGTACGCGAAACCGAACGACATTGTTTTCTAAACGAGTTTAGTTTAATTAGAGAAATATGATTCAAATACGGTACACGCGCAATTTATTCCTACGCGTAATATGTGTCGTGTATTTATTTGCGTTTTTATCATTTTACATACAAATACCAGGTTTGTACCCAATATATAATCAAAAAACCACTAATTTAATCATGAATTATCAATATTTTAAAACGACAGCATGGCACTTAAACCCCAAAAAGTTCAATGACCCTTAACACTATTTTTTTTTTTTAAGAGTTATAGGAGTTTAATTACTATAGAAACCATTTTATTTGTAATTTAGTTGATTATCAAAAATATGTATAGTTAAATATGTAATTATTTGTGTCATAGGATTGTATGGCAATAATGGCGTTTTGCCAGCACGTTTAGTGTTGGAAAACAGCAAACATAACACGCTCTCTGCCAAAGTACACTACCAACCCACGCTATTATGGCTAGCGCCATATTTGGGGTTAGATGTTCAATATATGATGGATTTACTATCGCTACTAGGCGCATTTTTAGCATTTACAGGGTAATTCCTTATATTTTCAACTATAGGATGGTTTTTATTATATATATTTTAACAGATTTGTCTCCCAAAAATTCTGTACAGTCCCTACATTAGCAGGGTTGTGGTCATTATATTTTTCACTTTATCAAGTTGGCCAAACTTTCATGTCAACGCAATGGTAAGTAGATTAGGGACTATTTTTTTGTGCGGATTAATAGGAATGATGTTAATTGGGGGGGGGTTTTTAGGGATGGTTTGTTGTTGGAAGCAGGTTTTTTGAGTCTTTTAGTAGCGCCGTTTTTACCAGGGAAGCGCAGGGGTTCGAAGGGGGTGCCGAGTGATAATATTAGTTTTTGGTTAGTCCGTTGGTTGTTCTTTAGGTTCTTGTTATCGTCCGGTGTTGTTAAATTGTTAAGCGATTGTCCGAAATGGTGGGAATTAACTGGTGTGTATTTATATATATATACCACAGTGAATTCCCCAATAAATATGAAATTTTCAATGTTACAGCTTTTAAGTACTATTTTGAGTCGATGGTGTTACCGACACCATTGTCGTGGTACGCGCACCATTTACCCTTATGGTTTCTAAAACTCACGGCAGTGTTTACGAACGTCGTTGAAATGGTGTTGCCATTTTTGTTTTTCGTACCGGTGCGCTCTGTGCGCATTACCGGTTTCACCATACAGATTTTTTACCAAATCTGCGTGGTCCTAACCGGTAATTATAACTTCCGCGATTTGTTACTCGTGACGCTAAGCGTTTCGCTGCTCGACGATCAATTCTTCTTTGGACGCCCACGCCGCACCGGGACAACAAAATGGACGATACTCTCCCATCTAGTCAACATCGCCATCCACGCTTTAATCATCTACGGCGTTTATATACTCTACGGTGTCAAACTAAACGACTACCAACTCGACACTCAAATCGGTAAAAATTCCGAACTTAAAACCCTAACAATAAACTCAATCGAAATCAATTTACAGCGTTTACTAAAGAGCAGTTCCGTAACGTCGTCCGTCAAGCGATCCCAATGACGATATTCATCGGTATTATCTCGTTGGGCGTTACAATTGCGCGCGCAGTCGCAATCGCAGCCACCGAAACCACTAGTTTAGCCTCTAAACTCGGCAACCTACTCGTTACCATCCTATACGGCATTATAGCCGTGCTGATATTCACAGCAACTACAGTACCCTTAACAGCTTTACACCCAGCGACAAACGCAACTGTAATCCCGTCCGTTCGGACGCTTCACACTCGTTTAGAGCGTTTACACGTCGTCAACTCATACGATTCATTCAAACGGATCAGCGGGGGGGTGAACGGACGACCGGAAATCGTACTCGAAGGGTCTAATAACATCGAAGGTCCTTGGAGCGAATATCAATTCTTTTACAAACCAAGCAACGTCAACCACTCTTTACCATTTGTTGGTGAGTTTAATTCAAGTTAAGGACACACCTAACAAGCTGCACTGATATATATATATTTGCGATTTACTTATATTTATTTAAAACTAATATTAATTAAATTACATATATTCATAAGTTAGGGATACGTTTGATAAGCTGCACTAATATATAATTGCGTATTACATATATTTAATTATGTATATAATTTAAATCGTGATTTTATCAATAAAAAACTATTTTTTATTCGTATAAACAATACTAATTACATTTTTAGAGGTTAGGGATGTGTTTACTAAGCTACCCTAATCGATTCGACTGTTAAGTAAGTTTAGGTGGTTTATATATATATATTAAGTTTAGATTTCCGCGTTTTAGTCATTTATTATAGGTTACTAGTGGTTTTGTAGCTTATTAGAGGTATCCCCGACAAGGATAACGTGTGTTTTGGGTTTAAAGTCGTCAAATAATTATTTTTTAAGTAATTTGACTGTTTTGGGGGGGGTTTTAGTGCCCTATGCGCCTAGAATTGATTGGCAAATGTGGTTTGCTACTGAGACGCCATATCAAAAGCAACCATGGCTAATGTCATTAGCCTATCGGATTTTAAACGACCAATCAGAAGTGTTGAATCTACTAGACAAGGACCACAGCTCGTTTAAACAAACCGCCCCTAAATTCCTACGAGCTAGTTTGTACAATTACAAATACACCAAATGGAATCAACGGTAAGACACTCTTATACGTTAAATATATAACAAATTAGAAAAACGAAATGGAATTAAATGAAAATGGTAATTAATTAAATTCCTTTTTAAATATAGGTGGCAACAGCCTTGGTGGACGCGCGAGCGAGTATCCGAATATTTCCCAGCTTTCACTAAAGACACGCCAACACTAATCGAATACTTACGCCACAAAAACATATTGACGACGACTGTACCTGTTAAATTCACCGTACACTCAACATGGAAATTAATATTGGATCAAATACGATTTGTCGCAATTAAAATCGAAGCCAGCATTCTATTATGGTCTGTTTTCACTGCAGGTTGCGCAATAATAACAACCACGTCCAGGAGTAAATAAAAAAACAAATTGTATGGAAATTAAGGTTTATTTGCCGTTTTCGGATAATATTCAAATGTAATAACTTAAAAAAGGGCGTTCGATAAAACTTAATCGTCGGATCGAATTGATCGTAATGACTGATCATGTATCGTGTAGATTTATTTATTAAATTGATAATTGATAATATTTTATTAATTAAATACTGCTTTGTCTTTAACTATTTTCGCACTATTATTTTATGAATTATTGAATCTTTTTATACTGTTTTTTATTAAAAATTTATCATAAATATTGTTGATATTATTTGATTGATTAATGTATAATATTAATAAAATGTAATTTTTTTTGCACAATTATTATCATTTATTAAACCCTTACTCGATTAAATTACGCAATATCTTCCGGCTCCTCGCTAATAATCGGACCAAGCGATTTCAATTCGCGCGATTGTTTTTTCGCTAATTTCGCTTGATTCATTCGCATAACCGAGTTCAAATTCTTTTTCGGTCGGCCTTTCTTAACCACCGGCACCGGTGCCGCTGCAGGTAATTCAACAATTTTAGGAGTTTTCTGGAAATCGGATAACAAACAAGGCCATTTGAACAACGCATAAAAACGCCGCCAAAACATTTGGCGCTCGGTCATCACCAACACTTTACTAGCTTTATCTAAAGTCGCTAAATATTGTTCGCATTGCGCTTTGCAGAAATGGTAACCTTGGAATGTGTTAAATTTATCGGAGATTATATAATTCGAGCCTTTCATGCGACCTTTCGCGTGCTCGTATAGCGTCGCGTGGTGGAGCCACAATCCTCGGAAACCTATAAGGGTCTCCGGGGACGGGGGTATGAAATAAGTCGCTTGAGTTTGTGGTGCTTGGAGGTCTTTTAGTTTTGATAAGATTTCGATGTCGAAATCGTCTATTTGAGGGTGTTTTGTGAGGATTTCACTGTTTGGGATTTCTAGGTTGACGTCCAAATAGGCGCAAATTGATTTGATCCGCTTCGCGGACTCGTCTACATAGTCTAGATGGGTTTTAGCGCGCCCTCTGTGCTTATGGGTAGATTTGAAAAAATCTAGGAATAAATCATCTAAAACAGGCTTTCGTTTCACTGGTTTCGGTTTCGTTTCTTGTATTTTCCGCTTTTGTTTCAATGTAGGAGTATTTAATAATAGTTGTTTTTCGACATAAGGAATATTTAATATTTTATAGTCGTCTTTAGCGTTTTGAGCTTCTAAGCACAGCTTTGTGACGAGTGTATCGATGATTTTTGCCCGATTTTTCGATGCGGTTTTATGATGCGTTTTATTGCGTCGTTGGATGGTTTCAATGTCGCCATTTGGGTTCATTTCCGACCATTTCTTTATGAATTGGAAACGGTGACGGATTCTAGCTGTGTTTTGACCGATGTCTAAGAGCTTCCAGTGCATTTCACCGTGTTTGTGCACGTGTTGGATGATTGCGCGGTCGTCCTCTAGTGACCATTCGCGTATGGGGCATTCCATTGAGCTTAAACGGTTGCGTAATTGTGTGATTTGACGGTTTTCGAAGTATGTGACGATTTTCGTCATATTTTTGCCGAATATTTTTAGTAATGTTAGTAATAAGGTGTCTTCAGCTTCGCTGAACGCGCCCTTTTTTACGGGTACTAGGACGTATTTGTAGCGGTTGTAGAGTTGGACGCGATCGCGTGTTTTGAAATAAAACGCGACTTTACTCCATGAGATCGTGTTCCCGACGCGGCACAACTCAACGGTGTTTCTAAGCTCGTCATCCTCTTCCTGCGTCCAGTTTTCCGTGTTGTGTTTATCGCACAGTTTCGTGTGGAAGTGAACGCAACACTGATATGAAGTTTTATTGATGTTTAGTTCGTTTGCAATTAAATCCCAATTTTGGAATTTGTGCACTTCAGCGAAGTGTTTTAGTTTCTCGTTTTGCGGTTCGGTCCACGGTTTTTTGCTGATTTTCGGGTTTAAGTAAACATTCCAAAACGCTGAACACTCGAAATCTGCATGGCGGCCCCCCATTGAAGTCACCGACATTTTCAACCAATCTATATGTTGATCCCAATTACTAATACAACTTAAAATAATATATTTCTTATTTAACGCGATTAATTTGAGCTCGTCTGGAGTTAGAGTGCGCGCCATTCTTTGTTCGGCTTGTTTGCGCAATATTAATTGGTGGAAGCGTTTGTTTTTTTCGGCGATTTTCGCTAGGCGGATTTTACGCGCGTCCGATTCAATAAAAGCGGATTTTTTCGATGTGTTCATCAATACATCCTGTTTAGATTTCCTCTTACGGATGCTCAACGGGATTGAATCGTCGTCGATCGACTTAGAAGTGCTTGGTTCGGGATTGTCGCGATTAATATGCTCGATTTTAATTCGTACGCAATCCGACTCATTTTGGTCGATTGGTTTATTACTATTAGCGACTTCAAGATCGAAATTAATTACGTCGAGACTTTCTTCTGCTTTAACATCAACAAACTCGAATTTATATTGATTCGATTCCGAATTTAATTCAGTTGCTTTATGTGCGTTAGGTATAATTCCGAAATGATCGCGATTAACACCTAAACTCGTTGCAAGTTTAACAATCTCCTCATCAATATTCTCTAAAGTCTCACTCTTCCAGTGCTCCGCCAACTCAGTGATGATATTCATGTCGCTAAATAACGTCTCCAGCGCTAATAGCTCTTCGGAATATTTTCGGTTTGTTTTCAAATCGTTTTTGATCAATCGCGTAATTTCAATCAATTTTTTCGCGCAAATATCCTCATAAACGCCGAGCGCCAGTACGTTTTTTTCGGTGCGTCGCCACGTAATAGTTTTAATATAATAGATTTGCGGTAATCGTTTGTTGCGAAGCATCTCGATTAAGTCGGCGTTTCTAGGGCTCGGGTAGCATTGGGTGTCTTTGAAAAACGGGGCGCCCAATCGCGATTTCAACACGCGTTTATTCTCGTGGAAATGGCGATACTCTTTGTTGCGTTTCGCGATTTGAAACTGTTCTAACGCTTTCAGATGCGTTGTGAGTTTATTGTGGATTTTACTCAACATTTGTCGTTTTTTTAAGTTGCTTATTAAAGCTTGACGCAATTTTGCGTCGGTGCAGTTCGCAATTGTTGTCTGGACATCGGTGTCCGTATCGAGCGCATCATAGAGATTATTCGGTGCTCGTTCATCCGAACTGGAATCAACGGCGCGGCGTTTATTATCGCAGAGAACTAAATCGGAATCATTCGATTCCGATTCGGATTGATCGGCTTTCTAAAACGGTTTTTTAATTATTTTAAATCTAAATTATTTATAGTTATATATACCAGATTTGTTAGAAACGCGTCTAATTTTTTTATATCGCCAATCGTATCCATTATTACTTAAAAAGTGGTTAAATTACGCTTATAGTTTAAATTAAATTGAGGTTAAATAATCAATGACAGCTGTCAAAATTTATATAGGTTGCTCTGGTTGCGCTATAGTTGCTATGCTTATATACCCCGGGGTTCAAAATTATGACCGCCAAGGTAAATGACAGTCGGGGTATATGTTTTTATGATGTTTAATCATCTTATTTCATATATTACGCGACTTTTAACGCTTAAATCTATTTAATTTGAAGCTTTTTATTATTAATATAGCCTAATAATATATATTTATGCATAATTTATGCAGATAATTCGTTAATTTAGTTGTAAAACCAAATTAACTAAAAAATACCCAAAATAAAAGCCAGCAACTAGCATTACGTATTCGTTTTGCGTACATATATAATATATACAAAGCGTATATGTAATGTAGGTTGCTTTATTTGAATTTGAGGTATTTTTAGAGGATTTAGCGCATCTTTCTAGTGATATATTTCACAAATATAGGATTTATTTGCGTTTAGGTGATAATAATATATGTAGAATTGTGTTTATGGGTGGTTTGTTAATAAATGAATAGATTTTAAGATAGTTTTAAGGTGTTATTCGTATAGTAATGTATGATTCACGTCATCCTACTGATCGAGAGTGGGTTTGGCCAAGCGAATGCGTCTTAAGATATTATTTACACTGATCAGTTGTTGAATGACCAACCATTCAATCGCACATGCCTTATCATATTTAGGGAATTTTTTTTTGCTAGTTTAGTGTCTTAAGTGGTTCAGTGTTACGTATACAATTAGTGATCGTTAATAATTAATCGTAATTGTCACACGTGTGTTTTTAAGTCAAGTTCATGCGCTGACGCATTATTTGAGTCTCTCAAAATTAAACGTTACTACTTTACGTAAAAAAAGGTGTTTATTATTTAATAAGGGGTTGTTTTACAAAAAAATTAATTTTTTTTTAATAATTAATACAGTTTTAAAAATTCCGATGTTAATTCTCAGAAATGTCTGTATGTCCATAGTAAACAGTGGTCGTCAAGGTTAACACTTATGAATGTGCGTTACCACCTGAGTGACGTCACTGGCATCGCACATGTAAACACACCATCGTTTACGACGAAAACGATTCGTGATTTTTCACAAAAAAACCATCATTAAACAATATTCATCAGAAATATTGTTTCTGGTTGTTTAAACATGGTATTTTAGTTATAAACAGGATATGCATCAGTAATAATCTGGCTGGATTTTAATTAATTTACACTTAGAGAACCTTGTCACCTTTAGTTTATTGGTAATTTACCTTGGACACATTTAAAATTAAATAAATAAAAAAAAACGTGTGAGCTCAAAAGCGGTATTGTTTACGCGTTTATATCTCGTATAGGACATAGAATACAAAATTGTGCTACTCTATTTTACGGGAAATTTTTGTGAAATTGTGTTAAATATTGATTTAGAAACGTATGACATCATTTTGTCGATATGTATTAAATAAATACACTTTCTCCATTACACGCATTTGTGTACACGCATTTGCAATAAATAATCTTATATAATATACGAATAGTGGTATATAAAACTATACAGAGATGCACACATCTCAATAATAATTGCAGGTGCACAAGGAAAACACACACACACATACACACACACACACAGAGATGTGTGAGTCACCTTGCTTTGCGTGTATTACATACATAGCTGTGAACATGTATGGAGTACTGGTCACGGAGGTTACCTAATATGGGACGCTCCCATTTGTTTATTTAATACATTTATCGGCGCCTTTAAATTCTTTAAGTTTCCCTACCCACAGCTCATTGACGATCCACACTCACAAGCACCTAAATGGTTTATGACGCTTATCATACGTTTACAACCCTTATATAGCCTCGCTTCCCAATCCCTGCGATTTGATTGGTTGCCGTTTTGATCAAAAGGCGTGACCTTCACAGCGCATTAAAATAACCGTTAAGGGTATTAAAAAGCGTGTCTAGTCACAAAATAGCACGAAATTTACAATAAATAGACGTTTTTTGCACAATTTACACCCAAATTAGAGTAAAATATGCGTTTAAACGTCTCAGGATTCATGATTTGAATGCGTATACATATAAAACAACATATTAAATTTGTTAAGGAGGTCACCATGACGTATTATGACCTTATGAAGGCCACACGTTGTCAACATCTGTGCACTGATTTATTTATAAGATTTTTAAATAGAATACATTACAGGAATACATAATGCGACGATGACGGAAACCTCTACGGCGAAGCTTCCCACTGATCACACCCTAGTGCAGGTGTGCCAGTATAAAGCAGGTCCTCCACTAGATTTGGTAAGAAGAATCATCAATAATTTAGCAACACCATCAATAACACAATAAAACGTAAACAGAATTCAATTTTGACGTTATTAATACAGTACCGTACTAGCCCAATGGACCATTGCGAAAACGCTCAAATCACAACTAGGGGCTCGATTATTTTATTTACCCACAACCACCCACACTTTAATGTTAACTGGGTTGCATCGCGCGTAATTTATTAAAACGCGCTAAAAATCCTTAATGACTGTTTTCTATAAATGACCTTGAAATATGATTGATTCCCGTTGCACGAAACAAAATGACATTGCACATGCATATTCAACAATGACCTCTGCACAAATGACATTGATTCGCACAAAAATAGCGCAAATATATTTATTACCCAGTTGTTTAATCGAATCGTTAATAAACGCGAGTTTAAAATATTTAATTATAATAAATTCAATTATGATCTGATAATAGTATGTAAATGTTTGAGCGGAAGCGGTAAATAATTATAATAAATAATAATATTCATTAGTAATTGTTTGATTAGTTTTTGGAAGATTCAAGGACTTTTAATTGTAAAATAAGTTCTTAAATGTAACACAATCAGTCGCAATAATAAAGTTAACTTGCATTTAATTCTCACGATTGTCTGTGAAAGAGGACAGAAGGAATTTCAAAATCAGAAAGTACTATATCCACCAACAAACAATAGTGTTCGTATATATGATGTAAGACCGCGAACGTTAGAATAGAGAACTGTGTGATTGTATTTACTATTATAGGTGCATAGATACACAGGTGTATTATTATTGTATCACCGTCATTTGGTCAGTTTCCGACTAGTACTTTGCGTGGTCGTATATCGTGGCTCCTTCATTTACTAAACCATAAACTTACAAATCCCCTAAATCAGTACGAAAAAAAAAAAAAAATGTTTGTGCAGTCATAAGTTGATGTATGTGTCATGTGTGTTATTGAATGGTGGTTATTGTGCTGGTGGCGGATGAGGACTGCGCCCCCTATTGGGGAGTCCGCCCGCGAGCCACCCGAGTCAGCTACATCAGCTGTGTTATCATAAACTCTGATTTTGTGTCACAGGTCGAGCCCGGTGATACATTTGCTACCACTAAAGAAGGTAAATACCACTTCAACTAACCCGTAAACCATTAATAACAAATCATTTATATCAAATAATAAACACACAACATCACCCTACACCGCTATCGCGGCTAATGCCTAAAAAGCCTGCAAACAAACGTATATATACCCTGTTATCATTCCCTGTGATTTGATTGGTCACTCAAAGGGCGGAGTTATTGTTTAAACATTAAGGGTATAAGCATACCTGACCAATCAAGAACATAGTTTATTAAACATTATTGAAGGGGTGTAAAGTTATTTCTATTAAACTTTAAGGACAATTAGGGCTTTAAGGGGTGGTAGGTTTGATTGTGACATGATTAAATATTTAATTAAGTCACAATTGCCTCTAGAAGAATGATATATACAAGTAAACAAGTCGTTTTGCATTTATAATTAGAGGAAATAACGGAAAAAAGTACCTAGTACTTGACGTGTTTGTATATACTATTATTTTAATTGGTTTAGGAAAAGTACTTTTACATATTTAGTAATCGCAATCGTATAGTGCATATATAGACTAATTTTTCATATAAATATTAAATTATACAATTATGTATTTTAACTTTCTAACATGGTTGAAAAACGACTATTGTTAACAATAATTTATATTTAAAATATGTAATTTTCAATAAAAATGTACCCCTATTAATATTTAATTATTTATTTAAACAATTGCAAGTCTATCAAAAAAAATAATCTAATTTACGACAACAATTAAAAACCAAGGACTTGTTTGTTATAGAACTAAATACCAATATCCGTCGATTAAATATAGTTTCACTTTCAATCAGCGATGTATTTGTGCATTACCGGTAATTACTATAGATATCTTTATTTACCTACATGGCCCGATTACTTTCTCGGCCATACACAAACTCAGACTTTGTACAAATTGTACAAAAAAAAAAAAAACAACGTTAAAAGCATAAATTATTATCATTTGTTGAAGGACTATAATTTAAACTATAAACGCACGTAACCAGCATTACACATACGCAAAGCTTGCGATTAGGTGCAAGGCTTAAACGAAGCTTATAAATAATTTAGCGGCGCATTTTACGAATATAAACATAATATCACGACAGATATTCGACACTTTGATCGAAGGTCGTAATTAATACTATATATTCATGTTTTATTTTTCTAATCCCACTCACATAAAGTGACAAGCACCCAAGAGTCGTAAATTAATACACTTTTTTAATAACATCTCAATACACCAAAAGAAAAAAAATTTAAACAATGCATTAAATACACGATCCGCATAAGGCAACGAACCAGTGCTAAATGAGTAAAAAAACACTGGTACTCATATATATAGACTTTGGTTTTATTTCCTGCGTTCTCATTGGTTGATTTTTCCCTTAGAAGGCGGGACATTTGTTTTCATATTACCCCATACTATACTAACAGTAACGTTATAAGACTTATAATAAATATACAATTAAATACTTTTAAAGTCACTACTAAGACATTATAACGTCACCACTGAACTAAAATCACTATATATGCTTTAAACACGCTATTACCCACCAAACTAGATTAGTTATACCCTTATTTAAGCGTAGCTTATAATTAAAATAGGGCAGCGAATACTTTCAAATTAGTTATAAATTTAACATCTCGAGTGGTGTTGCGTATGTAACACAATTCTCAAGCCACAAAACTAGTGCATACTAACAGATATTAGATACAATACATATCTACATTGTGACTGCACGATCTTAATGAATATAATGATAAATAATATAAACAAGAATTGCTATTCATTTTTTTTCCGCTGAAATATCTCACGGTTCTTGTAAAGTTCAAACCGCAATATCCACCAATGACTTAGCAGATTTCGAACATATTAAAATAGGATAAAAAAAAATAGTTTTTTTTTCATATAAATATTAGTAAACTTTATAAATTGTAATAAAAAATAAATAAATCTAGATTTTTATCAATTTATTTAACCCATTTACTATAAGTTAGTAATTACGATATAATTACGGGTTATTAACATGTATTATTCATCGGTGAAGTTCACATGATAGTTAATCGTTAATTTGCATAGATCTATGCACCTAATCTGTGTGCAGGTTTTGAATAGAAATAAAAAAAAAACGATTTTCTATTGTAGAAGAATGGGTTAGCAAAAAGAAAACGGAGCTGACAACAACCCGGCAGATTGAAACGCGAGTGAAACGACAAGTGGTGCTAGAAGATGGGAAAGTGGTCGATGACTCAGGTCCCATTGTCACTACGAACACGCACGAAGACACCGAGAAACAGGAGCATAGTCAAACGGAGGTACGAGAATTTAAGCGGCGATTGGCGCGCTCACAAATCAACCTGGCGGACTTTTATAAATGCAAAAATTTTTTTTTAGTTACGCAAGCTTGGTGAAGATGAGCCAGATCAAGCTGCAGCGATTGAAGGATCGCCTGCAAATGGGATTACACCTAGGGATTGGGTAGCTGTGCCCAATGTGGATGGGGTTGTACGGGAGGTTAAAGGGCATAGGGTTGTTACTAGGGAGGAAACGGAAGAAAGGCGGGAAACTGAAGATGTTCAACACCTGGGGGACATCACCGACGAGGTAAGTCGCAAAGTATCAAGGTGAATAGATTTATTTATCAAATAAATTGAGAGCGTGAATAAATTTAGCGCATATGTAATTTAAAATAACAAAAATACTTTCTTAATAACTGTATTGACCACAGTCTTAAGAGTAGCAAAGGCGCTATAGTCGTAATCTTGTCTTGAGTTGGATTAGTGGAGATGGAAGAAATCCCCTTCACTACACCACATGGTAACCGCACACAAACAGTCAAAGAACTGGCTAAGACCATCAGACCACTTGTAAAAGTGACTTAACTATTCACCAGTAATAACCTTGTACATACATACGCATTCGTGTACGAAAACAAAACAAATGAAACACAATTTGTGCTCTGCGCTGCTTAAAACAATCGAAAAACAGTGCTAAACAATAGATTTTAGTGTTGTGGTGCTTAGTGTTCCATCCGCAGACAGTTTTATTTTTTATAAACAAAAAACCGGTGTTAAGGTTCAGCGGCCCCTATAGGTATAGTTATTTTTGTTTTCTTTGTAAGCCTACAAACAGGTAGCTCTAATAACTATTTAGTGGTGACGATATATACAGTGGTTTGAGTAATAATAACGGGTAGGTTTTTATTAGTACACATGTGGGATTTATAAGAAACAATAAAATATGGGATATATTTGCTAGATTGGGACTATTTTACACGTCTAATTGTTAGGAAAGTAATTAATTAATTCTAAGAAAAACACGAATCGTTTGATAATGGGCTCTCCGTGGCCTTGAGACATTCTCTTAATTTACGATAGTTCACAGTATTAAAATCGTGAACGTGTACGCTCCGCGGTCTCAAGTCTAAATAACATTATTAATTTATCGCACCTGCTTATATACCCTCTGTCTAAAACAGCCCTTAATTCCTATTGGCTGATTAAACAACCAATGGGCGGGACATTTATTCAAACGATAACATATATACAAAAAACACAGCACCAAAAAAACCTATAGATAACTCCACATATATATCCACCCATCACATCACAACTTAAAATAAACGTCACCACTAAATGGGTTGTACTTTTAACACAATATAATTATAATTTCACATATATAAGATCACAGATGCATAAAATATTAATAGTAAACATTTTATTTGAACATTTAAGCGAATTTTTAACTCTTTTACGAGTCAAATAACACAAAATAACAAAAAAATAAATGAACTCATCGATTAGTAGTCTCTTTTTTGTAGTTCTGTAACAAATAACGTTTATTTATTAATACAAAATATAATAAAACTTTCTAAAAACAATTTTATTGTTTTCTTTTATTATCTAATAGATAACAATTACTATATTTAATTGATTTTGAAATAGCTTAATATACTAAATTCGTTGAGGGACTAGTGTTAGGGTCATAGGTCGTAAATTCACACCTTGACCTAAAGACGCGATATTATGATGTGAGAACCTTGACATTTACTTTACATATATGTACATTAATTCGTTTTTTATTATGAGGTCGCTTAAGTTTCTCATAATTAATTCGCGTACTTTACAGTTAATTATAACAAATAACTATTGTTTAACTAATACGCGAAAATAGCTAGAAATATACAACAAAAACACACTTACTCATTTACGTCTTGTCGGTGGTCATCGAAAGTAATTATTATTATTAATTAGTACATATATCACCGAAATAAGAGCACATTGCATCAAAAATAGACCAAACACCTGCACAGAGGCACAACGACTGCGTTTTCTGACTAAAAATGTATGAGAAAAGCAGGTTTTAATGCGCGAACAGTTACGTCGAAACTTGTCTAGACTCATGAATAAAATTTAATAAAATCCAATCGGACACATTTTATATTTAATATTAATAATAAATAACAATAAACGCTTTGTTTTTTATTATAAATAAATGATACTTAAATAACTAGGGATATTTACGCAACCTGCAACCCCCTTACAGACTATCCCTTAAAATTGTTAAAAATTGATTGGCATTCAGAAATAGGTGCATCTTTTAGTTAACAATTCTTCAGCAACATCCCACGTTCTTGCATAACTATAAAGCCGCACCTACACCCGCGTACAGGTAAATCACCTGCGACTTTCGCTGTCTAATCACCTTACAAGCCCCCAAGGCACCTAATATTATATATTACGAAACAATCAGAATATTGCTAATAATTGTTCTTAAAAATCTATAACACATATATATTTAAAAAAAAAAACACCGAACAGTGAACCCCATATGGAATAACAAGCCCCTCACGTCACTACTAATAACTTTAGGCGAAAATTAACACCACCATTAAATTCCTCAGACTTTTTTACTTAAATATCCATATAATTTAAATTACTACAATTAGTAGATTAACTAAAATAAATTACTTTAGACATCGGTGTAAATTAGAAATGTAAGCCCGAGCGTGAAATATGTTGGCGGGAAGTCCCGCGGGACTCTCGGTCAAATTATATAGCTTACGCGCCTATTTTTTTGTTTTAAATTCAAGGACTTTTTGGCGGCTGTCCATAGTGGTAAATCCGATATTCGCGGGGTTCTGAAGGAGAATAGTAGCAATATAATCTCTGTAGGGCCTCGCGTTGTACATGAAAGTGTTAAGACTAAGAAGACAACGGATACTGAAGACACCGCGAATATATGTTCGGTGACGCCTGATGGTAAATTGGTGACGGAGACTAAGAAAACGACTGAACACGAAGAAGTTCAAGACGAAGAATTACCAGACGACGAACCAGATTCGAATAAAATTAATGAGAACTCTCAGAGGTGCGATTCTAATCAGGACTGTTTACGATTGTCTTATGGTGGATTTTGTGTAGGTATTTGAAAACCAAAGACCAAGAATACGTGGAATACCTTGCTGATGGAGTTAAAATAGGGCAAGAGATGCGATATAAAGCCGAAACTATGGAAGGTGAACGACATGGCGACCCTGAAGACCCTGCAGATTGGGATAGTTTATCTACTAGAATCCGACGAACAAATCGCAGACAACAAGTCGCTGGCCGGGTACAGATTCAGAAGCCTAAAGGTAAGAAACATCCCGGAAATGAATAAATCTAGGTAAAGGTAATAAAAAATTTATATTCGCGCATCTTCGAGTGAAAGCGCACGAACTAAGCATTACAATTTAACTAAAGTTCAACTCTTGCACATTACAACGTGCGATTAAAGGTATTGAAGAGCCTCAAGTCGGTCCAGTGGTAGATCGCAAAGACGCTCTCACCAAAAAACCGCTAGATTTCGATGCGGAAGAAGAAACCCGCAAAGCAGAAACGTCCAAATGGCTTGAAAACCATTTCGGCAGCGAATCAACAAAATCCTCCAGAGACTCTTTAGACCAAATCCCAGAACCCCCAGCCACTAAAAGCTTCTTTAGCGTAACTATCAAATCCGCGCCTACAAGAGTCGAACAAACCCGGCCGTACATAGCAACCACTAGAGTGTATTCCCCATCCCCTGAACCGGTACAAGTCGTCCCGATTCGAAACGGTTATTACCAAGTAAGCAAATGAATCCATAACACAAGAAACTCGTTTAAATTATCGCATTTTAGGGAATTGGTGAATGGTCTGATCGTAAACATGACGTTTTAAAACCACATGCTCCATACCCTATATACCCAGACCGACCGTTGGTGTCTCCATATCACCACCTCCATGAGTCGGTGGGTGTGACACCCACGCCCCCAGAGCGTAAACGGCTGATTGAACGTCGGCAACGCTCGTCGCAAGACAGTAATAGGTACGACAGCGGGTATCGCACACACTCCCGCAACGAGATGTCGCGCACGAGCGTTGAAGAGCCCGCAGAAGAACCACCACCAGATTACTCCCCACCACCACCAAGTCCACCGCCTGTGCACCAAGTGCCGAAAAAGCCGTATCAACGTACGCGATTCGCCAACGACGTCAAGGCCAAACCGAGTGGGAATATTATTGGACAAAGTATACGGAAACTCGTCGGGAAAATTCGATCTGTTAGTGCTGAACGTAAAGCCAAACAACGTGCTAAGCGGTAAGTTATTAAAAAAAAAAGATTTAAAGTGTTTATTAAAGTATCTTATAGGTCACCATCGCCGCAGACAACTTATCAACAATATAACGTTATTGATAATAATATACCTAGTAGTGCGCGACGATCTAGGGACTCTGATGCAAGTATGACGGAACGAAGATCTAGGAATTCGCCAGTGCAGAAATATTATTTGGGCGAAGATCCTTTCGGGGGTTCGATCTATGGGAGGGAGAATAAATATGATGGGGTGCGTCCTGCACGGGCTGGACGACCTAGACCACGTCGCGAGAGTAACCCTTCCGAAGATGAACAAAGGTGTGTGTTTATTTATAATTTATACCAATAACGACATTCATATGAAATGACTCATATATATATAAAAACCATAAAAAGGCACAGAGCCCACTAGCATCTCATTTTGTATTCTAAGCCATAAATATCCCCACTAGAAATAGGGACCTTGTACGGCCCTAATAAGGCAACTCAAGTATTTTAATCAAGGTAACAATTACGACCTCGATTTAAAACTGACTTCAATATTTATAGATCACACAGCACATTAGGCCGTTTTAGTAAATCAACCAGCCGTTTAGGGAATGATTATAGCCGTAGCGTCCAGACGCTACCGCGTAACAGTGAGAGCACCAGGAGGCGATCACCGCCTCGCAGCCCAAACACCATCAACGTATCCATAATAAACACAGTCGCAAACCGCCCATTGGCAAACGGCGGTCCTGCGAAACCAGCTCGCACATACAAATCCCATTTAGCGCGCAGTAAAAGCTTTAACGTTCACACCACATCACCGGAAGGTAACCTATACAAATCAAACCCCCAATTACACCGTCTAGACGAGCACCCAATCGGACTCAAAAGCCCCGGGATCGTATCGCTTATAAGTCGCAGCACGAAAGACCTAACCGACGATAAACCATATCAAAATCGCAATTATAAACCAGACGCACGCAACCATCGTTTCAATCAAACGGAAAATCAAAAGAAAACTTTCTTAAAAAGTTTAAAAGAACGCGCGCCCGATTTATACAAAACGCTAAACAGTGATGACGACGACCGGAAATGGCATCCACAAACATGCACGCCCGTGAAACATTCACACTATAACCAAAATATTTACGAGCCCCCCACACGATTAATCGACCCATATCCAGTAATCCGGCGCGGTTCGAACTCAACCGATGATTACTCAGAAACGTATCATACGACAACGCGTTCGGATGATCCGAAACGACCGTCCGTGACGGATACAGTGAAAATCATCAGTAAAAAGACGATACCGGCGAAGGATGGGAAATTACAGACTATTGAGTCGACGGAGACGAAATCGATTACTAGATCGCGCATGCGCGAACCGAACGCGTCGAAGACGAATGGCGTTGTAATTGAAGTTAAGAATTATAGGAATTAGTTTTATTATAAAGGTGCTAATTAACCGTCTAACATAAACTATGTGGATTTGTGCCAAACTGATTAATTTGTATATAAAACACGCTTTTTCATATATTTTTTATTAAAAAAATCAGTTTATCCAGATGTGTGTACATGTTTAACCCAAAAAAAAAAACATATAAAAACTTACCTGGTTATTAAAAACCCGATTTAAACAAACGTTTTTTTTTTTTTTACATAACCAAAATTGCGCCATATAATTAAAAAAACGCACCAATTCAGTCAAAAAACCCAATTATAATTAACGTAAATTCACGTGTTTTTTTTGTTTTATTTATTGTATACAATTAACTAAGATTTAAAAAAAGAAAGAAAACTTAATTTGAGGTTAAATACAAAGATTTTACTAAAATTGTCCTAAAATGTTATTTTTTTCAGACAGTTTCTAAACGTAGCAGTGATAATAATTAAAAAAAAAATATATATAAATAATATATTTCACCAAAATGTAACCTTAAATATATAAAAATACAATGGGGGCAGATTTGTTTTTTTTTTTTTTTTGATTTTTTTTTTAAATTATTCTTGGTGGGACATGACTCTAGCTTGTGCTCGTACACGTTTCTCGTACTCCAATCGATTTTGACTAGAAATTTTATAAATTAATAAAAAAAATCAAGGGTGCTATTTGGATAATTTGGAGGTTATGCGTTACCAATAAATAGTGTAGGCTTCTGCTTGTGCCGGATCTTTGACGTTAGGCTCGTTCAACAAGTCCTGGATACCTAATAAAATCTGTTTGATCGTAATAGCGGGACGCCAATCTTTTTCTTCGTCCAATAGCGATAAACAAACGGTGCCCGACGGGTAAACGTTCGGGTGGAATAGGGGCGGTTCGAATTTACATTTCGGTGGACTGCTCGGGTAGTCTTCTTTAAAAATCATCCGCAATTTATAATGGCCGCCTTCCCATGGAGTCTACACCCCAAATTCACAAAAAACTAGGTTATAATCCATGACACTTGACACAATTTATAACAAATAAAAAACACCCTTAAAACAAAACTTACCCCTCTTTTACCTGGAATACAACATTCCCAATTCATGAGATTTAGTGATCCATCCGGGTTTTTGGCAGGCCGAGCAACGAATCCCTAAAAAACAATAAAACGTGATTGGAAGAACAATGCCCAACTCGATTTTCTAGGTTAGGTCCATCAAACACCTCAACCCACAAATTATAATCAACGAATATGTGTACACACATGATAGTTATAGGGTGATAAATAATATAAAAGTACTTACAAATGGGTGATCTTTGCGCCAAGCTTTTCGTTCTTCTGCTAATCTAGCGGCGGCGATTCCAGACATTTCTATACGAAACTAATTGTTTTTTTTGCAATGCTCACGAAACGATTAATCGATGTAAATGTTCGTTGATGCGTTTACGTACGCAATTAATTAATAACTAACATAGAAACTAAAACACAATTGGCGCGAGAGGTCTCGGTTTTTTTATTATTTTTTTTTTTATTTCGGTTGATACATAAACGGTTCTTTCAGGTGCTTTTGCAAAATGAACCATGCATGTGTTCTTCTTACTCCCGTCCCGTTGCCGGCGTTTTTGATGCGTACGCGCGCGCACTTCATTGTTTACGTGTTTTTAAAATTTAAAATCGAAACCCAAAAATTCCACCCTTTGTCTTACAACCCCTCCGTTAAATTATAATATGTTAAATAATAAATGGGATTATGTAATAGGGTGATATTTTCGCGCTGAGTTTTTTCGTTATTTATCGCATCGTTTCCAGAAATTCTATGAATATTAAATGGAAAATCTAAGTTATTTTATATTATAGCGCACGGAAACTCGGGAATTTTAATATTTATGCAGTAAATTGTTGTTTTGAAACTAGGTGAAATTTGAAATTTCGTCTTAAATTACAGTAATGTGTGTAATATAAGTTGTAAATTTATTATTTATTAATCGTAACTTATAAACAAACTCTAATCTAATGTATAATAAAGTCTAGTCTAGTTTGATAAAACTACGAAAACGATTAGGTGTATTTTGTTACAAACGAGCTACGTGCTGCCATCTAGTATCGAGTGCTGGTACTAAAACTCGTAAATCGTTTCTTATACGTTGTTATTATACTCTATTCACGTTAAGAAAATAGTAGATGGCACTGCGAATGCAGCCCGTTTTACACTCAAACATTCTATAAAGGGTGTTAAACTTACCAATAGTAGTATGTTTTGTATTTATGAAATATTACTATCTCAATTACTATTTACGAAATCACGTGTGTGGGTGTGTGTGTGTGAATGTAGGTATATGTGTGTCCGTGTATATGTATATATTTATTTATATGGATGAGTGTGTGTGAGTGTGTATGTGTGCGTGTGCATGTATGTATGTATAATATGTATGTATTTGTGTATGTATGTGAGTGTATGTATGAGTGTGTATAAATGTATAATATGTATGCATGTATGAGTGTGAACGAATGTGTATATGTATGTAATGTATGTATGTTTGTATGTATGTATATGTGTGTGTGTGTACGTATGCATGTATGAGTGTGTATATATGTGTATATGTATGTATGTATGTATAATATGTATGTATGTATGTAATGTATGTGTGTATGTATGTATATGTGTGTATGTATGCATGTATGAGTGTGAATGAATGTGTATATGTATGTAATGTATGTATGTATATGTGTGTGTGTGTACGTATGCATGTATGAGTGTGTATGTATGTGTATATGAATGTATGTATGTAATGTATGTATGTGTATGTATGTATGTGTATGTATGCATGTATGAGTGTGTATGTATGTATGTATGTATAATATGTATGTATGTATGAGTGTGTATGTATGTGTATATGTATGCATGTATGTATGTATGTGGGTGTATGTATGCATGTATGTATGTGTGTATGTATGCATGTTTGTATGTATGTGTGATATATGTATGTATGCATGTATGTATGTATGTATAATATGTATGTATGTATGTAATGTATGTGTGTGCATGTATGTATGTATATTTGTATGTATGCATACATGCACACATATGTATGCATGTGAGTGTATGTGTGTTGCTAGTTTTGGGAATTTTTTAAATAATAATTAACGAAAAATGCGTTAATTAAATATTTATTTTTACTATCACTTTTAAATAGTAGTCGTAATTGTAGTTTTTATTAATGAATAAAAATACATTGTGTATGAAGTTTAGTAGACTTTCGGACACCTAAGAACCTCAAACACAAAACTAATAACAGCGGCAAACATACCAAGAGTCCAAATAATACCCGGTCCCAAAATGGACGCGAGCGTAAACTTCGGTTTTTGATTAATTGCGCTCGAGCGCCGCTGGTGACTTTTCGGTATGATTTGCGCGGGCGCCGCGTAATCCGAATTCCACTTAATAAAAATACCACCAGCGTTCAATCGGCTGATAATCGAATTAAAACGCGCGCGATACGGTGTCGCCAGCTGCAACGGCCACGCATGTTGACTCGGAAACAACTCATCCTTCACCAGCCTCAAATCCTGTTGATCATCCAAATCCATCAAACTCCTACACTGTTCTTGCACCTAAAAACCACCCATCAAACAACCACACCAATAAAACCCCAAACAAAAAAAAAAAAACAATTACAGTATATTGTATCATGGTTTCTTCATCAATTACAGCGATTCGCTGACCAATTGTCTTCAAAACCGCATCACAAAACCCAGTCGTATTCCTAGTGCGTTTCAAAGCTTCTAGAAACTTCTGGTCAGCAGAACTGCGCAAGTACTCTTGCAAAACTGAAGAATCCTCATTGCTTATCTAAACAATTTCGCTTAGACCCCCACCAACGATAATAAACATATATACTTACTTCGAAATAATAGCCTAATTCAACTAATCGATCTATAGAATCCGGCTCTTCAGCTCTAGTACCAATTAGGGACGAAGTCAACCTGCTCTTATAGGCATTAGTTATAATAAAAGCAACCATCAACCATAAGCTCATCAACCAAATGGTTGACCATTTCCCGTTATAAAACTTATTCATAGTAGACATTGGCTGCTCCACCAAAAACCTCAAACAACTCTAATAAATAAATAAATAAACCAAAAACCCCTCAAGTAGCAACTACCTGCATAATACTCAAATAATCTAATTGTTTCCCTGGCGTAAGTAATTTAAAAGCTAAATAAAACAACGCAGCAATCACCCCAATGGTCACTAAAATAGTCAACCAGACCACAAACTCAAACGGGATTATAATACTCTGCCACGCCATCCACGGATCGGTGTACACCGAATATAAAATCGTGTACGGTTCCGATTGTATGGACGATGTAAAATCAACGACCTCGGCGCGCTGGATCGTTAGCGTGATCCCCCCAACCGCCCAATCAATAGTTTTATTCTCAACCGCTTCAATAATCGTCACCCAAACATCCTTCGACCCACTATAGTGCTTCATTATGAACTGGATATTTAATTCTTCATGCAACAACACTAATAACTCGCCTTCCGAGCCGAAAATATTAAACAATGTATAGTTCTCTTCTTCAACTATTATACTAGTTACAAAAAGAACTAATCAAATATGTAATAAGGGAATAACTAGGGGGCATTTAATTTAATCATATTCGCGCCATTAGTACATGCACGCGCGAAGCGCTAATAACAACTGAATCAAAAAATGGTGTGAAATTTCTTATATAGCCGCAGGCGTCTTCCCTGCATTCCTATTGGTCGGCTTTTAGCAACAAAGGGCGGAGTATATGTTTAATCATGCTATGTTATAGGTATACGCTAACCACCGAACGGTGTAGAGAACGATTTTATTTGATTAATTTATACGTTTTAAATGACTGTATTATTAAAATAAGTAATAAAAATTTATACTTACTCTGCCCAAAAAAACGGTTTAAAATCAATATAACCAATTGTAAAAACATGATTGTTAAAATCCGTAAATCTATTAATAAATCCATCGAGTTCAGGCACCACTGCTGAGATATTTCTATAAAACTGTTTAACAATTCGTAATCGTCCATTTAAGTTGCCGCAATAGAAACAAACTGTGAATAATCTCATTGTCCAATAATCGAAAATAAATAAACCCCCTGCGCGCTCCAAGCTGTTGTTCTCCCAAAGCTCGAAATCTTGCAAACTCTGCGAGTCTAAATTCGTCAAAAATAATAAAACATCTACAAAGCTCAGCGGGAATTGATTTGCGCTTGTGTAATCCGAGAAATCCGTGTAGTTTTCCAATAAAATCACATGCAAATACCTATATCCGGTCGGGCGCAATATTATATTTGATGCATCTGAGTGTAGGTCGTAATTCGCCATTAGATAAGTGCCGTTTATTTGAGCTTTCGATATGATTGAGTCTACATGCGATTTGTACTTGTTTTGGTAGTGGTAAATAATGCTATAGTCGTTAAATTGCGAGATGATTCTACACGCAATTGTATTCTCAATTAATAGTCTATTTTGTTGAATTAAACTTGCGATTAAATGTGAGACAGTTAATAAAATAATTATTAATTGTTTCAAATACATTTTGCACTTAAGCGTCGCTCAAACAGTAATGACGAAATTACGCTAGTTCCAACTATTTGTACCCTATGTACATAGGGTAATTTATAAGTGCGCAGATGACAACGTATGATTCGCATGTCTATTTAATAAAAAAAATAAAAAAAACAAATAACATTGCATGGTTGACTAGCTTCCATAAAAATGAATAATAAATTCAATCTACGCCCCTGGGCTCAAGGACGCAAATTAAAAAAAAATAAACCTTTTGTTTCCCAACTTGGTACATTTATTGAATCCTCAACTATTGACGCTTGTCAAACTGAAATTATTATGTCACGATTAATCGATTGGTTGATTTATATCTGAATATTTATTATTAAATATTACGGGTAATATTTGTTTTTTATTGCATGTGAACAACGGTTTTTTTTTTTTTTGTATATTTATTATTAATAACAAAAAATACTCAACGGAACACAAAAACGGAACGCCTTTTTGTTTACACTCGCAACCGGATACATAAAGTTCCTACTTCCGGATATGTATCGATTCAGTCGCAAGAACATTTCAAGAAAAAAAAAATTGTTCAGCCTTCGATGGATAAATCAAACACCCGAAAAGATTTATTGTTGGCGGCAAATGGTTTGGCACTTGCCGCTACATAATTATCATGCACATCGGCCTTAAAACGTCGAGTAATTTTTTTTCAAATAAAAGCTACTTTAAGTTCTTTGAAAAACAGCAATTAAAGTACATTGATAATAAAAATAACAGTACACAGCATGCAATGCTGTGTACACCGAGAAATAAATCAAATAATAAATAATATTTCTCTTTAAAGATTTATTTAGTTGCAAAAAAGTAAGAATTTAGTAAAATTGTATTAATAAAAGTTTTAGATAATTAATAATCAGTGAACTTTTGTTTAATAATTTATTTCGTAAAACGTACAGTATTTGAGAAAAACGCGATAATATAATTCAAACGAGCTTATTTTAATAAATTTATTAAAATAAGAATGTTTAAATTTAAACGCAGAAAGAATTTAAGGTTTTTATGTATTATAAAAAAAATTTTATTTGTGTAAATAGTACAGTTATTTTATTTAATTGAATTCTTTTGAGAAATGTAACAAATATATCTGAAAATAAAGACCGAATCCCCCCCGACATTTCTGTCACCCTGGCAACTCCAAGACAGACATCAATTGTTATTTCTTTATTGAACCTGTCAGTTGATATTAAATCGTGCCCCTCTCTAAATTAGACGCAATATCAACTGTCACCCACATACATTCGCCAGAAAAATAACAATCATATTTCCCAGCGTTTCATATTATTATTCTAGATGCACATCTAGAGGCTAGATACAAAATTGTAAATAGGGTGTAGATAAAAGGATGCATCAGTGGGGGGGCGCAATTTTAATCACTGTAATGAACAAGGGGAGCGGGGGGGGGTGGCAATTGTTTCTGCTCGCTGTCCCTTAATTCACGCTGTCTACAACGAATCTTTTGTGTTTATGCGAAAAAACGAGAACACAAAAAGCTTTTGTTTATTATCGTTATATTCATATAAATAAATAGTGTAATATAGCTGATGCTACTTTAGATGGGGGTGGGCGGGAGTAGATCTTGTAAATAAAATATGCGCTCATTTTTTTTTTTTTTTTTTGGCTGGATGTACAGGGAAATGCCTCATAACTTTTATTTTACTCGTTGCGAACATCGTAATAATATCTTATTAAATAAAATGTTCGCATTTGAAAATGAGGTTGTATAAATATTTCTAGAAATTTCATTAAATCGCAACTTTAACTTAGAGGAGGGTGAATGTTTAAGAGGCGCATGAGACGTCACGTCCGGACTGTCTTGATTAAAACAAGTCACTGTTACTTCATCAAAGTGTATTTTAATTTAGTAATTTACTATTTAATACTCATTTCAACGGAATATATTCCTATTACACCGCTTATAGCTTTCTACAGGGTAGTAGCAACTCTTTCTCGGTGCAGTTCGGCGGTGAAACCCACACTGCTTAAAGCACTCTCAGTGCATAGCTCCCGCTAAGCTTTCTGCAGGGTAGTAGCAACTCGTTCTCGGTGCAGTTCGGCGGTAAGACCCACACCACTAAAAGCTTTCCTAGTGCAGTGATAAGGACCACGTAACTCCTATTAAGCACTAATAATAATCTTTGTTGTAATAATCAATAAATAAAAATACATTTAATTAATTTTATTTCACTGTACCACCTAAAATTGCATTTTTATACTGTGTAATAAATTACCTGATGCCTGAAAACAATTTAATCATGCATACCCTAACTTTATAGCCCTATAAAAAGCCCCATAAGCATTCAAAGATAAAAATTAATGGCATCCTTATTTTAGGAGTTGTTTTTAAGTTATAAACGGGGCAGTTCGCAATCAGATATTACGCAATCATTTTAAACTCTTTAATAAAATATTTTTACGTTAAAATTGCGGGTCAAAATACTCTAATTTTTTTTTTTGTTATAAATTGCGTGTTGTTTTGATATAAATCATTAGAAATTGTTACAATAGTGCGTGTTTTTATACGTATTAAGCGAATTAAGATATTTTTGACCTTTATTGAGGACTGTAGTTTGCATAAAGCAAAAAATTGGTAAATTGCGTATTGATTTTGTTGGAACGTTCATCAGGATTTTGCTAATTGCCCTTTTGGGCGAATGTAACACGGGAAAGTGAATAAAAATCTAAATGAATTTGAAACCCAGTCCGATGTGATTCGACTTTTTATGGAATAAATTTCCGAAAAAAAAACAACTCGTAGCTCGCGTTCAGAAATTTTCTAAATATTTTAGCAGTTGCAAAAAAAAAAATTACTTACCGTTATTCAGCACTAGAATGTGAAATATTTTGAAATCGCCAATCTGCTCAGCTCCATAATTCAGCGTTACGACTGAAAATCGTTGCTCCTGCAAAACCCAGGGTTGCAAAAACGTAACAAGACCAGTTTGTATATATAGAAAATTATTTATTGGTTAGTACGCGTAATATAACTACTTTTATACAAAGTTAACAACCTGATATTGATGGGGAATGGCGCGCACTGCATGATAGTCATTCGTTTTATTTTTAAGTTTTTTTTTTTTGAGTAAATACACCAACCAGAATCCAATACTGTAACTGTTATTGCATTTTATTAGTTTTACGATCTTATCAAATCACAATCCTGAATTCTGGATTGTTATATTTTTAATTAAATCTATAATTATCCTATAACACAGATTCTACAATTTTCCTAATAAAAAACATGTTTAATCACTCACAGGGTGACAACACTAATAAAGAGAAATATTACATTACGAGTGCCCAATAGTCATCAATAAGTGTTTTTATTTGTAACGAATTTTAAAATAAATATAATATTTAGTACTAATTGAATTAAATGATTTTTTTTATGTGCGTAAAATGAGTTAAGACACTGTTTGATGACTGCTGGTGGTACACTCGTGCGTTATCAGTCTTTACAACTTTATTTCGAAAGCCAGGTAGTCCGAATACTGTCTTTTGTCAGTCTATGTACTAAAAAATCACAAAATTGTTCTTTTGCTATAAAATACTTGGCAGTTTTGAATTAATTTTTATTGAGTTAATACGAAAAATCTCACTGGTATCCATAGAAAAAACAACCGTATTTATGAGGCAGTGTGCCAGATAATTCTCAATAACTCTTAATCACAATGAAATAAACCATATTTAAACCCAAAAATCCCTCCATAAATCAACGTGAATTATCTCGACACTGCGACTAAAAAACCCAACAAGTCCATAATATTATATGTACACTGTTCAAAAAAAAAAAAAAACTCACTTACACCGTAGTCTCCATGACGACTTCCGGTATTCGTCAACACAAACTGTCTTTGCCATCGACGAAAAGGTCTTCAGTTGTCGGATGGTATCTAAGACCCCGGGAATCCCCCATGCCATGGTGCAAATGGTGGTTTATATGCATATGGTTATTACGGTTCGCCAATTGGGCTAACAATTTTTTTTTCTCTCGTCGCCGATGCTGGCAACAACGTATACACGCTGTTAGGGTGATTAACAGGGTCAAAAACGCTAAACAACACACGCCTGTTATGATGTAGATGACCGGAAGTCCGAATTGGAACGAACAGTTCACTTCCTGTTCGTCGAAACCGGATGGACAGTGCGACAAACCGTCGCACCACAAACTTGAAGAAATGCAGGCGTTCAATTCCGGGCATCTAAAGTCAAATGAGATTGCATCAACTAATAAAGTTTTAAACTTTATCGTTGAACTGATTTTAAAACCATAAGTATGATAGGGTCAACTTTAAATACAATTAAAACTTAAATCAACAAAAAATGAAGCACATTTCTACTCGTATTTTTAATCTACATTCCATATTTTATACATAAAAAAAAATTTTGAGCTAAAAAACGCAACCAGCATTTCAATAAAATGAAACTGCGTGCATATTTACGGGATGATTAATAAATATTTGTGTAAAATTAAAATAACTTGAAAACTATTAAAGCTACACTATTAATTTATTAATAAAAACTCATTTTTATTTAACTACCTACAACTTTTATTAAAGACAATTTCCAAAAATTAATTATTCATTTTAATTAACGCTTATATTTCGAAACTAGTAAAACCTACAAACTTTTTTTATTAAGAAAAATTATTTATTTATTAATTTGCAATAACTTTTATACGAAACATTTTTTCAAATTCGTTAAATTTTTTTTTTTAAAACTTAATTAACAGCCATATTTCGAAAACAGGAAAACCTACAAACTTTTTTTATAAACAAAAATTGTTTATTTATTTATTTGCAACAACTTTTATTCGAAACATTTTTTCAAATTCACTAATATTAGTTTTGATCAAATTTTAGTCAATCACTCGCGCTTAGTTCTTATATTTCCCCATAGAATGCAGCAGATAGCACGTTTGAAATTATAATCTAAACTTTTAGCTTTATTTCGAAAACAGTACAACATAAAAATAAATTTATTAAACAAAAAAGACGCAATAATTAATTATCTTAAACTTTTTTAACAACTTATCCTTGAATTAAAACATTTAAAGGAAAATTTATTTTTAATTAAGATATCTCCTCTATTATCAAATTGGTAACTCTTATGAAAGTTTTTTATAAATGAAAGTTGATTATTTATTTATTTACAACAACTTTTATCCGAAACCTTTTCTTGAATTATGCCTTTTAGCGAAATTTAATTATTAATTAATTAACAAGCTTTATTTCTTAAATAGTAAGACTTTTGCGGTTTTTTTATAAGCAAAAGTTGTTTATTTATTTATTTTCTACAACTTTTATCCGAAACTTTTCTTTGTTTTCGTTCATTTTTAATTTCATTAGAATTTTTTCTATCATTCATTTATAGTTTTGGTGTTGTGCAATAGAGCGCAGCAGGTAGCTCGTTTGAGATTTAATTGTATTTGAAATGCTTTTTACTCAAAAACGGAATGGTTTACAAAATAATTTGTTTAATTAAAGTTTGCGTATTTTTAATTATCTAAATCTTTTGTTAATAACTTTTTGTTGATTTTTGTATTTTAATTGTTTGTATATTGAATATTATTGTATTTTATTTTTATACAAGTCGTTTTAAGTTGGTTTAAGCTCTAGTTTTTATTTAAAATGAACTGAAACGTAGGCAAATAACAAATACGACGTGGAATAAATTTTAAGGGAAGTGTACAATGACGGAAAGTTATAAGAACAGCCGCAAGGATGAAGAACAACATCGCACGATAAAAAATACTTTATCATTCGCGCAGTAAAACGAAATAAAACTTTGTGCATTTCTTTTTGTTCTCTTCTGACACACTCATATATATATACATATGTTTCGCTGGTTCATATCAGTCTCTACATATATTTCCACGCTCAGAGTTAACAGATTTACGTAAAAGCGCTTCTTGGGAGATAAAAACAACGAGAATAAAATCCACACAAAAACGCATTTCTTCCCAAAAAAAACATCCTATATTAATCAAAAAACACTCTTGAAATTAACTGTTTGAATTTAATTTCCTGAATTAACGCTATTAGCAGGAGATTACTAAATGGCCAAAACGGCACAATAAAATGATGTTCCAGTTAATATCATCGATTAGACTGTATTACACCGGACACACGTACTTAATTTTCTTTTTCTTTTCATTGAGAAACGAACCACACAATAACGCGGCGAACCTCTCCAAACTTTTCTCCCCCAATCAATATATTTTCCCCCAGCTACTAAATGTCGGTACTAACTAGTCCCAATTAAACTACACCATTTAAAACCCCTAATTACCGCACTCTACTAACTAACTAATAAATCTGTATTGGTTTTGTATTTATATCAGAAAATAAAATATTTTACGTCTCAAACCCTCATTTATTTGTGGGCAAGTCTTTAGGGGGTTGCCACCACTTATAAATCTACAAAATCTACTACTTAACACAAACCATAAACTACACCATAAATAATAAAAAAGTTACGAAAATTAGGCGTCAATAATTTATTATATTATTTTTTGTGGTAAACCTAAACGCGTTTTAGTTACTTAAAGACTGTAATTAGATTGGAAAAACCCTAAATTTTCGATTGGTGCCACTTAGAATATTCAATGTCCACTAGTTTATGAGATATACTTACTTAAAGTTGATATGAAATGACTTACCGGTATGGGCAATCAGCTGGGCCGGTCATGGTGAAGCTGCTTGATGACGTCACCACAGGTCGTTTAGACACTTCGATCCACGTGACCACGTAATTCCCGGCTTCTTTCTGTAAGAACTCTATAATGAAACTCCTAGCGTGTTCTAATAACAACGCAGCTGCTTCTGGGGGTCGTTTCCACCCTTCGGAGAACACCTCCACGACTTGTAAGTCCTGGTCATGGTGCGCTGGACATATGACCCGTGATTGACCTGGATTTATTGCGGAATAGACCATGATGCGATTGCTTGTTTGACATGTTGTTATTTGGTTGAGTTCATATCCGCGGATTTTTAAATATAAATAGTTATTGACTGAGTCCTCTGGTTCTATAAGCCATGGTTGGTGGACGCATGCGTTCAAAGGTGTTAACACGTTTTGGGATAGGCCAGTGTCTAAGTGGTCGGTTGTAAACGCATGGTTTGGACTTCTAAGCGCGATTTCACCGCTGCTGCCTTTGAGTCGGCGGTCGCCCCAGTTCGAGCTGCAAATCTGCTCGGATTCACCGGATATGAACTCGTATTCAGCCTCGAAATAATAGTCTTTAAAGTCTTGAGTGATGTTCATCTCAGTGACAGTGAAATTCACTTCGACTAGCTGCGCTGTTAAGCTTGCGATAGGAATGACGTCAGAGGAATTCGTACAGATGCAATCTCTCGCTAAATAAATCCCGGGCCACGGGAATTCGCTAATTTTCACTTGGGCGATGCCTGAAACGGTTTTCGCATTCGGTTTCTTAAGAAACCGATCGCATCGCCAACGATTCGCTTTAGAATCTCGGCGGGAGAAGCACTCTTTATCGCCGAAAGCCATTTTATGAAATGTTATCTTGACGCGCTCCCCACTCGGGGATTTAAACCGATACAAACACGTGAGATTCTTCTTCCCACCGCGGCCATACAAAAAAGTACTTTTCGGCGATGAAAACCGCCCTTTCCCAACAGTAAAAGTGCGATCGCATAACCTTGGCGACCCGGTGCTGTGAACCCCGTCGAAGGAGACGTCCACAAATTCATACTTTAATAGAAACGAAACTGGATACAACGCGGAACCCTGCCGCACGAAATTCTCGATCGTCATTTCCGACCCGGACGACACGTAACTCTCCTCCACCGAGCACGGTCGCGTTTTCCTGGACGAGTTACTCAACAAATCATGATCGCACAACTTTGGGACTTCATCCTTACAAAACTCCCCGAGGATCGTTACGTTATTCTGCGGCGCCCCACTTTTCGACCCTATTCGCCCATCCCACACTCTCAACTGGGCGTTACACTCCCCCAAGTCGTAAATGGTAGGGTCTGCACTTGCAGCATGGTATTTAACAAACGATATCCAAACTACTTCATGCGGCCGACCTTGGAAGTGGTACCTGCAGGTGGTATTCGGCGCTAAAGAGTGCCGCGGATTCTCTAAGACACCTGAAGGTGCGTCAAAAGTTGTGAGAAGAAATTCGCACTTGTTGACTTCACGCACATAGCTATGAGAGTCTTGGTCTACGTAGATGATCTGTAAATTAGTTAAAAACAGGATAAGAGTAAGAAGTATATTGGTGCAATGGAACACTAATGAAGACAATTCAATTGGAGTTCGTCCTAATGAGATATCCTAATAAGAGAATCAACGTTCGAGAGACGGAAAGACATTTAGTGGTGACGCTATAAAACTTACATGCACTTCCAGTTCGAATCCCGGCAAATAAGACAACGGCACTGGGTGAAATGGATTATCGTATTGCGACGTATGGAACTCCAAGAGCATATACGGCCCACTACTAACTATTTCCGGCACAGCATCACCACCACATAGACGCACCAGCACCGGGGCATCATCATCATTTCCATCATAAACCGTTAAGTAATCCTGGACGACATTACACTGATCCCAAACCCTATTAAACACAAAATAAACACAACCAATATTTATTTATTATTACGACACAGTGTGGACATGGCACTTTTGCGCTCAAGATTGATATACATGTTGCCCTAAATACTTTTTACCTTAAGACTCTCTGACTTCTGTCGTATTTAACGATCTGGTCCTTAATATGTATCTTATGACTGTTGGTTTGGCGCACCGCCAGCATAGCGTGTTTTCCTGGGGGAGGTTTACGCTCTCGGATACGATAACGACATGAAACATTCCTCGGATACACCCCTGGATAGTTAGGCGATTGGATTCTGCCACAATAAGCATAGAAATGTTTATACGTCAAATTTTCTGGTGTGTATATATGAGTACCGGCACGCTCGTTGTCCGCAATCGTCTAAAATCCGGTCACAATACGTCCCCGGTGTCAAGTCACCCCTCCAGGTGCTTAGCGTACTATTACCGTACCTCAGGCGCGCCTCAGATCTCGGCAGAAACTTGTAGGATAACTTGAAGTCAAAGTTATACCCGATACCCTGCAGAGACGATTCAATAAATAACATATACACCAATACATATTGATGTATTTAATCTATCAGAATAATTAATACCCCATCCGGGACTTAGTTATTGGTTATCGAATATTGCTTTAACGTCACTACTAATAGGCAATACAATACGACGCTTAATATACGGTCAAAACTTAAAATCTATCTAAACATTATCTGAAAAGTAATAAAACATGTCCTCATACGAAATAAACGCTGTTTAACACCCTAATTTAGCCTGAAAAAAAAAAACATATCATAAGCGCCCACGGTGCTCCTCCGTCATAGTTATGCATCAAATGATTAAAAACCTAAGCAAGCTCATGCTTATATAACCTCGGTGCCGTCTGTGATTGGTTCTAAAGGTGACCAATCACAGTTGTTTAAACAAAAAATCATCTAAGCTGGTTGAGAGACTAGAGTGTTTCATGTTCGCCGATAGACACGGGTTTACCGCCAAGTGCACGACCGGACTGTTTCGCGAGTGCTATATGTTATATTCTGTATTAAATAACGTCTTAAAGGACCTCTAAAAGGCTCATATCAAAGGCTTGTGTGTCATAGAGCCTCTTAACTGGACATTATTATCAAAGACAAATATGTGCGCAAAGGTCTAATGGCATTAGGCCCGATATTACATTTGTTTTAAATTAAAAGCTTTGTAAATGTATATTGTATATTATTAAATAAATAATGGATGATATTGTAGACTTATATTTAGTATTTGAATAAACTTTCATCGAGTCAAAGCTTATCTAGAAATTATGTAAATGTATATTATGATTCGTCGTCACGAATAGGGGTGTAATGGTAACTTGGTGACATCTCATTTTAATAGATTGTTACATAAAAACGCGTATTGATATCCGCCGAATAAATCTTGCTTAACAAATTAACTCTTGTTTGTGCGTTTGTATGTGTTATGATGCTTTGACAAAATCACTGATGGAGGAGTGTATTAACAGGACAATGTAAGCGGCCGTTGCGTGTGTATTCGGGACACATCCGCAGCTGCTATTTAAATTGAACCCACGACAAATTAAACTGCGCGTATATACGGGGGGGCTTAAAGTAATTTTCGGACATTTTGAAAATCCCAACACGTAAATTTCAAATATACCTACACACACACACATACATAACAGACCAACGGCTCCGGGTAAATGGCTATATACACAAAAAGGATTTCAATGCGGCATATGTATGTATGTACTTTAATCAAGTTCGCTGATCCTAGCCATGACGTTGTTGAATACATGAAAGATATTCGTACAGATACACATATCGTTAAAGGAATCACTGGGCTGTTACTACTGAGGGTATTAGTGATTAATAAATCGACTACTCCCCTCCCCCTCTACACCCCTCCCCCCTCTACACTCCTCCCTCCTCTACACCCCTCCCCCTCTACACTCCACCCTCCTCTACACCCCTCTCCCTCTATACCCCTCCCCCTCTCTCTCTGTGTCTGGTTGTGTGTGGATGTCTGTATATTTAAAAAAATATAAAAAATTTGATAAAAGTTGTATAGTTTTATTTGTTTTTTATTGATACAAATTGATGCTTTTGTTTTGGTTTTTTTTAAATAAAAGTTTTAAAGTAGCATCGCTAGTGCTTGCATTTCGTAATGATATTTATTCGCAAATCCGCTTTGAGAACTGCTTGAGTTTTGCAATATAGGAAATCACCGACGGGGAAGCTAGTTTGTTTTATTTTTGCGCTACGCAGAAATCAAATTTAAAAACGTCATTACGCTTTTCCAGCTATACATATATACTTTAAGCCTTTTTCCCCTATTGTTGTTCTTTTCCCCCCAAAAGCTATTTAAATCTAATACACCCAAATCATACAAAATGTCCCACCATTACGTTATCGAGTCTCAAGAAGTACTTTCAAACGTAAATAATCGAATAAAATGTATTTATTTCGATTACCACCCCCCACCAAACATGATTGATTAGGATTGATTTGAATGAAATCTACGATAAGGAGTTATATACCTGTTGGGATAACCGGGCGAGTTGGAGTGTTAGATTTAGGCTTTGGGTTTCGCTGTAGTAGACCGTGTAGCCCCAAGCACTTCCGCACCATTGCCCACCGGTCACTGGTCTGTCTTGCTCCTGGATGGACATATACCCATCTGGACACCCGGCCGTAGTGAACGAGATAAACTTGCCCACGGTGAACGTGTCGAATGTGAGCTGAAATAGAAACAATAGTCGATCAGTTGTTTTCTGGTAAATCTGGATGTATTTAGGACGCATATATAATAAAGATAAGTTGGGGTTTTATTGTTGTCGTTGTTGGTAAAATATTTTCCGAATTTAAGAATGTTATTTGCATTTTTGTCGTAAATTGGCTGAGATAAAAACCCCCCTATAACGATTTTATGTGGATGTATATCTATATAGAATATGGGCTAGCCATAAAATAGGGCTTTTCTTTTGCATATCGTATAATAGAATATTTATTGCTTATTGTTGAATAATCGAGTCGAAAACTTTGATATTTTCATGTATGAAATGTCTATAAATGTTCATTTTTAAGAAAAAAAAAAATTAATTGAATATGAAACTTTATATCCCTTACGGGATTTAAAATATATTTTTTCCCCGTCGCTGCCTTATCTACATACAATAACTCATTATTATCTCAAGATAATTAGTTTTTCAAGTTTATCATTAAAATTATTCTTTAATTATTCAATAAAGTTATTCTGTAGAGAATATCTCGCCCAACCGAGTCAACATAGTAAAAGAAAAACCCCGAAAATTCCTCGTCTCGCAAAACCAACAAATACACTTTTTTTAAAACGCTGTCTAAAACATATCTATTACACAAGAAACATTTAAAACACATATTAGTATGTAACCGGCGACCGCAGCGCTTTTTCAGGCCCTACTGCCACTGACGTGAACTAAAAACCATGCAACATCCTCCGCAGAATACAAATAACATTAACCGCCACCCCGCCCACCCCTTAAACAACAACCGAACATACACGGATGCGTACGTTAGAAAATCAAACGATTTATGCGCCACAATTTGTCACACATGGACCTACGCGTGTTAGCAGCATACAAATACATTAGCAGTGCCCATTGGAAACGAAAGAAAAAAATGGATTTATGTTAGATGTACGATTTATGTGTCTCAATTTGTCACACATGGCATACCGCGTGTTAATTTGTATTCCAAACACGATCCCCCCACCCCGAAGGGGCGTCGGGCGGGGGGGGAGAGGGGTTGTGAACATTGGGGTCTAACGGCTGGTAAAGCAACTATTGTTCTAAATGTAATCGCGTGTGTTTTATGCACGGAAGATTTCATAAAATGTGAAGACAATTTTGGATTTTATTAAAGACCAGCAATTTGTTTTTTTATGGTACGTGTTTTGGGGCCAAAATAATGACTATATGTATGGTATTAGCCGTAAGGATTTAGTAAATGGTTAACATATAGACCGCTAGCCACTCTGCAAGAAATACCTACTACCGACGAATTGCGGTCAACAATGTTCGCTAAATTAAATTCAATTCGAAAACTTTTACTCAAAGCAATAGTGCATATAAAATGTAAATAATCAGCGCACTTCTACATGTGCTTACAGAGTTTGTAATTTCGTTCAAGATTTATTCTTTAATTAAAAACAGCGCACTCAATTTATTACGCTAAAGTTCATTGAATTATTAATAAGTAATTGCTAAACACTTTAGTATTTAGTGGCAAATCGCTTTACTCCCTCCAACGCTCATAATTTTAAATTAAAAATACTCCTATACGTGATTAAAAACCCGAAAAGTACCAAGAGAATCATAATTTTAAGGGATGCGAACAGTGCAGCGGCTCAAACAAAAATAGCTCAAAAATAGATGCGTGGCAGCTTTTATATGCTCACGGCTGTCGTTGATACGAACTTATAATTATTTAAACAACTCTGATTGGTCGAGAAATTCAAGGTAGGTGTGCTTTGGCGAGTGTAGTTCAGCACACCACTGACTTTTCTTTAGTAACAAACGTAATTCGGTGTGAGTTAGTTGTGTTAAGCGAACAATTGATGATCAATTGTCTTATTATAGATTATATAGGTGTTCTGTAGTGCGTAACATTATATGTAGGTGCTTTTTTGTTCATTATTCTTTTATTCTACCGCAAAACGAGGTCATGGTTGACCCTATATATATATATGTGTGTGTGTATAGTAATTAATTGTGTATGGTGTACGCGTGTTTGCAATCTAATTTCCTGAGCATAGAGCGACTTTTGTCGCCCAAGTAGACAGGCACACAAAATAAAATTTCCTATACGTAACATAGTTTCCCTAAACAACTCCCTCGCTGTATATATAATACATGCGAGATTTAATTTCCTGAACTTGTATGGTGTATGAGTAGCAGGGTATTTTGTCTGCTCTTCACCAACATTTAAATTATATCATGAACGTAAAAATATTTTCGCGGAAAGCCACGCCCCCATCCCTGTTTTCTTTTATGCTTTTTTAAACGATTAAATGTATGAAATAAATAGCAACAGATTGTTTTATTAAGCAATATCTATATGTATATAGATGTGTCTTATATGAAATATTTTGTAGTTGCGTGTGTGGAAGGAATAAAAGTTCGTTTATGCGTGAGGTGATTGTCGTTGCGTGTCCGGTTTGTAAATAATGCAATTATTGATGATGTGTAGGTGAAAAAAGTGCATGGAATGAAAGTTTCGGGTGAAAAAAAAAAAAAAACAAAAAGCGTGAGTGCAATTAAAAGTTATGACACAGCGACTAATTATAATCTGAAATAAAACAACGAGCGCGCTGTATGTATCTCTTAATGACTCTCGGTTGGTTGAAAAAGTGCGAGTGCCGCGCGCTGACCAATGTAACAAAAATGTAATTTATGCTCCGGCTGTAATTAAAACTGATGGTAAATAGTTGTCGCAAGGTTGGCCGGCCTGATATGAGCCCGGCGAATTACTGCTAATTTATGCAAGCAATATAATCTAAACGCGACATATATATATATACATATACGTTGCTGCTCTTGCTACTTTGTATATGTATGTGTGTGTTTATGATAGAACGCCGTTTAGTATATATATACCGGAAATACACTTGGGGCGGCAGTCGAAAATGATAACAGATCTCGTCGGAACTGCATTGTTTTTAAGCTCTGCCTTCAAGTTTTAAATCCGTTGTTACGATGCTATTAATAGTTCTCTAAGGCGGCTATGTTATTAATCTCGCCAGTATATGATATCAACATGTCTATATATGTCTGCTACATACATATATACTATATATATCTATAGTATATAGTTTAATAGTTCCGTATATAATTTAATAATTTCGTATAATGCAGCAGAATTTATGCATTAAATATTCAAATCGTAAAAGAATTTAGACTTCTTGTGTGTGTGTGTGTGTGTGTATGTATGCTGATGTGTGTATGTGTGTATGTATGTATGTACGTATGTATGTATGCTGATGTGTATGTATGTATGTATGTATGCTGGTGTGTGTGTATGTATGTATGTATGCTGGTGTGTATGTATGTATGTATGCCGGTTTGTGTGTGTGTTTGTATGTATGTATGCTGGTGTGTGTGTATGTATGTATGCTGGTGTGTATGTATGTATGTATGCTGGTGTGTATGTATGCATGCCGGTGTGTGTGTATGTATGTAAGTATGCCTGTGTGTGTGTATGTAAGTATGCTGGTGTGTGTGTGTGTATGTATGTATGCCGGTGTGTGTGTGTGTATGTATGTATGCCGGTGTGTGTGTGTGTGTATGTATGTATGCCGGTGGGTGTGTGTGTATGTATGTATGCATGCATGTATGTATGTAAGTTTAAAGTTGTTGATTATAATTGCCAAAAAACTAAATTAGATATTTGTAATATAAATTACCGGGAAAGATGAATTCCCTTTGAGAATAATGAAATGAAACATTTGCAACAATAGTTTGTAATTAGTATACTAGCTAATAACCGAATATACACACACACACACACACACATACATATATACATATATACATACATATATACATACATACAGTACACTTTGTTATCTGTCCATATTAAGTTTGGATAGTTTACACAATTGGTCACCAACCGCAACCCGACGGTATCTCACGTATTAGAACGTGCATAATATATAAACTGCATCATACACCAGTAATTTACGGGTCACTCATGCCCGCAGCTATTTATATCGCATTTACCCAACCCCCACATTTACTTAATTGTCGAAACAACACCAAAATCGACATATATTTCATACATTCCCAACCAAACATAATTCATCATATAAAAACATAAAACATACAATTTGAACCCTACCTGTATAAGGTCTCCTAGGGCCTCGCCCCCTGCCGTAAAGTTAAGGTGGCACAGGAAAGGTAGTCGATCCTCCCTCGGCCTCCTAATCTCTAGCTCATACGTCCGCCCCACATCACCATAATACGTCCGATTGCACGCTAAAACAAAAAAAAAACAATTATTAACCATTATTGCAATTGATAATCCTTAGACACTTAATTTCATGTTTGCACAAAAATTGTTTGCGAGAACTTAGAAATTTATTGAAGTTACTTACCGATGTTTTAGTGCAACGCAAACTTTTTATCTCATTCTTTTTCGAGAACTTTTTCATATAGATAGAAGTTTAAAAATGTTAAGTTCTTCAGCCCCCCCCCCCTCGCCCCTATTTTATGATCTTTGCGCAAAAGTTTTTGATGAATGCTCCATTATTAAATATCGCATTTTAATCATTAACTTTCGAAACTCTCAAAATAAACTAAGATGATAAGCAACAGTCAAAAGCACCTCTAAACTTTATTTTTAATTCAATTCTGCTAATTAGTTAAATAGTAGATAAAAAAAATCGTTTGGGGGTTGTTTTTTTGGGGGGAGAAAAGGTTGAGTGAAGAAAAATGAATTTAAATGTGTCACAGTTGTAGTCATGTAATTCCAACACATATAATCGCGTTAGTACATGAATTATCTTAGCATAATAATTTATAAACCGGATGTGAAAATATCCGGAGCCGGATGTCAGGGTTTATGCAAGGGATCCCTGCAATTGTTCGGGAAAAAGCGACGCTGGTTATTTGGTGCCTTTATACATGGCCTAACACGTTGCAAATTATTTCATTGTCTCTGGTGTTTTATTCGTATGATTGTTTGGGAATTCGGCTCGAAAGTCTTGCACATATGTATGTATGTTATGTAGGGGCGATGGTTGGCCCCGTGAAATGGACCGCTCTATTGTGAATCTTTTCGCGGTACGGGTGCGTTTATGTTTATGCGGTAAATCAATACGCTAATTAAGAGAGGGTTTATCGGAAATGACATCAAAAGATGGTTAAATGCAATATCGAATGAGTTATTTGTTCGTGTATACAATGTTTAACAATGTGTTTTGCGCACAATTGTATTTCGTTTTCGGCTAATTTGTTGGATTACCTAAACATGCATACCATTTTCTTATACATTCATACATAGAGCCATGGATATCTGGCTAACATACATATGCACAGTCTCTTATACATTCCTCCGACACACTTTTATATATACACCTATATACACATTTAGACACACACACACATACATACAAACATACATACATACATACATACATACACATATACAATGAAATATCGTTCACATATTCCGTGTACGTTTCGTAACATGAAACCACAAACTTTCAACTGTTCAACTGTTTTGTTTCGTTACATAGTATACCAACCAAACACAACTCATACTGATAACATGCGCTATTGTCTACAAACATTTAATTGACACATTCTTATACGTAGTAATCGCAGACGAAGCAGAAAAACGTTGCGAACGACGATTAGATGAAATTATATTTAAAACAGAAACGTATTTGTTTTGTGGTGTATTAGCAAATGAGTTGTAGCAATTTTAAACTTGGCTAATTTCTAAAGTAAAAAAAAAGAAAACGGAATGAAACGAGCGTAAACCGAGCTTTAGGAAATATACGAAACAGGCAAATTAGTTTCGCATGCTTTCGCGAACCCAAATATGCAGAACCAACATCAGATAAGTCCAATTAGAATGAAGTCCAGGGCCCGCTTCTAGATAAATCTGTACCCGGAATATAATCTTTATTACCCAGAATTATAACACCGAGTCCGGAGATAATAATGCCGGAGTGCTTCGGAGAAACCTACAACGGCAACGGCACGGTGCGGCTAACAGTACGGCGAATATCCACACCTTACAACACAACCCACAAAATTAAATATTTTTCTCATATCATAAGAAAACATTCATCTATTTATCTCCTTTATAGTATACATATATGTATATATAAATTAAAGCATATGTTAATAAATAATTACGATATTTCACCAAATCTAAACTCGTCTTAATATTTTTAAGTATTTAAAATTAGTATATATAAATGCATTACTGCAATGCGGAAAACTTTCAAGGCTGTCTTGATTACGAAATATATTTCTATATATGGATAAAAAGCATCTTAATATGTGTATATCTTTTCGCTTCTTCTCTCTCGCTCTCCTTGGTATTTCAGCCTATGGTAGTTGAATGGGTATCATATATAAACGCGTATATATACATATATATGTATATATATAGGTAGCAATAATCGAATAAAAATTCAGATAGGCTTAGAACAGGCGTCGCTCATGGCAGGCACCAGGAAACAGTAATAACAGGGTATAGAGTACTCGGGGGGTTAGGCAGTCGATGGGTAGAGCCATAAAAGAGCACTGCCGCCCCCCTCCCCACGCCAACGCGAACGCTAACGGGGGGGGCGGGTGAACAACGCGCTCTCTCGATTTATGGCACGCAATTTCGATTCTATGCTATACAAGAACTCGTCGTTGCTCAAATCAAAAAAAAAATTACACATATCTTCACACATTCCCAAACACACACACACACATACATATAGACAGACAGACAGGGAGAGATTTAGAAAGTATAGTCATGGATAATAAGATAGTTCACATCATATATATATATACACACATGTAGAGTTATAACGCAGAGTTATTATTTATGGGCGAAATGTAATCGCGATTCCCATATATCTATATGTATGTTGTAGTACATATATACATACATACAGGGTAGAAGAAGAGCTCTTATACTACGTACATACATATATGGTATTATACAGTAGAGAATGTGTTTTGGTTTTGTTAATTCCGGCTTGTCGTTTCTCTCGGAGTTGGGAGTAAAGATACACACCTCTAGTCTCTTTCTCTCTACGTGTGTGTGTGTGTGTGTACACTGGTGGTTGGGTGATTTACGTGACAGGCCACCCCAAATGTTATACAATGTTATAATGAAATAGAACAAAAACTACTCGACATTTTATACGTTTTCAAACCTCTATACATATATTACATTTTATACTATTCATCAATTTCTTTTACATCAATTACCCTTGACCCTAAACACACTTGTGTCTACTTATACGCCTTATAGGTACAATAGGGCCTAAACTGGCACTTAATAATTTTTTACTTACGCATACGCTTACATTTTATTAGAATTAATTTTCCAAAAAAAGTCCTGGTTGACAATAGTTTAATAAAGAAAGTTCCATAATAAATAATTTTCTCAAATAATCATATCAAACTAAATTAATCTACTGTTTTTTAAAAAATAAACAAAATAAAAATAATTTTTTTACGCGAATTTACATATTTATTTATTTTAATAAGCTTCTAATTAGAAACTATAGATGGTGCCAGAAGTCTCGTTTTGGATTATTTCAATACTATATAATACATTTTTACTAGATAGGACTAGCTCGTTCCTTGTTTATCTTATATATATATGGTCATTTATCGGAATCTTTCACTCTTACTACAGTAATATATTTTTGTGGCAAGAAACTACTGGATAGGTAGACTATGTAATCGTAGACCGAGTAATGTCTCCTATATAGCTCCTTGTCTAACTTGTTTTTATTTGTATGGTTTATCGGAATCTTTCAGTCTTACTACAGTAAAATATTTTTGTGTGAAATAAAATACTGAGTTGTTAGACTATGTACGCAAAAGATCATTTTTGTTGGGTGTATTTATTTTTATATATTTATTAATATTTCGAAAAATCATATAATTTTTTTTTTGCACAAATCTTATTATCTGCGCTTATTAATTGGTTAATCGATAAAATTTTGGAATTTGTTATTAGATAATTATTGTAAACAATATATTTAGGTGAAAAGTGTTTGAAATTGTTTTAAATTTGTGGAATAATAAAATTATGATATGCTTTATACCAAATGTGTATAAGATGGTACAGTGTGGGAAATATTTTTTTAAAAAAAATATGAAACGAGAACAAATAAATAATCCCCTTATTTGCAATCATAATACCGGGTGACACTTGAATAGGTTCACGTGCTTTGTTGCGCCATCATACATACAATAATCCTGATGTGCAGATATATCGAATTGCCCGGTATATTTCATCGCGAAAACTGTTTGCCAGATAACTACCGAAACGTCACGCTCTTTTTTCTTTATTTCTCGCTGTTTATGTGAAAACTCCACGCGATGATTCACAGTTATTACACACATTCTTTTCCAATAACACACACACACAACACAATAAATACATTTACCCTATTCCACCCATCATACCCCAAACTTGACTTACCCATCCCTACTTTTATTATTTAAACAATCAAATTTTCCTATTGTTTAAAATTTCGACCATATCTAATAAAACCCCTCACCCTTCTTACTCTCTTTATTTTATACATGTATATACAAGTCCCAGAGGGTAGTAAAAAAAAAAAACCAGGGTACATATGAAATGAGATCGTTTTTTTATTCAGATCTACAAAGGATTGATGGTCACATTCTAAAATCGCGGTCAATTTAGGTCGTGTAACTGCTTGCGCTGACAATCTATTTCGAAACTTTTAAATGCTTCCTGAACTCGATTTTTTTACGTCTCCCAAAACTATGGTGGCGTATTGTCTTCTAATTTTGCAGTTTCTAAATGGATTTTTGTGGTCGTTTGAGGTGGATTAAAAGTGTTTGAGTCCCGTTACGGATAAGTCAACCGTTGGGTGTTTTCGTTTTCAATCGAGCACACGTGGTGGCGGTCTCTAAGCCCTCCGTGTTCATTTTCCTCGGAAACTTTTCGACGAGGAAAACCTTTTTTTTTTTGCGTCTAACATTCTAGATTTAAACGACTAGAATCTTTTATATTCGGTGCCGGAACTTTTCCACGACTATTGTCGCCCGGGTAAGGTATTCTAGTAACTTTTTCCTACTCCCACCAAGGATTACTCCTAACTTTCCGAGGGATTCTAAGCTACGGTCAACATATACTACATCACGGATTGCATTAAATTACCAAACAAAAAACCCCCTAACATACACCCTTACCACCATATTCATAATCAACCACTTAATCTTAAACCACACGCATTAAAAGAAAATAGAAATTTAATAAAAATTCCTTTTCTCTCTAAATACGCTCATTATATAATATTTATTACTAATTTCGCCTATTAAGTGCTTTACGTACTAAAAAAGTAGAAATAAAAACAATAAATAATCTTTGATGTATTATTTTATTTATTAAAAAATATTATAGTTACAGTGATTTAAATATGTATGTGATAAATGATGAGTAGGATTCTGGGGGGGGGGGGGTTGTAAAGAATTTATTAGTAAATGAGTTTTGATTGTTCGTAGATTATGATATAAAATATTAAATGTATTTGTCGCGTTATTGAAATCAAAGTCGTAATTGCGTAATTATTTATATTTCCATTCTATATTAATGACGTATTAGATTATAAACGCGGCTTTAGGCAAAGCTTAACTAAACGGGGGAGAGGGGGTCGCTAATTGTGCTTGGGATTTTCAGGTATTGTACAATAATCCCGCGTACAGCCATTGTAAATATGCTATTAAGTCGTTTTCTCCGTATTTTTATGTCAATTTGAACCATGTTTAAAATATTAACCATTGCACCCCCATCAATTACGCATATTACCCTCGCTCGGGACATTAGTCCAACTGTCCACCCGCCATGAATACGATAAGATTATACGGACTCCTTGTGCAGATAATATTTTAGTAATAAGGTTCTAAATATTCAACGCACACTATAAGAACTTTAAACCCACATGTGTTATTAAAAACATTGAACGCTCGTGGGGCTGATGCGCTGTGGGGCGGCTGCGGAAAGGGGGGAGGGGGTTGTACGTGAGGCGACTTGGCTATGAAGGAGTCCAGTCGATATTTCAGGACGCGAGCTCGACCTGAACTTTGCATAATTGATAATGTCCGAATGTGATATAAAGAAGAGGTCATCGACGAGTTGTACTGTTTGTGTGTGTGTTTTTTTTTGTAAGTTTTAGTTTGCGTGTTTTGTCGCAATGCAAAGTTAATCGTTGCGTAGACGCCGGATCTGGGACAATTGGGCCGCTTTCAGTTAATGTTCCGTTGCGCCGTTTAAGTGTTATAGGTTCGGCGCATTTGTTTTTAAATTAAAAACAGTTCCGTTTGTGTACGGCGATATCGCTGTTGTGTTGTTTTGCGCGAGGAAAGTCTTTAAGTGTTTTGCAATTAAAGATTTAATTCGTTTCACTTAATGATGGATAACAGCTTTTTTTTGTATTCGTGAATTTTAATTTGGAAACTTATGAGAGGCAAACAAACACTGTATTTATTCTTATATCTTAGTAACACTAGACCACACCCTCTTGCGAGATAAGTCAACCAATCACGACGTAGTAGTGTTAAGGCTATAAAAGGACGCCGACGTTGATAGTGGCTCAGTTAAAGCTGCGCACTGTGCGGTGGAGCACCTTTAACGCAAATAATAAATGCAGATTCGCGACGAGAGATTTATTTTATATTTTAACATAACCCTGACGCTCATGTATACCTCTAAAAACACATAGCATTTATTCGAATCACGCTCTTCTGCAGATTTCCCGGTTTAAACAACCTTTCCCCCCACAACTCCCCTCCCCCCGCCGTAGTGGTCTAGGTACATATATTACAGCTACCCCTCACTGAATATAAACTACCCTACTGCCCTAAAAATTGAGCTATTTCATGCACCTTTCCCAGCGCATCCCTAACAAGAAACTATAAATCTACTCAATTCTTTTCGTTAATTAACATTCAACCACGTATGCTAATTTAGGGTTTCCTAACCCACCGATATTATAATGGGCAGTGGTGCCAGTACAATAAAACCAAACATAGATAATTAAATTATAATATAGCCGTAAATTTATAGAGTTGCTTCTATATACACTCATACATAAAACATGAAAACTATATATATATACTGTTTGGTCTGTGTTTTATGCCCTATTTGACAGTTAGCCCTAACTTATGACCTTAATATACGAGCTTCATTTAAATGGTCAATTTTTTACTTTCTTATACGACGAAAATCATCGTTTTGACCTTCCCTGAATCGAGTCTGTCTTTTATCAAATTTTGTTACATATTAAATTGACGCTAATTCTTACTTCATTTTTAAAACGTATACGTAACAGCTATTATAAAAATACGTCACAGATAGTCTCTCTTTGTTTATCTTATATAGGGATTAAATTCAATTGCCTTGTTTCTGGTTATTGCTTGAAAACCTGTCCAAATTTGTTCGAGAATGATCAGTTGAGTGTCGATTGTCGGTTAGTATGGTTTGGTTTTAACGTATGTAAAGCATGTAAAATGCAATAAATTGTTGTTAAATTGTTGCTATATAGTGCGGAATATGGTAAGCTAGTATAGGAACATTTTAAAATATAGAGCAATTATCTAAATTGTTAAGTTACAGACTCTTAAGAACGCTAATGGTTTTTAACAATATTAAATGCAATATTACTTTTATTTCATAAATTATAAAACCATTGTTAATGAAATGGTTTTGATTTTTCATTAAAATAAATAGCACATGTACGAAAAATTGTATATGTGATGCATAACTTGAGTAAGTATTGTTCCAAATCACCCCTGATTATTATAGAACTTGTTGATGGTTCATTTAATAATAAATAAATGTCGGCATATGTTTGGAACTTCCGCTTTTGTTGCGAAATTTAGGCGTCTCTGTGGGATGGGGTGGGTTGTAAACTTACGTGAACAGTATTTGGGTTCGTCGCTTTTGTCGCTGCAGTCCTCTAGGCCGTCGCAAAAGCGGTCTAAAGCGACGCATTCGCCGTTGGAGCATTTGTGCTCCGACGGGCGACATGTTTTCGTTTCACTCGATTCTAGAACGGGTTCCTCGGTGGTAGGGCTAGTGGTGACGTTGGGTGCAGGTGTCCCGACGGTCACTACTAGAAGCGTCGCCGCCGCCAGTATACACCAGCGCCACAGTGGCATCACCTGCAAATTATAAATACGTTTAATTTGTAATGTGTTGTCCAGTTTTGTATGAAAAAAAAAGCGTAGGTAGCAAAAGGGGCGAAATGGTATATATTACACCTAGGGCGGGATTGGGGTTGGAAATGTGTGAAAGTGATGAAAAGGCTTGTATTGGGGAAATTTGGGGTTGTCTCTGATGGCCTGAGGGAATGTAGAAAGGTTGGTATTTTATTGTTGTGTAAATGCGCTGCTACACGACAAGGGTTGCTGTACTTGTACCTGGTTTAGGTGGGAAATACCAGACTGTTAATTGGAATATGTTGGTTTATTTCTATTTCGAGTTTCTCACACATTTCTTTCAACCAACATATCTGCAATGTGCCGCACTGGATTTCTACATACCTCGTGCGGCATATTTGTTTAAATAAATCAAAAATCAACGAACTACAAATACCATTTTCGCGTAACTAGTACACTTTTTCAAGAAGCTTTTCTTATAAAAGTTGTACGCAATATTAATATCTTTAATTTTAAATATTTACGTTTTTTCTGTAAACGCAATCGTTTCAGAGATATTGTAAAAATAATAAAACACACACACACACACATACATATACATACATATATACATAGATACACATGCATTCCCAAAATAAAAATAGTCTCAGTTTGTTATAATTTAATTTTCTACAATTAATTATTGTCTGATTTGCAATACTTCCTTATAATATCGTATAAGACAGTGAAAAGTATTGTACCCTATGGAAATTTTCGCGTATTATATAAACATATTCTTGAATAGAGTTGAACGTAAGCCCAAATTGAGAAATTATAAAAACGAATTTTGATGATTTTGCTGTATGTGATTTTGCATATAAATTATCTAAGCGCAATATATAAACGTATACAGCCGGCGGCCGGATAAGGCAGAGTACACAAAAATGCTATTAGCGCAGCTCCAGAACTGCCCTAAGGTCTGAATTTATTTTATAAATAAAACTATATAGGTATTTCGTAAAATATGGCAAATACGTTTCATACAATACTATTTCATTTACGGCATAAATAGTCGTTGAAAACTCTTAGGAATTACGCTTTTGTGTACATACCTATACACGTTTCACGTATAGTCTATATTGTTTAAACAATTGCTCCGCCCTTCGGGGCGGAAATTTCAACCAATAGGGATAGTTTATTAAGAGCAGGCAATGGGTATAAAAGAAAGTGTTCGAGCAGTTTTCAATGCATTTGACATTGGAGCATCGCGGCGCAGATGTTAATAAACAAAAGTCGTAAAGCGCGCATCACAACAGGAAATGAAAAAGTTGAAAGTACACCTGAGAACTTATTCCAGATGAAATAGGTCACCACCAAAGTGCACACAGCGGGCTCTGATTAAACCTATTGTTCATTTCAAGTATCGAGACATCATTTGCATTGGAATTCGCGGACTTGATTTTCAACTCGCGACTTTTTATTTACTAATCATTAAATGCCAAATGATGTTTGCCCATTATGATTATTTCAAGCTTACCGTGCACAGATTTATTTTTCTTTTTATAAAATCATTTCGAAAACAGCCGTTTCTTGAATCGTAAATCGCGATCCCAAACGTACGCGTATTTTATTATGTAACTGATGTTTTCCCAAGCGTTTTTCCATGCATCCCCCGTTTTGTTTCCATTATACGTATACGTGATTTTCACAATTTTTTATACAAAAAAAAAACCTGTTTCTGATAGAGATAAGCGTAAATTGCACGTAAATAACATCATTGAATTAATGGCAGCAATTTTGTTTTTAATTGCTCATCGTTACATAAAAATGTGTACAAATCATTAATTGTAATAATAGCGTTTTTATTCGTGATATTTGAACGAGATATAATAATCGTGTAAGGGTTTATTCGTGCTATATGTTATCATAAATGTCGGGTAGTACTCAAGGTTGTTAGCTCCCCCCGTCCCTGCTCGCGCCCCCCTTGCGTTTGTTGGTGTAGCTAGTGCGGAAAATTTACCATAAAGTTGGTAATCTGTCAGGCGAGGGCCAGGGGATTTTATTGTTTTGAGAATAAATGTTTTGGCTAAGTTGGGCCATGTCAAAATGACACTTTGTTCCAACATCGCACTGGTACGGTTTTGCTGTTGTAAGCAAACACTTAACTTATTAAAGTTTCTATATAAGAAGTGCGCCGTTGTAATACAAATGCATCAAAAGTCGTCCGGTTGCTGCAACATGTAGAACGCATCGAAGTAGATTACATACACATACATGTCGAGCATTATAATTAATAGTTGTGCGCTAAAGTTTGACAGCTATGCAGTCGTAAATTGTGGACAGATTCTGTAACTAAAGTCCGCGCAGATCTCTAAGTTTATTGTTTCTATGAATTGTGTTGCACATCCCCCAAACAAACACACATCCATTCCCTACACACACACTTACAAAATGAGAATAATTAGTTTAAACTTAATCTACAACCATTATCTAATTTATTAATTTAAATCAAATTAAATACATTTTATTGACTCATTTAAAAAGAACATAAAAATTAGTAATATAAGCAACGTTCTATTCTCCGTTCTGCTTAACTCTATGCTATTCGCTTATTAAAAGGGGTGTGTACAAATTAATACGCGGTGGCGAGGCTATAAAAGAAAGTGCAGCCAAATTTGTGCATCATTCAGCATTCGTCTATGCGACTGGTAACATATGATACCATTGAATATTCATCCGCCAAATATAATAGTTCCGCTATTATAATATGACTAAAATTTTAATACACTTATTATATATATATTCCTTTAATATGAGACTGATTAAAGCTCTTTAAAACCCCTTGCCCCCCCCCCCCCCTCTTGCAGTTCTCTCTCGCGTTTATGCCGAAAGTAGTAGCATGAGAAACTATAGAGATTGGTATTGTAAACATGTCCACAATTTGAACTTTCCTTGTCTAAATAAAAGGGTATCTAATACTGGCGAGTGTAGCCTGGGTTTAGTGTATAAACTCCAATGGGTTAACCGCGACCTGTTAATCCTCTGATTACCGAGGGCATTAGCTCCCTAGTTTACGATGTACATAAATGTGAAATGCTGTCATGTATGTATTAGTGTTTGTGTGTGTGTCTTTAAGACTTGTTTATGTGTGTGTGTCCGTGTGGGAGATTGACACGCTAACACGTCTAAAACAAAAAAAAAACCACTCTATGCCTAAAGCTATACCAGTTTAACCTTGAGGTTTTCTATATGAAACTGAAATGTAGGAGAAAAATATAAAAACATAAATAAATCTCGCGAATCTCATGAATAATTGTTAACGTGCCAGGCATTCTAATGATTCGTACATATATATGTATTTGCATGTATTATGTCCGTGTATGTATGTATGTATGTACTAGCTTTCGAATACTGGTTCATTTCAATAAACGCATTTTTTATTCGGAAATTTATGTGAATTCTGTACGATATAACAGGCCACGTCCCATAAATAACTAAAGCAGACTCAGACAAAAATGATTCATTTGCCACACACACACACACACACACACACACACACAAATTTTCCACTCGAAATGCTTCACAATATTCTCACAACCATAAAAGATACCATCTATCATTTACGCATCGTGATTTCTTGTTAGGGACACTCATACCAAACTGTCATCAAATTATTGACTCATTTAAAAATCATAAAAACTTTCGTATGCATCGCTCTCTCCTCCGTTCAGCTAAGCTCTCTATTATTCGCTTATTAAAAGGGGTGTGTCCAATTATTAATAGGGGTGGCGCGACTATAAAAGAAAGTGAGACTATGTTCGCGCGTCATTCAGCAGTCGTCTGTACGACTGTTAGCATCTGATAGCGTTTAATATTTATGCAATTTGCATTTATTATTCAATGAGTACTGTTGGTATTTTAATAGCTATTAGTATGGTACGCGTGTAGGCTGATGTATAGATGGAGGCATCGTAATGAACTTTTGCGTATTTGATTTGAATCCGAATAATTCAATATTCAAACACGATTTTCTCGTGTGCCAGTCATCGAGCGACCAGTGCATGATTACACATTCGCATTATCATCATGTAATGGACAGCGGATCCATTGTTACCGACTGAAAGCAGTATCTGAACTGTCACTCACTCGCATATACGATGTTCATTTTACATTTATACGGATTATATCAATTTCTGATGCCTTTTTTATTCCGAATGCACATTACGCTGCAATATAGGGAATTGAGAATTATTTATTTATCGAGTCGATTTTGTTTTTGTTTAAGTTCAATAGAAAAATATATTTCGTAAAGTTGAAAATATTAATTGATACTCAAACATCCATTGATACAACTAATGAACAGCAATTAGTACATCGCTAATTAGACACTAAGAAAGCATATTATAAAAATGGCAAACTAATTAAATTTGAATTAATCGCACATAAAAAACTGACATTACTCCCTGATTTCACGACAAAACTCAATTATTTTTGATGAATTGAAAGTTTAAATATTAATTCAACTGTCAATTGATTTAAAGCAGCAAAAAAAAAAAGCAAAAACTTTCCCAGAAAACTCTAAAGAAAATTACCGGTGCGCATAAAAGAAAAAGTCCCCCCCTTACTCTCCCTTCCCACCCCCCTCGTAATCACTTTTTCGTTTCCCAAAGTTAATAATTAATGATGATTCTTATATCAAAAGCAACAGTTTTCCAAGTATAGAACATAATATTAATTTATTTTGAACACCTGGCCCATAATGGAACCCCTACTGGCTTACGCCACGGTGTATAGAACAAAGTATCCCCCATACCCCCTGTCCCCGCCCCAAACGCCACATAATGTCTATAGCTCTGAGATCGTGCTCATCATCATCGATGCTCCTTTGTTCGGTCATCCATACTGTCTAATTGGACGACGCACACTTGATATTGTAGAGATAACGTAATGAATAATGGGGCGGGTCATCAAAAAGGTGGAGGTCGTGGGGCGGGGTTGGTGGGTGGGTGGGTCGTATATAATTCTTTTCAATTTCGTTCTACAATTTATTGCTTATCGTCTTATGTACGTTATTATTAGATGGAGTTGTGTTGATAATCGTCACTACTGGATGGGCTCCTTTTGTGCTTGAATACTTTAAGCAATGACTGGGTTGAGCGTTTCGGATAGGTGCTTAATGTAGTGTAGCGTTTTGTTGAACAATTATATTTCTATAAAGTTTAGTTTCGCAAGTTGGTTTGGTTTATCGGGCAGGCGAACCCCATATATATACTATATATATAGAAATGTCGTTTAAAATTTGTTCGAAACTTTCTGAGCCATGAAACATGAAGTTGTTGCAAACTTAACTTGGCCAAGGTGTACATTATATTTTATTTCGGCCATTGTGTGACATCTATGTGTATGCGTGTATGTATGTGTGTGTGACCAAAGTTATATATGTACCCAAACATTAGCAGCGTGCAAAACGGCACTTGTACAAACTAACATTCGCACACACCCGTGCAAACATTTATTTATCATTTTAAGGATACGGAACTATTATATAATTATTTTACACACACACACACATACACATTCAGTCACGCACCGGTATACACACACGCGCGCCTTTTGATACACACGCATTTCGATACACACACACATGCATACATACATATATACATAAATGCAGTACATATATACAAACAGTAGATGCATACATATGTAGAGAGAAAGAAAGAAAGAGAGAGAGAGAGGTGAAAGAGTTTAATTGACCGAGATTAGAAACACAGTTCTGTGTAAATTAGTGCAATTGAGTGAAATCAGAATAAAGTTTCGAGTAGAGCGTTAATTTGCAGTCGATTTACTCGGCGCGTTCTGAAAATGATATATATACGTAGGTAGGTATGGTGCTGCTGCATGAGTTGTGTTATTGTAATATCCAGAAGCATTTGGATGGATATGCCAGACCCCTTTCACGAATTTCGTGAGTTTCAGCTCGTTTCCGCTTGTCTGAAACGTTGTATTCGCACTGTACATCCTCTGTCACTTGCATTATTATTATTATTATTATTATATGTTGATCGTTCATATCACATCCGTTATATATATATACATATATGCCCGCCCTATCTAACTTTATACCCATTTTACTAATAAATTGATTACATTTTTCGTAAACATCTACAACTCAATTATTTATATAAATATATTCTCCAAAATACAGTACTATACTATACGTAGGTATAGGAAATTAATTAATTTCGAAAAAGTTTTTCTAAGGACACCTTTTATGAAAAGCACATTGTACATTTTCATCCCGAAAATAATTAAGGGATGAAATGTTTAATTTTCACGTCGCATTTTCTTTCTAATGGGAAACTGTTGAAATTAATTTCGAGCATTGAACGACTTTTCCAAACTCACACAAACATTCTTTTCATATTAATCCCTCACAATATTTTAAATATTACACACACACACACACTGTGCATTAAAATGCATTACACCCCCGCAACATTTGCCTAAGCAATTATCTCTATAGTTATACCCCAAACTGCTTCTTCTTCCCTATTATCGGCAGAACGTGACATTCAAATGTTTCGTGCCCGTATTTCTATTCGACAATGTTTTTGTCCACAATTCCCAAACTTTACCAATTTACAAATCCAAACACTTATTATTTCACATATAATCCCAAACCCTTCCTTTTCATACCTAACATAGATGTCACTACTAACAGTTCTAGCCAATTACTTTACACAATACATAAAAAAAAAATTAAAAGTACTTTCGTGTTCACATCGTCTTTTATACCCTACAAAGTATCATCAAGCACTGTATTATATTCAAATTAATTGCCTCACGCCTTTCTCTGAACTTTTTCCCCCTATTTCAGTCTTTCGTTGACTACTGATTAAAAAAAAGAGGTGAATTGTTTACGAGTTTAATTTATTTTCCGTTCTTATTCAAAACAGCTTTCACTACAATTTGTATCTATTTAAAACAAAACACCGCGTTTCATTCACTTGGCGGGAAACGCCTCATCGCTAGCGGTCAATTTAAATGAGCGCCGGGGTTCCGTCGCAAATTACGCTATTTTAATAACTTAAAATGCTTCTTGGCTCATTTAATATAGATGATTCGTGTAATTTATTGGTATTTTCGATTCCTTTTTAATAAAAACGCAATATATTCGCGTATTTCGCTACATTTCTAACGAACGCTCAAAACGAGCGATATATTAAATGAAACACTCCCAAGATTGGGGTTTTTTTCCCGCGCGCGCGGCACAGAGCGCGTGAAATATTAATGCAATATATTTTATAGCCCCAACTTCAGAGTTATTACATCTCGCTGTGGTTTTAATATATTCACTCTATGTTACGTTAGGAGTTACTCTACCTTATACACTCATATATACTAGCGACACATACAGTATTAGTTTATTATTGATATGCGTTTAAGGCACCGAAAAAAAATATATATTTACTCCCCATTAAGCGGTTCATGTACGATATAAACATTTTATAAGATACTTACTCGGAAAACCGAACTGTTCACAATAAAACAAGAACACAACGGCATCGTTTATAAATACTGAATGAACACACACACACACTATTCCAACTCTTATCTATATACTTACAAAATACTAGACTTACTTATACGTAATCATAAGAGTGTTTAGACAGTTGGGGCGCTTTTTAAGGCTTTAGATACAGTTTTATGAAAAAATTATTTAAATAAAAGTAGTTTGAAATATTAAGATCTTTATTTTTTATTATTACGTAATTACTATAAGTGTAACAGTTTCCGAGATATTCTGCATTTAATAAATTTGTAAGATATGGAGGAATATAATATAGTTTTTGAGCATATAGAGAAACATGTTTAAAAACTTATACCATCTTAAGTGTTGGTAGCATTTTATGCCACCCCGGGGATTACCCCCCCCGTTCTGCCTTTGGCAGAACGTCGCTCACCGGCCTAACTTACTTTTAATACCTACAGGGATACTTTACGACACTAAAGATAGTTAAGGCAGCGCCTCTACCGGCCGCAAACCGAGATGATTCGGTTTCAACTTTGTTTTACACAAGACGAGAATTGCGAAATGCTTTTTGTCACATTTCCCCATATTGTGTTAGCGAACTTTTTCCCCCGCCAATACACCCACACACACATTTCACAAATATTCAATTACTTTAATAAATACATATTTCTACAAACAATACATCTTTGTTTCATTTAAAATTCATTTCGATTGGGCATTGGACAAAAATGTCGACAACAAAAATCCATATTTCATTCCCTTTGTACGCGCAACTATGTCAGATATGTTGATAAAAATAAACATACATGTATATATATTTTCGCAAACAAATATTTTATCGACAAATACGTTTATTTTTTATTTCTGATACAGAAATTGTCTAAAATATATAATTAGTCGTGACGTGAGGGGTATATGGTTGTAAAATGTGTCTATTCGTTGTATGGATGAAAGTTTTCTTTCGATATCGGAACAGATATCTTTCAGGGAGTGGAACTGTAATGAGCGGACGTGCAGGTCCTGCTGACTGCGCTGAAGCGATAAGCGAAAACTGTAGACGCCGTAAAAGTCAAAAAGTTTGTTCCGGTTGCGAAGGAGCGTTGCCAGCACCGAATACCGAATATTGTTGATACTATAGGATTTTTAGAGACAATATTTCGACTAAATTGCCGTTTTTTTTTTGTTACCAATCCGAAATAAATCCGATTACGTATTGCAGTTGTAGAACAGTTTTTAAATTTCATTTAAGTAGAAAAGCAATTTATTAAAATAATATTCTCGGAGTAGTCTCTAGAGGGTCCGGTAGATAAAAATTTTAAAATCCTCCCCACCCAGAGGGTTTATTTCGGTACAATAAACTCGTCGAAATTTTCGTACAAATTAAAATAAATAAAAAAAATTGCATCAATTTCTTATTAAATATTGCGATCCCTATCGATAAATCAACGTCACCACCAATGACACGTCCAGTGATGGCCACCAGGGTGGACACTATCGTTTTATTAACAAATAAATCACTAAAACTCTAGTTATATACCATATATATATGACAGTAGTTGATAGATGTTGGTCCATTGTTGCTACTACAAGAAACCAATAATTTTCCGATTTCTTCTCGGTGTTAAACCTCTCTCTCACTCTTCACCACTTCGTTCACCCTTGTGGGGGCTTTAAGTCGCGAGAATTTATGACCATATTTTGTATAGCCGTTCTAAAACGGGAGGTACCATTCTATATAAAAATCAGCGTTTTTTTTTTTTGTATTCTTTTTCCATCAAATAGTAAAAAATTAATAATTGAAAACTATTCAGATTTTTATTAGAAAAGAAAAAAAGCGTCATGTTCAATAGTTAATTACGTGAAAGTCGATATGCAATTTTAGTCGTGACAGTTTTTAATTAAAAAAATGTAATAATTTCGTTAAGAATAAAGATTTGTGCGAAATGTAGAGTTATTAGTGTAAAACAAGGGGTGTGTAATGGTGGGGAGTGGTGTAGTAATGTAGAGGGCGGTGTTGAGGATGCAGAGCAGAGTCGATTTGTAATCCGGTTAGCCGGACACCGGAGCTATGGGGATTCAAACCGAAACTAGTTTCATTGTGGCTCGCCGAATTGCATTATCTATCTTAAAACAGGATTGCAATTTTTGTTTGTCGCCAATTATGGCCGTAATTGACCGTTTAGAGCCCTAATGCGCCACATACTAATACATTTGAATATGGTTGATTAGACGTGTACAGTTTTAGCATATTATTGCCACACTGTAGATGTTTGTGTGAACGGTGTATACATTTCCATTATACAAGTAAACGTACACATGTAAGGTGTAGCTTGTCCTTTATACAGCTGCGGTTCTGAATGCTACAAGCCGTGTTTACACAGACCTATATTTGTACTTGATGTTACGTGATTAAACCATGTACACATTTACATGCTCCTCACGTTACTACTAATTTTTGTTTTTTATTTATAATTAAACCCCACTAAATTTCTCAACATTTTTAATGAAATAAAAGCAATTTTGCAACAATTTAGTGTTTCGATCATCTATGTAATTCATTTAAAAAACACAATACAGTGTAATTGTGTCATTAAAATCAAAAATAATTTCGGGCCCACAGTCATTAATTCTTTTGTCGCGACAAAATGCGAAATTAATATTTCCTTTGTGATTAATAATTGGACATGCCGATCAATTGTTTTTTTTTAATTTTAAATATTTCTCGCAAATATTTCGCAAAACCATAACATACTAGTACATATATATATATATATATTGAAAAAGTAATTATTTATTCGGTGAATAAAAATCGCCCAAACAAAAAACAATAAATATTTCGAACGAGATGTGCGCAAAAAAAAAATAATGCGGTGTTACTCTGAAATTTAAAACAACCATAAATAAAAACAGTTGCACCGAAAATCGGAATGAAAAACAAAAAATTACACCCACACACACACATGTAATAATAAATCGTTAAAAATAGTGTGCGAAATTATTTTAGCATAATATTCATTTAAAATCTCGGAACAAGGTTTAGTAAATAAAAAATGTTGGGAAACGCTGGTTTATTTGCTTATAAATATTTTATTAGAGGTATCCGTTCTTTAATTACATCATATAGAATAATATAATAGATAATTATACTACAGCTTGTTTGATCTTAAAAATAATGCCCTGATTTAAAACGATCCTGATTCCTCCCTGCAATAATCTATACGGGCTTTAATAGCGTCATAGTCACATGTATATTATTATAGACTGATGGTATGGTTGATATATACAGATATATCCCTTAAGTAGCTAAAATGGATATGTCGCATAGTTCATGTAAACTATATTACACTAGCACCTCTACAACTTGCTTATTGATTTTGTGTACACCCCTGCGACAGTCTACCTACCTTCAGGTACTCATCCCCCTCCCTTCCCCTTGCAACAGCTATCTGTGTAGCTATCTGATGTCTAGGAGAAGAAAATCTGTGTCATTCTATACAGTTAAAAAGCGCTACAATTTCTAAGGCTACACGTATTTTTTCGTCTATGCTAGGGTCACTTTTTCATAAGTGACTTCTGTTATAATTTCCTGCCTTTTGATTGGCTGGTTAGATACGCCCATCGATTGTTGATCGCGAGGCGCCTGAGGCTATATAAGCAGCTCATTGTTGCTGCAACAAAACAGTTGATGCTTGGAGACCGCGAAGGAACAACACTGCTTATACGTTGTTTGTAAACAAAATAGATAAATTGCGAAACATTTAAAACAAATTACTACTGACGTTTAAGCATTCGCTAACCTGTCATTATTTTCATTTATTTGCCCCCTAATGTATCTAGTAATTCCATATACTAAGTATTAAGTTACCAACGTATTTTTTTTTTCGTTTTATAAATGGAGGCACTGGCGTGTTTCAAATGACTGTATAATTTTCGTTTGTTTTACATACATATATATAACTGCAATGCGTATTATATAGTCGGTTAATATAGTTTTCGAGTAAATTTAGATGAAAGTTGTTTTTTTTGGGTGGGGGGGGGGCTTTATATGTATTCATTCATAGAAATCAGATTAGCGGCATCAATTATCCAGCGATCACAAAGTTTGGTCGGAATTTGCATTATTCTTCGAGCAGTTCTTTCAAAGTCGCGCCGTTTTATTCGCACAATCAATAACACTAAAAGCAAATTCAAATTCACCGAGCAGGTCATGAATTTAGCCAAAAGTTCAAGCGACTGAGCTTTGGCAGACGAGAAAAGTTTATAAATTTAACCCGTGGCGAGTATGAGAGTTGCGGCGGGGGGTAAGGGGGGTCTGGGTGGGTAAAGAGTGTCATATTACGTAAATATGCGCCTTGTTCTGTTTGCGGCTATCCTCAGCGGTTATAAGTCACCTGATATTTACAAATGTAACTTAACATATTTGCCCGCTAACGGCTAATTAAAAAAGTTTAGTTAATTTTACGCGAGACGAATGTTGTTTGCGCGCCACCAATACCGCGTCCGGGCACAGATGCGACATTTTATTGGCACCGTTTATTATGCAGCGTTTATAAATGCAACAGACGCAAAGTG